>PVIW01000272.1:0-595615 GCA_004026585.1 Noctilio leporinus | reverse complement strand
GATAAGAAAGGTCAACAACATTCTGGAAGGCGGGCGGTTGATGGTGGGTCAGTGGTACTTGACTTAGCTCACCGGAGAGCTGACGTTTCATTGATTTCAAAGGGTGGGAGGGGAGGGGAGGGGTCCGGAAGGAAGGAGCCAGCTCCCCCCATGGAAGCCCAGCCATGGAAGGATCAACGACGCCTGAGATCTGGAGGACAAAACAGGACTGAAGATGGAAGATGGGTGGGAAGTTGCCACAAGGACAGCAAGTCCTCCTGTCCTGGTCACCTGGGCTGGAGGGTTTCCCAGGATGTGGACTTTCAGGACTAAAACCAGGGCGAGCTGGTCACTCTACCACCAGGTCTCTTCCCCACCTCCACCCTCCTGCTCTAGGGGAAGACTGAATAAAGTCTATTTCGTGGTGACCCTACAGAAAATGGGGGTGGGGTGCTAGGAGAATGTTGGCCCCGAGAACATGGCAGGATACATGGCCCCCTTTGCTTCTTTGGTTCAGAACTTTGCCACCTGAGCTCACAACCCTCCCTCCCTCCACACCCCCAGCAGGAAATTCAGAAATTCCCCTTTGAGGAAAGTGTCCAAGAGGAAAGGTCTTCAGATGCTGACATTTGGGACCCACCCCTGCCAAGAGAATAACCAGCTGACCACCAGGGCTGTTCTCTGAGCAACATCAGCCCACAGGCCAGGCCCCTGCCCTTGAGTTCACACGTGGCATTTTGGCACCTCGCTCTTAACGGCGGGTGGACAGCTGAGGACCGCCACACATGGGCTCCAGAACTGGAGAAGCCTTTCATCGAGAGGTAGAAAAAACGTAGATGCTAAGGGAACAGCCACAGAAAAGGCCTAAGAAGTTAAAAAAATGTGATTGAAGACATTTAAAACGTAGTAGGCAGCTCAGGCCAGGTGCAGGAAAACTCCCTAAAAACAGAAGCAAGAAAAGCCAAGAGATCCAGTCACAGCGCAAGTTCAACACGACCAAGGCTAAGGCCAGTGGTCTTCGGTCTCTGCTTTGTCATTTTGTGTGTTTTCTGCATTTTCCCCAATGGACACATATACGTTTCCTAGTCAAAAGGCAAAACTATTCACAGACGACATAGTCGCCCTGGCCGGCGGAGCTCAGTGGGTTGGAGGGGCAGCCACAACCAACAGTCTGTGGGTTCAGTCCCAGCCGGGTTTGGGCCCCGCACCAAGCATGTGTGAACCCCGTCCTGGTGCACACAGGAGGCAACCAATCCATGTTTCTCTTTCTCTTCCTTTCTCTCTAAAAACAATGAAAAAACGTCCTTGCATGTGTAGTAAAAAACATTTGTAATAAAATAAAGGTGGCATAAGTCAAAAGCGGGTGAGCACACAATAGGTAGTGTTCTGTGAGCTCCCGGAATGAGGCGGGGGTGGGCGGGGTAGAGGCTGGGATGGTGGGAAGGCGGGGGACGGGGCTTGGATGGCACCCAGATCTGGGGGCAGTGGAGGAAGCAGGGCTGGGAGCCCCCCCACCAGGCACCAGTGGCCCAGGGTCTGAGGGACAGGTCCTGGGGCATCTGGACCAGCCAGGCGGTGGACGGGCTCTGACAGGAGAGCAGAGCCTGGATTTGCATGAGGTCATCCCTCACTCCTCACGTCTCTCAGGGCTGAGCGAGTTGCATGCCACCGGGAAGTCTGGACAGTTCAAGGTGCCCTGCGTAGCTGGGGAGATTTACAAACCCTCTCCCCACACCCCCACGAATTCCAACTTTCCCCTGCCCAGTCCCCCGTCACTCCTCCCAGGCTCCGAGTGCCCACCTGGCCGGGCACGGGCCTGGCACCCACCCCTCTGCCCATGGCGATCCCCATAGCTGCGCCCGGCGAGCCCTGGGAAGGCCACACAGCCTCCCGTCGGGCTTCCTGCTCGATTTCTGCCAGCCCCCCTGAGGGGAGCACGATGCCCAGCAGGGCAACCCAAGATGGAAAAAGGGTCCTTCTTTACAGTGGAAAGCCGATGAGCCCTGCCACACGCTGGAGTTTCTCCGACACAGGCTGGAGGCGCTGGCAGGTCTGCAGAAAATCCCTGCAGACCCCCAGGCCCTGTCTTTAAGGTCTGCAGACGTACAGGTGACACAAGCGCAAGCCTCCAGCGGGAAGTCACACGTTGTCCAAACCCGATGGGCCAGAGGGCTCCCACCATGCTGAGGCCAAGGGCCAACACAGCCTTTGAACTTGGTGGCCCAAATATCCCTGAATGGCCAGGCTGGCTCCCCGCTCTAGACTTTCTTCCTCCAGGTCTCTGCCCCAGGGTCTCCTCCTCTGAGAAGCCTTCCTGGATGCCCAGAGAGGGTGGAACCCCCTCGTCATGGCCCTGAGCACCCACCTGTCCCACTGTCACCCATCTCTAGCACCACACCAGGAACCCCACATCCCATTTCCTGCTGGGTTCTCAGAGCCGGTAAAATCCTGTTTGGTGAAGACCAGGCCAAATGGGGGACTCTCCCCTCTCCCCCCAGAGATCAGTGAGGGACTCCACAGACATCCGGCCTCCTCACTGGTCCTGCTGCCAGAGACACTCGGACCTGGGAACCTTCTTCTACCCCAACCCATGGCCCTAGGAAGAGCCAAGCAGAGTCTTTAGGAATTAGCAAGAGGTGAGTGAGAAGAGCCTTCTCCAGGACCCAGCAGCCTGGACTGCAGAGGCGGCAGTATAAGCAGCACCAGGCGAGTTCGTCTGACGAATACTTACTGAGCTCCTACAACGTGCCAGGTGCCCGTTAGATGTGGGGGAGACATAATGAGCAAGTCAGGGTCCCTCGGAGAACAGGGGCTGACAGGAGTGAGGTAGAGATAGAGACGGAGAGAGAGGTAGAGAGAGAGAGAGAGGACAGAGGTATAAGTATAGGTGCAGGTATAGATATTAGGTGTAGTATAGAGATAAGATTTACTGTACGGAATTGCTTTACAAGATTACACCGTCTGCAGAGTTCCAGGACCTGCCATCTGCCGTCAGGAGAGGCAGCGTGCAGCTCTGGGAACAAGCGTGCCAGTGGGCTAAGTCCTGGTGGGCACAGGGGGAGGACCAATGTCCCAGCTCACCGTCAGGAAGAGACTGAATTCTCCTTCCTCACCCTTTCTATTCCGTTTGGACCCTCCACGGACTGCATGGGGCCCACCCGCAGTGGGGAGGGCCACCTGCTGGACTTGGTCCACTGAGGCAAGTGCCATCTCACCCAGAGGCAGCCTCGCTGGCACACCGGGAGCCATGTTCGCACCGGGCGCTCAAGAGTTCGCATCACTCCATCCTGTCAAGTTAACCGTCACGCAGGGTAAACAAGAACCTTGTCACCGCCCTCCTACAGCTGATACCCAGTTGGGAGGTGCACAATATGGAACAACTAAGATAACTTCAGGCAGTCGTAAGCGGTGTGGAAAAAATAAAACAGAAACAGTCACTGGACGTGAGCAAGCGTGGACGGGGCAGGGGTTCCTTTACCAAGGTGCTCAGGGGAGCTAAGCGTTCTGAGATGACACGTGAAACTCCTGACGGGTGAGATGGGGCTGTGGGCTGCAATGAAGGAAGAGGTACCAACGGGGGAGACCACAGAGGCAAAGGTCCTGAGGCAGCATTGTGCTTGGCTTATCCCAAAAATAGAAAATTAGGAAATAGAGTGCCCAGAACTTGAGCTTAAGAGTGGAAGGGGGTGGAGATAATGGGAGCTAGATCTCTCAGGGCCTCCTGGCTGCTGTGTGCATCAGTCACCTACAGCTGCATAACAAAACAGCCCACCACTTGCTGATTGAAAGCAATAACATTTACTTAGCTCATGTTATATGTAATGTGGGCGGGGCTTGGTAGGGGGGGCCTGTCTCGGCTCCATGAGGTGTCAACAGGGCTTGGCTGGACCAGAAGGCTGGAAAATTCACTTCCAAGGTGGCTCATGCCCATGGCTGGTTCAGCGTGGGCCAGGAGCCTCCTTTCCCCAAGGCCTTTCCCCAGGCTGCTGGTTCCCCAGAGAACCAGGCAGAACCTGTATCACCTGTTATACAATCCAGCCTCCAGAGGAGTGTTTTTTACTGCAAAGTCCACCTGAATTGGGGGGGGAGGGGGCATAGGCCCCACCTGTGGATGAGAGGTGTGTCCGGGCCATGCTTGAGATGAGTGTTCAGGACGGGAGACAGCGTTAAGGTCCGTTTGGAGAAATACAAGCCGCCCCACTCTGGCAAGGAGTTTGGGCTTTTCCGGACCTGGGACAGGAACTTGCTTCACGTGTTTAGGAGACCATGTGAGCTTCAGGGCAAAGAAGAGGCTGGCAACAAGCAGAACATCTGAGAATGCTGATCGTGTACGAACTGGAATCAACAAAGATCAGCCACTGACAGCGCAATAACTAGAAGCTAACCTGAGGATTCCGAAAACTACTGTGTTCAAGTCACCCCCCTGCCACCATCCCACATAGAAAATGAGACTTTTTTAAAGTACATTTTATTGATTATGCCGTTACAGTTGTCTTAAATTCTTTTCCCTTTACTCCCTCCACCCAAGACCCCCATTCCCTCCCATAGCCCCTCAGTTCATGTTCATAGGTTGTGCGTATAAATTCTCTATTTTCACTCTTTCCTATTATTAACTTCCCCCTGTCTATCTTGTACCCACCAATTATGCTTCTTGATTCCTGCATCATTTCCCCATTTCATTCCTTTCCCCCTCCCAGATGATGACCCTTCCAATGACGCCCAGACCTATGATTCCAGTCCTTTTCTTATTGTTTGCTTAGTTTGTTCTTGGCTTTATTTAGATATTTTTTTAGGTCCTGTTGTTGATAGTTGTGAGTTTGTTATCTTTGTACTGTTTATAATTTTGATCCTCTTTTTCTTAAATACGTCCCTTTAACATTTCCTAGAATAATGGCTTGGTGTGATGAACTCCTTTAGCTTTCTGTTGCCTGGGAAACACTTTGTCTGCCCTTCCATTCTGAATGCCAGCTTTGCCTTCGCTTCCTCCCTTCTGCATTCGCCGTACTTAAGCATATCTGTCAAGACCATGATCACCTTCATCACCAGCCCAGTTTTAACTTGTGCCTCTGTTAGGCAGGCTATCTGTTTGTCTGTTAGGTTGGCGATTCCTTCATCGCTTAGTTCTCCTACTGGAACCTTGATCTGTTTGGGGTCATACTCCTTTGTCTCCTCACCTTGACAGGCTCCTGTATTCGCCTCTGTGTCTTAGGTAGAGCTGGTGCACCTGTTACATTGTAAGGGGTGAAATCAGGTATTTGTCAGTGTAGGTTGACCTGTTTCACCACCTCCTCCTGTATGTGGAGGAGGGGTCCAAGAAGTCCCTTTTCCAGGCACTTCTCCCATTCCCCGTATGGGACTGGCACCTCTCTAGCTGTTGCCCTGGCTGTGGTTCCCAGAGTGGGTGGGTCTGTGGACGTTCCAGGACTATGAGGCCACTAAACAAATGGACTCTGCTGAGAGACTGGCAGTTTCTTCCTCCACCCCAACCCCCACTGGTTTTCAGTCAGAAGCAATCTCAGCAGGTGTCCCTGCTCTTTTGTTTTTTGATGTGTGACTGCACCTTCTGCTGATTGGCTACAGCTGCTGTCCCACCAGAGCCACTGTGCCACCAAACTGTGTCCTCTGTCCCGGCTCTGCCCCTCCTACCTGCCCGGATGAGTATTTTTTCTTTACATCTTTGTTAGTTGGACTTCCATGCAGCTCAACATTCTGGAATTTATGGTCATCTCTAGTTTTGAGGTGTAGATGTATTTGATTTTGGTTGCAGAGGGAGATGCAACACGTCTACCTACGTCTCCATCTTGGATTCTCCTCTGAGTCTGAGATTTTTTGACACAGGATCTTGGCATGAAACATGTTGTGGCAAAATTTGTTCTGCAGTTTCTGCTCCCAGGGCAGAAGGAACATTGTACTTACTGCAGTTGCTGATGACTGGATTCAAACCACTACCAATGAACCACATTTCCTCAAGAAGATCATAACGGGAGAAGAATTGTGGGTCTACAGCTGTGATCCAGAAGCAAAGGCCCAGTTGTCCCCTTGGAAGTCACCTGATTCTCCACACCCAAAGAAGACGTGAGAAAGTCACAGCAAGATCACGTTCTGAACAATGGAAGAGACGTTGGGAGAACTGTGTAAGGTCCCAAGGTGGCTACTTTGAAGGGGACTGAAGAGTCATTGTCCTGTGTACAATGTTTCTAGCATCTTGTATCTTCTTCAAGAAAGGTCTCTATTTTTCATAATACATGTCTGGATACTTTCTGGATAGACCTCGTACATCGTGTCGGCTCACATGCCATTGACCGGAGCCAATCCCATGCCAAGCTCAAGGTCAGAGCAGGAAAGCCAGAGGCGGCACAGCAAGTCAGATGGGACGGGCAGGGGACATTTAACTGTGACAGCAGAGGGACGTGTTGAGAGCAATGCTACAATAATACCGTCCTTCACCCGCTCCATCTGGTAATGCCTGTGCCACAGGTGTTGGGTCAAGGATGGGCACGTGACCCAAGCCAGGCCAACCGAGTCAACATTGTTCATTTCTAAGCCTTCCCTTCGGGCTGGAAAGAAAAGAATGTATTCCCATTGGCTTCTGAGGAGGTGGATGAGAGCTTCAGCTCTGGCCTCTGTCTTGGCATCATGTGGGGACAGCCTGCATGCGGGTGGAGCCCTCCCAGAGACAGCATGTGCAGGGCCAGCTCCCAACAGCAAGAGCTGGCTTTCTGTCACCTGCCTCCAAACAATCTACTCAGACCCTCTGACAATTACAGTTTAACTCATGCCAGGATGTGCTTCGCTTCGCTAACGAAACACAAATGTCTTCAGGAGAGGAACCCGTAGTAGGTGGGGTTTTTTCAGTATGTGTTTTAAGCACCCTGAGTAACAGGCCACTAAGCACACACAGGTCCTATAGCAGCACCCCAGTGTCTGAGAAACCCCGTCCTGTATGTTCACTATTGATTTCACTATCAACAGTCAGAAGGATTAAACTGCCCACCTTGCTCCACGTTGGTGACAGAGCTGGAGGTGGTGCACGCCTGCCCGGGCTGATGGCAGGACTGTCTCCCCGGGCTTTCCGACCACCTCCCGGGCTCCGACTCAGGGTTCCACTGCCATAGGGCGCACGCTGCTCCTCCCAGGTGAACCTGCTTAGGATGGGGGAGGTGAGACCGCCCAGGTCTGGACTCTGGGCAACAGAAGAGGGGTTTTGCCTTGGCTCAGAGCTCTCGGGCTCCTGCCCTGAAGCCCGGCCAGCCCAGCCGCCTCCCCTGAACAAAGACCATCAGCACCCAGGCAGTGTCCACTCAGCTCAACCGCTGTAAAAACAGCCCTTCTTTGGGCCACTTCCTGCGCCTCTTCCCGGAGGGCCAAAGCCACTTCCTGCCAAAATCCCCAGCGTGTCCGGACACCCCGGACCACAGTGCCCAGCTGCCCCGAGTCCTCCTCCTTCCCTCAAACACCCTGTCCCCCGCAGCCAGCCCTCCTGCCCTCAGGTCATTAGATATAACCCCCACCTGCAGGAAATGGGCAAACTGTTTACCTTTGGGAACTAAAATAGATGAATCTGAGTCATCAGCCAACTGATGGGCCTGAGTAAGTGACAAATAAACATTCAGGGCCAGCAATGCCGAAATAGCGCATGAACGCCTTTCCGCTGCTCCTCTTTCCGCCTCGGGGCACTTTGAGCAAAGTTCACGGCTGGCGACACAAAGTCAGGTCCACGGAGCCTTTCTCTTGATCCTGCCTGTTCGCAGGATCCTAGGGGACTCGCGGGGCAAGGCACACCCGCCAGCCATGGCCCCAGCCCACCCTCTCTCCACCCCAGGGCAAGTCTGTTGGGGCTGCGGGTTGTTCCAGACGCAACCCCTGTGACTCGGCAGCGGGAGGCTGGGAGGAAGTCCCGCTGCTGGTCTTCTCTCCAAATCCTCCCCGACCCCGGTCCAAGCGGCTGTCCTCCAGCACCCACTCCGCGCCGTGTGGCCCGAGAAGGGCCGGGCAGAGGCCAGCTCGGAGCCTGACACCAGCTCTCCTTCCCCGAGGCCCTGCGATGGGCAGCCTCCCCTCCCCCATCTCCTTCCCCACAGACCTGCCCACCCACCGCTCCCTGCCCTCCGCGCACCCCTGACCACATACATGGCGGGCCTGCGAATAGAACACCAGCCCCGGCCTGCCCTGGACCGGATGTCAGGAGACCCAATCCCACCCTGACTTCCCCAACTCACTCCCCCTTCCCACTACCGTTGCTGGAACGAGCAGCGCTGCCCCTGGCCCTAGGCTCTTGGTAAAGCCGGTGTCCCAGTTTGCTGCGCTCCTGCACGCAGCCGTCGGGTGGTTTCACCTGTGCAGGCGGCGGGCGACCCCCGTCCCCCGCAATACTTACCTGGCTCCCGCCCCGTCTTCACCAGCTGGCTGGAGACTGCTCGCCGGCCAGGGCTGTGTCCACTGTCCGCCCTTTCCAGGCAACCGGACAGCCCCGCGGGCAGCGGGACATCTCTGGGGGCTCCAGTTAGCCCAGCGCGGGGCAGTGGGCCTGCAGACTTCAGGGGACACCCCCAGGGGGGAGGCCCCTCCAGAGCTCTGCTATCCCGGGGTGGCTGGAGGAGGCTGGGAGGGAGAGGAGGGGAAAGGAGGAGAGAAAGGAGGGGGCAGCTGGAAGAAGGTTGAGGGGAGAGAACGGGAAAAGGGGGTCAGTGTGGGGGAAGGAGGAAGGTGGGTGGCGGCCCCACCCAGGTGCACCTGGGCGGCTCAGGCCGGCCTGGCAGGCCTGGTGCAGCCCAATCCCAGCTTCAGGCCCTTGGGATCTAGCCAACGACCAGGGCCCCAGGCCCAGGACAGAGGGCGTCTAGGGGAACGGCTTGTGAATCGTCCACTGGATCTGGAGAGCAGGCCAAGCACAGGGCTGTCCCAGAGCTGACACACCTGGGTGCGCGTGAGGGGGTAGGGGCCCCGCCTCCCTGCCTCCACTCCCCACCTCTCCCCAGGCTCTGCCCTTGGGCTTCAAATAGCCACCAAGGGGGGCTCCCAGGAGGAGGCAACGGAGTCTAGGCCCTGAGGCGCAGCACGCAGTGGTCCCCACGCCCCACCCGTGGGGATGGAAGGGGACTTGCTGCCAAGTGAATGAAACTGCTGCTCGGGGTCCTCGTTTTCCCACCCCCCCTTCCACAGCCCTGAGCCCAACTCATGGTCTTACAGGGGGAGGGCACCCCAGAATGAACCCGCTCCAGGCCCCCCCGAAACCAACATCTGCCCTGATATACATTTTCAGCTCCACCTTTTCCTCTGCACTGAGATTTGGGGTCCAGACATTCAAATTGAGTGAGTCTGAGGTGGGGCTGCAGAGGCCCAACCTGAACATGAAGATGGAGGATCCTCCAGAGAAGGGTCCCGAGAGTGAGCCTGGGGACTGGGAACGGGAAGGGAGGGCTGGCACTCCTACTGTGTGCGCCGTTAGCCTCCTACTGTGTGCGCCTTCAGCACTTTAAATCATGACCTTTCAAATCTTCCCCAGACCTGAGAGAAAGCCACCCCTCCCACCCCCACCATGGAGAGGAGAAGACCCACCTCAGAGAGGCACGTGGCCTCAGGAGTGGAGCTGGTATCAAACTGAGGTCTGTGGTCACCTGGGGTCCCCCTTCTCCTGCCAGTCAGCCTGGGCTCCAGGGTGCACAGGAGCTGGGGGGAGGCACAGTATTTCAGATTCTGTTAAAACTGCTCCCATTGATGACCGTGAACCAGTTCTCAGGGGACCAGAACACGGAAATTAGTCATTTCCCTTCGTTACTAAAACCTGTGCAATGTCTTTGGCTGTCTCTTTGGTTAGAGTGCTCAGGGGCGCAAAGTGCCGGCCACTGACTGATAGGGACGGGGACAGGGAAAGAGGCCTGGCTTTCTGGAGAAGGTTGTCCTTGCTGATTAGAAAATATCCCATTTGAAGAAACGGGTCCTTTCCCAGCTGCGGCTTCATCGTGTGTGGACGGCTTGCTGGGCTGACCAGACCGGGGCACCAGTGAGCCTGAGGTTGCTCTGCTTTGCTGGGGGTGGCTGGGGACACTCGTGGGGCGTCGGTGATGTTGTGGAGTCATTGAACTAGCCCACCTGTCACCTCTAGAAATTCTGTCACTTCTGGCTATGCTGTCACATGACAGAGACGGTGTTGTGGCTTTTGAGGCTAGTTGGCTGGGGTTTTCTGTTCTAGGCCCCTGAAGGCAGGCTGCCGGGTACCGGGTACCGGGTACCAGGGCGAGACACCGCACCTCCGCTCCGGGCAGGAGGGCGCCCCGGGGAACCCAGGCCCAGGCCCTGCTCACAGGCTGCAGACCAGCTCCGCCCCGGGCGGCTCTGACCACTGCGCTTCTCCTACTGATGACTGCTCAGGGTCTGCCCCAGGAAACTGCTTTTTCCATCCTGTCTCATGCACCAAGGGAACATGATCTCCTAAGGAACTTTCTCACTCTTTCTTTCACTAAGCCTCCCTCCAAAGGCCCAGAGACATCCCTTCGTTCATGGTCAAAACAGCAAACCCCCAGCTCCTGGCTCCCGAGAGCCGGTGCGTGGCCACCGCACTTAACGCTGACTCGGGACAAAGACGCAGAGATGCCCGTCGACCCCCCAGAGGGGGGAAAAACCCACAAAACTATGTCCAGGATGGTCCCAATGCCACATGCACACACGGGAAAGGACTAGAAGAAAACACAGCACTGTTTGGCCCTGAGGGGTGAATTGGGGATGATAGTTTTTTTCAACTTGCTATTTCTACATCCTTTTCCAATTTTCTGCATGGAGCATAGAGGACGATTCTACCCCCAAAACTACGGTGAATATGAAGAGAAAGCACTGGACGACACCGTGGAAGGAGAGAAAAGAAAAGTTCGGGTTTTTACAGTTTATTTTCCCATGACAGTGGACATACCATAGCCAGTCAGCCCCAGGGGTCCGAAACCCACCGACACCATTCATAGTGATCACGATATTCTTGAGCATGTTCCCTGTGCTGTGCTGTTCACGTTGTCCTCTGGGTCCTGAGCACCGAGTGTCCGCAGATGCGAGGTCAGGCCAGAGCCGACCCTGCAAGAGGTTCTGGCGGGTGTGAGGCTGACCCTGTAGAATCCAGAAGGAGAAAGTCAGAGGGCTGACACCATCGGTGTACAGGGAAGCCACCTCCCACTGCCTCCAATCCAGCCCTCCGGCCAGATCTTGGGGGTGTTCTCCTGGAGGCCAGGAAGCAGCCAAGGCCCCCCAAATTCCTGAGGCCGTGTGGAAGCTGACCCCGCCCAAGTGCACTTCCCAGGTGTTCCTACACTCCAGGAGGCTGGCACATTGGAGGTTAATTCTCTTATCAAAACTGTACAAAATCTTAATTTTGCAGAGTGGCAATGGGGGGGGGGGGTGCCGGAACCCAGCAATGGGAAAATGTTGGTTATGCAGCACTAGACAGTCAGTTCTCAGGGGATCAATTATAAAAACACTCATTCAGCTATTTCTATTCAAATGAACACCTGAAGAGGAGGCCTCAATGGTTTTAAAAGTGTGTGGATATTACTGGATAAATGTTAGTCCAATAAAAGAGATCATCATCCACTATTTGTGTACATTTAAGTTGACACTAGAAAGATCTGCGTGGCGGACGGCTGTGCTGCTGCTGCTTCCACGGGAAGCTTTTTATCTGCAATTCCCTTAACACTTTAGGAACTGAAGAAAACAGACCAGCGGGGCTGGGCAGGGGGTTTCGTCTTCCTCTTCTTCTTCTTCTTCCCCCGAGAGTACAGAGACATGGGCGGTGAGAAGGCCACACCGGACGGACGTGGGGAGCCAGGTCCCTCACCCTTATAAATATGTAATGTCCCACTTGGAGGCGCAGTCACGGACTCTTAATAAGAATTCACGAGTCCGTGTTCGAAAACAGGCATTTGCATTTGCCCTGTGGTCACAGTGCACGGACCATTCTTATTCAAAAATTTATTTTCCTTCTTCTTCTTTTTTTTTTTTTTTAAGACCTGGAAATATTCCGTGTCCTTGCTGCACACGCACATATATGTGCACCCTTGTGTCTCTGTTCTCTTTAAACAGGAATTAAGAGCAGGGTACTCAGAGCCCCACCCCCCCACCCCCCACAGCTGCTGGACCTGAGGGAGGACACTAGCCCCCAGAGAAGAGGCTGCCCCCAAACGTGGTAACAGAGCTAGAAATAGTTCATGTCCAGGGCCGTTCACAGGCCAGAGTGAAATGAAGAATTAAATGGGAAAGGAAAACAAAAGGGGTAGGGTAGATTTGTTGGGGCTCAATGGCTCCCTCAAAGTGAGGTGAGGGTGGGATTCACTTGCCTGAGGGTTGCTTGGGGGCTCTGGATGACCAGGGGCTGTGGTTTCTGGAGTAAATTCCCTAGAAAACAGCATCTGGCGGCTCATGTTTGAAAAACAGACTTTCCAAAGGGGCCCTTCATCATCCTGAACCGCTACATTGTTGGCTGTGTCAGAAAAGGGTGGCTGCCACCCTGTGAGGTAGTGGGAACCCCATAGGGACACGCTGGCTATTTGGCCTCTCCTCCCTGGCTGTCCTCCAATAAAAAGGCCTCTTGTCCTCTGTCCCCGCCTCTAGCCCCTGCAGCCCCCAGGCCTCCCAGGCAGCCTGGACAGGACACACTGAGCTGTGTGCGGCCCCCTGCCCTGGGGCAGCTGCAGCAACACCCAGTCTCAAACCCAACTCTCTCCACCATTCCTCTGCTGGGGCCCTGCTACACCTCCTCCTCCAGGAAGCTCACCTGGGTTAAGTGCCATTTCACAGACCCTAGTTGTTGACTTCATCCTAATTGCAGGCCCACTGGGAGCCAGTGGCCCACAGATGCGAGGACACAGTACTTACTGTGGGCCGGGCTGCTCCTACCTATGCTGTCTTTAGTTGATCTAGGGTTGCAGGCTAGAGGGACATCAGAAGAGGGACCCCAGGCCCAGCGGTGAGCCTCTGAGCCCTCTGACCTGAGCAGACAGGTTCTTTTGTGGGCTTCCCAGGGGGACTGGCCGGCTGAGCCCCTATTTCAGGGCTGACAGTGACACCTGCAGTTTAACCACCACAATGTCATGCTGTAGACACCCACCTGGGAGGGGGCCCCAGCCATCACACCAACATCCGCCCTGTGGCCAGATCAGACAGAGGAGGCTGGACAGGGGTCCCCAGGGAGGCAGGGAGGGACTCAGCCAGACAGGCCAGCTCCGAACCTGCAGAACCAGGGACCTGGGCCAGCTGCCCCCAGCCAGGGCTCCCGCAGGCAGCCCCCACGCAGCCCTGGGCCCCCCTGGCTGGAAGTAGGGCCCGGGGCGCATCTCTTGGAGCCTCCTCTGCCCAGCAACCTTCATCCCCAGCTCCTTGGTTCCCTCAACTTTCAGCAAGGAGGGACGACCCTCAGGTTTCAGATGAGGAGACGGAGGGCCACAGCGGGGAAGTAAGTGGCCGGGGTCACGGTCGCCCGGAAAGACGGTCCGAAGAGCGGTGCTCAGGGCCACCACGGCCCTGGAGCTCTCCACAGGCACCTGACAGGTCGTTCCTCCTGGTGTGGCCACCGCGGGGAAACACGGGCGCAGGCTTCTCCACACCCCATGCTCTGCGCCACCGCCGTCCTCTGCGTGACCCGCACCTGCCCCGTGTGAGGGCGCAGGTCACCGCTGAACGGGCACCTGGGCTTCTCTGCGCCCGGCCCGGCCCCGAGGCTGGTTGCTGGTTGCCGGAGCCCCGGCCGCACTGCCTCCCGTCCCGCCCGCCCGCGCGCCAGTCGGCGAGCCAGGGAGCGGGATGAAAATGAACCGACGCGGAGATTTCTTTATATCTCTTCTCAATATTCTGCTGATTGCTCGTTCAGGAGCAGATGTGGTGCGCTTAATGATGCATAGGCAAGCAGCCCCTAATCCCTAAATGAACTTCTTATCTCTAAATATATACGGGGAAGCTATAGAAACCGATTCGGCCCCTCTGCTCCCCCAGCTTCCCTCACGGGCGCGGAGGAAGGGGGCCCCGAGCCCGTGCGCGCGGGGAGAGGGGCCGCCACCAGCCGGCCCTGAGAGCTGGGCCATCCAACCGCCTCTCCATCCCTAGGGGCATCGGAGGGCCAGCCTGCCCCACCCACCCGCCCAGCCCTCCCTCCGCCAGGGCTGTCCCACTCATGGGGCCTGGACGACCCTGAGACAACTCCTCTCCCCACCTTTATCCCTGCAGCCACGTCTCTGGGAAGGTTTAACACTGACTTTTTGCTAAAGAGGTTGAAAGGGCAGGCGCGCTGGCTGGGGCAGGGAGACCCGGCCACCAGTGGAACGGATGTGACTTCCGGGGGCAGGTGTGTGGCCGCAAGAGACCACCGGGTGACAGGAAGCCAGAGGGGACTCTTCATCGGCCTGTTTGCCCCGGGCCGGCGGGAATGCCACCCAGGGGGCCGAGGACACAGCCTGTGCCAAGGCCCCGGGCCAGAGGAGGCCTGGTCAGTTCAGGAGCCGGCAGGTAAAGGGCCAGACGGCTGAGGGTGGGGAAACAGGTCTGGGAGCTGAGAGGCAGGGCCTCCAGGGCCAGGAAACGGGCTTGATCTTGACCCTGTTGTGGGTGGGCAGGAGGGTGGGGCTCCGTTCAAGACTCAGCTCAGAGACCCCCAGAAGCCGAGCCAGGGTCACATCCCATAGCTGTTTATCCTGGGCGGCCTGCAGCTGGGGAAGGGGGGGACCGGAAGAGGCACAGAGAGACGCTGTGGGAAAGAGTGTCACCCTCCGCCCGCCCACCCCAGCCCCACAGCCAGGAGACCTTATGCATATTCAACGCGGGCCCACTCCCAGCGCTTTTCCATTAGCCGCGTGGAGAAGCCGTGGCCCGGGTGGGGAATCTATATTTCACCTTACGTTGCACACAGCTGGGCCCAGACTGGCACCCGCTGCAAATATGCAAAGAAGGCCGTCTCTGAATTCCTCGGACTGTCTCTCCCTCTCCCCTGGAGAAACCTGGAGGGGTGACTCCTCCTTGAAATCCAAACAAAGAGAGACAGTACACGGGCATGCCGGGGCCGGGGCCGGGCCAGGGCCGGGGCGGAGGCTGGCGGGCCAGAGCCAGCTGGGGCAGTGGCCACCGGACCTGGTGCAGAAACAAGTCTTTGTCAAATCACTTCCTCCCAGGAGAGACTTAGGAACCAAGGGGTCGAGAGCCCGAAATGCCTCCAAAGACCTCAGCCCGTGGTTCTCATTTCACTGATGGAGAAACGGGGGCCCGGAGAGGAGGAACCATGTGCTGAGGCGCACGCAGCCGGCTGTCCTGTGTGGGGCTCCTGTGTGTAATTGCAGCTGTGTTCACGCAGGGGGAGAAGGTCCAGGAGGAGGCTGGGTCCTAGCGAGGCTGCGGTTGCTCTACCGCGCGTGGTGTGGCCCGTGGACAGACGCCCAGGGGCTGGCCTGGCCCTCGAGGTGCCGACCTGGGACGTGGGGACAGAAAGGCCAGCAGCTGTGCCAGCCCCGAGCCAGCCCCGGAACGCGCCTGTAACGTGAACTCAAGGGCGGACGCTCCGTGTGTTCCCGAACCAAGTCGTGAGCTCCGTGGGGCATGGGGGGCTCTTGGGGCCCGCAGCTTTCTTCACCCTGAGCCCCCCAAGCCCCCTGCCTTACGGGTGGCTGGGGAATGGTGTGCAGAAGCCTCCCGGTCTGTAAAGGCGGATGCAGAGAAGAAACACAACTGCAAAGGTTCCCAGTGTGAGGGTGGGAACAAGGCCCCTGAGGCCGGAGGCGGCCTCCTCCCTGTCCCGGCGCAGGTGGCAAATGGATCGGCAAAGCAGCCACCTGCACTAGACACCCGCGCCCTGCAAGCCAGACGCCTGTTGTGGGAACCAGCTTCCTCCCCTGGAACCGCAGCCGGCCATGTCCAGGCTTCTGGCTAGGGGTCCAGGGCTTTGGGGGGTGTGCGCCTGGTGGACAGGAAGTTAAACCAGCCAGGACCACCAGGCGCGAGCTGGGAAGACAGACGCAGAACAGAATGAGGGCGGGGAGGGGGTTAGGTGAGGGGTTAAGCATGAACAGTTATGGGGCAGCCACCAGGAGCTTCAGCCAGGCACCCGAAGGGGACAGGACCCCAGCCCGGGTCCCGGGGGCAGGTGACGTCCCTGCCCAGAGCCCGGAAGCCTTTGGCAGGTGAGGTGATCTTCGGGGCTGAGTTCCGAGGGGGACACCAAACATGCCCGACAGACGTCCAGGCAAACAGGCCCCACCCTTCCCCGTAGATGGGCTGCGCCCCATCCCGAGGTCCTGGGGGCCCCTTTTCAGTGCCGCTTGTGACGATCCCCCATCCGCGCGTGCTCCTCAAGGCGCCGTGAAGCCTTGACGTGGACTCGGCACTGCTCTGTCTTGGAGGCTCTCAGCCTCCACTTAAAGAAATGAGACTCAGGGCACCGATGCCGTACTCGTTCTTTATAAAAGTGAATCTCAGGCCGAGCTGTGGTTTCTGACTTCGCGGGAGCTCCAGCCGCATTGCCCGTACCTGCCCCGGCCCGGCCCCTGCCCACGTGGGCTTCAGCCACTCCCACACCAGTCCGGCCCTGGTTTCGTTCCACGGAACCTGCCGTCCCAGGAACATGGTCAACGCGGGGACCTAGGGGAGCCGGCAGCTCGTCCTGGTCCAAGGAAAGGGTTTTGACAGTGGCCCCCAAGACCCAGGAGGACCCATGAGCTGGGCTCCCTGTCATGGTTTCTCCAGCCAAGGACAGCAAGAACTGTCTGTCCTGCCACACCCTCTTCCCAGTAAGTGGGAGGAAACAGCTCCTGCCCCGACGGACCCTTGGCCGCAACATCCACCTGCTCAGGCTCAGCCAGTGGGTTTGGATCCTGACTTGACAGCTTCCTAGGAAGCTGGTTCCTGGCAGCAAGTTGCCGAATTCCTCTGAATTCTTGGGTCCCAGGCCACAACGCTGCCATCCAGGAACATTTGGAGGGGTGGGCTTTGTCTTCCTCATCTGCCACCCCAAGGCTGGCCGCCAGGCCCCCCAGGCTCCGAAAGGGAGGAAGGAGGGAGGGAGTGTGGAAGCGGCCAGCCTGCTGCCCAGGCTGAGTGGCCTCCTAACGCTGGGCACACCCCGTTCCCCAGCCCACCCTCAGGTGCCACTCCAGGTCTCCAGGGAAAAAAGACACGTGGAGAAGCCAGGAAGAAATGGCAGGCAGCGTGTGCAGCAAGGCGGAGGCCGTGCCCAGGCCGGGAGGGGCTCACACACCCAGGTCCCCGGCCCCGGAGTCCCAGTGGTGTGGTCTGGGGCCCCAGTGGCACCGCACAATGGCTGGGGCTTTGGCACCGGGGTCCTGGCAAGCGGACCTGAGAGGCAGCAGGCCAGGGGGGCCGGCAGAGGGTCTGCCCCAGCGCCACACTCCCCGGGCCTCCTTCCGGCAAAGGTTCCCAAAGATGTGACCCCAGGTGTCCTCTGCCGGGCAGGCCCTGCTCCAGCCTGTGCCCGGAACCCTCCCCTCAGGAAAGGCTGTGATCAGAACCAGCGGTCAAAGAGCACTAGGAAGGCATCAGGACGGGCATGTCCCTGAATTCCTGTTGGGTCTTCTCCATCATCTTCCACGCAGGTCACAAGCTGCCAATCATCTGGGACTAGGGGACCCTGTGGTCAAACTGTGGCACTCCCACCCCCCTCCATTGCACCTCCGTGCCTGGGGGCACCGAGAGGACCGGCTTGGACTTCTGCCAGGGGCAGGTCAGGGATCAGAGGCCAAATGGCCTTGGGACAGAAACAGCAGGGGAGCAGCAGGCCTGGGCCACAGTGGCTGTGGCCTGGGGGTGGGGGTGGGGGTAGGGGTGGGGACCACGACACCCAGGGGCTGCATTCATCATCAAAAATTTGAAGAGCTGTTTCTGACCCTAATTAAATAGACTCGTCAATATTCAGCTTAGCAGAGCCAGCCCCACAGGGATGGATGTCACTGCGGGAGGACTGCGGAGATGGGGGCCCCTGCCGTAACAGGCCACGTCAGGACCCCCACCCACGCCGGCCTGCAAGGCGCTCACAGCCTCCGCTGGCTTCAGTGACCCATCGACCCCTCGATCACCCTCCAAGTCTCATGAACCTGTACTCCAGGGGCCTGGGGCCCATAGCGGCCAGCACAGCAGCCCAGTCCTGGGGCCACAGCCCCTCAGTGGCCAAGACAAGGAAGCAGGTGCCATCGCAGGATGGAGGGAACCGGGGAGCCCCGTGCTCACCTCACCCAGCAGCCCAGGTTCTCCCCCAGAACCTGAGGATCCGTGGGGCAGCTGCGAGGATCAGAGGAGGGGAGTCATCATCCAGCACTTAGGGCCAGCCTGGCATTGAAACCCAGGTGTGACTCCATGTTGCTGGGAGGAGTGGGTGCTGGGAACCTGAGGGTCCTCAATGGGTCTCCAGGAGTTGGGGTGAGAAGGGAGCAGCAGGGACGGCTGGACCCTGGATCTGGAGAGAAAGGGGGACCCAGGAAGGGGCCCCCAAATGTCCCCGCAGGTTGACCACTGCAAAGGGCCACCTCTCCCGGCCGCCCGCTGACCCTCAGCATGATGGGATCTCACAGTGAGCGGCTGGGAGGCAGCGCCAAGGGCCAGCCTGCAGACGGACGGGTGTCCTGCTCCTTCAGTCGTGCCCTTCCGTCCCTGTGGAAGTTGTAACTAAGCGCTTGGACCAGGCCCTGCTTGTGCTGCCGTGTTTTGGGACCGTCAGGACCCTCGCAAGGGTGTTCTGGTGAAAGCGGCTGCCCTGCTTCCTGCCCATCCCTGGGGGACCCACTGTCACATTGCTCAGGGCAGTGCCACCCCCCAAACTCTCCCAAGTGCTGCCTCCGGTTCCAACTCCGTGCTTCAGGGTGAGCCGGCTCTCCGCCCGGGCCCCTCCCGCCCACTCAGCTCCAGAAGCTGGCAGCTCCGCTCCTCTGATGTCACTCTGCCCCTGGCTGATGCCGCCTCATTCTTCAGGCCGAAGCTTGTCTAAGTAGGGGACTCTTGTCCCTTTGGAAGTGCTGGGTTGTTCCCGGAAGCCACCCAGCAACTTGTGATCGATTGTGTGCTGAGCGTGTCCCCCAGGGAACCGGCGGCTCTGCGAGGACTGGGCTCCGCCGCCACCCGTGCCCAGGGCCGCCACCCTGTTTTCACTGACCCAGGGTCCCAGCCAGGAACCAGCCAGGCGCAACCTGTCCTTGGGTCCGCCGTGTGACTACCACGCACGGTTGTTACAGTGGCTCGGTGTGACGTCCCCAGGGCCCGCAGGGAACCAGCCCCTTGCCCTGCCCGGTGCCACCGGAGGCTCAGTGACCTTGGGCTGAATGAATGGGTCATGGCACCAGACACGGGGGCGCTGGGCTAACGGAAGTCTCCCACACCTTGCTGCTTCTACCCACTGGGTGGGAGTACCCATTCGCACAGACCCCTCCCAGCTCCAAGCCAAGGACCAAGGGCAAACCAGCTCCAAACCCGCCAAGGACTGGCTCCTCAGGGCACAGAGGACGGTCACGGGCTCCCCGCCACCCTGTGCCCCAGCTGGGGGGCTTTGCGGAAACATGCTTAGCAGGTGAAATTGCTTTACCGGTGTGAGCTCAACGCTGCACAGAAGTCAGTGCGTCGAAGACAAAACACAGGAAAGACCTTCGAAACCAACTCTGGGAGGATAAGTGATGGGTGGTTTTTATTTTCTTTATATTCTCGTATTTTTCAAGCAGCACAACGAACGTGTTTCTATTGTGGTCAGGAAAATTTAACATGATCGACTCCTAGATGGCATCAAATACGCCTAAAGTCACTTCGGCAGAGAATGGGTGTCCCACCTGCCGCTGTCGGCCACCATCCGCGTGGCAAGCGCCTGGCCCCGCCACAGCCTTTTGTGCACAATATGGACAAGGCCTCCCACAAAACACTCATTTTTTGAAGCCGGTTTCTTCCAAACATCAGGCATTGTTTTTCTCGAAGTCTCCTAAGGACACTTCTGCCTCCATTTGGTGTTTTCAACAAAAATGCACCACCCGAGCGACCCCAACGCCTGCCCTTCTGTCCCTGCTCTCCCTCCACAGCCAGCTTCAGGGCGTCCAAACCACGGACACGCGCTTCAGCTGCTCTGAGATCAAAGCCGGAGGGGGTGCAGGGCGGGGAACGCCAACAATCCCAGGCTTTCTGGGGGTCCTACCCAGAGAGGTGCAGTTCACCTTGCAGAGCCCCAAATTAAGAGTGAAGCAGGGTCAATCAAACCCCAACCGACTGTGGCGTGGGCACGGTGCTTCACGAAGGGCACTGCTGTCACCCTTAGGGCAGCACCGTTTGCTGGTCAGGACCGCCCTCCCGGGTTGCTGACAACCAGGCCCGCGCTGCGCAGCTGCTGTCCAGTTTCCCCACCGCCGCCCCCTGCGCTCCGCGGGCGGGCAGGCTGGCCGGCCACCTACTCGGAGGCTGTGCGTGTCGGTCTAGGGAGAAGACGGAGGCTTTTCTGCAGGGCCGGTCTGCCCGCCCCATGTTCATTTTGTAAAAAACAGGGGACGGGGCGTAACCCGACTTCCTCCTCTGGTCCTGCCCCAATTTCCTGCCTGGAAGGCAGCCCGGGGGCCCTGGCTGGCCTTTGTGCCGGACCCCTAACACGTTCAACTCCGGTGTAGCCTGGCACTTAAAAACGCCCAGGTCTCTAAACAGGTGATTTACTAGCTCATCACACACGGCACCGATAAGAAGTGAAGAAACACAAGGTGAGTTGAGCTCTGCTTGACTCAGAAGTTCTAAGTGTTCACGCGCCCTGTCACCAGGCCTTGCTGGACAGGACCGTGACCTGTCCCCCCATCACCGGAGGCCTGGCCTTGGTCTTCCACCCGCCACCCGGTTTGCCTCTCAGCGCTGACCACTGTCCTGCCCACCAGCCCTGGCTTCAGCAGATCAGGGCTCAGCACTGGACACAACTGGCGTCCTTGAAGGGCCAACACTGGGTGGTATTCAACTTACACATCAGAATTAATAGTTTTTTCCCTCCTGCCATCACCCTGGAACCTTCAGCAGGGCAGGTTTAGGCCAGTGACGGTCAACCTTTTTCATCTCACAGCTCACAAGCTAACGACTGAACTAACATTCTGCAGCACACCGATACCGTATTTTGGCCAATCTGAAAAGTAAGTGTATTTTGATTCATTCACACCAGATGGCTATTGTGTTGGTTGTTAGCATTTTTTATTTGACAAGCTAAGGGAAAAGAGGTCCACCACACCCAAGCCCTGGCTGGTGGCTCAGTGGATAAGGCGCCAGCCTGCAAACCCAAAGGTCACTGGTTCGATTCCCAGCCAGGACACCTTACCAGGTTGCAAGCCAGGTCACCAGCCAGGTCTGTAGCTGGAGGCAGGTGAAAGGCAACCATACATTGAGGCTTCTCACCCTTTCTTCCTTCTTCCCTGCCCTTCTCTTTAAAACTAATAAATAAAATCTTTAAAAAAAGAGGTCTGCACCTGACCGAAGGGTCAGGTGTCACATGTTTTAAAACTTCCCACAGTGCCCCAGGGCACCTCTTGCTGGCACCTCCGTGGGCCACAGCAGGTTAACATCTGGCTTGAGCTCCTGACATCAACAGCTACAGTTCAAGGAATTAACTGGTGATCACATTTGACTGAAATATTTATAAACTAAATCCACCATCGGGTTGACACAACTCAACTTTGTACTTGAACGGAATCTCAAACATTCAACCTCTTTCCAGGGTGTGGCTGCCTCAGTCCTACCTTGGACCAAGTCTCATGCTGCCGCAGCCCGTCTGGGGGACCCACTGAAACTGCCTCACAACGCGAAGGCCCATGCGCATCTGGGGCGAAGACGGAAGCGCTGAGGCCAAGGCCTGGACGCAGCTGGACCTGCAGGCAGGCGGTCCTCCCCCCGCCACACGGACGTGCTCGCTAAACACCAGTGCAGCTCTGGGAAATGGACCGCTCAGGGGCAATGTCACGCAGCCTGTTCCCCGAAAGCGCCACCACCGACACAGACGACCCCCTGGAGGTCAGCTTTTACACCAGGGTCAAGGACCGAAAACCTGGACCTCATCCCCTCGCCCTCCCAGGGCCCGGGCCCTGCCGCTGGCTGGTGTCTGTCCCGCCTCAGGCCCCCGGGTGGGGGTCCCCCTCCCCTCCCCTCCCCATGGTAACAAACAGACCACCCTCGAGTCGGGGCCCCAGCAGACCTCTAACTTCTCCTTCTTCGCCCAGAAAAGCTCCGTTGCTCTGGGAGTCTTCCTCTTCGGGGCTGATCAAACCAAACATGACCAGTGAGGATTTCCAAAGAATTCTTAATGAAAGAAGCGTTCCCAAGTTCTAGGTTTAGCAATTCCCTTGCCATCACTGACAAGGAAGCATCCGAAGGGTCGCTTCCGTCGGAACGAGAATGCCATGAAGCCGGCAACTGGTGCTACAGGGAGAACCCGAAACCCGCTGTTGAACAAACAGGGGAGGGGGGGCATTAAGGTATTTTCCTTCGGGCCTCACGTTCATTTACTTTCTCCACCTCAACGGCATTATCCGTTTTAAACACACTGCATTTCAAAGGTTTAAATCGTCCCGAACCTCCCTGGAATCGATTTTCCAAGGTTCCCCACAGCCTGTTTGCTAAACTACAGCCAAACCCGAGGCTCTCCGGGAAACCAGGGCCGAGAGGGAGGTGATGGTTAGTAACCAGGAGTCCCGCAGCTCCCCTCTCGGCAGGGGCTGAGTTTAGGGGCCTGTGCCTGGAGCCAGCCCCTGCGGGGGGCCCTACGCACCCCACTTCCCTTCCTCCCCAGTCAAAGGGAAGTCAAGGGAACAATGCAGAATAGCAGACCAAACCACCTCGCAAAGTCACAGACGTGGAGGAAACCGACCTGCAACCTGGCCCTGGACTAAGCTAACCATGGTCTCCTGGGATCCTGAGCTCATGTCCTCAGGCTGGGTCTGGCCTGCCTCAGTGCACCCTGACACAGAACGCACCCGCTTGGGATTTCCCTGGAGGTAAGAAAGGCAACCAGGGAGGGAAGAGACCGGGTAGGTTTAGTCAAGAAGCTAATGTGAAAGACGGATGGACATGGACGAAGAGATGGGGACTAACTGGGAGAGGGGAGCAGAGGACAAGGGACAATTGTCCCTTGAACATTGTAATTGTAATATGACAGCAATAAATTTAAAAAGGAAAGAAAACCGGCCCTGGCTGGTGGTGCAGCAGGTAAGGCGCCGGCCTGCAAACCCAAAGGTCGCTGGTTCGATTCCCCAGCCTGGGCACATAACCAGGTTGCAAACCAGGTCTCCAGCCAGGTCTGTAGCTGGAAGCAGGTGAAAGGCAGCCATACATTGATGTTTCTATCTCTTTCTTCCTCCCTTCCTACCCTTTTCTCTGAAAAGAATGAATAAATTCTTTAAAAAAACAAAAAAAGGAAAGAAAACCAACCTGTGACCATCCAGAAATCCATGAAGGTCTCATGCCAAAGTAAGGAGAGATTGGTCAGAACTTGCTTCTGAAAGTTGGGGACCAAGGAAACCATCTTTAGCCAAATCTAAAACTTTAAATAATGCGGAGAGATGAAAATGCTGAAACACGGACCGCTCCCTCAATGGCTGGGGAAAAATAAAGCCTCACTGCTTCTAACTGAAAACCAGTGGGGGTTGGGGCAGAGGAAGAAACTGCTGGTCTCTCAGTAGAGTCCATTTGTTTAGAGGCCCCCATGGTCCTGGGATGTCTGCAGACCCACCCACTTTGGGAACCATGGTCAGGGCAACAGCTAGAGAGGTGCCAGTCCCATATGAGATGTGGGAGAAGTGCCTGGAAAAGGGGGTGAGTGCTGAGCAAGTGGCATTGTTTCCTCTCAGGCCCTCCCCCCACACACCACAACCCAATGTGGTGAAATGGGTTGACCAGCACTGATGATTACTTCAGACGCTGCCCCTTATAATGTAACTGGTGCAACGTCTCTACCTAAGACATAGAGGCAAACACAGGAGCCTGTCAAGTTGAGGAGACAGAGACGTATGGCCCATAAAAGGGAGCACATCAAGGTTCCAGTGGGAGAACTAAGTGATGAGGAGATGCCAACCTAACAGGTTCAGAGTTCAAAACACTGTTGCTAAAGATGCTCACAGACTTGACAGATATTCTTGAGTATAGCAAATGCAGAAGGGAAGAAGTGAAGGCTATGCTAAGTGAAATGAAGGGAAATACACACAAAACCAATGGTGAAGGGAAGGAAACCAGGGTTCAAATCAAGGATCTGGGACATAAGGAAGAAATAAACAATCAACCAGTACAGAATGAGGAAACAAATTTAAAGAAATGAGGAGAGGCTCAAGAATCTCTGGGACAACTTTAAGTGTGCCAACATCTGAACACTGGGGTGCCAGGAGGAGAAGAGGAAGAGCAAGAAATTCAAAACTTAAGTGAAAAGATGACGGAAAACTTCCCAAATTTGGTGAAGGAAACAGACACAAGTCCAGGAAGCAAAGAGTCTCAAATAAGCTAGATCCAAAGAGGACCACACCAAGATACATAATTAATATGCTAAAGGTTAAAAAAGATAATCTCAAAAGCAGCAAGAGAAAAGAAGGCAGTTACCTACAAAGGGGTTCTTATAAGCCTATCAGCCGATTTTTCAAAAGAAACTTTGCAGGCAAGAAGGGATTGGCAAACACTCGAAGTGATGAAAAGCACGGACCTACATCCTAGATGGAAGGGCAGATAAAGTGCTTCCCAGACAAGATAAAGCTAAAGGACTTCATCACACCAAGCCATGAGTTCATCACACCAAGCCATTATTATATGAAATGTTAAAAAGAGTTACTTTTGTTAAATAAGATTTTATTTAATTATTTCCAGAGAGAAGGGAAGGGAGAGAGAGATCAGTGTGTGGTTGCCTTTCACTTGCCTCCAGCTAAGGACCTGGCTGGAGACCTGGCTTGCAACCTGGTTACGTGCCCTGACTGGGAATCGAACCAGTGACCTTTGGGTTCACAGGCTGGTGCCTTATCCACAGTGCCATCAGCCAGGGCCTAAAGCTATTTATTTAAGAGGATAACAGCGATGAACATTAGCCCTGGCTGGTGGCTCAGTGGATTGGCACCAGCCTGCGAACCCAAAAGTCACTGGTTCGGTTCCCAGTCAGGGCACATAACCAGGTTGTAAGCCAGGTCTCCAGCTGGTTTGTAGCTGGAGGCAGGTGAAAGGCAATCACACATTGATGTTTTTCTCTTTCTTCCTCCCTCCCTGCCCTTCTCTCTCTAAAGATAATACATAAAATCTTAAAAAAAAAAAAAAAAGGGGGGGGACATTAAAATCACAACAAAATCACAACTATCAACAACTGAATCTAAGAAAATAAAAACAAACACAAAGGAAACCATCAGAACAGGAACAGAATCATAGGTATGGGGATCATTTGGAGGGTTATCAGCTGGGAAGAGGGGGAGCGAACTGGGGAAGCAGCGCAGGGATCAGGAAACGTAACTGGTGGGTACGAAACAGACGGGGAAGTTAAGAATCATATAGGAAAGGGTGAAATCAGGGAACTTACATGCTTGACCCATGGACATGAACTAAGGGGGGTGGGATGGCTGGAGGGAAGGAGGGGTACTGGGCAGAGGGGAGCAAAGGGAAAAGAAAGTGGGACCATCTAACAGCATAATCAATAAAATATACTTTAAAAAAGGACATTTAGATTTTAGGCAAAATTCTGTTACCTTAAATTTAATTAACGTGCCAAGAAGTCTAGTGGACTATCAAGAGCACACGAAACAGTGAATAGCTAACCTAACAGCCTATCTTAGCAGCAGGGGAAGCACCCCCCTCCCCGCCCAGGACCAGGACTGACATTTAACATCCCTTAGCCAGTCCTGCCCGCACCTAATGCTGTGTCTTCAGGCTTAGACTTGACGCCCTTAAGACTTTGAGGGGGCTGCTGTCTAGAAGGAAGCTGGGCTTTCTTTAAAATTTGTAAGACAATTTTACTAAACCAAATTAGGGTGAATTGAGTACTTTCAAGGCTGTGCCACCCTGACGGGTGTGGCTCAGTGGATGGAGCCCCGGGCTCTGAACCCAAAGGTCGCTGACTGGACCCCTAGGCAG
This sequence comes from Noctilio leporinus, assembly GCA_004026585.1. Classification (NCBI taxonomy): domain Eukaryota; kingdom Metazoa; phylum Chordata; class Mammalia; order Chiroptera; family Noctilionidae; genus Noctilio; species Noctilio leporinus. The sequence goes on along the minus strand of PVIW01000272.1, from coordinate 569,587 downwards.
GGGCGCGCAGGTGGCAGGCCAGGTTCCCAGCTGGGGGTGTGCAGGAAGCCATCCATCCATGTTTCTTTCTCCCTCTCTAAAAATTAAAACAAGAAAAAGAAGGTGCAACAATAGGACAGTTGGGGAGCGTCCCATCTGCAAAGGCACCATTGCTGGGCACCCCGTGGACCTGAGGGGACAGCGGGAAGGGGAAACCGGCCGCGGGGAGGCGCAGCAGCCGGGCGCGCCGCTCCCTCCGCGGGTCTTGGCACCGGGTCCACGCGCGGCCGCGTCTCTGCGGGGGCAGCGCTCCCGGCTGTGAAGGCAGAGCGTGCCCTCTGTCACTCACGGGGAGCAGTTCTGCCCAACTGTCTCTTTTCGACAACTTGATCATCCATCTCTTTATTAACAGCTCCGCTGCAGTCAGAACACGCAAACGAGGACCAATTCTCGGGCCAGATTTCTGGAAATCACACAGCACCAGGCACCACACAGTGTGAGAGTTGGTGAGGAGGGTGTTATGCCAAGAGAAACAGCATCCGCACGGAGCTAGCACAGAGCTGGGATAGTTTACGTTATTATTTTAAAATACACGTACCTACTCAGGGCTAAAGGCTGAAAGAACCCATTTGGGTGTGTGCGCGCGTCCGTGGGGGTGGTGAGGGGTCCTGTAGACTCTGCCTCCCCAGAAATAACTCGTTCTGCATTTGCATACATCTCCTTAGAGCAAATATTGTATTAACCAAAAATAAAATTAATAAATTTAGGACCAAATTACATTATTAAGACACACTGTAAGACTGAGATAAATGTCTGCAATGACATGTAAAAAAATTGCCTAAAGGCCTTGGCTGGTAGCACAGTGGATAAGACGCCCACCTGCAAACCCGAAGGTCGCTGGTTCGATTCCCAGCCAGGGCACATAACCAGGTCTCCAGCCAGGTCCTTAGCTGGAGGCAGGTGAAAGGCAACCATACATTGTTGTTTCTTTCCCTCTCTCCCTTCCCCTCTCGCTAAAAATAATTAAAACCAAACCAAACCAAACGAACAAAAAAACCCCGCATCAAACCAAAATTTTATTCAGAATGGCTGTTTCCAGATTGAAATTTCTTAATCCAACAATAGCATCTTACAACTTAAAAGAAAATGCTTCTAAAAGGTTTGCCAAATATTTTTAAGAGACCTATTTATTATTTTTAAAGTCAGGTCGTATCCATGGTTAACATGCAATTAAAACCATGTAAGTGAAAAGCGAGACTAAGGAGACCAACTCCCTCCACAGTCCTAACTATGGAGAGGTGTCGCACTTCTACCAAGTGGTACTTTGCCCCGTTAATGGTTAATTACATCATACTCGGCCCAAGACTCACGCCTCCTGTAGGTCAAGGCTTACCTTTGTTTTCCCTTTAACCTGTTTTGTATTTCAATCCATGGATGCAGTTGTTTGCAATATATTCAAAACTACAGGTGGAAAAGGAACTGCACTAAGGTGAGTGGCAAGTTTAAGCCCCACAAATGTGCGCTGGGGCCCCCACACCAGCACCACTGCCCCCACCACGCACAGAAAAACAACACCGATTCTCCGTTAGGCTTCCCCCATCAATCCTGGTACCCAGAAATGTGGAGGGTGAAGCATAAATCCGTCCTCACCGCTAACACACACGTAAACTGCGCTAGGCTGGGTGGCAAGGAGGAGCTACTGTTGGGGCTATTTTCCTGTATTTTACAAACAGCATAGCAAAAACTACACCCAGAGGCTGCGGGACTCTTCATTCCAAAAGATACATTTCCCACTCTCCTGTTGAAGCTGAAAGACACCCCCAATAGAAGGGAAGTGACTGCACAGCCATTTTACATTCAAAGGCAGCATTGCATGTAGTGGATGGTTCAACTCCACAAACTCTAGACGGCACGGTGCTCTAAACTCTACATCAATACAATTTTTAGCTACAATTGAAGGAAAAACACAGTAATTACCATCACAACCTTTCGCACCCATGGGAGCTTTCTGAACTGTGGACTTGGGCGTTGCCTTAACTCTACCCTTTCAAGGCCTATGAATTGGGAGTGGAAAGGGGGGAATGTACCTGAAATTCTGTTCAACACACTTACTACACGGTCTGGTAAGCCGCAATGCTGTTCTCCAAACACAGAGACAAAAGCGGCCATAAAAGAGAAGGCGAAGTGACTCCCTGAGCAGATGAAACCACTTTTGGAATGAAGTGTTCTCTCATCTCCAGAATCGAGGGCTCAGAACTCCTGATGTCATCTTTCTTGGTGCCAATTAGGGTATACAAAATGTTTTAAGAATTTTCAAACTTAGAGGTAGAGAGAAAGGATGAATAACTTCATTCCGCAAATAAGTATGAAACAAAATGAAGCGGACCCCTTGTTTTCTGTGCCCCGGGAGATCACAATGAGTACAGGATGCACTTAGCGTTTCATTCACCAAGTTCAGGTCCAAGTTAAAACAGCATCCAGTTACGATTTTGGTGTGAAGAGAAGCTAATGGAACAGGAGTAAGGTGGGGGGGGGGGGGAGAACACCATACAAGTCAGGGTAAAAGGCAACTAATCTTCCTTGCACTATTCTACTAGAAAATAGATAAAACGTAGTCTAAAGGATTGTGCAATGCCTTTTTAGGTCAACGGTCTGCCTTTTTGTTTCAGGCATTTAAGTGCACTAACAGTTCCTCATTCCAGGGCTTGCTCTACAAGTTTGTGTATGTTAATGATTTATCCTTTCATTATCAATTAATACTTGGAGCTGCTGATCATTTATTGCCACCTTCAGTGCAACCAGAACCAGTGCTACGCAGGGGCTCCAAGACCTTTTTCTGCGTGGAGAGGGGCAAAAACAGAGGTGTTAATTAGGAAAACACGCATCTTACTCCAGAACATACTTAGTGCCATAAAACACACAACTTTCAACGATCATTTTTCTAATTCTGCAAGGAGTGAGACACCAGGCCGAGCAGGCGACAAACTCGCGAGGTGGCCTTCAGCAGCAGACAGGAAGTTCAATTCTGCAGGTGCGAACAGGTAAGTAGTTTTTACAGTATTTCCCCTTTTACCGAGTCATGTCAGAGGTGTAAGAGGAAGTTTCCCGCGCGGTGGTCGCATGTCTGCTCACAGCGGAGGCACTAGGACTCAGCTTCTGCCCTGAACCGCGCCGCGCCGGCCACGCGCGCGCACAGGCCCGGGTAGCGCGCCCCGCTGCGCTCTTGGGGTTCAGGGAAGGCGGCGTCTGGCTCGGCGTCTGGCTTTGGGCAGAAGGGCAGCCCAGGAGCCGCCCAGGGCTGTTCTCTCCGGTGCCCTGAGGAGCACCAGCGCCACCTGCTGTCGGCAGAGAGCACCAACGGCGGGGACGCAGCAGCCGCACGGAGCCGGGGGCCCGCCGTGTGCACGCAGCGTAAACCCAGAGAAAAGGTGCGTTGTGCGGGATGCGACAGCTGCATGTGAACTAGTATTAACTACACTCGTGTTTTCCTCCCTCATGATTACTTACATGAAAAACAAATACCTAACTGTGAGCTATCAATTGCTATCAGGCTGCTGCGACTGGCATAAATTAGCCAGAAACACATCTTTTCCACATGTCACCACAGTCCATCCTACAAATCTTCACTTAGACCCACACTACCTGAACTGGAAGTAGAATGGTCATATCCCTTAAAACACAAAAGACAAAGTCAGTCAAAAGAAACCAGCCAACTTGGAATTGTGCTGCTGTTGTTTTTTATTGTGTTTTCAATGGAGAAATACATCATCTGTTTACAAAATAGCTCTTGAAAAATACAAGGAGTACAGGTACTATAAAACAAAGCAAACTCCAGTCATGAGACACTACATACATCATGCGAAAGCAACAGTCTGATCTCCAGGTTATGAAAACTAGAATTAAAAAGTCACTACACAGAAAAGGTCCAAGTTCCCAGCTTGGCAAAACTTGGGTGCAGTTACATGAAACGTTTAATAAACTGAATTTTCCCCCAATGTGTAAACAAAATGACAAGACTAAATCTGTGCCTGGCAATTTCAATCTAACTCTGAAGCTACACAGAACACACAGACACCTTGTACACTTCACCGGTTAGGAGGACTGTTTTCCCTAGCGGCGGGAGAAGGGCAAGGTGACTGTGGAGCCGAGATGGGGGCGGGAGGATGTGTACCAGACATGGTGAGGGTGGCGAAAGAGAGCCTCGGTTAACGCATAGCCTAAGGGGAAAGACTCCACTCCGCTTTGGAAATTAATGTAAAGGCCGAAGAGTGAAGTGACTGCGGTCTAACGTGGAAAATGCCCGTGTGGTAGAAGGGAGCACAATGGAGGGGTCAGGAAACATGCGCATCGGAAAGATCAGTTAGGTTTGCTCTGTCCAAGTTGAGAGAAAGTTTATCAACAACTGGTATCCCTCAGAGTTCGTGAAGATGGAGGTTCTGCTGCTTAATTTTGAGGAACTATTTTCTGTAAAGAAAAAGGTTCCTAATCTGTTGACAGGATAAAACAAAATGAACAAGGGGTAGAGAGCTGACTAGATGTCAAGTGCTTGCAAGAAATGATTTTTAAAATGTTTCTACACGTAAAATTTACTGACAAATTTTGATCAACCATTTCAAAATAAAAATTGGTCTAAAATTCTTGGAGAAAATGCCTTTTGCCCACATTTTTGAAACGAAAACCCACTTGACTACAGACAGGAGTGGGGCGGAGTGTACAAAATTCCTCCTACGCAGAGATCCAGTGGCCACCAAGAGACGCCGTGTTCACAGGCATTACCTGCTGTCTTCCTCCAACCTCAGCCACGGGACCGGAACTGCGCGTTCTGTGCCGTGTGGCCACAGGGCCTGTGGCTTCACACCACAGCTCAAGAAAATACTGGCATTTTGTTTTGTGTGAAATACCCTACCTTATGCATACAAGCGGAAAGGGAAAAGAAAAACAGGGAAAGGGAACAAAATGTTTTGTTTCAAAGACAACAGATTGAAGGCAAAAGAAGAGGAGCCTTGATAAACCCAAAGAAAAATAGTTGCTGGCTGATTGCTGATTTATATGCACTCTAAACAATTCTATAAATAAAACCAGTATGTCATTTCTTAATCATGACCCCATCAAACCGAGTATTTCCTAATTATTCTTCCAATGTTAACTATGTACCCCAGAATTGAGAGTTCACTCTGAGGGCTCCAGCCGCCTCACAGGGACTGAACCAGATGGACTTTCTCTCAAGCCCAGCAGTGTACCTGCACAATGGTGTCCGATTTGAAGACTAATGGGAAAGGAAATTCTTCAAGAAAAAATGAAAAACCATCAGGCTGAAAATTGAAAATTAGTTCTACTTTCTTATTAAAAAAAAAATACATAAAAGTGCATCATCAGAATAAGGAGTTCTTATGCCAGTCTGTTACCGCAAATTTTCCAAACAACGCGTCAAACACAAACCCAATTCAGATGTCGAATATAGATACAAATAGAGCTTTAGGTTTTTTGTTGGTTTTCTTTTTTTTGTTGGTTTTTGTTTCTTTTCTTTTTTTTTTTTTTAAAGGCAGTAATTTTTTGAAATAGTTAATGCAACTGTTGCTAACACAATACAATAGTGCTCCTGGCTTCACATACTAACCTGGACTTCCGATCAAGTGCAGCTTAGCCCAGTGAGGGAGGCCACAAAGCCCTAAGTCCTTCTTCAGTCATGTCTAGTCTTGTACCCTCCATTCGCCTTTTTTAGCATTTGAAGACAACAGGTTGAGTTGGCAGATATTGTTTATGGACCCCTGAGGTTGTTTTTACCGATTCAATCTCAGTTTTATTGAATTCTTGATAACAGGAATAGGATTTGCAGGGAGAGCAGGGATATCAGAAAGGTCTGTACTGGATGTTTTCTGAGAACAAAAGCAAAGAACACAACGTTGTTCAAAGCATTATAAGTAACTTGACAACAAGATTCACTTCCCCACTGCTTTATTCCTAAGAAATGGATGGAACCTCATCCCTAGAAGTATTAAATACTTAAAGAAAAATGTCCTAAAATGTTAAAATGGTGTGCAAATATGACTATGAAATTTTCTCCCACACCTGTAGAAACATTTTAGCAATATATAGGGAACTGTTACATAATTTCATATATAGCTTTTACAAACACACTCCTAAGAATCACCTATCATGTAATTATTAAGTTCACATTAAACTATTTTTACTTGTAATAATGTCGATGGCTGTAATATTGACTGGTAATGGAGCACCCCCATGTGGGAGAACACTTAAAGTTCACCTTATACATAGGAACAGCAGTAACCAGTTTTAATTATGTTCTGACCCTGTAAATTTTAAAATTAATCCTATACAACTGAATAATTTAATTATTCTAAATTTCAGGGAAGTCTCATGTTAAAAAAAAATTAAATCGCAAGCCTTCTTTAACATTCAAAAACGTAGAGATGACTTTTTAAATGTTTTATTACGGAAAATTCCAAAAATACACAGAAGCAGAGAGCATGTATGATGAAGTCCCATGCATTCATTATCCAGCTTCACCAACCGTCAAATGAAAGCCAATCCACTGTCCTCCCACCTTCACTCCCAGATTATGCTGAAGCAAATCCAGAGATCCTATCATTTCATCGGTAAATATTTCTTTCTTCTTTTTTTTTTAATCTTTAAATTCATCGGTAAATATTTCAAGTTTCTCTTAAGACAATAAGGACAGACACAGCCATAATATTTTTACAACCCCGAAGAAAACACATTCCCCTTACAGCACCAAATATAGGGATGCATTTTAAGAATCAACATGATCACTTTTATAGCTGGGTGATCTGCCTGTCACTGACTCTAGCAATCCTTTCATTCTCCTTCCTCCTACAGAGAACCGCAGGGCTGCGCCCCCAGGTCCAATCCCCACAGGGATGGGCTCTGTGAGGCAAAACCATGGCCAGAGTCTCAAGAGTGACGTGGGCAACAAGATGATGTGCGGTCACAACCGCAGGACAGGTGAGGTGCATCAGTCGTTTGTCCGTGCACTGCTTCGGAGCACCACACTTCCTAATGTTTTAGTTACCTCCCCAAACACACTAATTAGATAAAGGCTATAAAAGTAAGAGACATTTCAGAACAATAAACGTAGTATTTAGAATATCTTTAGGGACGGTAACATAGACACATTTAGAATGACCACATTAAAAAGTGACTCTGAAGCACGGAGCAGCACCCCTGTATCAGTTCAGTAATGGCTGCAGCAGCCATTTCCTGGGGTTAAAATAACCAGTTTAGCTTCTAGTTAAAAGAAAATATTTACTTTATGTCAGAGTTTGACTTAGACTTTGGAATATAGTCAATTTTAAAGAACTCAAGAAGAAAACATTTCACACAAAATGGAAGTTCACAAATCAATGAAAAGATTCCAGGTGCCTACTATATGCAAGGGACTGTCATGAGCAGAATTTCTAGGTCAAATGAAAAAATTATTTTAAAGAACCATAGGTTACATTAAATTAGTAACTAAAGATCAGAAGCAAACAGGCAGAAACACAATTTAAAAATAAAAGAGTCTGTATTAACCCCATAAAAATCCGTAAGAAATGGATTTTAGTTCTCATAATTTAAATTTCACTTTGACCTATAAATAAAACCTCTCTGTGAACATACTGGGACTACTTGCAACATCCAATGTGTAAGGGGATGAGTTAGTTATCTTGACAATGCAAAGCGGAAAATAAACAGCTCCATCTAATCCTGTGCTTTGTAAACTGTAACAGATACACTTATAAGGCAGCCATGGATATTCAAATCATTACAGCACACTAATCTTAACTTGGATAAAACTCTCCTTGCTTTTTGCACATAGTACCTGAGAGGCCAATAGCGAAGCCGCTGTCTGAGCAGTTTCTGACTGAGTTGTACTTGTCTCTGTATCAAGTTGCTCCTGTGAGGGACAAAGACGGGGGAAAGAGACTTAAAAAATAAAAAAAATCATACCTGGGTCTGGTGACTAATAAAGAATACACATTAGAAAACAGGAGTAAGGAAAAGATGCAGCTGCAGTACAAAAATCATGTAATACACTTGCTGTAGGTTGTCACCCATTTCATATGCATATACATTTCTATTTGCTGCCTAAAATCTTTTGTTTGAAAGCGCGGTCAAAATATCTCAACTTCCCAACCAGCTCCAATTTGGACACTTTAAGCAAACAATAATTAAAGACACGCACAGGCACATTATGAAGCGTTGCCCAGACAATAATTAACAAAATATAAACCCAAGCTCTTAGCTATGTGAAAAAAAACAAAGATCATTTAATATTATTAAATAAAATTACCAAGGCACAAAATTGCTCCCACGTCTTTAATTAAAAGGAGAAAGTCTCTAAAACATCCCTCCTTCCTCTTGGTTTCTCTTCCCTTCCTCAATAATCAACGCACGGATTCTGCCCAAGTTCAATAGAAAAACAATGGGCTGAAAAAACCATGTCATTCCACTTTTTAAAAGCAGCGCACCAAACAACGATACACACATATAAACAAATGTCAATAAACATAAAAACTTGTATTTCTAGAAAAAATATACACTAATAAAACAATGAAATAGCAATTTTCCCCTCTGAAATGGAAAGCGTCAAGTTAGAAATGAGGGAGTGCAATATTTCTGCACCACAGCTTGTCAATACATACCAAGTTTTAAAAGGAAGCATTCTATTTTCCTCAGTAACTCCTCTTTTAATTAATTTATCCTAATAAAATAAACATAAGTGGATGGCAGGTATTCCACTACAGTAATACTACAGTGGGAAAGAACAGCTTTCTTTTTTTTAACAGAAGCAACAGCTAACAGGAAATGGTCACACAAAAAACGGTAGCTGCTTTGAAACAACATTCTATGCAGCTGTTAATAATGTTTTCTAGATTATAAAGATGACAAAAATTTTTCTTCAATTAGAAGAGAGAATAAAGGTTTGAAAGCAAAAGGCACTGACAGTATACACAGACAAAATCTATAAAGATATCAAAACAGTGCTTGCTAAAATATCCATCATGGTTATCTGGATAATTTGGGGAAGAGAGATTTCCAATATTTCTACATCAAGGACTTAAAGCCCCCTTTAGTACGGGGGGGTGGGGGTGGGGGTGGGGGTGACGTTCCAAGTCTAAGATGGTTTGGCTAAACCAATTCCTCCCATCCTATTTACCCAGTTTCAAGCCCCTTGAACTTCAGGTCCTGGCCAGAACCTTCTGTCAAAAACTAGACTCTAACCTACCATACTTGCATCCTTGTTGAGAGGACCTTCTCATTGTAGACCACCCAAATCCCACATATCCTGCAAGGACCACCTCAAATATGCTATCTTCCTTTCCTGAAGCTCCACCCTTCCTGAAGCAGCCAGAAAGTTAACATCTAATGCCTCCTGCCTCTCACCACCACCACCCTGTTTCTTTTCTTTTCCTTGATAATGCAGTTAAATGCTGCTTCCTCTTTACTTAATTGTAAATTCTTTAAAGGTATGGAACACAGCTCACTCATCACTCTATCCCACTGGGTGCCCACCAGATTATAAATTACCATTAAAAAGAGACAAAACACTTTTCTAAAAACAAAACTGAACACAAGCTACTGAACAAAAGACAGTAGGATACTCTAGAAACACCACTACCATGCGTTCTGCCCTCATACTGAGCATGGGTATCCATCCCGAGGCTAAATTTAGTGTACCTTTGCTTCTGTTTTATCATGTCCACTCAAAGCAGAACAGTTAGCATCTTCACTTGTTTCATCCTGTTTTTTAAAGAAAAAAGCTTTATTCTCCAAAACGAAAAATTTAGATTATTTGCCAATCAATGTTTTAATTTATATACTATTTAAAATTATGAAATAATTTAACCTATAAGATCAAGTATAGCCTTAAAATTGAGTACTAATTCATTCCATTTCTTTATATTAACAAGTTTAATTAGCATAGCAATTTTTAGTATCTGCCAACATTAAAAGAACATGACAAAAACTCAGCAACCATCACCATCTAAAGCGTACCTCCCAGACCTGGAAGTTTATAAAACATTTTTGTAACAAAGAGGCAAAAAAAAAGTTCCTTGATTAAACACTTTAGACTTGGAATACCATCACTTGTATTCTGGGAGATTCATTCATATACCTCCCCACCCACCTTGAACTTTCCCACAGTTAATACCCACAGTCTGCCCCTGCAATAGTAAGGCCTACTAAATCCTGAACACAAGATTCGAGAAGTGCTCTCCTCAGATCTGAATTTTTTCATTTATTATAATTCTATTCAAAACAACTCATTTTCGATAAAGAGGGAAAAAAGAAAGCCAAAAATGGCTGTACTTTCCTATTTATCTTACTACTTTCCTATAGTGACTTGTTAACAAACATTACTTTCTTTTTATTTACTTATTTATTTGAAGATTTTATTATTTTTTGAGAGAGAGAGAGAGGGGGAGGCAGGGAGAGAGGCAGAGAGGGAGAAAGATATCAATGTATGGTTGCCTTTCACCTGCCTCCAGCTACAGACCCAACTGGAAACCTGGCTTGCAACCTGGTTATGTGCTGGGAATCGAACCAACGACATTTAGGTTCACAGGTTGGTGCCTTATCCACTGTGCCAACAGCCAGGGCCAAACATCACTTTCTTAAGAAAAATAATTTTGACACTGATTTCTTTGCTTTATTTACTAGGCAAAACTAGCATTTCATTTTAAATGTGGCTCTTAAAACAACACATTGAAACCATAGGCTAACCTACAGAGTAGGAGATTTAATTGCATTATCAACCAATTCCAATAAGAACCTTACTTGTATCCTGCAAATACATAAATTGAAGAAATACTGCCCTGGCTGGTGTAGCTTAGCGGATTGAGCATCATGCTTCAGCTGGTCTGCAAAAGTTTCAACGATGAATGGATATACGACATCATGAAAGTATTCTTAATACTGGTAAATATGTACAATAATAATACACTATAATTTTGTTCTTAGTCCTTATTTTTAGGAATATTTGATTGAAATGATACGCCTGGGATCTGCTTGCTAACAATGTGTAGAGGAAGAAGTCTGGCAATGAATTATTAACTGCTAGGTGATGCAAATATAACTGTCCATTATAATTTTGTATATCTAAAATTTTCCACATATATATGGCACCCTCGCCAGGTAACTCAACTGGTTAGAGCATCATCCTGTTACACCAAGGTTGCAGGTTTGATTCCTGGTCAGGGCATACACAAGAACCCATCAGCCCTGGCTGGTGTGGCTCAGTGGACTGAGTGCCCCTTGCAAACCAAAGGGTCGCCTGTTCGAGTCCCGGTCAGAGTGCCCACTCAGGTTGCAGGCCAGGTCCCCAGGTGCAGGCGTGCGAGAAGCAACCAGCAGATACTATCGCTCACACATTCATGTTTTTCTTCCTCCCTTCCCCTCAATCTAAAAATAAATAATAATCTTTTTTAAAAATCAACCAGAAAAGGCATATATAAGTAGAATATTATTGAGATCTTTCACTCTCCTTCCCTGAAAATTAATTTAAAAAAAGAAAATATACAGTTAAAATATATCATGTAAGTTTTTAAAATATATATAGGGCTATTTTTTAATTTTTATTTTATATTCCTGCCATTTATGTATATTTGAGAAACTTTAGCATGATGCAAATCATGCTAAACTACCTGAAAACACCCTCCTATCTCCATGTCGATGTATTAAGTAGTACCCAAGTTTGTTTCTGGTTTGCTGACATTTGTAATACCAAGTACTAACAGAGAATAAAAGACCCAGTTTAGGAGAGCTTCAAAATTAGGCCAGTTAGGTATTTAGAATAATCTTCTTCCAACTTAGCACCATGATTTTAGGCTGGGTTCTAATCCTGCCTCTGACTTGCATTAGCTTTATAAATGAAAAAGCCAATGAACCTCAAGTTCCTCTTCTATCAGATTAGTCTAAGGGATAGCCAATACCTTATGATCCATCTATCTTAAAATGCTGTTTTTATTAGTCAACTCCATAGAGGTGCCATAAATAAAACCCAGACCGAGAAACCATACCAAACAAACAACTCCAAGAAAACAAAAACAAAAACAGGGAGAGGGGACCTCTATTTTACAGATATTTAAGAAACACCAATCAATTGCTAAACAGGGGTCTTAGTTCCAGATTTGAAAAAAATACTTAAAAAAATCAGCGACACAATCAAGGCTATTTGGGCACTAACCACGTATTTGATTTTTTTCTAAGTGGGCCGTATTTACTTTATTTCTAGTTTTTGGTAATGGTTGTATTTTAGAAGGTTACAAAAACACTCACGAAATGCTATGCTGCCTCCAAAAACCCGAGCGGAGGGGAGGGAAAGGGCTGAAAGGCGTGAGAGCGCAGGGACCGGCTAAGCTCCTTACACCTAAAGCTGCATGATGACACATGAAATGATCCTCTGTAACTGTGTGTCCATTTAAAGTTTTCCATACTAAGTTTAATCTGTCTCCCCACCTGCCTCCGAAAGACCTTTGTCTAGTATTTGGAAGAAGGTGGGAGGGGATGGGTTGAGCTAATCCCCTTTTGGTGGTACTCCTTTCAAATAAAATGTTAAGTTTTACACAGAAACATAAACAGTTACTTCCTTATTGAAAAAAAAATCCCAGGCCTAACTCGTGGGCTTCTGATCCAGAGCAGTACCTGGAGAGGCCCTCGGTCGGTATGAAGGCGGGAGCTGCGAGGGGGGTGAAAAGCTATTCTGATGGACACCCAGGGTTCAAACGTCACTGCCTTTACACAGGCACAGATGGGTTTCCAGAACACATGTTTTAAAGTACACTGAGACCATTTTTCATTCACATAGGGCATCGTAGGAGTGACAAAATTCATCAAATTTTTCATACTTCATTAATAGTGACTATTTCCTAAAGCAAAAAAAACCTCTCCAGAATAACCTAGAGAAGAGTGCATTTAAATATTAGACAATAATTTTTCACCATTACAGATCAAACATTCCATGAGAAAGATTTTTGCCCCCATTCCAAAGAAACTTTTGTTATCATGGGTTAATCAGTAATCAGTTATCAGCCAAAAAGCACAACAAAACTGGATTTGGACTATCACCCCTGCGGCCACGGGAGAGGCCTCACTGACAGGACAGGAACTAACAAGTGGCTCCAGGGACCGTTACAGCTGTGTAGCAGGGCTATTTCTAGTCTAAGACACACACTAAAATCAAGGGCCACTTCCATTCGTTTTCTTAAAGCTATTTGAGACTTGGATAACAAACCATCCTCTGTCAACTGTTGAGGTCCTTAGGTTGCAAGCCAGGTCTCCAGCCAGGTCCATAGCTGGAGGCAGGTGAAAGGCAACCATACATGGATGTCTCTCCCTCTCTCCCTTCCCCTTTCTCTAAAAATAATAAATAAAATCTTAAAAAAAACACTGACGCCTTGCTAGGAAATTTCCTGCAGGGTTACAGAAAATTCTCATTCAAGGTCCCCAAGCTAACGTGACTTCGCAACTTTGGTCAACCGTCCGTCAGAACCCCGAGAACCCCTCGTCCTCGCTGCGGACACTCCAAACCTCCATCTGAGTCACAGAAACAAAAAACCGGATCCAAACAGCTACTGGAGAACCAGCAAACATACCAGACGGTGAGACGGGAAGGGTACGGGAGGGTGTCACGTAAGTCCGTGCTAAGCTCTGTGACAACCTGGGACGAGGGGCCAGGGAGCGCAGGGCGCAGAGACCCGGGGCAGCACAGCGCTGACTGCAGGCCCCTCAGCGCCTGCCTCCCGCTCCGTCTCAGCCCGGGCTCACAGCCTTCCCCCGCTGGCTTCTAAAACAGCTAAGCCGGTGGACCTCTGGGTAACGAGTGTATAGATACCTCTTCTGTTTTGGTTTTCTTGGGGCTCTCTTCTTTATGAGGCGAGGACCTCCTTTTGACTCCTGCTAGAGGATTGGGTATTTTTGTTGCTGCATTTCCTGAAGGTCTAGGTGGCGGGTTTACCAGGCGTGTGGAAGAAACAACTCTGGAGACCGTAGGCTTTGGTGGTGATGAAATGGCTGGTTGTGTGGCAGTTTGAGGAATGCTTTCACTTGATGTACCTAAACAGTCAACATACATTTACACATGAAAATTAAAATAAATCATCAACGTAAAGCCACATGTCTCTGCATCTGACCTCACGGACAATGCCACATGCAAACCCTAAAATGGCCTGTGAAGACCGAATGCAAACAACGGGAGCACTACAGGCCTCTCCAAAGGACAGGTTCCACCCGCGCACGGCCAGCCTCCTCCAACCTGTCGAGCCCGTCTCCTTCCCCGCTGAGCTTTCACTGGAATTCACTTGTGGCACAGAGACTTCAGTAGCCTGGACACTGGTCACTGATGCTGCCGTCACAGCTGGAGTAGGGCTGTTTCTGCTGTTAAGAGAGAGTTAAAATTCGATCACGAAATTTGTACGGAGTCAGTTTCTAAAGCAAATGATTGCCGAGGTCATCTTCCCAGACGTGTACATGACTAACTCGACCCACAAGCCGCACCCGCCGCAGTGCTGCCCCAGAGCTCTGTCACCTCCGTGACAGCCGCCCTGCAGGTGACAGACCGAGTCTTTCATTTTGTTTCATATTAATTACACTGAAAGTGCCTCACGTGGCTGACTACATGAGTACAGTTCTTTAAAAAATCTGTTCCTATCTGAGGGAAAACAGAAGCCTATCAAAAAATTGAAATGCAAACAATCTAAGAAACAGAACCATTTCTGCACACAAACTCCAGGCGTGCAGGAAACCGGAGAAGCCCTCCAGCGGCCAGAGCAGCAGCGCAGACTCCACCTCCCTCTGTGCTCCGGGTCCCACCCCCTCCCGCAGTCTCCGGAAACACGACAGTTCCCCTTTGGCTCTCCTCTCTTCAGCTTTTCTATTTCTTATACAGCCTATACCTAACTCCGTTTTTATTCCATCCTGGGGAAAAGAAAAAGAGAGCCCAACTCCCATCGCTTCCCTCTCTTTCAGCTACAACTCGCACTCTGCACTGCAGAGGGTGCTGGCACGACAGGCCAGGCAACACCAGCACTCAGATCCTTGGTGCCTGTGTGACAGTCATATAAAAAGCCACCGAGCTCTCAGATTATTAAAGCTTTGGAGCTAATGGGTACAGAAAGTTTTCACCACGTTGTTTCATTCAACATCATGTCATTTCATCATAATACTAATAAGAAAGAAAAAAAAAAAGAGACTCCCACAGGGAGCACCGTCTGGGTGGAGTTTTGCACGGACTCCTCATGTCTGTGTGGGTTTCTCTCGGTGCTTGAACATGCGCATGTGAGGTGACCTCTGGGTCTCCACTGTCCCAGTCTGAGTGAGCGGGTGTGTGTGTGAGGGCCCTGGGACGGAAGAGCATCCTGTCCAGGGCTCAGTCCCACCTTGCACCCTGAGTGGCTGGCAGGAGATCTGGCCACTACAACCCTGAACTGGAATTGGCAGGTTAGAAGATCATTATCTTATTTTCACTAATCTTTCTTAAACGGATGTATAGTTCAGCTTTATTTCAATGTTTAGTATTAGAACTGTTTGGTGATGTTTTTGAGACCAGAAATATGCTGTAGGAACTTAATGCATGTTTGCATCAAGGAGCTTACGGTAAAACTGACGCAGTTACACGTTTTAGTGGCAGTTTCCAAGAACCTATGATGTTCAGTGAGAACCTACTGCACATGAAAGTAACTCATGCTGGCAGCGCAGGTGATCCCACAACCTCAAGGAAAATACAGAGAGGGAATAAAGGCGTGCAGGGAGACCCCTGAAGGGCAGAAGCCTCTCATGATTCAACAAAAAAGGCAAGTGGACCACTAGCAAAGTGGCCAGTGCATAATAAATGGCCATTATATGTATTAAGCAAATACATATCATAAACTTAAAATCCAGAAGTCATAGTCACAGAAGCTATTTAATATTACTAATACTAAAATTACGAAATACTGAAACTTCCGAAAGTACCTAGTATATACACCTATTTTACATATACATTTACAGTTGGGAGAGTGTGAAAGTTTGTTCTTTTACTATTTATTACTGTATTATTTATTTGTATTACAACTATGAACCTACTTTCATTGCCCACCCCTGTGCGTTGCATAAATTGAAAGTACACAAAGGCTTTTGTACAAATCCTTAAATTCTTATTAAAATTTCTGGTTTGACATTTAAAAAAATTAAAAATAAAAGTTGTAAGTTAACACCATAAATGGGTAATTGTTCTATAACTAAAGATTCAGACACCATGTCCTATGCCTGAAGTCTTCGGATTATGCATCATTAGCCTAAAACACATGACACAAAGTCCAAGGCAAGGGCACTGAACTCTGCACCTTGACATTTTCTGTTTCAAGCTCATCCAAAAAATCATCCCAGCCTGAGCCTTTGCCATTGGCAATACTTTAAATACATTTTAAAAACTGCTTTTTAAAAACTGAAATATGCATTCATAAATATGCTCAAATTTCAAGTATCAGCTCATTTACTAACAAGTGATCAGTTTAACCATCACAATTTAAAACATTAGCCACATCCCAAGAAGTCGACCCTTTGAAAAGAGTTGTTACCCATGTAAATGTCTGCAGGGGTACACCCCAGAGATTTATAGACGTTAAATGTAAGTATAGCCTTGGCCTTCTGTGTTCTAATTTTTGTTACCACAGCCACATATGTACTTCTTTCATAATAAAAATACTTTGCTGCTTTGAATATTTTTAAAAGGACATTTAATTCTTCAAAAGAGTTCCCCTTAACATAAATCGGCCCACACAGACCTTCACCTTCCTTAGAAGGTCCCTAGTGTTTCACAAATGTGTCCCCTGTGACACAGGCATGAGCAGCTCTAGGACAGTGGTAATGCGGACCCTCTGGTCTGTTCTCAGCACCCCTACCTGTCACTGCAGGCAGGAGAGTCCCAGGAGATGCCACTGAAAGGGTTATGGCACTAACATTCATATGCATCTTTCTACGGACTACAAGTAGGACACAGCAAGAGAGCAAGAAAATTACTCTCTGAAAAACTAATAATTAAATGGCCATTTAATAATACAAGATGAGGCCCTGGCTGGTGGCTCAGTGGATAGGGCGCCGGCCTGTGAACTCAAAGGTCGCAGGTTCGATTCCCAGCCAGGGCACATAACCAGGTTGCAAGCCAGGTCTCCAGCCAGGTCCGTAGCTGGAGGCAGGTGAAAGGCAACCATACATGGGTGGATACTTCTTTCTTCCTCCCTCCCTGCCCTTCTCTCTGAAAATAATGAATCAAGTCTTGCAAATAAATAAATAACACAAGATGAAATGAAAACAACATTCTAACGAGAGGGCTTAACAGCAAGAATATGATGGGCACGTTTACAGACCGCGCTATAGCTGCATGCCCTCACGTCCTTACCCCTGAGAGCTGCCAGAGCTGTTCAATGGACTGGTCTTCATGGCGCTGGTGGGAGAAGGCACAGACATGCTGTTGTCACTGTCCATAGACAAGTCGAGGCTGTTCTCACTCAGAGGCGTCAGCCTGACGCCTTCTGCTGAATGCTGCAATTGACAAAATACCTGATCAAATATCTGTTACTTTACCCGGATCTTTGCAACATAAACATCTCTTCCTTAGCTGATGATTTCTACTAAAAAGTACAAGTCAAAATTTATGGAACTCAAAACTGTCATGCTAATAGAAGGCAAAGATTTGAGAGGCACTCCTGACTTCTAAGAGAAGAGGCCTACAATTCAACTATAGGTCTTCTGTGGGAGAAATAAGAGAAAGGAACAGCACATTAAACGTACACACTGAATGTAAAACACACTGTAAATTAAAAGTGTACATAAAAACACACGCATCTTCAATCTGACAATATACAGACAACATGTCTGTATATACATATACACACACACACACACAAATTAGAAAAGTTGTTTATGCCCTGGCTGGTGTGGCTCAGTGGATTGAGTGCCAACCTGCAAACTAAAGGGTCACTGGTTTGATTCCCAGAGGAGGCACATGCCTGGGTTGTGGTTCAGGTCCCTAGTTTGGGGCACATGAGAGACAACCACACATTAATGTTTTTCTCCCTCCTTTTCCCTCCCTCTAAAAATAAATTTAAATCTTAAAAACAAAAAAAGTTGTTTAATAATGACACGATATTAACAATGTATCTGGCTAGCAGAATTAGAAATTGTTTATAGATTTTTTTGTAAATTATTCTACAATAAAAATTGTGTAATTTCAAAAAAATATCAGTAAGTATGACTTAATGCCCACTCCTTATGTGTTGCTCTAACTGCAACTTAGGATTTTAACATGGTACATTTAATAGTGTGAAATATCCTATAGGAAAGAATAATTTTCTGGAACTAAATCTTATTACCACATATAAATCATAATGTTGGCCCTGCTTCTTAAAAAGCATTCAAATATCAGAAAAAACCAAAATAAAGCTATAAACTAAGTGGTTCTATGGATGGAAGTTGATTCCTAAACAGACTTGAAAGTTTCAATTTCAGCAATCGATGCTATTATAGTATCAAATTTACTACTTCAAGTTACTTTTAGCCCCAGTGTTCACTTATCTACAAGAAACATTTTAATGGAAATAATTCACATTGTTGACAGCAACTCACATCCTGTGCGTGTGCTCTACAGAGCTGCCACTCGTGTACATAAACCAACACTAGCCACATGAGGAAGATGAGATTCGCCAAAAGAAAGCAGGAGGGAGTAATGCCATTTGCTCATGAAGGCCATCAGGAAACAAAAGTTTCTGATGTTCTAATGAGCCTCCTTCCTATCCAAAAAACGCTAACCACCTCACTCTCCACCAGACAAGGATTTGTTCAGTAAATTATACTTAATCCTCAGCAAGGGACCCGCATGGCCAGGTCATCAAACACCTGTGAGCCGACAGGCCGCGTGTCAGGGATGACCTGCAGACACGGAAGCTTTACCTGGCTGGACTTAACAGAAGAAACATTGGTCAAGGTGCTTTCCTTCTGTGTCTGTATCTATGTCTGTGTCTCTACCCGCACAAGAGAATCCAGTGCTAAGAAATTAAAAACAGCCCTGGCTGGTGTGGCTCAGTGGGTTGAGCACCAGCCTGCAAACCCAAAGGCCGCCAGTCTGATTCTCAGTCAGGACACACGCCTGGGTTGTGGGCCAGGTCCCCCAGTTTGGGGCGTGCAGGAAGCGGCCAATGATGTTTCTCTCCGATTCTTTCGCCCTTCCTTCCCCTCTCTCTAAAAATAAAAATCTTCTTTAAAAATTGTAAATATTTTAGCACAACTTTTTGGTAAAGGATAAAGACAGAACACACTCCAGAAATACACACATATACTTTGCATTGAGACCTAGGTCCATTTCACATCACATACTCTCCTTGACCTTGGGCAAGCTTTATAACCAGTTTCTTCTGTAACACAGACAATACCTGTAGGTTTGCTGCACCATTCAATTAAAAAAAAAACTTTATACTTTATGCTCTGCAAAAAGCAGTTAATAAAAGGAAGCTATTATAAGAATTTCAGTGAAAAGATTCATGGATGTAAATTTCTAGATAGTTATTTATAAAAGAAGAAAAGCACTATTTTACGAGTAGAAACTTGGAAATAATTTAAATTATGTCAGTTCAAGAACAGATTTTATCAGTATATCACACAAAGAAATATTAAGCAGCCATTTGGCACCTATAATGTAATTTGCATAGGTAGTCAGCATATAGCAAGCACAAAATGCTCACAAAATTGTTATCATCCAAAACCTTTTAAAAATACCGATTATATGTGGTTACATATTTGCACTGTAGAGTCTAAGTAGAAATAAAAAAGGTTAAGAGTAGCTATTACTGGGTGATGAGACTACAGTTAAATGTTATTTGATAAATACAATTTTTAGATCCAACAAAAAATTTCTGATCGTTGATTTCTTTTATAGTCTAGAAAATTATATCTATATATAATCTACCTGAAGAATAGCATAAAATTTACTTAAACTATATACTAGTTGTTCCAAATATCAATATTGACATGTAAACAGTGTTTTAAAAGTAAATCTGAATAAAAAGTTCTGGGAAATTGAATTACCACTATTTTAAACAGCTGTTTTAATAGAACACAAACAGGTTAAGTGTTAATACAACCATCTAATTATTTACATTTACTTGTGAAAATATAGTATGTTTATATATTTTTATATGTAGTAATCACACAAGTATAGTTGTTTAATATTAGTAATATAAACACCAAGGGACAATTAGAAAATAAATCTTTAACATGACACTTTAAAAACAAAATTACTTCATGGTCAATTTTGTATTATACATAATGACAAAGAAAGAATAAAAGAAAAAACAACAACGATCAAGAAGAGAGCACATTTTTATCAATCTCTAGATTAGTTAACTCATGAAACCTTTAGGTTAGGAAAACAAGTTGTTACATAAAGGCTTTAATGTGATGTTATTTTTAAAAATAAAACATTTCAAAAATTGCATTTTAGACCAAAAAAGAAAGCCCAGTACCCCAAGTTTAATGCATAATGATGATGGTGATGATGGTGATAACAAAAGAAACAAAAAGAAGCACAGTATGTGCCAGGCACTAGTCTAAACAACCTTTTACAGATATTAATTCATTTCATTCTCACAAAATACCTAACAAGTATTTCCCATCTGGACTTAAGGAATTAGGCAAATCAAGAACATGATCAGTTTGTTATACAACTTGCCCAAGTCTCAAGGCTAGGAACAGTAGAACCTGAAATTGAACCAGGATGTCTACTTCAAAGCCCTTGGCCTTGCCTGACATACTTTTGTGTTACAACCTATTTCACACTCTAAGAAACAGAACTTTATGACGCTGAAGCCCCCTGAGTACTGACTATTCCTCTCTTCCCAACTCCAGCCC
This sequence comes from Noctilio leporinus, assembly GCA_004026585.1. Taxonomy (NCBI): domain Eukaryota; kingdom Metazoa; phylum Chordata; class Mammalia; order Chiroptera; family Noctilionidae; genus Noctilio; species Noctilio leporinus. The sequence continues at coordinate 548,707 of PVIW01000272.1, read as the reverse complement.
AGTTAACAACCATTATGATGAATGAGGTATTGTTCTCTAATATATGTACCATTATTTCATAATCTCCTGTAAATCATGCAGTGCTTTACATTTTTCAAAACTTGTAAACTTTATACAAATGTATCCAATGGTACATATTCAATTGTATCTTCTAAACTCAAACTATGTTGCTGTAGCTCATTTACTTTCATTGCTTTAAGTATTCCATTACAGGATTAAGTCATCTACTTTTGAAACCATTTAAAGCAAAAATTTAATTGTTATCTCTGAACTAAAATCCCAATATGCCCTCTGTAAGTAGTCCAAATAAGAAAAAGGCTGTAAATTATTCAACAGGAAGCACTAACAACAGAACATAACATAAAACATTAACTGTGGTTACCTGTTAAATGATCTTTATTCTCAGTAACTTTAAATAAAATACATGTATAATTCTTACCAAAATAAAGCCATTTTCATTAAAAAAGTCATCTAATTTCCTTGGTCTATATAATGCCTAATTTAATTTGTTTACTTTTTAAAGGAAAGGAAATGAGATACTTATGTGGAATTAAACAGGTAATAGATTTTAAAAGAATCTAAGTATATATAAAATAAGGATATGAAGCATCATCACTAATCTGTCTAAAGGCTGAAGCAAGCATGTACAAGAAACCTGATTAAAAACAAGGTTCCATATAATGGAACTGATCCACTTACAACTTCCAAAACGTTGTGATCTATTTCAAATATAACTAATTCACTGAGCCTAAATTTCTGAAGTACTGATAGCCTAGATACATAAAATATTATATTAGTAATGCTTTTGTAAGTACTTTCTAAATTTACCTTTTTCTTTTTCTGAAGCACATGATTAGGTAGTAGTTCATGGAGTTGCTTTCTTTTTACATGCATTGCAGCAATTTTCATGTCCACCTCAAACATCTTGCTGTTTATTGCTTGCCTATAAACTACACAATTAGGAAATTGTTACAAGAAATAGAAACATTTTAATAAAGGCAGTTAAACTCACCCAAGGAGAAGCTATTCTACTGTAGGGATCCTTACGTCAGTACTTCATATATGTGAAATTATCAAGTGAACACCTACCTCTACTCTGACAACTCATTGCCTGAGTGAACTCAAGTCCCTTCTATCACAAGATCACTATCACAATGAACAACAGCACAAAGAATAGGAATTCTTCCAGTGTGATAACTCTTGTAAGTGGTAACTTTAAAGAGTAACTCTAAGAAACAGCAAATTGGAAAAAAGGGGGTTCCTAAATTCACATGCTTTTATGCTACCAGTAAAATTTTAAATTCTAATCTATGTAACAAATGCAGCAAAATGGAAGTCCAACTTATTTAAATATACCTAAAGATACCTTTTATCTTTAAGACAAGTAACATTTTCTGTTATGGAAATGAAAATTCAAGTTATAGGTCACAAAAACAAAAATAGCATGCTAAAAGTAAGTAAATCCAAGTAACTGAATTCCAGAGTGTCCCCACAATGGAAAAACCCATTCACTCAAACAACAAACATTTACTGAGTGGCTGTCCTATATCATATATCACACAGTTGTAGACACAGGAGAGGTAGCATGGAATAAGAGACTAAAGTAACTTCACAGAGTCTACAATCCATAAAGAAAAATATAATAAACAGAAAACAAATTAAGTAAATAGAAGTTATTCTCTGAATACAGGTGTTAGGGGCAACAGCCTCCTTGGAAGTCAGAAACACAAATCTAACTCTGGTCAGCCCTCTGTGCACAATTCCCCACCACAGAGCAGACCCTTGAACTGCGCGGGTCACCTGAAAAACTGCGGGTAAGTGGGCCTGCCCAGCGCAAACCCGTGTTGCTCATGAGTCAACTGTATTTCCTAACAGACGTCAAGAGGCACTACGGAAAAGCATGGAGGAGGAAGAAAGCAGCTCGGCCTGGAAACTGAGATCCCACCTGAGCGGAGACTGACAGGAAAGTGAGAAGTGAGCTGACAGTGCGTGGTGGAATAGCATTCCAGGAAGAGCAAACACCAAGGATAAAACACCCCGAGTGCAGAGCATGCCTGGAATGTCTGAGGAACAACAGGGCAATGGGGGAGGAGGAAAGGTGGAGATCAGTAATCCTGTGTCTGTAATTCTAAAACCCCAAAGGCTCCCCCAGCACAGAACCTCCCCACGACTGGCACCAGCCCTGCTCTGAATGCTCTGCGGCTCCTGGTCTCCCCACCTTCGCAAAGTGACCACTGCACAGTTCCCTGCAGAAATGTCACTGTCTTTCGCTACAACCGTGACTGAGGCCCTGGAGTGGTACTCACTACCTTGTTACCTCCCTGGTCCCAAGACACATGGATTCTAAACTTATAATAAAAAATGAGGTCAAACATATCGAGGTCAGATCAGCTAAAGGCTTGCAAACTGCAATAAAGACTTGGACTTTATTCCAAGTGACAATGGCTATTAGAGGTTTTAAACAGGCAAGATAGGATTTAGCTTAATATTTTGGAAGCTAACCAAAGTAGCTGAAGAGGGATCCTATAGCAACAGCAGTAATCCAACTAAGCAGTGATAAGTGGCCTGGACAAGGGTGCCGGCAGCAGAAATTAGCAGAAAGCTCAACGTACTCTGAAAGCACAGGCAAAAGAATTTTTAATGAATTTACATCCAGTACAGCAGATCCTTGAATAACATCATTTCATTATACTGTTGAAGAAGGGGGAAAAAATCATTCCTGGACAGGATAGTTTCCGTGTGGAGTTTTTATGTTCTCCGCATGTCCACGTGGGTTTCCTCCCACAGCCCAGAGACGTGTAGTTCGGTGCCCAGGCGGACCCAACTGTCCCAGTCTGAGTGAGAGTGAGTGTGTCTGTGGCTGCACCCTGGGCAGAAGGGTGTCCTATCCAGGTGGGTTCCACTTTGTGCCTTAGGCTGCCAGGAGAGGCCCCGGCCACCAGTCCCCTCGAACTAGAATATGTGGAACCAATTATCTGACTTGTTTTTATTAATCTTTCTTAAAAGTCTAACTTAAATTTATTTTGACATTTAATATTATAAGTGTTTGGGATTTTTACTTACAAGTTTGGTGATGTTTTTGAGAACAGAACTACACCTTAAGAACTTAATTCATGTTTAAATCAAGTAGCCTATGGTTAAACTGGTTTCTTTATACATCGTTTCACTTAAAGTCAGTTTCCAAGAATCTGTTGATGATGTTAACTGAGGACTTACTATTTGAGGAAAAAAAGAAAAAAGAATGGCTCCAAGATTTCCGGCTTAAATGATTATAAGGATATAGCTACCACAACCTGAGATCAAAAAGATCTGGAGAAGTCAGAAGAAACTGGTGGTAAGAATTTGAGTTTTGAACATGTTAAATTTGTTTTATTACAACATCCCGAAAAGTATTCCATTAAAATGTTTCAAGATACAGGACAACTAAATATATCTTACTCCAAATACCTCAACGTCCCTTGAAAATCTTGATGGGCTCATTAATACAATCTCTGATAAACAGCTAAACTAAAATGAAAGTACAAAACAAATGTTCTAATTCAAGCATATTACGTGATTTGTTAGTTCGTAAATAGTTTAAGCTGCCCTGGGTGGTGGGGCTCAGTAGATTGGGTGCTGCCGGCTTGACTCCCAGTCCGGGACACAGGCCTGAACTGCAGGCCATCCTCGACTGGGGGATCAATCGATGTGTGCCTCACACTTCTGTGTTTCTCTCCCTGTCTTCCCCCCTACTTTCCCTCCTCTCTAAATAAATAAAATCTTTTGTAACAAGTCTAAGTTGCCATCAGAATTTTTGCTCTGGAAAAACCACTTCCGTGGTGCTCAGCAGGTGGAGCCATCACCCTGTAAATGCTGAACCTCCACTACCAGCACTGTCGTCACCACAATAATGAAGGGTCATTACTTGCTACATACAGACTCTTAGTACCCTGCAATGTGGAGAGCCCCTCACAATGAAGAATTCTACCATGTCCCACTCGCATGCCTACAGATAAAAAACATACTTATCAGTTACTTGATCCAGGAACTCAACTCTTTCACATAAAAACATGAAGTATTTTTCATCTGAATTGTCCAGGAATGCAACTACCATATAGATAAAGAAATCTCCTTAGAGAGTTCTATTTAAAAATTTTAACTTTTATTATGTCAACATGGCAATGTTGCAATGGTGTCACACTGCTAGGGGTCTACATACAGGTAGACTAAGCTGTATCTTCTAGTCATTGTACCCAGGATTTTACACACTGAAATACATAGTGTTTTACTTTTATTTCCCCTTTACATTAAGAGTATGGCACTGACTTTTTAACAGATTATACCAAATTTTACCTCTCCTTTTCCAAGGAAGTGAAAAACTTCTAATGTGAAATCTAATCTCCTCAGAAGAAAACTCCTTAACGAGGTAGGTGAAAATGACACCCATCAACTTTTGTAAATGGGGAGGGAAAGATGTTAGAAAGAAAAACTAGTTCCTAAGAAAAAGACAATTTATCACCATATCTAGGCATACGCACCATTCCCTTAGAAAGCGGTGCATGTATGTAACCTTAGCGCCTGTCAACCACACCTACCACTTAGTCTTACCCTGTATTGCCAAATTATATCTCAGGGCACAGGTCAATCTGAAATATACCTCTAAGCATCCTATTCCCCACCCATGAGTTAACACTTCAGTCTACATTTGACATAGAGGAGAAATTTCCTCGAAGTCACCACAAGTTTCGCTTCATAGATTTCGAGATTACTGAAAATGGCCCGGACTAGTTTTTAAGGTTGTTAAGGCAGCTGGACGTATACTCAGCCTTCAAGACAAGACACTTCCAGATGGTTCTACCTAATAGAAATCATTTCTCTACTAGACAATACTGAAACTAATAACGAATCCAAAAAAATTAAGATTATTTTGATTACTGTTCATTACTCCCAAGTAAGTATAACAGTTATTACAAATACCACAGTTACACATGAAGACAAATGCAAATACTCCGATTACCCAAACAGAGATATACCTGTATCTGTGAAAGACTGAATATCATAGGTGAGATCAACACTGAGATTTTCAGAGTTTTCGGTTTTTTTAAACACTAACCCAATCACCCACATCGTGCGGAATTCTTCCCTGAAAAGTAAGAAGAGTGTTATTATAGTTGATCAGGATTTCAGAAAAACACAGTTATCAAGGTGAATGACAGCCTGAAATATATGGAAAAACTTGAAATATAAATGTATAAGCCAGTCGAGTAAAGTTCTAAACCCAAACTCCATCAAAACCCAGTCTTCCACACACTTGTCCTTTTATATGTCTTTTAACATATAAACAATTAGAGGGCTGGGAAACACACTTGTAGTAAGTATTTAGTCACCGATGGCCAACTTTCTTAATGATGATCCTAAAGCACTAGACACACTGTCAAAACGAAAAATTACGTTCCAACTAATGAAGGAAAGAGAATGAACATAATGTAGGAAAAGCTGATGCAAAAAAGGATATTCCAGATATAAAAATTTAACTGGAACTTTATATTCCTTACAACTTTTAAAACTCAGTTGAACAGGCCATATGAACAGAGATTTGACAGCTATGTGGTTAACTGAGCAAGGGTAATTCAGCTCCCTTTGACCATTTTATGACATAGCTACTGAAAGGGCCATATGATCTTTCAGTAAGATTGCAGCAACAACACAACTGTGTAAAAGCTCAAATCACATTTTTTTACATGACTACAGAAGAAAATAATCTGGGTAAGTAATCAGAATTATAGCTATTCTATTAGAGCAAAACCTGAAATGACCCACTCACTTAATACTTCAATCTTTCTTTCATGCTATTTTATTTTTTAAATCAGGCTCATTATTAAAATTCCCTTCCCTCTCCAAATGCAACAAAGTATATATAGGCAAAATAGAATCTCATATAATACAGCAACAAGCAAACCAGAAATTGGTCTATAAAAGACCCTTAAAAGTATGATGTGAGCCTGCTTGTAATGTATCTTCTCAATGTTTCAGAATACATCACAAATGAGACTTTTACAAAGTCAAATCCAAGCATGTTCTCTTAAAAAAAATTAAAATGAAGGGCAAAAACTAATGTTTAATGTAATAGCTATTCTGAGAAGCACTATACAAAACAAGAAATGTTAAGAAAATGCTAAAGGGCAGATGTGCAGAAACTGACCTCTAATTAGTTACTAGGCATCTATTCATTACAGACTATCAGAAAAAACCATTCATTTCAGTCGTTAACTATTTTCAGGGAATCACTTTTCAATGCTTCTTATCAGGAAAACCTATAGATCTCTAATTGGTTTTGGGCCGTATGTATTCATTAAAATAGTGACCTGTGACTAAAAATTGCCTACAAATGCACCTGTAAGTCAGAGTTGAAGATGGGAAGAGAAGACCAGATTAAATCAGAAGGCCGCTTACTTGTCAGGATTTTCTTTGGGAGCTGGAAACGACTGGGGGTTCACATGAGCCAGGGTAATGAATTCATTCTTCTCCAAACTTCCAACTAAGATTCGGATTTTTGATTCCACCAAGCCCACCCTGAACAAATGTCACTTAGCATTAATAAAAATTCTGGTTCATTTAAAAAATGAGATAAAATACACAAAGTCAAATGTTTACATAAAGCAGCATTATGAAGGTCATACTTAAAACATACTGTCTGGACCCCCACAGATAAAACTAAAGCCTTAATGCTTCACCCAAAAATGCTGAAGAGAAAACAAAGGGAGAAGAGAATCAAACCACGTTTCAAACTAGGATGGTTACGAAAGATAGCAAATATTCAAAGGAAAAATGAGTACGCTAAATTAAAGCACTTTTTTATAAAGCACTTTAAACGTACGGTTTGGAACTGATAAAGGCTCTAAGGCAAACAACAGCAAAAAAGGGGCACAGGACTCCCCCAATTCCCACACTTCTATTCTAAGCAGTAAAGCTCTGCTTATGGACAAAACCAAACTGGACATTTTAAGGGTCTCTCCCACTTCCTACTGCGTTCCGCGGCTATCTGATTAATTCTGAAGTTTTATTTTTTCTGTAAAGGCTAATCTTGTACTCACCATTCTAGGCGTTGTTTTTCTGTTGGTGCACTTGCTAGAAGTACAATATAATGCCTTGAAGATAAAGACAACATGCTATTTATTTTATTTAAGTGCTTTGTGCTGGATATTAACACCACTCTATAATAAGCTTCATGAGTTACGTATCAGCATCAACTTAGCAAGGGGGAATCACAATCTCAGTACGTGCATAAAACTGTAAAAGCTAAATCCCAAAACTTCTGCAACTACTGGCAAGTTTACTTCTTCTGAAAAATAACTATGTTATGAATAATTACCAAAAAAAAAGCAGCTTAATTCACGAATGCCAAATAAACATTAACTCATAATTTGGTTCAATGACTACACTGGAGCGCTTTACCAACAGAGCTGCTCTCTAAAATACAAGCCATTAGACCAAAAGGGTTTTTAATGGAAACAAAGAAACGAGGTTGTAGCCACCACAAAAAAAAAAAAAAAAAAAAAAAAAAGGATCACTAAATATACATATTATACCAGTAACTTCAAAAAATATTATCAAACACATCATGCTTTCTCTTTCAAATTAAAAGGCAGTGAAATTAAACCCAAGTTAACTAATACTGAAGCTAGGTCTCATGATTGTTTTCAAGTACCTGTGTAAATTTTTCTAACAAAGAAAAAGGTATCACCAATAATGAAAACATCAAAGAAATCTGATTTCTATGCAATTCCAATTCCACTGAAATTACCAAAAAAAGTCAGCTTCAATTTTAGAAAATACCATAACCAAATACCTATTTTAAGTCTTTAAAAAACAAACTATAAAATACAATTCATAAACTCAATTTCCTAGGACTAAGGAAGTTCAGTCCAATATATTCTTCCACAGGATCCATTTTAAGAGGTGCTGGAAGCCCTCAGCGGACCTGGACCCCCAAAAGTAAACTGGCGGCATTCTTTAGCGCAGATATTGGTTTAAGAAGTCAAAGCTGGGCCAAAAACATTAGTTACTTAAGTCTTTCAAAAGGCTGAACAAAGGAGACTTCGGGCCAAAAGCAAATGTATGAACTGGACCCAGAAAACCAGCCCCAGCCCTGGTTTAAATGAGCTACCCCCACACCCCCACCAGACATTTAGGCACGGGATAATGACAATTAGGCAAACTTAAACACCTTTTAACCATGCTCCCTTCAAAGAGACCATTTGATGATTATGCTCATAAAGTATTTGAAAAAAATTGTTGTGATTCTTCACAGCTAGGCAAGCCAGGCCTGAGGCTGGCTTGCGCACAACACCCGGCCAGAGGGATGGTATCGGTCTTAAGGGCAGAGGGACTAACGAAGTTCAGGTGAGTTAACGTCAAGCATTCAAACTCTCCGTGACAGAGTAGTCTATACATACAAAAGCACAGTCAGATATGTGACCATGCAATCTGAATCTACAGACTAACTTCCTTTACCACTTTAACTTGTTCAACACCACGTGGAGCAAACCAAATACAGCTGACCCCTGAATAACGCAGGTACAAACTACACAGGCCCACTCACGTGGACTTTTTCAATACATGGCGTCAATGTATTTTCTTTATGATTTTAATACATTTTTCTCTAGTTTATTTGAAAATTAGAGTATAAAACACTTAGAGAACATACAAGGTACGCTGATCAACAGTTAAGGTCATCAGTAAAGGTTTCCAGTCTGAGATCAGTAGTTGAGAACTTAGCCAAAAGTAATACAAAGATTTCAACCACCTGGGGTTTGGCACCCCTAACCTTTGCATTTTTCAAGGGTCAACTGTATAGAGAACAGCACAGGTGACCCAAATAAGTCACATGAAAGCACGTTTTAAAAGCTCATGCATTTTATGTACACAGACACCTGCTCTCAAGAGCCCTAAATGCTCTCAACTCCAACAAAACCTTAACAAGATCAATAACCTGATTTTCAGCCTGCTGGGAAATGGAAGCTGGGCGCAGAATTTAAAAACAAGGGGGAAAAGGAGATGGAGAAGGAGCTCTCTGACAAAGCATAACAACTTACAACAGGGACAACAAAGTGTACAAAGTAAGCATGCATTAAAAAAGCAAGCTCCAAACAAGCCAAGTTGTCCCTGTTCTCCTGGCTTTGGGACAAAACTTGCCTTCTCTAAATCGCTTGACCGCATCTTTAACACGGGCACTCATAATGCCCACCTGAGTCTTCAACAAACGCTCCAATGAGGTACAATGTTCTCTATTTACTAAGGCAAATATGTAAGCCGTTTAAACATGACCTGCTGGAAATTCAAAGATTCAAGTTTTGAAGCTTAAAGAGTTCAACTTTGGTTCTTACTGAAATGGAGGGGGTGTATCTGTTTTGTACATTGTTTACATATAAATGCATTTGTTTCTGCACAGCTGAAAGTGTAAAATAGCAAGTATTTATGCTAAGGTTAAATGTCATATACTTAACCACATTTAAGCATACTTAAAGTGGTAGATACAAAATCCAGTAATTTTAATAGGAATAACCTGCTATTAGGAACTATTTATAAAACGGAAGACTCATCCATCTAAAAACTGAAAACAGAGTCCAGAATTGGAATTGGTCATCAGTTCCCCAAATTCCTATCACAGCTCCAAGGCCAGTAGTACTTCTAAATTTAAGATTATTTTGTTGCTGTCCCAAAACACGTGGTCCCCTATTTCACACTGCCACCACCATGCTTACAAGGCTCAGATGACTTCACAAGACACTGCCCCGTCTTAATGTTAATAGTGACACTTTTCCCCAAATTGAAAGATTACCAATTTCCAATGATAAAATATACCCCACATGAATAAGCCTATTTAAGAACTCCTAAGAACATTCCATTTAGTTGCTATTCTTAGTAATTCTTTATCTGCCAAAAGGCATCCTGTAAGTGGGTTTCCTGGCCATTTCATCATAGTTGTATTTTACCTGGGAGGATCATAGGTCATATAGGGACAGTAAAAATTTAATTATCTCTTAGACAAAAAACCATGCAATTCCATCTTTAAGTAACTGAGGACCAAGAGTTAATAGTTCATTGTTTCAACTTTTTCATGTTTTTAAAATATTCTAAGGCCAAAGTATTCTATACTTGTATACTCTTTGAAATTATACTTCACCTCATACCTTAGACAACATTCTAGCTTTCCTCCCAATACCTTGCCTTCCTTGGTTCCTAGTGAAATGAAACACCTGCAGTAAGTATTCATATTTCCTATGCCAATAATGATTTATTTCATTGCTACTTAAGTGTCAAATTTGAGTCTCCCTCAAGGAAAAACATAAATATCTTCACAGGCCTATTTAAAATTTCAAAAGTTACCTCCTTTCACAAGAACAATGATCTCTTCTGGATGATGATTTATTTTAATAAGCAAGACAAAATTTCCTCCAGGGTTCCCTACCTTCCAAGAATGGGAGGCAGGTACCTGACACAATTTTAAACCCTCAACATAACAAATACTTGCAGGAGAGACTTCAGATAAGGTTTTAATCAACTTTGACTCAAGGGAAAACTAAGAATTTCAATTCAGTTGTACAGCCAATCTTTGGAGTATTTCGTAAGTTAAAGAGAAAACTTCAAATCTGTGAATACCTCTGAAGTCTAATAAAAGTATTTACTTGACATTTAAGAGGAAAACTTCTGAAGGAATATAATTTGATATAGATAAAATTAGCCCACTGTTACGATGTTTTCAAATCTGTTTTCCAAAGAGCTGAAATTTTAATTTTCCTGATGTAACTTCCTGTTTGTTATTACACCCTTACATCTAATTATGTTTAAAGTCATTTGCAACAACTTAAAATGATTCGTTTCCAGAGAATTCAATCAAGACAGCAATCTATAATCTTTTAATCAATTGAAGAACTCATAGGTACTATTTGGCATAGATTGAAAACAGCCTGAAAGTTTTAAAAGATTAAGCAAGCTTTGAAAAAACCTTCCAAGTTCTAGTAACACATATTTATTTAAATGAACACTATATCAAGGTTTGTTCAACAATAATCTCTCTTTAAGTGAAGGAAGACACTTTTAAGAATTTTATTCTGCCCACCTCTCACCCTATAATGAAATGAGATAGGAAAAAGAATAAACCTAGCTGCATCTTTTGATTCTCAGGGATTAAGAGATGGTGGTACTTTTCTACAAAATCAACTTATTCTTCATACAAGTAATCCTGTACTTTATTTTGTCGTTTTAAAGTATGAGAATATATGTTCATTAGTTTAAATGTTCAAAAGTACTTCCTCAACACTGGCTCAAATAAAAAACAAAGAAAAATGATCTGCCGATGGAAAAGCACAACTTAGGCGGAATAATGAACAAGAGCATTCAGTTAGGCTATTTAAATGTTCACTGACAAGGTAGTGCTCCCAGAACACAACAATTAAGCTGGTTCCATTACTGCTTTTTCATGCAAAAGATACAGAAACAAAACACAGAGACATCATGATGGTCATCATTCTTGTTTTTAATTGGGGAAATAGCATAAAGCAACCTTGCTTAGATTATTACAAGAACACAATCCACAAGATCAAATGGTCAGGAAAGTTTCAAGCATTAAAGAAAAAAATTTTAAATGGGACTTTGGCAAATTTTCAGCTCAGGGCAAATAAAAGTGCAAGTCCATTTTTTTAAAAAAAGATTTATTGTAACTTACAATTGTCATCAAAAACAACACAATCAGGCTTTTAATCTGTACTAAGGTGTTAAACCACTATATTAAAACCATTAGTAAAACTATTAACCCCACTTAGATCCCCAAAAAATTATCTGTAGAAGTATTTGAAGGGGCTTTATTAACAGTAGGGGGAAGTTATAGGCCAATTTTATACTTTTAACTATTATAAAACATTCAACTATGTTGACATTTTATTAGCTTTGCCTATGCTATAGAGAATCTTAATGGTAAGTTTCCAGAAATGCCTTAAAATACTTAACTTCCTTAATAGATAATATTAACTACAAATTTTAACAGTTCACTCCTTTGCTAGGATTCTGAGATTGGATGAGGACTAGCATTTGCCTACAAAATTGATGCTGCTACAAATGTAATTTAGTAGTTCAGTTAAAGGCAGCAGCAAAACTGTAGCAGCCATACTTTACCTTGACAGATACAAAAAAATAAAGGGTTTAATTGAAAAAAATACAGCCTTTGTGACAAGACAGTTCTATAGAAGATGTTTTAAGAAAATTCAAAACTACATTAGTCTAGCAAGAAGAGACTTCACATACGCAACCATTACTTAAGAGAGCAACATGTCCGACATGCCTTAAAATACATACTTGTACTTTTGAAAGAAGTTTGGAGCTTCAAAAAGTTTGGACCACTCTCCCTTACTCAGCAAAATTTCATCTGTGATAGCAAGACCTAAATTAAAAACATATTAAAATGTTTGCATGGTTCGGTCTAACAATCCAGAGTTTTAAAGATCTTAAACATACCACATGCGTTCACTATAACCCTAAAATAATTTTAACAAAAAGCAATTTTAGTCTATGACTTTAGAGCATAAACTCTTTCTTACGTACATGTACTTTAAAGCTGGAGAATTTGAGCCAGGAACCTGGTAAATGACCAGTGACTCTTCAAATACTGAAGCACTCATTGTTACCCAAGAAATCTTTCCCAAAAGCTTTGTTTCTTGTCTTTCTAAACACATGCTTCCTGCTGATTGTAAACAGATAGCAAACCCTTCCCAGGAAGAACCCATTCAGACTCCAGAAAATAAGTTTACACTTCTGAGTCTGAAGCTGGTAGCTGTGCAGCTGTTTCTACCGCCTAGACGGGTGTCAAACCAAACAATCTTGTTCCAGTAACTTCCCTCACAAACCATCTGGCGGTAGTGCTTCCTTCAAATTAACAGTACAACTAGGACTTGGGACCAAGTCTAGAGGTTCTTCCAAAATAACGGGCAGTTTGGACCCAGTCCTGCTTGAGGCTCTTTCCAAGAACACAGCCTCCTAGAAATCATCTCGTGTCATCCAGGAGACAAACCATGATGCCATTTAACACTACATGACAATAGTATGGCACTAAACCAGCCACTAAAGGCTTTGCTAACAACATGCCTTTATAAATATTGCTTAATCTCCAACATATAATTAAAAATAAATTGCCTAGAAGGACTTGAAGTCCTTCAAGCCAATTCACAAGCCTGCGTTGCACCCATGGACACACACAGTGACATCCACCTCAGTGAACGCTTTCTTCAGCTGCCACTGCAGGCCCAGCTAGCGGGCCTGAGCGTCAAGGAAAACCCTCTGTGCGAATAGGAGAGTATAAGGGTGGCCACTTACCTTGTTTAAACTCCTCAACCATGACCATCCGTGTTGAAACGGACACATTGTACGTGGAGTTCTGTTGTGGGTATGCTGGTGTGATTATAGGCATAAGATGGTACCTATCACTGGGGTTTACCTACATACAACAACAGCCGATCAGTGTCTTCAAGTACATACGCAACACATACTTGGACTTTTTACCCCTTGTTAAACTGAACCAACGATTAAATTTTACTTCATTCATAGCTGGAGTTGAGAAAGAAAAACCATGTAAGGAGGCAGTTTTACAGGACTTCTTTACAGAATCAGGGTTTGGTCTACTCTAATGACTTGTTTCCATCACTCGGGCATGACTACTTGGGCAGCCTCACTAGAAAGTGTGCCTGTCGACCAAAAGGGGTTCTGTTTGGACAGCTAGCGATGTTTAGTTCTTCTTCTTTTAAACAAGAGAACTGGGGGTGCACACACTTCTCAGAAATGCCACACTGCAATCAATAATCTGTGCTAATTCAACTTTAAACAAGATAATGTACATTTTGGTATACCCTCAACTTATCAAGAGTAAGTTTAATGTATTAATGTATGGTGAAACTATATTATCTATGTTGGCATCACTTTAAGGGATAACGAGATGATTTAGTAACTGTTAATCCATATACTAAATTTAAGTGACTTATCTCCATGAAGAAAATTTTCAACTCCCATCCCTCTAAAAATGCCTAGGGGTCTGGAAAACTTGAAAATATATAACTTAATATCATTAATAGAACTTAAAACTGACAATATTTTTGATATTTGTAGTAACATAGCAAAACAATGTAGAGAAACAGAACTTTATAAACCTTTGAAGCCTTAGATAGTCTAAATAGTTTACCAATTAATAAAGTGCACGTTGTTAACATTAACTGAGTAAGCAGTAAAGATAGTAACTTCCCAAGATGCAGAATGGAAGTTCTTCTTTAGCCCAATCTTGATTTTGTAATCTGAAATACCCAAACCAATTTTTATAATTACAGCATAGTAAAATGATATTTAGAAGTTATCTGTCACAGGTAAACATTAAGCAACAGTTTTCCTATACAACCCAATTTTAACAGAATATTTAGATCAAATAAAAAAATACAGGGATTTTTAGTATCCTTTTATTTTTTTTTTTAAGCACAAATGCCCGCACAACTTTCACTTACAAGGTAGTTCTATATAAAATTAAAATGTTAGTGAACTTGATATTATAAACTATGTACAATTGAATGCAAATTACAGGGTACATAATTATGCTCCCACACCAGAGGACAATTATAGTCGAGGTTATCTGAAAGTGGAATACGAACATGTCCACTCATATGTAAAAGGATGGGAAGTCTCCCTGAAGTTTAAGCAGATGACTTTTACTTGTTATTGCACAGTGTGAATTTGTAGGGGAAAAAATAATACACTAACCCTTGGGTCCCATACAGGCAAATTAAGATTGCATTCTTCAGGCTGTTTCAATAGCACTGGATTTGGCCATTCCCTGTTTAAAAAGATTGTAGCACTTGATAAGACTTGGATATTACCATCTAAACGTATTTTGTTAAACATACAGCATTGTGAATGTGATCCTCCCTTCATTTTGCCCTCTTGGTATATTACCTTTTATTCCTATTGATGTTAGACTACTTGAAATACTTTTTCCTCTATGGTTATGGTAGCTTCCTCAGACTCAAGTCAAACACCTCTGCCTCTCAAGGAACTATCTCAAGACACTGATATGTTCACCTCAACTTTGAACAGGATGAATCCCTCTTGAAAAATAAAAACCCTGTCTTTATACTAACTCCATCCAAAGACAGCTGAGTAGGAAAAAGTTAACACATTAGAAGAAAAGAATAAATAATGCCAAACGCTAACTAGAAGCCCTGGATGGGGTGGCTCAGTGCATTGAGCAGCTAGCCTATGAACCTAAAGGTCATCGGTTCGATTCCCAGTCAGAGCACATGCCTGGGTTGCTGGCCAGGTCCCCAGCTGGGGGTATGTGAGAGGCACCCAATGATGTTTCTCTCCTCTCTTTCTCCCTCCTTTCCCCTTTCTCTAAAAATAAGGGAAATCTAAAACCGTACATGAATTACCAAGTCATGAGCAAATGAATTTCTTTGCGTAGAAATAAAAATATTTTTAAAACTATGAAAATTTTTTCTAGCTCATGACTTTAAAAAAGGTTTTATGTGTGTGCAATAAAAAGTTGATGTGAACACATTATTTTCAAGATGAGCTACTTCGTTCGGTCCTTTACAAAAGAGATTAAAAACTGGAAAACATGATATCCTTAATATCTAAGTTAACTTTTTAAAAATATTATTTGCTATGCATGTATAGCATTTAAGAAAAATTCTGACATGCTTCATTCGTTCTCCTCAGACCTGATTATACATGACTAAGTACTATCAACTCTGTAAATAATGAATTGTGTCTTAAAAAGTGTTGCATAGGGCTGCATTATCAACTGTACCCAAAAATTCTGATTTTTATAAAATAACTACATAAGACTTTTTTCAGAGGGAGATATAGGAGTTGGCTGAACAGGAAGGAAAGATAAATCTTTAAAATCAATCTGATGCCCTGGCTGGTGGCTCAGTGGATAAGGTGCTGGCCTGAAAACCCAAAGGTCGCTGGTTCGATTCCCAGCCAAGGGACATAACCAGGTTGCATGCCAGGTCTCCAGTCAGCTCCATAGCTGGAGGCAGGTGAAAAGCAACCATAAATTGATTGATGTTTCTCTATTTCTCTGCCTCTCTCCTTTCCCCTCACTCTAAAAATAATAAATAAAATCTTTAAAAGTAAATAAATAAATAAATCTGACTAAAACCAAGAACCCTAAGCTTTTGGGCCAAAGTAACTAATATAAAATGGCAGTAACATTTCATCTTACTTTTCTTAAAAGAAATGTTTGATAAATGTGAACATGCTGAAATGAGGGAGCTTAAAAAAAATAAAACCTCTGTAAGGTTAATGACTAATCTCAAAAGGATGGTCAACTGCTTTTGTCCAAGCACCTAATAGTTATTCTTAAAAGCTTTTCATGTATGTTTGCATTATAGTATTTTATCAAAGATAAATGGACAGCTGAAAGAAAAAAAAAAAAAAAAATCATGAAACAAAGGGCCTATAGATTTAGAATTCAAAGAGTAAATACTGGTAAATATAAATATCCAAAGTAACTAATTTCCCAGTCTATCAATTCATTGAATTTTACAGATATTACAGCTAAAATTCAGAGTTTATTTAGAGAATAAATGTATTCATGAAAGTACAAGTAAGTAACTGCCTCACTATCCTGGGAAAGCCCCGGAAAAGGAATGGAATTAAATTTACCATCTTATATACAACATGATCTCCCCACAAGACTACTTAAATAGCTACGTCATGAACTAAATTTGAATCTGAAACCAGCTGCAGAAATGTCATAAAAATAAGACTAAACTTCAGTGTCTACAATCAATTTTATTTTAATATAATCTAAACACATACCATTTAGAAAATACCAAGAAAAATTTATGTACAAGAGTTGATGCTATTGCATTTGGATAAAGCTGGCACGTTCTTGCTACTAGCATGGCCCAGGACACGCCACCGAGGAACCCTAATATATTGGAATAGATGTTGTGGCCTGTTGATAAGGGAAAAGCAGAAAGAAAAGTTAGTGCTGAACAAAAGTTTAAATATTTTTAATAAGCTAGCCAACAAATTCTGAACTCACGTTTGGCCCATAGTTTGATAGCTCTCAGAGTTAACCTGAAGTTGTCAATGTTTGGTACTAGGTGTAAAATTTCATCGGTTACCCTGCAACCTGATTAATAGGAGTGAAAAAACAAAACATTAAATCATTAAAAATTTAATGATAATATTTCTTTTAACTTCCTGAAATTAATGGCAAATTCTTTAAAAAACTTCTTTGGGAGAATCTGTAATATTAATTCAATAAAGAGACAAATAATCTAAAACTTCGATCTACTGCAAGCACTACTCTCAAGCAAAGAATCTGCCTGATCTCAAACTTTCAATCCATAATTAAAACCTCTTCTGAGAATGGTCTGATGCACCTAAGTTTCCAAGAACTGTCTTCAACAGCATGGTAACAAGCAATGCTGGTCCAGTGTTCAAAGGCAATCCCTTCAAGCACAGCAGTTAAAACCATCACAACGGAGAGGAGAATGGAAATGAATTAGGGTTACAGAGTAAAACCCAAATCATGACCAACAGAGTACCAGTATCAGACAATCTTTAAATATTCCAGGAAATTTGTTAAAAAGTGTAAGATGAGTAAAATAAATTGCCAAAAACCCTCTACGGTCTAACTATTAAGTACACTTAATATGAATCACTATGGATAAACAATAGGGCTAGAAAAGGCTTCATTATATGAGTTTAAAACTATTTCAAATTTGCCAAAAGCTGCTACTATGCAAAAAGAGGTAGGTTTTGACATACCATTAAGACTTCTTATGCATCGTATATCTAAATTTTTTAGCAGACTGTCATCTCGTAAGTCCAAGTCTTCTGGAATAGTCTGCAGTGCTAATCTTGCAAATAAAATATCAATCTAAAACAAAAACAAAACTTAACATTCCATATCTGTTGAACGATTTTTAAAGCATTTCTTTAAAAAATAAAACAATACTCCTTAAAGTCAGGATCTTCTCATCAATTATAGACATGGCAATGCTTCCAAAAGTCCAAACAATATTCATTCATACAGTATTTTAATCAGGTGTTAAAACATGGTAATAAGAAACAAATTACATGTCATTTCACTCAGACTAAGTTTGATTTACTAAACTTATTAAATGCATTCAATTGGATTTAATTAATTTACTAAATTTATATACTGGATAATTTTAAATTAACTGTTTAGGTCTCCATATTAACTGTAAAATGACTCCATACTATAAGGTGCACAATTACAAGGTCATATGCTTATATTTAGCCCAAATATACCTTTTAGTAAAAAACAACTCCCTTAAATTTAATATATCTATACTATCACACTATGTTACCCCAACTTATATTTGACAAAGAAAACAAAAACAAACACTGGTTGACTTTGAAGGCCTACAGAATACAAGTGTCATTTTTCTTTTTTCTTTTTTTTCCAAGAAAAGGTGAGCGTGCAAAGAAACAGTACATTTGTTTATTAATCCTGAGGGTATGAGACTATGCTTCCAAACTGTGAGTGCTGCTGGAAACAACCCTTTTATAAAATCACTTTAAAGACAAATACTTTAAGAGCTTATTGTGAAAAATTATTCCTACGTACCTATAATAGAGAAACAAACTGTGCACATACATACAGTACTGTGTAGCACCAGTTTTCCAATAAAACAGATTCCAAAACCCTAATTTAGACAGAAATAAAGATTATATGCTCACAGAAATATTAACTCAGAAAGCAAGTGATGAAACTGGTATTTAAAAAAAATAAAAATATTTCACAAAATGTTGATATGGAAAAACATTCCCTAAAAAAGTATTTTATATAGAAGGTATACATAGTAAACACATTAAATATTTCAAGTAGCCACCTGACTTTCACCTCCATCCTGAAAAGTTTATACACCTGAGGTGGGTCTCCCACAAAAAAATCTCTTTGTTGTCCATGTTCTTTTTGGGAAACAGGGCATTAGCTTACGTTATAGATTATCTTATATTCATTTAAACATCGACAGTAAATCAAAATACCTCAACTTGGTAATTTTTTTAATTCAAGTTGCCATTTTATGTCTATTTATGAAGGTTAGTCATTTGACTTTTCACAGAAGGTTGAGGTGGGCCGCAGTTATAGAAACCACCTTCCCCCTGGCTGGTGTGGTGGCTTAGCTTTGGGTGTTGCCCCACAAAGCACAAGGCTGATCAAGGCATGTGCCGTGGGCTGGTTGGAGTACATGTAAGTCAACCAATTGATGTTTCTCTCCCTCTCTTCCTTCCCTTCCCTCTTTCTAAAAAAAAAATCTTAAAAAAAACACACACACAGCAATTTTGCAAAAACAAGTATTATCCTTCACCGTTTCAAAACTGTATAATCTCCATTACCAGCAGCGACTTGCCAGCACCACTGTGTGGGGGGAAATAAATACAGTTGCTGCTAAGGCAGTCTTGTTCCAATTACTTTCGCTACACGTCTCGGAAGTGACAAAAAGAAGCGGCATAGCATCTCAAGATCAAGAACTGGGAGTTCATACACTCTCCCCTATCAGAAAATATTTCAGCACACACAATATCAAGTCATAATTTTCTCTCAAATTCTTAAAATATTTGACTTAAATGAAGTCAAGGCAAAGTCCTATTTACAAAACTACACTGAACTGTCTTAATGAGGCTTAAAGTACACAAAATTTGCATACGGAAACACTGCCAAATAAACTTTTGTAAGCATTTTATTATTGGTTTCATTAATCCTGTCTATATTTTAGCTAATTTCATGATATGCTTTTAAAAGATTAAAACTGGTATTATTCTACACAGAACAGTCACTTCCATAGAAAACCTAATTCTTAATACACCAATTCACCAATTATAAACTTTACAAATCAAGTTTTTAATACACGCAGATTAAAACTGCAACATAGCCAAAGCTGTCTATCTGAACTTCACCTTACCTCTATCCCATCAAAACACAGTTTGATAACTGGTACAAATGCTTCTTCAACAGCCTGCAAGAAAATCAAGTAAGTTCAGTATCTCTGAAACTACACTAGGCCTATACTAATTTTAGTGCTTTTAAATTAAGATACTTGAAATTGCTTAAATATAATCTAGTGTTAAGACCGGACAGAGACTAGGTTCTCGGTAAGTAGTGCTAACACACTAGACCTCTGACTCAGACAAACCTAAGTTTAAATCTTTGATTTCTGCAACTCAGTTAAGTGAATATAGCCAAAATGCTTAATACTTCGTTTGCCTCATTTTCTATTTTTGTACACAAAATTATAATTATTTCAGGCTTATTTTAAAGAATTAAAATGCAAGCACACATGGTAAGCACTTAAAAAGGTTTGGCAAGTTAAAAAAAAATTTTTAATCAACAAATAATGGCTACACAACAAAATTCACTCAATGGTCTAATTTTTATAAATCTCCTGAAGCCTTTCACCCCAAACATTTACGCACTCTTAAATCTTTTACTTCTTCTTGTAATTTCAACTTCTCGTAGAATGAGGTGAAAAAGTCACTTCGATCAACATGTCTTGGTGCAACACACAGCGCATCAATGTCAGCCCCTAGGAATAGATTATGCCCATCAGCCAGTAACTACTATTACCAGGAAACTATTTTGCATCTCATTGTGAAGTACTGGATGTTGAGAATCTGTTACTATTACATTGGTGAGCCTCTAAAAGTGCAACCCCTGACTTAAAAGAAGTTACTGGTCAGTACAAGAACACCGTGATTCTAGTTAATGGGATATTTTTTCCTACAGCATCCTCTAGCTGCAGTGGTCCAGATGAACTGGCAGGCAAAGAAAGGTGACTCAGGATTTCTATTGTGAGGAGAGAGAACTAGTCAAGAATAGAGCAAACATCTTGATGCCATTAGTCATAAACATGTACATTAATAAACAAAGTAGTTTTCTTCTACGCCATTATGTGACCAGTGTTATAGGCTTGTAGATGTCCTCTAAATGGGACCTGCAGGATAAACATCAAGACAAACCACTGAGGTAGACCATGGTAAAATAGCTGCTATTCTTTTCATGCTTGATAGGAGGCTAGCACCAAATACACAGGGATAGCACAGAGAAATGATTAAAACCAGTAATTGGGATCATAAAAGGGAGATAAAAATGTGGATTCAGGTCAACGTGGTCTTTTTCCCTCAAAGTCAGTACACAAAGTGCTACCACGAATGCTATTATTTAGCATATTCGTGACACAGAAGAGTGCATGGGTCACCACTGGCACCAAATGGTGGGAGATGGGGAGAGGGAAGGAGGCCAGACCAATGAGAACACATACAGGGTCTGTCCAGAAGGCATCCAGCCAAGCACTATGACAAATAAGACACATTACTGAAGAAGAAACAAGATACAAGAAACACTGTATATTGGACAGTAATGCCTCAGTTCCCTCCAACGTAGGCACCTTGGAGCTCACACAGTTCTCCCAATCCCCATCAGCTTCCCTGGTGTACTTCCTGTATGCCACCACCAGTCTGAAATCTCTTCCCTTTCAAAGGTGATTTTAGTTTTGAGAAGAGCCAGAAGTCTCCGAGCACCAAATCTGGGCTGTAGGGGAGCTGAGTCACCTGAGGAATTTGATGTTTCACCAAAAAACTCTGTGTAAGATGTGAGGCATGAACAGGTGGTACTGTCGTGATAAAGCGCCCATCAACAGCTGCCCGTAGCAGTGGTCTTCTGAACCATCCGAACGGACAGTTTCCATGGAGGAATGTTCAAGCTTAACACGAAACTGGATGCAGATTCACTGTTCTGCTCACTCAGCCATTCTGAATGCAACGGCCACACGGTACACATGCTCACTGAACGAACGGCATCTAC
The DNA here is from genome assembly GCA_004026585.1 of Noctilio leporinus. Taxonomy (NCBI): domain Eukaryota; kingdom Metazoa; phylum Chordata; class Mammalia; order Chiroptera; family Noctilionidae; genus Noctilio; species Noctilio leporinus. The sequence goes on along the minus strand of PVIW01000272.1, from coordinate 526,845 downwards.
CGCCCCTGACTAGTACAGCCAAGTTGGCACTGCTCACACATGCACGTTCCAGCTCACTCTTCTTGGCTGCCAGGTTACATCGCTGTCTTGCAAACCACTCTCATCATAGTAATAACGGCTGAACTTTCACTGGACAGGCCTTGTATACGCTGACATGGAACTTTCAACACAGAGGCTAATGGTTAATAGTTGCAAAGCACAGCATCAGAACGTCCCCCACAACCCCAGTTCTGTAGATATGGCAGAGTGAAACTACTCAAGCTCTACTGCCTCGTTAAGTTGCAAGACTCTTATGTCCGTGAGTATAGGGAAGTGATGGAAAAAAGATGAGCCCTGGTGGGTGGCTCAGTGGATAAGGCACCAGTCTGTGAACCCAAAGGTCGCTGGTTCGATTCCCAGCCAGGGCACATAACCAGGTTGCAATCCATGTCTCCAGCCAAGTCACCAACTGGAGGCAGGTGAAAGGCAACCATACATGGATGTCTCTCTTCCTCTCTTCCTTCCCCTCTCTCTAAAAACAGTAAATAAAAAAATCTTTAAAACTAAATAAATTTTTTTTAAAAAGATAATGAAGACCAAAAACATTAGCTTAGTGCCCAATTAAAAGAAAAAGCTCAGTAAATGTTCTCTGCCATGATAACATTTATTTTATTACTATTTTTTTTCTTTAAAGATTCTACTTCACTACTTCTAGAAAGAGGGGAAGGGAGAGAGGCAGAGAGGGAGAGAGACATCCATGTATGGTTGCGATTCACCTGCCTCCAGCCACAGACCTGACTGGAGACCCGGCTTGCAACTTGGCCACATGCCCTGGCTGGGGAATTGAACCTGAGACCCCTGGGTTCACAGGCCGGCGCCTTATCCACTGTGCTACCAGCCAGGGCATAACATTTATATTGTGTATTTGCATAAAGGGAAAAACTGTCAAAAGAAAATACTGAAAGTCAATGACTGCAGATAAACATTTTGTTGTTTATTTTGCTTAACTGTATTTTACAGCTATGGGGAAAAGGAAAGTATGGGAAAAAGGTATTTTCAAAAAACTTTAATTCATTTTTATTCTGATTTCCAGGTTTAAGGTCTTTACATAGAAGAAATGGCTTAGGGCGCGGCGCCATTCAAAGGAACCTTCTAGTGGGAAAAGTGCTCTATCCAATACAACAGCCATTATTAGCCAGCCACTGGTGGCTACTCAAAAATTTCAATGTAGCTACTCGTACTGAGGAATGGAATTTTAAATTTTACTTAATATTGCATCAGACATCACAGGCACCAAATGAAGGTTCCTTGAACTATTCTTTAATGCGTACTTAAGCTGTATGATACACCAAAAGAACTTAAAACTTTTCAGAAATTTTAAAAAGTGTTCCTTCTCAGTAACACAGCATTTACCTTTTGTGTGTACTCCTAATCTGTAAGATCCAAATGTAAAAATTTTTCCTCCAACATTTTCGATTACAGATTGTGGAAGATTCTGTTAAAATAAATAAGAAAACAGTCATTTTCCCAGTAGAACGCAAAGAAAATTATTTCAAATAAAACTGTCCATTTTTAAAAAAAAAGCCCAAGTTAGGTTTCAGTGCAAATTTCTAGAGGATAAACAAATTACCAGGCCTTAATAGATCAATCTGATCAGTTTTCAACTTTCAATGAATGTTCTTTAGTAAAGACCCTTACTATGTTAGAATTTTGCCACATTTCTGGAAACTACTTTCAAGACTGTAACAGAGGACATCATGGATTACACAGGAGCAATGCAATGATTCAGAGATTTTATTCATGACAAAGATGCTGCGTAAATCATGAATGTTACAACATAACAAAACATATTCTAATTGCTTAAAATATTATATCATACTCAATGATTATACCAAATAGCCAATAGTACATTAGAGCAGTAATTTTTAACCTGTGCACCACAAGAATTTTTAAAACATGCAATACTTGACTAGTCAGGAGCACTGACCTCTTTTCCTTTATATTGTAAAATTAAAAAATGACAACAGCCAACACAATAGCTGTCCAGTGTGAATGTCATATTGAACCATAAATATATAATGATGTAATAATAGAGTTGCATCTTATTGGTCATGTCACATAAGGCTGCATCTGATTGGTTCATTCTTGGTACCAAAAATCCTTTTATTTTTCATTATTTTTTTGTAAACCAATCAAAATTATACCTATTTTTTGGTCAGATCAGCAAAAAATATATTTTTTGGTGTGCCATAGAATTTTACTAATTAGTTTATATGTTCCATGAGATAAAAAAGACTGAAAATTGCTTTTTATATTTACTATAATTTTACCATATCGAAAGTGACTTTACATCTTTAGCTGGTGTGGTTTAGTGGACTGAGGGCCAGCCTGAGAATCAAAAGGCTGCTGGGTCAATTCCCAGTCAGGACATGTGACTGGACTGCGGGCCAGGTCCCTAGTTGAGTGCATATGAGAGACAATCGATCAATGGCTCTCTTGCACATCGATGTTTCTCTCCCTTTCTCCCTCCCTCCCCATCTTTAAAAATAAATAAAACATTTAAAAATATTTTTTTGCCTTGGCTGGTGGCACAGTGGATAAGGGGCTGCCTGCGAACCCAAAAGTTGTTGGTCCAATTCCCAGCCAGGGCACATAACCAGGTTGCAAGCCAGGTCTCCAGCCAGATCTGCAGCTGAAGGCAGGTGAAAGGCAACCATACATTGATGTGTCTCTCCCTCTCTGCCTCTCTTCCTTCCCCTCTCTCTAATAAGTAAACTCTTAGTAAACATATATATACATACACACACACACACACACACATATATACATATATATATATATGTATGTATATATGTGTATATATATATATATATATATTTTTTTTTTTTTTTTAATGACCACATTGAGGCTAACACTGCTTACGTAATGGTTTACTCTTAAGATTGCCAAAACACTTTGGTGGAATGAGTCTGAGCAGGACTAAACTTACTGATGGTTTCTTTGAATAGAAACACCAGAAACAGGAGAAAGAAAAGCATTTAATATCCTCTTCCTGACTGTGGCACTAAAGTACCCTGGTGAGTAATGTCCCTGGTGAAAAGGATGGTATCTGCCCAAACAAAAATTAGTTTAATGTATTATGCTAAATCAGTTATTTCTCTTTACCCTCTAATTATTTAGTAAAGTCAAGTCTTTTTCAGTACCAGAGCAAAAAGGAGACCACTCTTTCCCTCTGCCCTGCCAAAATGACATCTATGAAGTTACTTCATATTTCAAAAACCCTAAAAATAAATCATAAATATCCAGGGACTTCCTGTGTTTTAAAAACATATTTAATTATCACTTATAGAAAAGACAACCTATAGGTGTAATACTACATTTGTTAAAGTAGTCAGGGCCAGAAACCACAAAAGACCCCAAATAACCAAAGCAGTATTAAGAAAGAACAAAAGTTGGAGGGATCACACTACCTGTTATCAAATTTTACTATAAGGCTGTAATAATTAAAACAACATGGTACTAACATAAAAAGAAAGACAAAGATCAATGGAACAGAATAGACAGCCTAGAAATAAATCCAGTCTATATAGTCAAATAATCTATGACAAAGGGGGCAAGAATATACAATGAGGTGAAAACAGTCTCTTCCACAAATGGTGCTGAGAAAATTGGACCAATACATGCCAAAAGAGAAGGGAGGTAGGGATAAAAGACCTTGGATCATTTTCTTAAAACATATACTAAAATAAATTTTAAATGGACTACAGTCTTCCATGTAAGTCCTACAAGCATAAACTCCTGGAAGAGAACAAGCAGTAAATTCTTTGGCATCACTTCTGGGAATTTTTTGGAGGTATGTCTTCTCAGGGAAGAAAAACAAAAAAATAATCAATAGCCCTGACTGGTGTGACTCAGCAGACTGAGTGCTGAACGCAAACCAAAGGGTCACTGGTTCTAGTCCCAGTCAGGGCACAGGCCTGGGCTGCAGTCTGGCTCCCCAGCTTGGGGTGCAAGAAGCAACCACACACTGACGTTTCTCTCCCTCTTTCTTCCTCCCTTGTTCTCTCACTAAAAATAAATGAAATATTAAAAAAATAAACAAATGGGACTACATTCAACTAAAAAGCTTTTGCACAGCCAAGAAAACCATCAACAAAACAAAAAGGTACCCTATTAAATGGGAGAAAATATTCCTCAATGATACATCTGATAAAGGGTTATTATCCAAAATATACCACAAACTCATACAACTTAACACCAAAAAACCCAAACAATCCATTTTAAAAATGGACGTATGACCTGAGTAGACACTTCTCCCAAGAGGATATACAGATGGGCCAATAGATAATATGAAAAGATGCTCAGCATCACTAATCATCAGGGAAATGCAAATTAAAACCACAATGAGATACCGTATCACACCTGTCGAAATGGCTATCACCAAATAAATTAACAAGCAACGTTGACAAGGATGTGGAGAAATGGAAGCCCTCTGCACTGCTGGTGGGACTGTAAATTGGTGAAGCCACTCTGGAAGCCCGTATGGACATTCCTCTAAAAATCAGAGAGAGAACCATCGTATCACCCAGCAATCCCACTCGTGAGTATCCAAAGAAATGCAAAACACGAATTCAAACAGATATATGCACCCCATGTTCACCGCAGCGTTATTTGTAATAGCCAAGCCGCGGAAGCATCGTGTCTGACAGACAGATGGATACAGATGTGGTACACACAGCAGAACATTACTCAGCCATACAATAAACACCTCGTCATTTTCAACAACATGGATGGACCTAGGGGGTATTACGCTAAGTGAAATGTAAAAATCCCCATAAACAAAAGAGAAATAAACTCGTAAGTAGAGAGCATACTCATGGCTGCCAGACGGACCGCGGGTTGGGGGAACGGGTAAAGTAGTGAAAGGGATTACAAAATACAAATGGCCAGTTATAGAAAGTATTCATGGGGATTTCGAGGGCAGCACAGGTGGCAGCACTGTGACAGCCCCACACGTCAGCCAAGGCGGTGCTAGCCTTTTCAATGTGTGTCACTTCCTAACTTACACAAATGACTAAATGCTGTTCTGTACGCCTGAAAAGAACACAATACTAAATGTCAATGATAGTAAGATTTAAAAAATTGAAATATTAAAAATGTAAGTAAAAAATAAAAAGAATTACAGGATAAGGAAACTTACTAAAGCACTCAAGTACCCAAAATAAAACTATCAATGAAACAATCCTCTTGTTTCCACATTAAATAAATTAAAGTTCTGGCCTTGTCTAGTTGACTATAGTTTTAAACTGAAAGTCGAAGAAAAAATCATTAAAACAAATCTACATTTTCTACACAAGTTTAAGGAAACGCTAAATTCAATAAATGAGGAAAAAATACTTAATACTTGGACATCTCTTGCTTGGCTCAAAAGAACTTCCTTTTCAAAATCTCATCTTTACCAAACTCCATTAATGAGGAATAGGTCATTCATGGAGCCCCAATTTAGAATACTCCACCACTAAAGTTTTATCAGTTACTTGAAATACATACACAGTTTTAAGGAAAAGAATAATATAAATTTGACTCAAAGCAAAAGACCAACTTTTCTTCTGCCCTGGTTCTTTCCATCGATTTTTCGGCTGCATTACGGAGTACATATGCGTTTGATGCTAACCTGGAAAAGTGGTAGCGGAAGAACTATCACTAGTTAGGAATTTTTTAAATGGGCCAAATAAAGTCCACAAACAATTCTAAGAATACATTTCCTTTCCCAGAACCCAGTCGTGGATTCACCAGTGATGTGTATGACTTTTCATAATTATCAGAAATTCAAAAATGTTATAAAAAACTGAATATTCAAGCCCTGGCTGATGCCACGGTGGATAAGGCACCAGCCAGCCTGCGAACCCAAAGGTCGCTGGTTCGATTCCCAGCCAGGGCACATAACAAGGTTGCAAGCCAGGTCCCCAGCCAGGTCCGTAGGGGAAGGCTGGTGAAAGGCAACCATGCACTGATGTCTCTCTCCCTCTCTCTGGAAATAAAGAAATAAAATCTTAAAAAAACCTTTTTTTCAAATATTTAACACATTTTTAAAGGGGAATACCTATTATTTTAGTGAAGTGGTAAGTTAATTATTGAGTTTCAGCTTTGAAATGTTCCAATCAAAAGTACCCATTGAAAAAAGAAAATCACAGAGTTCAGTGCAGATGGAACAGAACTAGAAACAAAATACACAGGGTGAGGGTGAAAGTAGGTTTACGTAGTTCATAGGAAATTACAATAAAAAATAATACAGGAATAAACTTATGCACTGTGAGTACAGGAAAGTTTATTTTTGTATTATTTATTTAATTATTGCATTTTCCACGTGAACAACTGTAAACCTACATTATAAATTATTAAGACTGTAAGTCCACTCAAACAAAAAGAGGTTTATGTAAGAGAACTGCTATATTCAGTTGGCAAATGACTTTATATACAAATTAAGTCACCTTACCTTGCTTTCACTGATTTCTCGTATCCACTCTTTTACCAGGTTATTTAATTTTCCCAAAATTAAAATCCTGTTAACAGAGCATATATTAATCACATTATTATTTCAAATCATTACTTATTAAAATGAAAAAGTTTTTCCATAGGTGGCTTCTTAAATTTTAAAGTTTTTAAGTTATCAGGATGAAAGTATACAGGATGCATGCGATAAACTGGCAGTAACTTTGCATCTCCTTATTTCATGTGCTTCTTACTAATTTGGAAAAACTGTTTCTAAGGCTATGATTTAACAGCATTGTCTCAGATATAAAGTATTAAATTCTAGGAGAAACTGTCTCATGTCATAGGAATACGATGTTAGAGCAACCATAATTTCTGGACTGCATGCAAGGCCAACTGCTAAGGAAATTGTGGGCTTCAATCACATCCCTTTACATACAGCTTACAACATGAAGGTGTATGATGCCGGTCCTGATGTTGCTACACCTACGAGGAAAATGCTTAAGGTATGCAAGAATCACACGAGTCCAGGGGTTGTACACAGAATCCAGGAGATCATCAGGAAGATCCAGGAAAGTCAAATGTGCTACACAGCAAGAGAACTGCAGATGTTGGATGCAACACGTCGCAAGACTATTGCTGAAGAGATCAGATACAGATCGTACGTTCTCAGAAGAGGCCAGTTTATGACCCAGCAGACAAAGGAAAGGTGCTTTGAAAAAGCAAGGGAACTGCTAACAAAATGGAAAAATCCCACAGGAAAAAGCCCTCTGATTTTCTTCTCAGATGCAAAGAATTTTCAGCAGGACCAAATAGTCAACACAAGACACAACAGGCAGCTCTGTGAGAATCTTAATGACGTCCCAATTGTCATGAAAACGAAATTTCCTGCTACAACGATGATGTTAGGTGTTGTCAGTAATGAAGGAGATATCACGACCCTCACATTTTTATCCACAAGGCTTGAAGATGACTGCAGATGTTTACCTCAACATTTTGAGAGAAGTAGTTGTACCATTACCATGGATGAAGCAAGTCACAAATGGACGTCATTTGATCTTCCAACAAGATGGTGCAGCAGCACATAACGCCAAAAAAGTGCAGGAATTTCTCAATGTCAATGTTTCTGGATTCTGGTCAAAGGAAATCTGGCCGCCGAGTTCACCAGATGCAAATCCTTTAGACTATTATGTATGCAGCTTTTGTGAGAGACAAAGTTCATAAACAACCTCATTCCAATAAAGAGGCTGTTAAAGCTAAGATTGAAAACATGATGATGTCCAGGGATAAAGAAAAGTTAATGAAAGTCTGCTCAAGATTCCGAAGTTGAATCGAGTCTGATTACAGCAAATGGAGACTTTTTTAAACAATTTAAAAAATAACAACTATGTTTATATATTTACACATAAGAATAAATTGATATCAAAATATAACACTGTTGTGATATGTTGTTTGTTTCACTAAAATTTTGCCACTTTATCACACACATCCTGTATAGTAGCTACGTGCAGGCCCCAATAAAATACACTGGGTAAGACAGTTGCCTTTCTCCTGTCAATTCTGTATTACAATAATCAAAAGCATCAAAAATCAAAATTAAGGAAATGAAACTATAGGTAGAGAAGGTTTTTTCTTCTAAGTATCACTCTTGTCTGAAACAGGCACAGTTGGGAGAATGCGGACTTTCTGAGCCAAGAGTGCCACTAAGCTACTTGTTAACGTTAACAGGAAATGGTGTACCCTCACCTGCGCTGCAGTTCCTCTTCCTCTTCAAAAACCCCGAAGGGCTTCAGGGTCTCGATGAGTTTCTGTGTGAGCAGGCAGTCCGTCTCCTTGGGGGCTGCTAGGCTGATGGGAGAGGTGATGCCATAGTGCCTCTGTGGCGGCTGCGTCTGCTGTGACCCCTGCGTTGTAACTGGACTACAAATGGAATTGGGTAAAATTACTGCCACAGGATCTCTACAATTTGAAACAAATCGGCATGACTAGAGAAACTGCTTTCATGAAAAGCATTTCTAAACATAAATTGGTTGACATTTTACTTGTCTTACAATAAGTAAAAGGAACCAAAGCAAGTGACTGAATGAAAGCATTACTTTCTCCTCCCACTCTGAAGAGTTTTAATGTTGTCACTAGATTTAGTTGTCACCTAAATAATCTAAAAATGTAAGAATGCAGATCAAACATACTGCTAGAGAAAAATGCAACCTTGGAAACGCAAACTTGAGAAATTTTACTTCTTATAAAAGGAGCCCAGCCCTGGCTACTGTGACTCAGTGGATTGAGTACCTGCCTTCAAACTGAAAAATTGAAAGGCTGCTGGATCAATTCCCTGTCAGGGCACGTGCCTGGACTGCAAGCAAGGACCCCAGCTGGGGGCGTGCCTGGGACAACAGATCTTTGGATCTATGGATCACTCTCATATCAACGTGTCTCTCCCTCCCTTCCCCTCTCAAGAAATAAACAAACTAAAAAAAAAAAAAAAAAAAAAGATCCAAAATCTGTTACACTGTTACTTCTAAAGCAGTGACAAACATACTGCAAAAACACTATTTCACCAATACAAGAAACTCCCCAAATGGAACGTAACATGGGAGTCCCGTGGGCAGAACTCACAGATGAACAGGGCCGATGACACAAGCATAACCTGCGGGGGAGGCAGGAACTGTCTTCACATTAAGCTTGTTACAGATTTTTAGTAGGAGATTTACACTTAAACAGCAATGCTAGTTTGAAATGTCAGATTTTTATTTACCACTAGATTTAAGCATAGCTTTAAATGTTTTTTATCCACCCTGTTTAATAATTTATAATTCAATGGGCAAGGGCTCAGATTAGTACCACAACTATTACTGGAAAACTATGAAGTTGGGCAAAACAAAGCCAGATTGGGGCTAAGGGAAGTACTTAACACTGGATCAATCATTTCTTCCAAATTCTGTTTTTTAGCATGTGCGCGCACGCACACACACACCATCTTTATTTTAAGCTCTAAATATTTATTTTTTAAGATTTTAGAAAAATGTTTACAAAGAAAGGGAAGGAAGGGAGAAAGAGGATTGTGGTTGTCTCTCACATGCCCCCAAATGGAGACCTGGCCTGCAACCTAGGCAGGCACATACCATAACTGAGAATTGAACCAGTGAACCTTGGGGTCACAGGCTGGCGCTCAATCCACCGGGCTACACCAGCCAGGGCGACACTTTTCTTTTTAAAATAAAGTGCAATAATCTATTTACTTAAACAACATGCCACATCCAAGAATCCTAGGCAGGTAAATCCCATTCTGCATTTACTACCTGCCCGCTGGGTTCTGGTTTACACTGGGACGACTGGACTGTGTTTTACCTTCGGACAACCAATTCGGACCTAAGAATGCCGGGAGGGCCATGATGCTTGTTTAATTATCCAATGGGCTGCGTATCATCCAATCAATGTTTCCTGATTTAGTTAGAAATTTTCTCAATTCCAACAGATTTTACGGTAACACTTTACTAAGTACATATCCGATTTATTACCTCTTGCAGCAGCTACTTCATGTCAGATGGCTTCCTCTTACTCCTTTAATCTAACTGGCACAGCTATACAAGGCCATGATGTTAATTCACTGAGCTGGGAATCCACGTGAGCACCAAGCACTATCTGAAGACTAAATATCTTAATGTTCTCCTTCTCAAATTTATGTTTATGTAGCATATCTCCTATGCTTAAAATATATGAATTAACTTAAGTGTAAGTGCATTCACAATGTCTTGGTTAGTATCAATCAACAAATAATTACCAGGTTCCTTGACACTAACATCAAAAAGGTGGCCCTCAAAACAAGTCCTCCTATAATCTTCCTTCACACCATACTCTGACACAGATTTTAGACAAATCAGGTATTCAATATAAAAAAGCCCACTTACCACATATCCGTGAGTAACTACATTCTCTTGTCTTGTTCACTGCTTCCTAAGTTTCTCCAAGTAAACTATAGCCCTTCATCCCAAGGTTATGAATACTTTTATACATAATTTTAACTTGAGCCGAGCCAGAAATGAGAACAAGGGTCAAGTTTATTCTAGATAGAATTGGTTCACGCGAAAAGGGCTTTCCAGCCAAGGGTAAACTGAACTCCTGTTTTCTAAACTTCCAGTAATAAAACACGATAGTTTTGTTTTTTGCTGTTGTTGGTTTGAGCAAGTACACACTTCTCTGCTCTTTTCATTCTGAAAGGTTAGAGTCATTACCAGTTGGGTTTAGATCTCTGAGGGGTTAAGATTCCTTGATTCTATTTCCTATTTTTTTTCTTTCTCAAATATTCAGGTTTCACTCTAATAGAAAACAATGATTGGGACCTGTCTACTTCAACTATGTTACCAAAATACTAGGATACAGACTTAAGATTTCTAAATTCACACCAACTTTGTTCACTCTAATTTGGAAAACAAATGCTGTTATCTACGTTAGTTTCCACATTAACACTTTGATGGGGAAACAACATATGCAAATCATAAATTTTTATTTACTTTATTGAAAATGTAGTTACTTCTAGGATAAAACCACATTTGTTCCATCTAATTCAAGGACACGTAAAGCACATATTCATATATGCATATATATAGAACATATATCTAACTGAAGTATACATGCAGAATATGAATTAATTCAAGAATGAACACACAAAATAAAAATAAATCACAACCAAACAAAAGGAGAGATACCTGTGCCTCCAATACAAATGACTTACTAAAAAGTGGCAGGACTTGAAATTCCAGGCTACCAGATGCTCTGAATTTCCAAAATGTCCCAAGAAGAAACATTAACCATGAGATGAAAATAAATCAGTTGCCAACAAAACAAAAACACACATCCCAGTACTGGGTAATTTCAAAGACTCTCCCGAACCATGCACCAGACAGCTATCAACTCCCCTTCTTGACATATTACAGACACCTGCTCACCTCTACCCCTTTCTAGAGACACGAAAGTCTCTAAAGACTCTAAAGAGCATTTCCTTCTCTTTAGATGTTATTCTACCTTAAAAATAAAGCTACAATTATGTGAAATACTGTGGGGGAAAAAACAAAACAAAACAAAACTAGATCTAGAGCTCCAGCATGTGTGACTCATTAAAATTCCTTTCTGGTTTTCAATATCAAGAACACTTGTTCTTTTGAGCGACTTAATTTATTTGACATTTAACATGATTTGCATATACCTTTAGGATGCTACCCAAATTCTTACAGCAAAACTCATATGAATCTAGCAGGTTCTCTATGCTACAAAAATCCAAATACCGCTGTATTTCTGTAAGAACTATTTTCGTCTCTAATTTCTTCTCCTGCTTTGTATGTCTGTCCTTGGTCTTCCCTTTCCACCCACCTCTAATGCAAACATCTTGCTAGTTTTAACATGTGACTAACACGTTCTTGCTTGCAGGCCGTGCTCCTTTCTGGATCAGAGTAGGAAGCACATACCTGTACACATAGCACACATACAAAGCTGGCTCTCTCTCAGGTTCACAAATGACTGCCAAACACTCCCATTTGGGGGGCAAGGGATTGCAGGGAAGGGCAAGGGCAGGAAGGCACCGTGTTAAAATATTCTCAAGAACCTTCTTTCCCTTAGAACCTGGGGTATTTTCTTGACTACATTTCAACTATTTCCAGCAAGGTAAAGTTCACAAAGGACATGTGCCCATTTTCCTTTTCTTTTCCTCTTTTTAATTTTAACAACATTCTATGTAACAATTTCAGAGCTACCCCAGTTCTGACACTTGGCATTTTGATCCCACTTCTTCCTTCTACAGCTTTCCACCAGTCACGCTGCTTACAAGAGTCTCTTCCTAAAACACAGCTTCCTAACCTCGCCCAAGACTTTTGGTAACAGCATTCAAAACTGTTTACAAAGTCTACTCTGACTTCTGCAGCAATATGAAAGCAGAAAGGCCTTTTTCTCTTCTACTCTGGTTTCACTTTTGCCACTAGTTAAAATTATTCTTTGGTTTCACTTTTGCCACTAGTTAAAATTATTCTTGGTAAGTTGTATTTCTATGGATTTACCTGCAAATTAATCACAGCTTCAAGTTGGATGGTAAACATGGGATTATAAAACTATGACATTTGTGGCATAGTTTTCCAAACATACCAAGTTTTTAAACCAATATTCAAAGAGAGCTCTGTCCTTTCTGATGAGAGGCTATCCAAGACCTGACTCTAATTAGGGTATTGGGTAATTATAATGTAATTATAATTATAATTTTTGTAAAATTAACACAATAGGCTTCTTATTACAGCTAAGTATTTGTTTCAAAAGTTTAGGTGTCCAACCTAACCAGTACATACACACTGAAATATCAAGGACCTCTTTGGTACAATAATTAGAAAGCGAACTTAAACAGTCCAGGGTCCTATGATCTGTGAACTGTAGTCTAGTGGCCACACATCCAAATAAAGTATAATCAACCTGTGAATGGATATGTTATTACTAGTAGTTCCGAGTCAGTGAAGAAAGTATAAAATACTCAAATGACTTTGGTTAAACATAGTCAAATTTAAATTATAGATACCATACTACATTTAAAAAGTAGAGACATTTCACAATGTTAAAGGAAATGAACATTATTTTCAGAACCACTTTTAAGCAAGACACAAATCCCAAAAGCCATACACAAAACACATTTGCATATACGTGTATAAAAATACTCCAACCTTTACACAGCAAAAATACATCCTGAACAAAAGTAAAGCAAATGGTGAGGAAAGTAGAGAACATGAAGAAGTATAAAGATGTATCAAAGTCAAAAATATATCAAAACACTGTATTCTACACATTAACTCCAGGAAATGCAATTTAGACATTTCTTATGACCAAAATGACAACTCTATCCTTAACCTCAACTCTCAAAACTACCATCAATTGCAAGAAGCTGATTTCTAGACAAAGTGTAGAGAGTTCATAAATTTAATACGTTGTTGACAGGCAATTTTATAGCAAAGCTAGTGCAAAAAACGCAAAACAAGTTGACTTGTATAGCAAACTACATCCATCTGTTCATTAAGAGACAATTCTGCGACAGATCATTAAAAAGCACACACAAAACCTAATTTTTCTTTCTCAAGCCTTCAATTTCCACAAATGAGGATGCTTTATAATCCTGCAGACCTGAAACCTAAAGATTAAAACTAGCCATGGTTCAGCTGGTTGGGCATCATCCCACAGGAAAGAAGGGTCACTGGTCTGACTTCGGATCAGGGTCCCTGGTCAGAATGCGAGTGAGGGGCAGCCAATGCTTCTCTCCCTGCCTTCCTCCCCTCTGTCTAAAAATGAAGAAAATCTTTAAAAGTAAACATACAGTAACAAGCACCTTTCCCACAGAAGGTAGTGGTCACAAAATGGAATTTGTAACTGGAAATCTGTACATGGTTTTAAATCAAAGTCACTAAAAATACATACTAAGACCTTAGGTTCTATAGTATATTACACTTTATACATACTATATACTGTCTAGTGTGACCACCAAGAGTCCTATGTTCTGCATACACACAAAACTCTATATTGGAAGTTAATTCTGCTCGCGCTCCGTCAAGAGTCCAGCTGAGCTGACCCCGGCCCCCAGCAAGGTTCCCAGGTGACGGTGCAGCACGGGAATGAGGACGGAACACGGAACCCAGAGCTGAATGAAGGTCCCATCTGCAACCTGGCGCCCTTAATTCTTTGGACAAGTGACCACTCTGAGCCTCCATTTAACCATCCTTAAGGAGACTTAATGCCTCCTCCAATGCTGTTGTTCTATAAATTGCAAACGGATTTTGTGCAATTACTTAACAGCTGAATATTCAAAACAATGAACATATAAAAGACATGCTTCCCACCACACCAACAATGAGAAACCGCTAAGAATCCAAACGGTCTCACAAGTAGCTTATATAAATTCACCTAGATGCAACTGAAGGTGAAATTAATTCTAATGTTAACTTAAAGCTGGCTTAGTTACCCACAAATGAAATGTTCTAATGAATCGAACAAAGTATTTTTTAAATTGTATGTTATCAAGTGAGAAGGCTTTTTTTTGCCTACGATATGGGGAACAGGACTGAATAGGCTCATACATTCACTCAACTGAACACCCCCCTTCCTTCCCAACTTCTCCGTGAAAAAAAGTGAACTGAAAACATGCTTAAGGTGAAACACCACATTTCAAAACCATAACCAACTTCCATTAAGCAGCAAACAATTCATTACAAAATACCTACGTTCTAAAACCTAGAACATAGGGAATCAGAATCCCTCCAACCTCTCAGAAGTTATCTTCCCTAGCAATTACCTAACGTGTTGTTTTCTACTGACAAACGTCTTTAAACCATGTCTGTGTCCTTTCCTCCAGGACGTTTCCAGGCGGCTGTGCCCACACAGCCACTGCAGACCGCGGCTTAGGCGGCTGTTAGCTGCCATGACCCAGCTGCAGCTGAGCCTTTTATAACTCTTTAAAATTTACCCGGACCTGAAAGAGCTTGGTTACAAGGATTATGTCCGGTTATGTGGATTACTTCCGACAGTATCTACTGCACTGGAAATAGTAACTAAGAAACTTCTTTTATATGTTTACTCATTTAAGTAACAAGAAATCTACTACATGTTAGAAATAACTTCTTCTAGAGCAACTGTTTTCCAAAACAGAAATACAGTAAGAAACATGGCGCTGTTTTACATTTTTTGCCCATCTCCTTAATTCTGGCTTAATCAAAAACAGCTGAATTCCCATAATTGCTTCTGCATTCAATCCTTTTCAATAAGCTATTTTTGCAGACACTTATGAAGAAAACCTAGCCATCATACCTTTGTAACATGAAGAGAATATTTCAGTAACTTTTTCAAGTAATTATGGGTATTCTTCTTTGACACTAGACCACAACTCTGCAAGTGGTAATTTCAGCAAGATTAGTTACAATATGAAAGCATATGAAAGCTGAAACTATATCAATAAACCCTTTGTACTCTGTTGCATTAATATCCATTGGTCAGCCCTGGCTGGTGTGGCTCAGTGGACTGAGTGAGCACTGGCCTGTGAACCAAAGGGTCGCCGGTTTGATTCCCAGTCAGGGCATCTGCCTGGGTTGCGGGCCAGGTCCCCAAGTTGGGGGCCTATGAGGTACCCACACATTGGTGTTTCCCTCCCTCTTTCTCTTCCCCTTCCCCACTCTCTAAAAATAAATCAAATCAAATAAAATTTTAAAAACCCGCTGGTCTATCTTGCACTTTGAATATACCTTTTACTCTGTATTTACTACACTGTGACTGGGGATTTGGAAAACGTGACTTCACTGAATTAATTATATATACCTTCCAAGTGTTGACACATTATAATACACTTATCAAAAAATCTATATTCTGCCCTGGCTGGTGTGGTTCAATGGACTGAGCATCAATCAGCCTTTGAACTGAAAGGTCACTGGTTCAATTCCCAGCCAGGGTACATGCCTGGGGGGGGGGGGGGGGGAGAACTAGGACCCTCATAGGGGCATGTGAGAAGCAACCATTCCATGCTTCTCTCCTTCCTCCCTTCCCCTTCTCTCTGAAAATGTTTTTAAAAACTATTTTGTTAATACCACACCAATCTAATTAGAAATACTTTACATTGCTGGGATGCTGTCAAGGTCAAAGCTGCAGAAATGAGCTTTCCAAAAATCCTAATTTTTGCTTGAAGTCTCAAATTTTACCCCTGGTTACAATACTGTGTTATTTTCCTTAAAGATACAGGCTCGTTTTCTTTTCAACACTGAGTTATCAAGTCTGAACACCCACAGCTTATCAGTTTTCTTTCCGCAGCTGTTCTTTCAATAAAAATAAAGAGTTCTATGAGAAAAGCCCTAGTTGAGCTCACAAATCAATCATACATGTGTTCTCAAAACTACCACTCTTATTTTTTTATGCAGCTTTATGCACCTTTCCCATTTTATCCCAGCATATTTAACAGGCAAGCTCAAGGGTTGAGATTTTTTAAAATGACCATGACTGCTTCATCAAGGACTCTCCCTCCACTGTGTGTGCAGTAGAGCAGTGCAGCGACTGCTGGAGCAGCATGAGGCCTCTGCCCCGCTGCCTCCTAGGCCATGCATTGCGCCTCTGGCGCAGGAGTCCAGAATAAAAAGACCTTCCCTCCCAGTGCTGTCAGGAAGCTCATTCGCACTTCGTGTACTCCCTGCAGGATCTCAGGGAACCCTACCCCCAGGCCCGCATGGATGGCCTCTGTAAACCACTGCTCCACACAGTATTACCATCCACCAGCAGGTCCTGGCTGCACTGTGAGGACTACGTAAATTGGCTCCAATCCCTCTTTCTGGTGCCAGCCCACAAACATGCAGAGGAAAGCTCACCTCCCCCAAGCATTGCTAAATATCTCTTTCAGTAACTTCCACAATGTGGCATGAATGCTAGGTCCCTGAAACTGGTTACTCTCCTTAGCCTTTTCAAGTGTGAGAGAGCCAGAACTAAGCTGGTGCAAATATGATCTGACCAGCACAGAGGACGACAGAAATCTGAGTATGGTCTGTATCAATGCGTGACTCTTAACAAAAAGATTTTGCCCCAGGGTACATTTTGCAACAGCAGGAGTCCTTTTTGGTCATCACTCCTGGGGACACAGGGCTTCTGAAAACTAGCACGTGGAGGTCAGGGACACTGTTAAAACACCCTACAACACACAGGACAGCCCTGTGAAAGGAATCACACAGCCCAAAATGTCAATTGCACCTATGTGAGAAACTGTTAATGAACCCACAACTACCAAAACTGTTGGAAGCCTTCACTACCCTGGCTCTTAAATCACATGAAGTCTTCCAAAATTATATATGCAATTACATACAATTTTTTGACAAAATATGCTTTATAATGACCTCAACTCCAATCTATTTTGATTGGTCCATTGGGTCCATTCTGATAACTCACCTATGGTCTGTTTCAAACCTATCCACCTACCCAAATTTGACAGGGCAGGCACACCCAAAAGCAAAGTCAGGTCGAACGTAATACAGCCTGGAAATCACAATCCAAAACATCAAAGAAACAAAATCAATGTCAGTGTGATACCGGGCAAGAAAACAAAGCCAATCAATGGAGAGAGATGATGAAGGAGACAGGTCCCCCTGCTATACTCAGGGCAAAAACGAGGGGGGCTCATGGGAAAGGGGCCACATTGTTTATACTTTGTGAAACACACTGGAAGGACCATCTCCACATGTAAATCCGATCCTGACTCTGTCTTCCATCTGCATTTGAGCTGTCAAAGAATCTAAGCTCTCAGGAAAGCTAAGCTTCAAAAGGAAAGGTATCCCTCCCTCCTCAAAGAAAGTTTGGGAAAAGTAGATATGAAAGGAATTTTAATTTCTAGAAAAAAATCAGTTATTTCCTCATTAAGCCTTTTAACACATATATTTCCTTCCTATCATGATCAATGTGTAACACAGACATGATCATCAGAAAGAGAAGCCCCCTTCTCAAAAGCAGCAATAAAACATCAGCTAACTGGCCCTGGTTGGTGGCATAGTGGTTAAGGTACCAGCCTGCGAACCTGAAGGTCACTGGTTTGATTCCCCAGTCAGGGCACATAACCAGGTTGCAAACCAGGTCTCCAGCCAGGTCCATAGCTGGAGACAGGTGAAAGGCAACCATACATTGATGTCCCTCTCCCTCTCTTCCTCCCTCCCTTCCCCTCTTTCTGAAAATAATAAATAAAATCTTTTAAAAAATAAAAAAATAAAAAAAAAAAAAAAAACATCAGCTAACACCAGAAGTCAGGAGGCACCACTGCAGCATTTAGGTTTTAATTGCTGCTAAACTGAAAAAGGCCACATATATCTTTCTTAACCTAGGTTATCCTGGTGCTTCTTTTCCCACGAAAAGATGAATCAATGAACAGGGATCCTGCACAGTCTAAGGTTTAGGGCTGTACATTTAAAGATAACACATAACTCATTACAGAACTATGTTGATAAGTCTCTTGCAATGACCGGAGTGGGTGAAAAGAAAGGAGTATGAAATTCCTTTTTTAAAATGGTGTGTAAAACGCAGTAAGTGTCCTTAAAGCCTGTCAAAGTTACAGCCTCACCTGTAAACATACCTACACCCGTACACACATACCGTACACTCATACAGGGCGGGCAAAAGCAGTTTGCCCATATGGAAAATACAGTAACTAATTAGTAATAACTCATAAGTAAACTTCTTGCGTAATCGCAAATATAAACCTACTTTTGCCCACCCTGTGTAGATAAAATTGTAAAATCGTAATCGGTAAATAGGTGCAAAAAGGAAATTGTTTACTTTTTAAAAAAATCCTGGTGTGCTACAAAAGGTGTCTAGAAATCATAAAACATTTATTGTGCATTTACATACAACTCCGAGTGTCCGTTCCAGGCTTGGCTTTGGGGCTGGAAAGAACACTGGACCCTCCTCTTAAAGGGGCACCCTTACTCTGAAATGATCAAAAATTGGGGGGGGGGGGGGGGGGGGGGGGATGCAGTCTCACTACCTGGGCCTCAACACTGCTGTATGAACGCAGAAAATAAGCTGTCATCTTCCGACCCCAACAATGACTTCTAAAATTACAGCTCATCCTTCCCAGGAGCAAGGGGAAACTAGTAAAAACACTCCACGAGGAGGGGGAGGGGTATAAAAGGTGGGCCTGGGGCGATTAGAAGGCACAGGTGGCCCCGCTTTCGGTCTACAATCAGGACTCGGAGAGCCACGGACAGGTGCGGGCGCGGACGCCGGCTGCAGTCCCGCTCCACCCAGACAACCGCGGCGAGCCGGGCCCGCCAGCGCCCCTGCCCCGGCGGCGCAGCGACCGGGCCGGCAGGGCTCCACCAGCGCGCCCCGCGCTCCGCGCCGCGGTGTAACCAGCGCCCAGGTGCCCCGGCGCCGCCCGGGAAACGCGGGCGCCCCGGGAACGGAAGGACGGACGCGCGGCGCAGGCAGATCGGGACCCCGCGCCGGGGAGGCGCGGCCGGCGAGCCCGGGCCCCACGTGCGGACCCCGCGAGCCGCAGGGCCTCCCGTCCCCACCGCGGCCGGGCGCAGCTTGGGGCTGCCGGCCGGGGCGCAGAGGCGGGAGCCGCGGGGCGCTGCAGGTTCCCCGCCTCTTCCGGGACGGGCAGGCCCCCGGACCGACAGCTGCGGCGGCCAGGAAGAGGTGGGGGACGTGGGAGCCGAGCACAAGGGGAAGTGCGGCAGCGAGCGGGTGAGGAAACAGGAAGAGCCCCAGTCCCGCCGGCCTCCCCCAGGAGGCGAGGGCCCGGCTCGCGCGCCACCCCCTCCTCCTCCCCGGACGCCCCCAAGGCCCCGCCGGCGTGCGAGAGAAAACAGAACACAAATTACTTACAACGGCATCGTTTCCTGCGCCGGCACCGCCCAGTCACTTCCCCCCCGCAACCGCCGCCGCTGCCGCCCTGGGCATGATCCACTGAGGCGGGAGGGAGGGGGGCCTGCCGCAGCCCTGGGTCCTACCCCACTCCCGCACCCGCTCCCGCCGCTTTAAGCGCTTCTCCTCCTTCCCCTTCGTCCTAACATGGCGCCCGAGCGCTACCACAGCAACGTTCTAGAACCGCTGACGCCGCCACGCACGCCGTGCGCGCGCCTGCGCAGAGACCGCCCGGAGTCGCGAAGCTTCACGGGAAACGTAGTTCCTGAGACGGGCCGACGGCTGAGCAATTTCCGCCTGGGTCCCGTAGCGTTTTTGGTAGGGGTACGGTGCGTCGAGTGGGGATGAAGCCGAGTTCTCCCGCTGCGCCGGCCCTCCGCCCAGCGGAGACGCTGCGGTCGGAGGCGCGAGAGGGCCCGGAGAGGCCCTAGAACCGCGAGGAGCCGCTTCCGGCGAATTCTGAGGTCCCGCGGTTCGTGTCGCCTGAGGTCGCGGCGGCTACGCCCCCCCTCGAATGGCGCCTGCGGAGGCGCTTGGACGGGACTGGGGCGCCCGCGCGTGCTCCGTGTGCAGCCCGAGAGCGGGCTTCGCGTGCGGCCACGTGGTCGCTGTCTCAGGGTTGCAACGAGCGCGGCGCCCTCCCGGCGCTGCCCTGGGATGGGAGGACCGAGCGCTGCTGTGCGGGGCCGCGAGCGCGGGGCGGGGCGGCGGGGTGCAGCGCACGCGGGCGGGCGCTGGAAGGGGTGTTTGTTGAATGAATAAGCGGCCAGGACGACCGCCAGCCGCGGGCGGGAGCTGCTGTCACTCTAACAAACGGTGGGACTGGGCTGTAACCGCAGGAACTGAGGCGGGTACTGTTTCAGGCAGTTTCCCCGGGGCTTTTCCCCCGAAGCCGCCCTGGGGCCTGCCCGCCCCCCCGCACACCAGCGGCCAGGAAAGTCAGCGCTGCAGTCTCCCTGCTGCAGCCGCCGCCGGTCGCGACCCGAGGTTCCAGGCTCTTCGCCTGGACCGCGAGGACACGTCCCTCACTCAGGTTGCGGCGGGGAAGGGACCCGGGATGCACGGTCAAGTTCAAGTTCTAAATTCTCTACCCTGCGGAGATTGGACCCATGATTTCCCTTTTCCGCCCCGTTACTTCCCGAGGAACTAGCATCGAGCGGGAAAGCTGGGCGCCCGGGCACAGTGCCGTCCCGCCGGCGCGCGCCCGGCTCACGATTTGGGTGCGAACTGCCTGCTGAGAGTCGTTTGTCTTCGGCGTGGGCTGCAGGGAAGGAAGCCCGAAGTCCCACGGCTCTTTTGCGTGCCTCCGGGCGGCGGCTGCGGAGTGGAAGTGGCAGGCGGGGCCACCGAGACAGGCTGGTGCCGAATCTCAATTCTTCTTACCCGCGTGCCATCCGGTGGCCCTGGTGACCGACCCTGTTCCCGACCTGCCCTTAAAAGTCTGAATCGCTGAGATGCAGAGACAATAAAGTACTAAGTCCGCCGTCTTCAGAGCTGCTCTTGCACCAGGCGCTGTGCTGGCTGTGCCCGCGGAAGAGCGGGAGCGGCCGGGCGGCTTCTCCGCGGAAGGTAGACGGCGGTGGCGGTAGCTCCGCCTGCTCTGCCCAATCTCCCACCGCCGGAGCCTGTTGACTTGATCAGCACCAGCCCTGCGCTGGGTGCCCCGCTGCCGTCCGCAGACGGCTAACAGGAACTCCATTTGCAGGGCCAAGGGAGAAATGTCCTGATACAAAAACTAAGGTTTGGTACGAGGGCAGGAGGAGAAAAGCACATCCGCGAGAGGGAACAACTTAGAAGGGCAGGAGGAGAAAAGCACATCCGCGAGAGGGAACAACTTAGAAGAGGAAGAAGGAAGGAAGGAAGGGGCAGAGGAAGGGAAAGATAAGACCCTGGTAGGAAACCGAAGGTGTGGTCGGTGCCCCAGGTGCAGGGAGCCCTCGACGACCAAGCGCAGGTGCTACTCCGCGGTGACCTGCATTGAGAATACAGCGAAGGCCCCTGGCGCCCCTCCACCTTCAATTCCGGGGCTGGGGCAGGTAGGACCCCCATCATCAGGTGGGAGTTACAGGTTGTGACCAAGAACCATGAATAAAATCAATTGGCGTTGGACTTGCAGGGGTCGGCTTTAGGTAGGGGGTCAGACAGCCTCAGAGAGGAGCGGGGCTTGGATCTGAAACCCGAGGCCATGCAGGAATATTTGGGTTTTATCTCTGTGGCTTCGGGCATGGGAAGCTGAGGGTCTCTCGGCAAGGCTGCCTTCGCAGATGGAGGCCTGGGATCTCACCCGAAGGCCCGGCTGCGGATGGATTCAGGATTCACTCCCACCCGCCTGCCCGGACGCAGCTGCTAGAGGCGGTTGGAGTGAAGGTGTCCGTGTCCTGCTAGCCATGGACAAGGGCCCTCCCGGTCTGGCCAGTGGGTCTCCAGTGTAGCAGCTTGCTTCGCTGAAGCATGTTAGGGGAGGCAACAGAGCCTGCTAGCATCATCTCACCGTCTTCTGTAACCTAAGCTTTGCACAGCCCCGGGGGCTAGAGGCAGATCACAGGCTAGCGCAGCCAAGAAGACATCACAGGGAGGCGTAAACAGCTGCGGGCCAAGGTCGCTGGGGCCGGCACAGTTGGCCTGCCCTAGCAACTAAACTTACTCTGTCGCCCCCAATACTGTGCCACACCCAATGATACTAAATAAAGAGTGTGTGTCACATCTGCTTAACTTGAATTTTTTTTTTAATATTTTATTATTTTTAGAGAGAGGGAAAGAGGCATCAATATATGGTTGCCTTTCACCTGCCTCCAGCTACAGACCTGGCTGGAGACCTGGTTATGCACCCTGGCTGGGAATCGAACCAGCAACCTTTGCGTTCGCAGGCTGGCACCTTAGACACTGCCATCAGCCAGGGCTAATTTTAAGTTTTGAATTGAATTTATTGGGGCAACATTGGTTAATAAAATTATATAGGTTTCAGGTATACAATTCTGTATCATCTATATCATACGGTGTGTCCACTGCCCCAAGTCAAGTTTCTTTTCTGTCACCATATACCCCCCCTGTACCTTATACCTAAATGGCACAAGGGAAGCCTCTTGGTGACCCTCAGTTACGAAAATGTGCCATCGCAGCCATATGGATTTCACTGAATGACTGAAGGTTGGAATTACTTCAAAAGACGTAGCTGGGCAAAAACTTTTTCAGCTATTAGCTTTTATTTGCGAATACTTATTAGGCCTTTACCATTTGCGAGGCACTTGTTCAGTCTCTAGAGACACAGAAAAGCAAGACGAGAACCCTGCCTTCCTGGAGCTTACATTTTTATGGGGAAGACAGACAGCAGACGCCTAGGCACACAGAATGAGGTCAGGGTGAGCAAAGGTACAGGGGTGTCACAGAGGGCGATCTGGGGAGGCCTCTCAGGAGGCCTTTGAGCTGAGTGTGGTTAAAATGAAAGCATGTGGGTGTATGTGTGGACTAAGGAGTTGGTGCAAAAACCACCAAACAGACTACACTTGGCAAGGAGGGCTGAAGTGACCTTGTGAGGGGTCTGGATGGCATGGGACCTCCCAGAGCCGGTTAGGACGTAGCCTTTCAGTCTGTGCGAGAGGGAAAGACACTGGAGGGCTCTGAGCAGATCTGGTTTCTGTTTCAATCAGAGCCCCTGCTGATAGGTGAGAGTGGTGGCCAAAAGGAGCAGGCAAGGTGACAGCAGCCACCCAGGTAGGAGGAGGTAGTGTCTTGGCCAGGAGGCTGGATTGGAGAGGTGAGAAGCAGCCACTCTGGATTGCTTGGTTTTTCTCAGTGAAGTGGGAAACAACATCATGAAATGCAAAGGCATGGAAAGGTAACTATTATAAAGACAAATGACCTCAAACTGTTGAAAATGTGTTTTGTTCACTTAGTATTTAAGTATTAAAACATAAGGCTCTAGTAACAATAAAGTTATTATTAGCCCTGTTCTAAAAAATAAATAAATAAGGCTCAAAAATAGAGCAGTGAAGCAGAAGAAAAAAATAGGTACATTGAACACCATCAAAATTAAAGACTTGTGCCTTAAAGGGGACTGTAAAAAAGTGAAAGACAAGCCACTAAATGGGAGAAAATATTTGCGTATCACATGTCTGATAAGCATCTTATATCCAGAACATATAAAGAACTGTATCTCAATAACAAAAGACCAACAACCCAAATAAAAAGAGCAAAGGGGTCCTGGCTGGTGGCACCGTGGATAAGGCGCTGGCCTGCGAACCCAAAGGCTTGATTCCCAGCCAGGGCACATAACCAGGTTGCAAGCCAGGTCTGCAGCTGGAGGCAACCATACATGGGTGTCTCTCTCCTTCTCTGCCTCTCTCCCTTCCCCTCTCTCTGAAAAATAATAAAATCTTTTTTAAAAAATGAGTAAAGGGAGGGGGGAAGCAAAGGGACGATGTACAAGTAGCCAGGCAACACATGGAAAGATGCTCAGTCATCATATGATACATACTTCATTACCATTAAACACACACATACACACAACAGGTGTTGGTGCGGATGCACAGAAATCAGAATCCTCTTACATTGCTGCTGGAAATGTAAAAGGATGTGGCCTCTGTGGAAAAACAGATTGGCAGTTCCTCAGTAAGTTAAACGTGGAAAATTACCATAGGACCCCAATTCTGTTTAAAGGTATCTACCCAAAAGAATTGATTATCAGGTGCTCAAACAAGAACTTGACCACAGATGTTCAGATCACCTCTGTTGAAAAGTGGAGACAACCCAAATGTCCACCAACAAATGGAGGATTAAACCAAATGTGTCATCATACTCGGCCATAAAAAACTAAAGTACTGACGCACGTGATGACATGGAAGAAACTTGAAAACATGCTGAGTGAAAGAAGCCTGACAAAAGGTCACACACGGTATGATTCTGTTATGTAAAATATCCAGAATAGAGCAATTCACAGAGACAGAAAGCAGATGAGTGATTGCTAGGAGCTGGGGGGTTTGGCGGGGAATAGTTGCCATCACTGCTTAATGGGTAGAGGGTTTCCATCTGGGGTGATAGGGAGCTCTGGAGCCAGAGGGTGGTGGTGAGGGGACAACACTATGAATGTACTTAGTGCCCCTGGATTGTTACTCACTAACGGTTATAATGGTGAATCTTATGTTGTGTATGTTTTACCACAATAAGAAAAAAAATAGTGCAGTCCCCAGTCAGGACACACAAAGTGTAGTTATATTCAGATGTATTTAAAGGAGTCAAATAGATACACCATTATAATAAACCTAAACAAATGTCTCATTCAGTGTAGTTCTGGGAATTATCTGGCTTTTAGACTTAGAAGAGACCAGCAGGATTGATGGCTTATTCCCAAATTGGACAGTTCATTTGTCAAAAACATTCAGCGATTTTCTAATTGTTGTAAATACTAGAATTATTCATTCTGTTACAGGAAAATTTTTCTCCCACTGGTCTCCAATGCCCACTGACTTATTGGCTGGGGTGCTGACCCTGAACTCAAAAAAGCAGCCTTGCAGAAATCAATCACATCTGATTTACTGTGACTCAACAAAGCATAGACCATCCTAATTTATTCCCATTTCTATTACCACTGGTTTTTTTGGCCACCACAAGTGGTGTAAATTCATTAGCCTACATGTTCAAATAATACATAGTCTGAATTTCTCCATACTATAAATCACCAGACACATGTGGGTGCAGACTACTTAGACCAAAAATGAAAGATTAAATCAATGCCCATGAGCTATGTCACATATCTTATCAAATTTACCTTTCAAATACAGTTTTAATGAAGTAGTCACTCATTGCCATGTAATGATTTCACTTACATATTCGCTTGCAGGAAAAACATACAATTTTCCAAAAACTGGGAAAGCACATTTCATGCAATTTTTCAAATTACAATATCAAAGTCACCTCTAGCTCTATAAAGGGTTATGGCACGAGGTCTTTTCCAGTTTCACTGCATTGCGGGATTGTTCTTGAAGAGATACTCTGCCTATAAGTGAAAAAGAAAAGGCAACATAATTAGTAGGTATTACAGTGAAATCATATGAATTTGTACTGTTCATGTTTACAATTAAAAGCACATAAATCTTTTACTTTCAGCTTAACATTAACATACAACCTTTGGACCAACTAAATCTTTTACTTTCAAATGAGGAATAAAATCTTATAGTTAAGTGAAATAAGCTCATCAGAGAAGGGCAAATACTACATTTGATTTACATATGGACTCCAATGAGCAAAATAAAATAGAAACAGGCTCTTAGACACAGAACAGATTGGCAGCTATTAGAGGGGAGTGGGGTTGAGGGACTGCCTGAAAAAAGGTGAAGGAATAAGCAAAAAATTATAACCAGAACCTGCATAGACATGGACAACAGTATGGTGAATAATTTTACTAACCCATGCCAATAAGTTCATTACAAAAATTTTTTTAATCTTATTATAAACAGTGAAGGTATCAGAGGCTATTTCCCAAATACCAGACACAGTTTCTCCATGTCAACTGGATTCCCATTTAGATTCAGAGGTACTTTATTTTCAAGTTGATTTTTTTTTTTTTTTTTAAAGAACCTAAATCTCTTACCAGAAAATCAACAGGATCCTCTGGTCTGATCTTACAACACTCATTCAGACCCTGCATAAGCGTTGGCATAACGTAGGTCATTAAATAGTTTCTCAGGGGAGCAGACTGAGCCTCTAGTAACTCGGTTTCTTCTCTTTTCA
Source organism: Noctilio leporinus (assembly GCA_004026585.1). NCBI lineage: Eukaryota > Metazoa > Chordata > Mammalia > Chiroptera > Noctilionidae > Noctilio > Noctilio leporinus. Next base: position 500,247 of record PVIW01000272.1, on the reverse strand, counting down.
CTTCCTCTAGTCGTTTGTTCTACAAATAGAACATTCGGGGGTGGGGTGAACAGGGAAGGAGGATGCCTTCATACAACGCACCCCACAATGCATTGGAACTACATGCTATAAATGTTCACCATGGTGTTATTATAAAGATGACATTTCCAACCAGCAGAGAATATACATAAATGGTGTTATAACAACGAGTTAGTCATTTGAAAGTTTGTCATTTCTTAAACAAAAATAATTTCTAGCTGCCTACATGAAGGGAGGAGGGGAGAAGGAAAATCATAGAAGTGCCAACAGAAGGTCTAGAAGGTGTAGGTCTGCGGGATGTGTGTCACCCCTTGCCCAACATCCAGCCACCCTCCCTGAGGAAAAATAATTCCTTATTTCCTGTTAGAAATCTTCCTTCTCAGCCTACTGGTTCAGGAGGGACTTCCATTCAGCCCAACCCCTGTCCATGAATCATCTGGAAGGGCCCCAGGATGATGCCAACACAGAAGAGAGAGGGATCTTGGGCCCTTGGTAACATGACGGAAGCCGCTGTCCTGAGCCTTGCCTGAGGCCAGCCCTCCCCTCAGCTTCTCTGTTATGTGACTCCATCAATCTCCTCAATTTCTAAGCCACTTTAAATTTACCTTTTTGTCACTTGCAAGATAGCAAAACCATTCTGGCCAGAAGGAACACCATAAATGATCCCTGGCTGGTGTGGCTCAGTGGACTGAGTGCCAGCCTGTGAACTGAAGGGTCACCAGTTCGATTCCCCATCAGGGCACATGCCTGGGTGGGCCAGGTCCCCAGTTGGGGACATGTGAGAGGCAACCACGCAGGATGTTTCTCTCCCTTGCTGTCTCTTTCCTTTCCTCTCTCAAAAATAAATAAAACCTTTAAAAAATAAAAGAAACACCACAAATGATGTTAAAAGATAAATGATGAAACCCTGGCTGGTGGCACAGTGGGTAAGATGCCGGCCTGCGAACCCAAAGATTGCTGGTTCAATTCCCAGCCAGGGTAGGTACCCAGGTTGCAAGTCAGGTCTCCAGTCAGGTCCATGGCTGGAAGCAGGTGAAAGGCAACCACACATTGATCTCTTTCTCCCACTCTGCCTCTCTCCCTATCCCTCTCTCTGGAAATAATAAATAAAACCTTTAAAAAACTTAAATTTTAGAAAAAAAGAGAAATGATGAAGAAAACTCTTTGCAGCAAGTTAGAAAAAGCTAAGACACTATGGGAGCCGGCACTATTTGCCAGGCACTGTCAGCATGTTCTTTTTTTTACATTTATGCTAATCATCACAACTCCTCTATGAGTAGGTGCCATAACCTTCTTAATTTTACAGATAATAACTAGCAGATGGAGAAACTGGGGCACCAGGTGACATGCGCAGGGCCATGGACCTACAGAGAGAGCAGCTGGATTGGGACACCGTGGGTTGTCTCCTGCAGAGCTATTCCTGTTTCCCCGGTACTGCCTCGCCAGGAGCTGTTCTTGCAAAATGATAAGAAAAAGATACACAGCCCCAGCCCAGGCAGAGAGAATGTGCAACGTAAGAAATAATGTGAATGCCTAACAGGAAACGTTGTTAAATTTGGGATTGGAGAAGTGAAGACGCCATGAGGTCAGGTTCCTTGGATCAGAGTGGCGTGTGTGACTGACCCTGGAAAAGCAGCACTGAAGGAAAGGAAGGCAAATGCTGCGGTAAACAGCGGGTGAACTGATTTACCCATGCTGAAGGGCCATTTAGAAATACATGATGTACCAAAATTTACCCGAGGACACGTGGTTTGACCTAGCAAACCTTAGCAATGTGTGCTAAGGAGACAATGAGGAACACTAAGGTGTATAGATGAGGAGATCGCCCTTCCCTCCCTCCCCTTCCTTCCTGCCTGCCTTCTTTCCTCCCTTTCTTCTTCCTTCCTTCTTTCCTCTTTCCTTCCTTCCTTCTTCCTTCCACTCATTAGATAGAGTAAGTGCAAAGAGGCCAATTAAAAAGTTAAAGAGGATGTAACCTGTTTTGGAGAGGGGAGGGGTTAAAATTTGAAATCAGGAGGATGTCCAGGAAAGGCTGAGAGAGGACTTCTAGCAAAGACTCCAAAGAAGGGAGGAAGTTGGTCACACGTGTGGCACATGCTTAGATGTGCTGGGAAGCCATAGAACCCACCGGTCACCTAGGACCTCGAGGGTCGCAAGGAGTTTGGACTGTTGCCTGATGTGATGATGGACAGCCTGTGAACAGTTTTTTTGTTTGTTTTGTTTTTTATTTTATTATTTTTAGAAAGAGGGGAAGGGAGAGAGGCAGAGAGGGAGAGGAACATCAATGTATGGTTGCTCTTCACCTGCCTCCAGGCACAGACCTGACTGGAGACCTGGCTTGCAACCAACCTAGTTATGTTGCCCTGGCTGGGAATCGAACCTGCAACCTTTGGGTTCACAGGCCGGCACCTTATCCACTGTGCTACCAGCCAGGGCTTGAACAGTTTAAGCAGAGAACGGCCATATAGTGTCTGTATTTTAGAAGGCGGCCGGGGCGGAGGTGGGGGGCCCGGCGGGAAGGCACAGCCCCGGAAACTCTGCTGAGAAACGCTGACCCTGGAGAGAAGTGGAGCTGTGTGTCTCCCAGTGCTGTTGTAAGAGGTGACCTGGGCAACAAGGCGGGTGGAATGAGGCTGACCACCCAGATGAAGGTCAACACGCAGACAACTGTTACCCCTGTACAAGGATGTGTGTTATTCATACCACTGGTGATGGCTACTTACGGTTACTGTTACACGAAGCAAAAAAAATTATGGGCATCATTTTTAAAACTGTACATTACGCCAAACTTGTTTGGGGTCTTTTTGTGGCATTTCTCTATGAGTGGGATGAGAAGGGTAACTGGCCTATGTGGCTCTGTGCGGGGCGGGGGGCTACATAGGTGCATGAACACACACGTGTGCACACGTGCACGGGAGTCCACGCACACGCTCACTCACCCACTCCTCCCAGCGAGCTATCTTCTCCGCCACTTCCATGGCTTCCTTGTGCTCCCGGCTGGCTTTCTCCGTAGCCTCCTTGGCTAAGCGTTCTTCCGCAGCCCTTCGCTCCTCTTCCGCCTTCTCCTCCTCCGTTAAACCGTAATTTCGCGGCTTCCCAATCTCTCTGATGAGCCGTTTGATGGTGAGTCTGTTCTGAGCGTCCTCCAGTTTCCCTACATCTTTAAACGCCAGGGGAGAGGAAGCCCATCAGTGCTCTCACATCCAGGGCTGCCTGCAGTGTGTTCCCACATTCGGGAAACTGTTCACCCCCGGAAACTGTTCATCACCCTTGTGATGGTTAAGTTGCGTGAGCTGCCACGCAGGGGGTTTCCTTTTCTAGTGGCCAGCAGCACAGTTCAGAGTTTCCTGTCTCACTGGCAAATGTCTGACTGGTGTCTGGCAAACACTGGGAAGAAGAATGGGCTCCAGTCTTTGCGTTGGGCCAGTCACTGTTGATTTAAGGGGATAAATGGGGAAGGGATGGCCTTTCTCAAAAGGAGTGAGTTCTCCATCCCCGGAAGCATTCAAGCAATGGGGGTTTCCACACAAAGACGTCCTACACTTGTTGGAGGCCTGATTGGGTGATTTCCTGGTTTCTTTTGTTTTGTTTCTGAAAATCAGTTATTGCGGGACATGTTTTTAATTTATTATTTTTTTAAATGAACCACTTCAGTGAGCCTACTTGAATAGGAAGAAGTCCAAATTCTAGACTATCTGACTAATATTAGTATCAAAAGCAAGAAAGAAAAAAAAAAAGAAGGAAAAGCTAGTTGGTAGCAAGAAGGTCCCCGACAGTCACCTGTCAGCTCTACACCCACTCTCTTGGGTGCTTTTGGAAGATGTCTTCCCAGAAGGGCTTGCAGTGGATGCTTTTTGGTGGTCAACACCTCCAGACCATCCTCCTAGTAACCTCTCACCCCACCCCCATGCACAGCCAGGGTGATCCTCCCTTCTCCACCCCATGTTTACACACCGTAACCTTGACCTAGACCAGAGGCACCAGCAGATTCTGACATGGGAGAACAGGGCCAGCGTATCAGCTGGTGGGTAGAGGCCAGCCAGGAAGAGACGAAAACAAGAACTCCCATCTGCAGGTGGCTGAACTCTGGCATTTAAACGTGTTTTTCCCTGATTCCCCCTGGCAGCCTAATGACAGCCTTGATGTGCTGCTGGGAAAGGCTCTGAAACATGTTTGAAAGGTTCGCCCTCTTTTGGAGGAGGGGCTCACTGAGGCCACTGCTGCTCTGATCCTGGGGGACTTTGGACAGGGTGGGGAATGGCCACCTGACCACACAGGCACCAAGTGGCCTCTGACTGGCTCTTCTTGGAATGTGGAATTGGGACTGAAGTTCACGTCCAGCTCTAGGCCAGGTTCCAATGCACCAAGGAAACTTAATTATAGGGCAGTCCCCGGCCACCATGTGAATCGGAGAGGAGGGAGAGATTCTGGTCCAAAGAGTTAGGGGACACGAGGGAGTATGGAGTTCAAAGATGCAGAGAGAGAATGCCGGAGCCAGACCCTTCCAGACCCTTCTGAGGCCAGGCTGCTCTCCCTGACCTGGACACCTTCCCCCACACCCATCCTTCTGACACATTCCTCCTCTTCGCTTTTATGACTGGCCGGTGGTCAGCATGGAGTGTCGGGCCCAGAATGAGGCAGGAACACAGTGGCCACTCCTGTCGTCCTCCCCTCACTTCTGTCCCTCTCAGCGTTTCTCCCTGGGGCTCCCCTGATCTTTCCATAATAATTCCCAGGATTGGACTGAAAAGACGACAGTTACTATTTTTGTGAAATTCGCTCACCATGTTTTTCTTAGTTCTCTAATTAAAGAGGGTAAAGGACTTGCCACGTTAGTAGATACCCAGTCCTTTGCTTTACGTATAAAATATATAAAAGAAATCCAATGTACACAGGCCAAGTCAGATAAGGGCAAAACCCAATCCCTTCCAAGGGTGGAAAGCAGAGAAGGATGTGCGGGTTTATAGGCAGTATTACCTTTTTATTTCTTAGTAGGCCATTTTATGTCTTAGTATTGGCAGTAACAACAAAACAACCACTTGTTGAACTCCTTCAGCATGCAAGATACTTCCTATCTCTTATCTTTACCACCTGGAACAACACTACGAGCCAGGGATTATTCTCCAATTTCACAGATGAGAAAACCAAGGCAGAGGGGAACTGGAACCCACTCTCTGGGTGACTTCAGCTCCAAGCCTCCCAAATGCTACCCCATCTGGCCTTGGGAGGCCCAAGGGGTCAGCCTGGCCACAAAGCTCCCACTGAGCTAGGGCTTTCTCACCAAAGGGGGAGAAAGTGTCCAGGAAACCAGAAAGGAAGTTTAGGGTTCACCAAGCCGAGGGGAGTTGCAGCTGAGACACTGAGACTTGACAGGCGAGACTTGGAGTCATGATGACGGTGAGGATGATGAGGGAGCTAATTTCCTGGCGCTGGCAGTGAGCTAAGCTCTGTGTCAAGTGTTCAGAGGAAACAGAGAAATGCAATGAAGAGCTGTTTGCTGTGAGTAGCTATGGCAGGGGGTAGAGAGGGTCAGCTGGCCTGTCTAAAGGCCAGGAGGGGCTCTGTGAAGAGCTCCAGTGCCCACAATGCTACTGTGATGGGACACTGTCCCCAAGGAAGCCAGGGGAATGACCCAAAGCAGCCAGCAGCAAACACACTTCTTTGAAATGCCCTTCAAAATGTTGGTACGCCATGTCATAATACACCCCTATGTTTTCACGTAACAATAACACTCCACCACCAGCTTCCCAAGCAGGACCCCCCAGAACTCACCCTGTTTATTGGGCCACTTTCTAACACTTCCACCCTCCCCCAACCCCCCAGAGACTTGCCCTGGGGTAGGCTGGGGGTCCTGACACTGGGCGGTCGCTCTCCACATTCACAATATCCTTGAGTTCATGTCATACCGATATGTATCGGGTGGATTTCCATTTCATCAAAATAGTTGAGGACCGTCTCGTCTTCGGTATTGATGTCGTGGTAGTTGCTCAGAGCCCGGAGGAAGCGGTCCTGGCTGTAGTGGGTGCCCGCCACCAAGCTCTCGGGAAGGTTCATCACCCGAAACTTCAGGAACTCATCCGAGGCATCCAGCGCGCAGACGAATTCTGGGGAGAAGCAGAAGCTGCCGAGTTCACCGGTGACCGTGCAGGGTATGTAACCAACCGGTGCCGGGAGACAGGCAAGTGTCCGCTTGGCAGCTGCGACCTGGAGTTGCAGCAAATGGCCTGACGCACTGGAGAGTCAGTACACGCAAACCAGGACGTTTTCAGAGGCTACCCTCTGAGGCCCAACCAGCTGGCATTTGCAGGTTTGACGATTTTTCTTTCCCTCCCTCCCTCCCTTCTTTCCTTCTATCGTTTCTTCCTTCCTTCCTTTTAACTTGCAAATAGCAAATCTTTAATAACCCTGTGATATCTACCACCAGCTTCCCAGCGAAGCCCCAAAGAGCTCCGTGACTTTGAGCAACATGGTTTAATGGCTGATTTGCCAACTGAATAAAAACAGGGCCTCCCCTTGAGAGTTTACTTCCCCTGGATCCAGCACTTTCCTCACCACCTGCCGCTGGCCATGAAACATCTATGTCCAATACAACATGGTTAGCACTTAGCTAAGTTTTAACACATGGATCATATCAATGACACTATCATTTCACCCACCTGTGATCGTCTTTCAACCCATTAAAGCACCTGTTGCCCCAGCAATATAAGTTCAGTGGATATTTGTTGAGTGAGTGAGTGAATGATTCGAGTGCGGGCCAGTGACACTAACTTTCTAGGTGAGTTACTAGAAAACCCTCAGCAGACCCAGCGTATTCTACCCTGTGTCCAGACCAGCAGCCCTGGGCATTGTAAACAGCTAGCTACCCCGGTAAGTCCGGAAAGCTGGGGAAGGATTGGATTATTATTCAACAATTGTATTGGTTTGCCACATAATCATGCCAGTCTCACTTCATTTCATTCTAATATGCTTTCTTGAATGAGCAAGAAAAGTAGGCGTTGCCCTGACTGGTGTGGCTCAGTGGGTTGGGCCCTCCCACACCCTGAAAGGCCGCTGGTTTGATTCCCGGTCAGGTCACATGCCAGGTCTCTGGTTGGGGGCACGTGAGGCAATAGATCAATGTTTATCTCGCACATCAATGTTTAGCTTCCTCCCATTCTCCTTCCTTTCCCCTCTCTCTAAAAATAAATAAATAAGAAATAAAAAGTAGGCGGTCAATGCAGAGCCTAGAGTGGGCTGTGCCTCTGGGGCATATGGAACACCTATGAACGTGGTCCGCTTCCTGTGTTAACAATGGGAACAAAGGTTGAAGGCACAGCTTGTGGAATAGAGCCTGTAAATTCATAACCATAGTCGGATACCACCACTGGTCTGATCTAAGTTTCATTTTGGTGAAACTCTCATCTTTGATCATTTGAGGTTCATGAGGAGCTAAACTATGAAAAGGAGCCAAGTAGACCCCAGATACTGGGATAGTCTTAAACAGAAATGATGCCAATAAAGTCACTGGAAATTGAACCTATTTAAGCTCCATGATGTCGGTTATCTAGGTCAAAATTTATTAACTGGGCCCTGGCTGGTAGCTCAGGTGGTTAGCGCATCATCCTGCTACACCAAGGTTGCGGGTCAAGCACACACAAGTGTCAACCAATGGGACTTCTGGTCAGGATGACGGCGTAGGCAGACATGGCTCGCCTCTTCACACAACCACATCAAATGTAAAACTAAAATATAGAGCCACCACCCCTCGGAACTGTCCAAAAATCAAGGTGAATGGAAGTCTAACAACTACAGAATTAAAGAAACCACATTCATCCAGACTGGTAGGAGGGGCACAGGCACAGAATGGGCTGGTCCCGTATCCATGTGTGGAGGATAAAAATTCGGGAGGGATATTTCAGGAGTGAGGAGTCTCAGTCCCACACGAAGGGCCCCAGCCCAGGGTTCTAATGCCAGGAAATGAGTCCCCACAACTTCTGGCTGCTACTAGCAGGGATTGAGTCAGTGGAAGAAGCGGCTGGAGCCCCAGCAGTTCCTCTTAAAGACCCACACACAGACTCACCTGCTCGGACTCCCTCCCTCTGACTCCAGCACCGGGGTGGCAGCTTGAAGGACACAAGAGGCACACAGGGAGGAACTGAAGTGTCTGCCATCAAGGTGAGCAGAGGCCATTGTCCCTTTTCTAAACCTTCTCCCCACAGAGCCACTAAGCTGGGAAGCTGGTGCTGTATCTGAGACCCCATAACCTGGTCAACACTGTTTGACCCGCCTTAGAGATCCCCTGGGACTCGGTCCCACCTAATTTACAGACCCCCAGGCTGTTTTCCCTATGACTGGCTGTCTTGGCTCCTGTAGCACAGCTTCCTAAATCCTCTCAAACAAGCCCCAGCCGCCTCAGGGGGCCCCAGCCCGGCACCAGCAGCCACCCAGACTCGCAGCTCGGCTTCACCTGGGCATCTCCAAGCCCAGCACAGGTAGCAGCCTCTCGGATTGCTTATGGCTCAGGCAGGGTGGCCAGGACAGGACACAGGTGGGGGTGACCCTGGCCTGTAGCACCCGGGAAACCCAGGGCCAGCGCACCCAGTGGACAGCTACAGACCACATTGGAGCACCGCCACCCGCCCCTGCACAGCTGACCCTCCATGGAGGGCAGAGGTTGATGGTCAGTGGTCACAGCCAGTCCTTGCAGCTGACTGGCCTGGGTAAATCCCTCCCATTGACCTGCCGACAGCAACCAAGGCTCAACCACAAGAGGAGGGTGTACTCAGCCCACATGAAGGCTGCACCTCCAGTACCCAGCTTGGGTGACAGGGGAGGCTGTGCCCCTGGACCCTACAGGACACCTAGTACATTAGGCCACACTACCAAGACACAGAGTCAAAGCAGCTCTACCTAATACATAGGAACAAACACAAGGAAGCTGCCAAAATGACCAGACAGAGAAACATGGCCTAAATAAAAGAACAGATCAAAACTCCAGAAAAAGAGTTAAACGAAATGAAGATAACCAATCTATCAGAGGCAGAGTTCAAAACCCTGGTTATGATGATGCTCAAGGAACTTAGTGAGGACTTGAACAGCATAAAAAATTAGGATGCACTAATTGAAATCAAGAACAATTTACAGGGAAACAGCAGCAAAGTGAATGAAGCTGAGAATCAGATGAATGATTTGGAACATAAGGAAGCAAAACGACCAATCAGGGCAAGAAGAAAACAGAATCCAAACAACTGAGGACAGTATAAGCAGCCTCTGGGACAACTTCAAGAGGTCCAACATTCGCATCATAGGGGTGCCAGAAAGAGAAGAGAAAAGAGCAACACATTGGGCATCTATTTGAAAACATAACGAAAGAAAAGTTTTCTAACTTGATGAAGGAGAGAGATATACATGCATGTCCAGGAAGCACAAAGAGTCCCAAACAAGAGAGATGCAGAGAGGACTTACTCCGTGACACATTATAATTGAAAAGCCAAAGGTTAAAGATAAAGAATCTTAAAAGCAGAAAGAGAAAAAAGTTATCTACGGGGGAGTTTGCATAAGACTGTCAGCTGATTTCTCAAAAGAAACTTTGCAGGCTAGAAGGGATTAGCCCGAAATATTCCAAGTCATGAAAATCAGGGACTTCAGCCAAGATTGCTCTACCCAGCAAAGCTATCATTTTAGTTTTTTCTTGTCTGGGAAGCTGTTCATCAAACGACAGATAAAGAGCTTCTCAGATAAGGAAGAACTAAGAGTTCCTCATCACCAAGCCATTATTATAAACATGTTAAAGGGACTTATTTAAGAAAAAGAGGATCAAAACTATGAACGTAAAATGGCAAGAAATACCACTCTATCAGTAACTGAATCTAAAAAACAAACTAAGCAAACAAGAACAAAGAGTGAAAAACAAACAAAAAAAGAACAGTGACAGAATCGTGGATATAGAGAGAGTTTTGAGGGTTGTCAGGTGGGAGGGGTGTGGGAGGAATGGGTGAAGAGGTGAGGGGATTAAGAAGTACAAAGAGGGAGTCACAGATTGGCCATCGGGATGTAAAGTACAGTGCAGAAAATGCAGTAGCCAAAGAATTTATACGCGTGACCCATGGACATGAACAATGGTCGGGGTATTGCCTGAGGGAGTGGGGTTGGGGTCGGGTAGCGGAGAGCAAAGGGGGAAAAATCAGGATAACTGTAATAGCATAATCAATAACATATAATTTTAAAAAAAAGGAATTAACCAATGAATGCATAAAAAGTGGAACAACACATTGATGTCTCTTCCTTCCCCTCTCTCTCAACAATAAATTTAAAGAATTTTAAAGATTCTGTTAATAATCCACAAATTTTAAAATATAATAGCATATCTTTTTCCCAATGACTGGGAGATGAAAGAGAACAGTTAATCAAATATTGTGAATAGTGACTGCTATACTTGGATTCTAATTTTCAAAAAAAAATGTTAATATGATGATATATATTTCCTACCGACGGTATATTTTTAAGAGTCCTTAATCTTTTATGGTTCAGGGAGCATGTCAGGATTTCAGAGTACGTTGAGGTCACCATTCGGAAGGTCTGTTTTACTTGTGCCACCTAACTGTGGGTACAAGTGGTGGGTCTCAGCTTGGTAAGATTGTACAAAGTGGCCACTGTATTTGGCTACCCGGAGTCATGAGGACATCTCAATTTTAACAAACGTTTCCATAGTCATTAGATAGGTATAACTTTAAACTTGTCTCTTGCAGCGAGGCCATCTGAAAAGGCTCAAACTGGATCTATGCTGACAGCAGAGGTGAAATGCACAGACTCACCCCCAAGACTAGATTACCAGGGGTTCCAATGTGTAACCGCTCAAACAAGCATGGATGCCTGCGTTAAGCATGTTCCTTTCCTATCTTAAAATGTTTTGACATCTTGAGAGGAGAGGAGGCCTTACCAAGCTGGGGGAGGCGGCCCCTCCCGGGGCTAGCTAGCTTCTGAAGGCAGTAAACAGCTTAACCGAGAGCAAGCCTGCCCTACGCCCGCTGACCACCCCCTTTATGTAACCACAACACCTGCCCTGCCTGAAACATTCCAGCTCCCTGTACTGGGCAACCAGAGGCCAGAACCCACCGGAATGACGCAAACCAGCCAGTTCTCTGAAAAAGCTGTTTCCTCTGCCCTGCCCTGCCCTGCCTCCCCCCACCCCACCCCTGCTTCTGCCCCCAGCCTGAGCCCAGCACTTCCCCGTGAGGCCCTGCTCGCCCCCTTCCCTGGGGAAACATCATAAATTCTTCTTCCGACGGCATTAGCCTCCTGCGTCACCCCCCGGTCACCTCCAAAAATTAAGATCCTGCGGGTGCGAAGGAGACCGGTGCTCTAATTTCTTTCAGGGAGATCAAAAATAACAATACTTTCTGGAAAACGAGTCCTCTACTGAAAACGTACTCAACATTCCAAACAGATAACGTCTTAGACGTGCCTGGACCGTGTCCCAAAGGGACAGGGTGGCCCGGCGGCCCATGAGTCAGAATCGTTGGTCATTTTACCTGCGTTTCCCTGTCCCCGTCTCACGGAGGGCTTTCGTTGGTTCTGCATTTTGGAGGCCGTGGAGTTGAGTCGAGGGGTGTGCACTCCAGCCAAGCTGTTGACCAGCCAAGTGGGCTCGGCTGAGCCCCTGGGCTGGTAGCCATGGGGGTCTTTCCGCCTTGCGGGCGTGGAAAGGTTCAAGAAGCCTCTGTCCCCGGTGCTGCCTGGGGCTGAATTTGATCTGTTTACACCTCAGGGAGGACAGGAGGACTTAGGAACTGAATAGACCTGGTTATGGAGGGCAACTGTCTCCCTTTGGAACGTTTTCCGAGGCCAATACAGCAGCGAATGGGAATTGGAGACAACCACTGTCTTTCCCATTCCCACCCTAAACTTCCAAACCCCAGGAAAGCTGTGCCCGGAACAAGAGGAGGGAAGGGTGCCAGCTGTGCCCCGACTTTCCTGGGGACTTGGACACAAGGGAGCAGGCCCTTCTGAATTATCACTGTGGAGGCCCAGGCTCCACCATGATGTGTCGTTATTTTGAATTAAAGTTACTGAAAAACTGTGCAGGAGATAACCCTGCCCTGTGGTCGGTGCCCTCCCTCTGCCTGCGGGCTGAGCCTCACCACCCGCCACCTGGTCACAACAGTTAAGAGAATCCAGAACGGGACCCTGACCCATTGCCAGTTCCCTCCTCAGGCCCCAGCTCTGTTGAGGTTCCTCACTGAAAGGAGTGCCCAGACTTTGCTCAGGTTCCTTTTCAATGGGCACTGACTTTCTCCCTTCTGCCAGGGTCTCATCAAGTTCTTGTTCCTTTGTCTCAGGAGTATAAAAAGGTGCCTGGTTCCATCAATTCTTTGAGTCTCATACTAAGATCTAAGCATCTTATCATTCTCCCATGTGCATGTATTAAGTTGGTTGTTCTGTTCCTCCAGGCTTGGGTGAATTTTATCATTTTAGGATTAGTCCAACTATAAAAACTAAACAAGGGTGGGGCCATTCTCCCCTCTGCAACACAGTCTTATACTAAGTTGTTGAAAATAGCTTGTTATTTACCCTATGACCAAAAATTACACCCCATGCAAAATAATTTTAAAAAGAGAGAAAGAACCCTGGCTGGTGTGGCTCAGTGGATAAGGCACTGGCCTGCGAATCCAAAGGTCGATGGTTCGATTCCCAGCCAGGTCTGTAGCTGGAGGCAGGTGAAAGGCAACCATACATTGATGCTTTTCTCCCTTTCTTCCTCCCTCCCTGCCCTTCTCTCTGAAAATAATGAATACAATCTTAGAGAGAGAGAGAGAGAGAGAAAGAGGGAGAGAGAAACTTTTCAAGTTCATGGTAAGGTCAGAAGAAATGCCTGCTAGTTACTCAGCAACTTCTTTTTCATGGGATAAGTTGTTTAAACTTCTCTTTCCAAAGTACATTGTGAAATGTCTGTGTACATGTAGGTTAGAATAAACTTGCTGTGCCGTTACCAGTGAACTGAAAAACTTTTCACCTGGCCTGTCTCACTCAGTTCTGGGTTCGGAATGTCTTCTGGGAAAAATGATGACCTCGCTGGCTCTTAAAATACATAGAAGCCGCAGGGATCTGGTCCTGGTGGCCCAGCCAACTGACTCAGACGACAGGGACTCAACAGGGGGTTACATTTTGCTTTGTTACAGGTGGGAGGGACAGAAATAAGTGTTCTCAAGGAACCTCAATATCCCTAGTATTTACCCCCTGCATTCTTTTTTTTAAGATTTTATTTATTATTTCCAGAGAGAGGGGCAGGGGGAGAGGCAGAGAGAGACATCAGTGTATGGTTGCCTTTCACCTCCAGCTATGGACCTGGCTGGAGACCTGGCTTGCAACCTGGTTATGTGCCCTGGCTGGGAATTGAACCAGCGACCTTTAGGTTCGCAGGCCAGCGCCTTAGCCACTGAGCCACCAGCTAGGGTGCTGCCCGCTGCATTTGGAAATTTGATTTTAAGTGTATCGTTTGGCTTTTATTTTTTCTTCTCTCTTAAAAATCCTACTTTAGTAACATCAAAAAAAGTTTGTTCAGGCACAAAAGAGATGTCAACTGAGATTCCTTTAAACGTGACCTTGGAGACATATTTTAAACTTACCAGGCATGATTAATTTATCAAAGGGAACCATTTTGCCTCTGATTTCTTCCTCATCCTCTTCGTCGTCTTCTAATAAAACAAAATACACATCACCATGTTTACTACATATTATTACTAAGGAGACCTAAAAAAGTTAAACTATTTTAACTAGCAGTCACTAATTTCAATGGAGTGACCCTATTACCGCACCTCATCTGAATGGAAATATCCCAACTTACGGGTGAACAGGTCCTTGGCTTGATCGTAGGTCTTTGGAAATCCATCCAAAACGTAACCCTGATTCCTACAAGGCATAGATTTTAGCTTTTCTTTTACAAATCGGATTACGTACTGATCTTCCAGTCGGCCTAATCAAAAGAAAACAATGTGTATTACTGTGGGGTCACATCCTATGTAAAGATGTGTAGAGTCCTCTGAAAGATGATCATGCAGTCAAAGTCACGACCGAAAACCCCTTGTTTTTCCATGAAAGTGAAAAAGATATAGTTTGGGATTTCAAACCTGACATGAGTTCTTGTCAGGGAGCAGAACCCAATGAGCAGACGCGAGGCTGACGTTTCTGGAACATCTCTTGGTCACTGCCTCTTTCGGGTGTCCTTGGAGGTGGAATGAGTGGAGAAACCCAGAACTTTGCTACTTAGCAGGAGGGGTCGCTCAATTCTGCTTTGATACTACATCGCGACCACCTTAATATATCATGGTAAACTCTTCTGTTTCCTGAATTGAGACAGCAGGCGTGTGTTGCTAGCACAGGGTGTCATCCTAGGGTTGCGGTGGAAGAAGGAGCAGCAGGGAAACAAGGGCAGGATGCTCACCATTACCATCTCGCACAGAACTTGACGGAGGGGGCTGGGAGCAGAGGGCGACATGCCTCACTGCTGACTCAGCCGCCCTGGGCCTGGTCCCCTAACGCTGCCAGGAAACACAGCACAGAAAACATGGTGCTGACAAGGAGGAGGCAGTCCTTGAAATGCTACGTATCCTCTCCACCACCTGGGAAAGAAAGCCTTGGAGGCTGTGCTTTCATCCCGAGACAGGACCCCAAGAAAAAGCCCATAGAAACAACTCTGATGAACTGCCTGCCCCCCATCCTGCAAACACAAGGCACAAATGGAGTCCGGAGCAAGATAAGAATTCGGGCTAACAGACCCCCCAACATGCCTAGGTTTAGGTCGCCACATCCCACTGAGAAAGCGGGCACCACCTTCATCTGCCAATCAAAATGTAACTTCTTCACCTCCACACCCCCACTGCATCAACTAGTCAGTCCTCAGAACAAAGGACTCATTCTCTGGGCCCTTTTGCCCCACGGGGGTGGGGGGCTGCACCTGGCCTCCCCGCCTCTGGCCGTCGGGGCTCTGACTGTGCTCGGGGTGCTCCTGGCCGTCTGGCCACCGTAGGGCGAGCTTGCCACCCCAGGCTTCAGCCACCCTTGCCTTTGCTCTCCTGCTCACGAATCAACTTCGAGTGCCTGCTAACAGACTTGCTGATGGCCATTCTCTATGGCATCGGGGGGGAGCCCGCGCTAACACTAGTAGGTGCTCAACAGACATGGGCTGCCTTTGCATCCAAATCAAGCTTGAGCCCTGGCTGGTAGCACAGTGGATAAGGCGCCGGCCTGTGAACCCCAAGGTCGCAGGTTCGATCCCCCAACCAGGGCACATAACCAGGTTGCAAACCAGGTCTCCAGTCAGGTCTGTGGCTGGAGGCAGGTGAAAAGCAACCATACATTGATGTCTCTCTCCCTCTCTGCCTCTCTCCCTTCCCCTCCTTCTAAAAATAATGAAATAAAAAATCTTAAAAAAAAAAAAATCAAGCTTGACCTGGATCTCAAAGGCCTCCTTCCCCTCTGTTCTCCTTATGGCAGCAGGAGAGGCTGTGGCCCTTCCCTGTTCCGTGTTTCCTGCTCTGACTGCACTCCTGACCTTGGCCCCCACTCTCTATGGAGCCTTTCCAGCCCTGGCCAAGGCAAGTGCTTTGGGGTGCTGAGGAGGGGCCTGCTTTTCCTAAAACTGGCACCACAATTAAAGACGTGGGGGTGGAGAACAGCCTTCCCCAAATGAGCCACTTTGACCTGTGAATTATTTTGAAGTGAAAGGAACTGAAACCCTTTGCGTTCATGAGAAACTTTTATCTCTGCCTTAAAGAATTTAAACTAGGGGCTTCGCCCATAGGCGTTATCATTGGAAATACTTTTTTCTTTTTTTTTTTTTTTACACCTTATCTGTATGGCAGGACAAACTACTGATGACCAAACATCTGCTCTTCTTATTGTCCTATAAATGACCTTCCTCACCTCTGAACCTCATCCTTGGCTCAGAATGTCATATACGCCTCATTTTCCCTTTCTGTCTTTGGACCTCTCGTGTATGTAAGGGTCTCGTGCATACACATGTAATTTGGCTATTTTCCCTTGTTAATCTGTTTCATGTAGATTTAATTATTAGGCCACCCGAAAGACTCTAGGGAGTAAGGTTCTTTCCCCGCCAACACAAATAGTGTGATGCAGCTCTATCACAATAGCCATTTATCATCTCATCATAATTATTGATCAGCTAACATTTCTAAGCCACAGCCCTGCCCTTACGTTTGCTTCGTGTATACATTTCAGGAATGTGAGTTTGGCAAGTTCAAGGAATTATTAACCCTTGAAGCTTTTTCTAGGGTAGTACTATATATACCTTCTGTTAAATTAGTCTATAAGATAAAATAGTTTTTGACCTCTTTTTATTACTCTGTTAATGATGATAAAATGATCTAATCAAAACACCTCTCCTTTTTTTCTGCCCTTCATGGTCACATTCATCATGAAGCGATAACTGATTTAGAAATGTAAGTGTTCAGAAATTTTAAAAAACGCTTTGTAGTCATTAATTTTTAGAGAGAGAAAGAGAGAGAAAAAGGGCGCTTGATTTGTTGTTCCACTTATTTTTGCATTCAATGGTCGATTCTTGTACATGCCCTGACCGGGGATTGAACCCACAACCCTGGTGTAGCAGGGCGAGATGCTCTAACCCACTGAGCAACCCAGCCAGGGCCCAGAAATTTAACTATTGTGGCAGAGACAAAAAAAAGAATCAAAAGTGTTATTTAACATAATGAAATTCCTCAAAATGATCTGACACTTATTTCCTAGTGAGGTTCACAATGGTGCAAAGACATCAAGACAAACTTTTTTGAAAGCCAAGGGATTCGCTACTATCCAAAGACAAGTGTGGTTTCAGCATTCTCCTTCAATTCCCAAAGGCTTCCTTGGTAAAGCCAAGGCACGTAATCGGAAATCGGGGTTCTGCCCCCTTCAGTGGTTTGGTTTATTGTAGACAGTGAGCCTCCCAGCACAGGTGTTCAGCACGCAGGCAGGGGCCTCCAGGAGCAGCTAAGGATAATTATGGGCTGTGAGTGCTGAAGGACCAAGCCCCAGTGCTGCTCCCCAGGCAGCTGTGACCTCCTAGAGGTACCCCAGGGCCAGTGCTCAGCTCCTCGGAAAGGGACTGTCACTTCTACTTCAAAATGAATGAGCACAGACCAAATGGATAGCTTTTAAAATACCACTCTGCTTTTAAAAAAAAAACTTAAGTCTATTTTTGAAATACCAGTAACATGTATGTATGTATGTATGCATTTAAGACAGATATTGTATGATTGTTTAAAAGATTATATTTATTTATATTTAGAGAGAGGGGAGGGGGTGGGAGAGAAGGAGAGAAACATGATATTTGAGATAAACAGCGATCGGTTGTCTCTCGCACGCCCCCAAAGGGAACCTGGCCTGTGACCAAGGCACATGCCCTGACTGGGAATCGAACCAGTGACTCTTTGGTTTGCAGGCTGGTGCTCCATCTACTGAGCTACACCAGCCAGGGCCTTTTTAATCTTATAAGTATCATTACTGTGATTGTCCATAAAACAACATTGTGCATTTCCTCCAAAGAGCTAAGGGTTAGAGGGAGAAAAATTCTTTTTAAAAAATATTCTAAAGCCCTGGCTGGTAGCACAGTGGATAAGGCGCCGGCCTGTGGATAAGGTCGCAGGTTCGATTCCCCAGCCAGGGCACATAACCAGGTTACAAGCCAGGTCTCCAGCCAGGTTTGCAGCTGGAGGCGGGTGAAAGGCAACTGTACATTGATTCTTCTCTCCCTTTCTGCCTCTTTCCCTTCCCCTCTCCCTGGAAATAATAAATAAAATCTTTAAAATATATATTCTATTTATTTACTTTTATAGAGAGGGGAAGGGATGGGGAAAGAGTGGAAGAGAAACATCACTCGGCTGCCTCTCCCATGCGCCCCAACTGCAGACCAGACCCACAGCCCAGGCATGTGCCCTGACTGGGAATCAATCCAGCGGCCCTTGGATTTGCAGGCCGGTGCTCGATCCACTAAGGCACACCAGCCAGGGCCTAGAAAGAGCATGTTTTAAATCCAAAAATTCCCAATGAGGTAGCTAAAGTGGTACCAGCTTTGTTATGGCTTCAGAAGTGACGTCCTGGAATCATGAGACTTGTGTAATCACGAACTGAGTCATGTTATGGGGCAAGTAGCCTCACCTCTGTGTCCTCATGCTGGGAAGTTTCTGTGTGGGTTTGGGTGGTGAGTTCCAAGGTCGTGCTTTGTTCAAACATAATCAAGGTCCACATCCTAGTTCCCGGTAAATATGGCTAGGGAGGATTTTTGGGCAAACTTGAGGGGATTAAGGAACTCGTCCAGTCTTGTAGGAAGTGGGTAGGTCGGTGGGCTGGAGGGGAGGGGGGCTTGCTGTTCTGAGACTTTCCATTCCTCCAAAGACCACGTCCTCTGCTGCGTCCCAGGGCCTCTCCCGACAGAGGCTGCTGATCCTGTTTGGCCTCTGGCATCCGGGAAGAAAAGAGTCTTCTCCAGCCAAGGACAGGCCCTTCTTGAGCTTAAGCAATGCAGCGACTGTTCTCAACTTGGCACCGTCTCTGCCATAATTCTTCTATGCGGTCACCTCCCCAGCAGGAACAGAACCCAGCTGGTGCGCCACACCATCCAGTTACATCAAGTCCTTGGATAAGACTTCGTTCCTTGCACAGACCTATTCTATCAGCCTCTGCCAATAAACATGGCCCAGCGTTTGCCTTTCTTGGGAACTTCAATATTAGAGGCTCTTGCCTTCTTCAGTGGACAACATTGTCCACTGTCTCCCGGGCCCTTTCTGTCCCTTTCACCCTGGGCTTAACGTACGTATATGCACCTGTAGCCACATACACCTGTGGATTCCTAAAATCCCAGTCTCCCACTCATTATTTTCTAAGAAAATTTTTATCAGAGTTAAGTTGAGCCAAGCTGATGACATATCAGGAAGCAAGATTTCAAACATTCCTCCCCCTTTAATGTGGCCTGGCCAGATTTTCTTCCACAGGCATCCCCTCCGTGGACTGTCATCCATTGTTCTTGTGCATCGAGGTTGAAATGCCAGAGGACAAAAGTACCCCTGGAAGAGGGTACTAACCCTCAGGAGAGCACGTAATTTTGTTAACTTGCCTGTAATCCAGTCCCCACTTTGTTTCCTCCCATCTTCACGTAAACTTCCTTATGTTCTCCCCTTAATCTTAAATGCATAAAGGAAGCTGCAAAGTGTTACTCTCCCGTGAAATTTGCAATTTCACTCCCTGGCACATGTCATCAGTTTGGCTCAAACTCATTAACATTCTCTACAGGTTTGGATGTTTCTTACGTCCTAACGTGAGCAGGAATATTTTCCCACTGATGTGTAATCCTTCCTGCATTAATTATGGGTCCATGTTACTCATCAATTTTTTTTTCTATTATGGATTTAATAATTTTCTTTTTATTTAAAGAAGGTTTTTATTTATTTATTTTTAGAAAGAGGGGAAGGGAAGGAGAAAGAGAGGGAGAGAAACAGCAATATGAGAATCACCTATCAATTGTCCTGGCCTGAAACCCAGGCATGTGTCCTGACTGGGAATTGAACTGGTGACCTTTCAGTTTGTGGGACAATGCCCAAATCACTGAGCCACAGCAGCCAGCGCTTCATAATTTTATTATTAGTTTTTCTGAGTATTTTATATATTAAGAATATTAACTCTGTCATATTTGTGGCGAGTATTTTCTGGTTTGTTCTCTGCCTTTTAATTAATGGTCTTTGATGCTTATAAAATATTTAAGACTAAACATTTGATTTTTTTTTTTAAATTTAGGCTGTTCTTTCCCACCTTGTAATCAATCACCAAAATATTAATGATGACTTTTTCTCTGGGGAAGGGGGATGGAATTATAAATGAAATTTCTTTGTGGTTGTTATAATTTCTGTACCTAACTTACAATAACAAACAAATAGTCTTTTATACCAAGGAGAGAAGAAAACTGGAAAGACTCACAAATCGAATTAGAAAAATAAAATAAGTGAAACAATAACGATGCTGGGCTATTTACCTGACGGACAAAAGAACAAAAACAAACAAGAGAACATTGTTAGCCAGGGTCGCGCCCTGGGCGTGCATGTCACCTGCGTTCTGTTCCATGCTCTCCTTGACCCCGTCCAGGAGCTCCTGTGCGTCTTCCATGTTTTCCTCTTCCTCCTCTTCCCCCTCCTCTTCTCCTCCTTCCCCTTCGAACTTGGGCGCTACCATCGCCTCCTGTAGAACACACGGATCCCCCAGTTGGACATGCCTGGTCTGATTACTACTCACTCATCACCGGCCACAGGAGGGGTGAGGTGGGGCAAGGGGTGGTCTCTGAACCTTCCTCTCAATTTTGCTGTGCACCTCGAACTGATCTGGGAAAATAAAGCCTTTCTTTAACAACAACGACAAAAAGCACTGCATACATAAAGAAATAAACTGTCTGATAAAATCCAGAGAAACAGACATCCAGAAAGAAAACACCTAAAAAGGTTCCAGTCAACAGACAGAATACAAGATATATCTAAATGGGACCAACAAGGCAATCCAGTTAAAGTAACAAATCTCTTTGTAGGATGTCATGTTGGATCAGTGGCTTCTTTACTACATGAATGAGAGAAGCGTTTTTTTCATTTAAAGATTTTATTCATTATTTTTAGAGAGAGGGGATGGGAGGGAGAAAGAGTGGGAGAGAAACATCGATGCATGGTTGCCTTTTGCATGTGTCCAGCTGGGGACCTGGCCCACAACCCAGGCATGTGCCCTGAGTGGGAATCAAACCGGCGAGCCTCGGGTTCACAGGCCAGAGCTCAATCCACTGAGCCGCACCAGCCAGGGCCTACAAAAGCATTTTGAAAATACAGAAATTCCCAATAAAGTAGTTAAAGTGATACCAGTTTTGCTATGGCTTCGGAAATGACGTCCTTGAGTTTAATGTGGTGTAGTTTGTAGTACTTGGTCAGTACTTCGGCGACACTGGATTTCCCCACAGCAGGAGGACCGAGGATGCAAATCTTAATGGGCTGAAAGAGGAAAATGAAGATCAATCACCTCGTGAGCCCTGGGCAACCTACAGCTGAACAGGGTGCTTGTTATTTCAGAGGGGGCCCTCCCTGCATCTCCAGGTCCTACAGGCTAACTCTGTGGTCACTTTCTCCAAGGACCTAGCCGCTAGTTTCAGTTTGTTGTGTTACTCCTATAAAGCGAACAAAGAAATTGAAGAATTTCTGGTCCGGTGTAGAGAGTACTTAATTTACTGCCTCTTGAATATTGTTTCTGAACTAAGGTTGGTTTTTAGTTACACTTCCCTTTTTAACACCAATAGTTTACTCTAGTTTTTATTTTTAAAGAGAGGTGAAAAGAAAGAGAAGGAGAGGGAGAGAAACATCAATATGCGGTGTCTCTCATACGCCCCCCAACTGGAGTCCTGGCCCACAACCCAGGCATGTGCCCTGACTGGGAGTCGAACTGGTGACTTTTTTGTTCCCAGGACAGCGCTCAATCCACTGAGCCACACCAGCCAGAGCTACTCTAGTTTTTAAAGATACACTCATTAAAATAATGCCATTTCTTCTGCTGGGAAACTTGCTTGAATGCTAAAGAAGCTCTGTCACATTCATAACCGGTGAGTAAATGCTAATGGCTCATGAAAATAAAAATATCAGTAGCTAATAGTCATTTCTTTCAAAGTGGTCTAAACAGTTGCAAAGCTGAGGCCTAGTGTTTTGCAAGGCAAGTTAAAAACATTTTTTTTTTTTACTTTTCGAAATGGTTTTTAAAAATCAGGCGAATGATTGCTGGTGGTACAGTGGATAAGGCGCTGGCCTGCGAACCCAAAAGGTCGCTGGTTCAATTCCCAATCAGGGCACATAACCAGGTTGCAAGCCAGGTCTCCAGCCAGGTCCATGGTTGGAAGCAAATGAAAGGCAACCAACTATACATTGACGTTCTCTCCCTCTTTGCCTCCCTTCCTTCCCATCTCTCTAAAAATAATAAAATACGATCATGTTCAATGTGTGTCAAGCCTAGCAGTCAGTACCTCTGTTAACCTGAATACTTTACATATTCGGTTGATAGCACAGATATAATACAGCATGTAGGTTGCTAGACCTGGACAAATGGGTCACGTTTGAAAAGGAACTTGAATTTAGAAACTTGGACATTTGCGAAAGGAAATACTTCCATTGATAGAATTGCACTGAAAGTTGACATAGAAAAGGGTTGTAGTTACCAGTAATCTTCTGCTTTGCTTGTACTCCCTGAGGATGCTGCTGATGTTCTCCACGAAGCCTGCCTGCGCCGCCCAGCGGATGTTAAAATTCTCCTTTATGAACACGGCTTCCATTCTCAGGTTGACCAGTAGGTGGTCAATACTCTCTTGCTACGAGATCAAAGCACATTAGAGATTTGACTCTTTATTTTTATTCTGATGGTTACAACAGACCAAAATCTATTGTTATGACAGAAACCTACATACCCATTCCCTAAGCCTGACAGTTACTAGGATTGACAGGGAACCCCTGAGACCCTCTGACCGGTCTCCGTGCCCCCCCACATCTGCTGTCTCTGGATGCACAGCTACTCAGAGTCGGAAGACACTGGAAGTCCAAGTATAAGGTTTCTGCTTAAAAATGTCTAATTGGCCCTGGCTGGTAGCACAGTGGATAAGGCGCCAGCCTGTGAACCCAACGGTTGCAGGTTCGATTCCCCAGCCAGGTCTGTGGCTGGAGGCAGGTGAAAAGCAACCATACATTGATGTCTCTCTCCCTCTCTGCCTCTCTCCCTTCCCCTCTTTCTAAAAATGATGAAATAAACTCTTTAAAAAAAAAAAAGGAACGTAGAAAAAAAAATTTTTAAATGTCTAATTGTATCTACCTTTATTTTGGATTTCAGTAAATGTATTCATATGCCCTGAACACCACCCCACATCAGACCCATATGCTATTCTGTTGACTTATAATATTCATGTCTTTTAAAGAAACCATTGAATTTTTTAAAATTACATGGCTAGGGTTTTCCTCCTTGACCTTCTTACAGATATTACTGAAAAAGCCAGCTAAAAATTCTCCATCATCTCATGAATTATCTCACTGCGACAGCTTACACCATGCTGCCTCTTCCTTGACATATGAATTAATGGTTCTAAAAAATTGTATTAAGTGGATTGGGGTGACCTTGGTTAAAAGGATAACATAGGTCTCAAGCGTACATTTCTACGATACATGAGCTATCTAGTACGCAGTGTGAGTTCACAAATCCAAGAGAGATCATCACGTGCTGTTCACCAAGGGTGTCGCCTTAGGGAGCTTGACAGGGTGGCTTTGCCAAAGGATCAGCATGCCTTTGGCTAGAGATTTACTATATTCGTCCTTGGAAGAGGAACAGAAAAAACATAAAAGGAAATGGCTAGTTCAAAGTCCAAATTCTTATTTTATGGATGTAAAATGTCCAGGTTGCTACGAGATCACCACGGTTTTCAGCCATGCTCAGACGGCGGTTCTCTGTGTAGGTTGTTCAACGGGGCTGTGCCAGGCGACAGGAAGAAAGGCCAGACTCACAGAAGGGCGTTCATTTAGAAGGAAGCAACACTGATGATCCACACAGCTTCCTGAATTTGTGTTATGTCACGAAAGCCTTACCAGTTCAGTAATTCTAGTTAATCTACCAAGATAATGCAATTACATTTAATTTTGTAAGCATACAACAATGATCTCCTACTTTGGTGTCAGTTTGTCAATGAAGTTTTGATTATGGGGAAAAAAATCCAGAAGAGAAAGCAGAGGAAAACGCTCCCTGTTGTGCCATCACCCGCCACGGTTCTGCCCCTCAGAGGCAACAGATGATGCCCATCCTTTCAGAAACACTCTCCAATGCAGTGGGTCGCTCCATGTGTCCCTAAAACCAGTACTTCCTAAAGCCAGCAGGAAGAGCACTGCATGGCAAAAACCGTCCTGGTTTTTGTTGTGCTGGAATCAGAATTCCTGCTCCCTGTTTGAGTTTTAGAAAGAGACCAAAGAGAAGGATGCTCAGGGTTTGAATAGCATTTTCCATGTCAGACTGCTTTCAAATACATTTTCTGACCACGACCTCCGAGAGTTTTCTGGAAAAGAAACCAGGCTCATGGAAGAGGAGAGGAAGCTGCATCACGCAGGTGGCCAGCTGTGCAGGAGCTCGGACGGACGCTGGGCATTCTGACTGCAAACCCCTCAGGAACTGCTCCAGTTAGGAAAAGGGTAGGAAAAAAAAAAAAGAATCTTTTATATACTCACTGTTAATTCCTTGGTTAGGAAAGCATTTTCTTTGGGTACTTTGTGGATTTTCCCAGGGCCAGCATGTTTACTGATGCACTGTTAAAAGAAAAATAGAAATGTTATTTGGTTGACCTAGAGGATTTTTAAAAATAAGATTTTATTTATTACTTTCAGAGAGAGGGGAAGGGAGAGAGGGAGACATCAATGTATGGTTGCCTTTCACTTGCCTCCAGCCACAGACCTGGCTGGAGACCTGGCTTGCAACCTGGTTATGTGCCCTGGCTGGGGAATCGAACCAGCAACCTTTGGGTTCACAGGCCAGCTCCTTATCCACTGTGCCACCAGCCAGGGCTGACCTGGAGGATTTTAAGGTAAAAATTCTCAAATGGATGCAAGCATAACCAAAGGAAAAAAAAAAAGTATCTGCGAAACTGAGGGTAGTGCACTAAGGGTATTTATATTTATTCATTCACTTATTTACGACCGCCACTGTGAGCTGGGGACTGGAGATAAGAAAGCGAAAAACCCAGTTCTCTGCCCTCAAGAAGCTCCGGTCCAAAAAGGGAGGCCGAGGTGTGTGTGTCCACATACGTGTAACGCTTGCAGGTGGCAAAGGGAATGCTGGGAGCTCAGGAGGAACACCAGGCCTGTGCGGGTGGTGGGAAGGAGGCGGGGGGAGGAGGGGGGCAGAGGGCGATACCTAAACCGAATGTTAAAGAGCAGGGGAAGGACAGGAGCTGGCTAGCTGAGCCCGCTGGTAACAGGTGGCTTTGGCCAGAGCAGCCTGGACTGGAGAGGGAGACTTGACAGAGCTGAAGCTCTTGACAGCGTCCAGCACCTGAGCATGAACACTCACACATGGAGGCAGTGTCCACAGGCACATTGGGTATTCTGGGGAGTGATCTACATGTGTCTGGCTCTACAGCAGCCTTTCCACTGCCCTTCATGCAGCTATTGCAGGAAGGCCTTTGGGTTGCAATTAGCCAACCCTTCCACTGTGAAAGCAAGCAGGGAGTTGGGTTTTATGGACATTCAACTGGGCTGGCTAAACAAGTCCGTTACGTATTTTTCTGTACAATGGCTCCAGGAGTGCTCAGTTGTCTTTAACTTCATTTGAAACACTTTTGTTGGATTCCATTGTGACAGCTGTCATATTAGTGCGTCTTTTTTAAAAAATTATCAAAGTAGCCCTGGCTGGTAGCACAGTAGGCCCTGGCTGGTAGCACAGTAGTTAAGGCGCCGGCCTGCGAACCCAAAGGTCGCAGGTTCGATTCCCCAGCCAGGGCACATAACCAGGTTGCAAGCCAGGTCTCCAGTCAGGTCTGTGCCTGGAGGCAGGTGAAACACAACCATACATTGATGTCTCTCTCCCTCTCTACCTCTCTCCCTTCCCCACTTTCTAAAAAATAATAAAATCTTTAAAAAAAATTATCAAAGTTGGTGAATTTCTGTGCAGCTATTTTAATATTGAAGATAGGAAATGAAGAAGATATGCCACACTTTTGGCCTATTGTGCTTTATGGCAAGAAAGGTAAAAATGAAACTGAAACACAAAAATATTTATGCAGTGTCTGGAGAAGACGCTGTGACTAATTGAATGTGTCAAAAGTGGTTGGCAAAGTTTCTTGGTGCTATTGACATTCTGGCCACATGATTCTTTGCTGTGGGCTGTCTTATGCATTGGAAGATGGTTAGCAGCGCCCCTGGCCTCTGCCCACCAGACGCCAATAGCAGGAAACAGCTGACATACACAAAATACCCAAATCAATCAAGTTATTGGTGAAAAGAAAAAAATAGGTCTTTTATTTCAGGAAAAAAACATATGGACTTTTTAGCCAACCCAGTACTTTCGGAGCCCCCAGTCTTGTTCACATACCTGGTTCCGTGACTATCCTTTAAGGGTGAAACAATTTCAGAAATGCTATCAAACGTGGGATAAAATGGCTGTACCTTGACTAAGTCTTCCAGGGTCTGGACAGACTCGTCCACTGCAACCAGGTAATGAAGCTTCGGCACATGGTCGATGATGTTTTGTATCACTCTTCAGACCCACAGGGAGTGTCACCGGAGGGAAAAGGCGAAAGGGACGTAGTAAACCGGAATTCTCTGACCACCACCCACCCTGTGCCCAGCACCATAGTGCCTGGTGTTTTAGTCAATGATGTCCCTTCACTTCCAACAAGGTCACAGTTAGGATGATGGTCTGAAATCCATCAGTAAAGAGTTCTCTGGTAAAGAGTTCAGTGACATTTCCCTGGCTGACCGGTGTCAGGGGAAGGAAGCCCCTTGTCTATCTATGGTTGGGCCTTCCTAGGGGGTCAGCTGAGGTGCTAGTCTTGGAGTGAATTTCATCCCTAAAGCCTCCAGAACACTGGGCTCTGGAGGTAACCAACTTAGCAACTTTGAGCAGACTGATGTCACCCTCCATGCAATCCTTTGTCCCAATGTGTACGTAAGCCTGCCCTTGCTGTAAGCTTGCTGCTGCCGTCTGAGAGTGGGACAAGGGAGCATGAGCAGGCCGACACTCTCAGCTGCGGCCGTGTGGTCATCAGCTGGTTGCTCCTAAAGGCCCCGAGCAAGTTCTTCTTCACCCCAGCCCAGGGCCCTCCCCGCTGTCATCGCTTGGTGGTCTCCGACCCAACAACAGCGGACTGGCAAAGGGCTACAGGATTTGCAGGCAGAGTACCTGACACCACAGGTCTGCAGTGTGTGAAGTCTGCCCGCCCAGAGGCTCCCGGAAGTCACCCGGTGTTGGGGGTAAGTGCTACACCAAGTGGATTCAGAGAAGCTGTTACTTTCTTCAGGGGGTCACAGCTCCAGGGCCTGGGCCTAAGGTTTTCTACCCTGGGTTAATGCCCACAGATGTTACCTTCTGCACAATCTGATCAAGCAGGTACGATTATTATCCTTATTTTACAAATGAGAAAATCAGACACAGGGTGACTAACATTTGCAGGTTCAAGGAGCTGGCAAGAGGCAGAGCAGGGACTGAGCAAGAATGGAAGAATCTCAGGGAGAAACAACAGTGACATGAAGTCTAACACGGGATTGTCCATTTTATCTTCACTTCAACTTTTTTTTTCTCAGCAACATAAAAGTAAAATAAAATGCATATATCTAAATGTCCTTTTCACATTTATTTTATATAACTTCTCAGACCACATCAGCCTATAGTTTCTTCCTTTGTTAAGTGTTTGACAATCTTAGAAGAAATCTGTAGGAAAAAATGCTACGGAGTCCTTCTGTAATGGGAAAAATTAACTGTTTGGAAGTGAGGTGTTAAGGACTAATGCTATTTTGTATTAGCAATGTAAAATATCCCTTCACATCTTTAAAACCCAATCATGTAATAAACGCAGAAAAGAGAGGCACTTTCAGCCCTGCCATGTCAAGTATAAATGCTGACGAAAGCAAACATGGGTTTTGTATGGAGCCTGAAGCGTATACAACTCTGGGGGTCCTTCCTTAAGAAAGATAATATGATTTAAGTTGAGGGCCTTGGAAGAGGCCCATGCAGGAGAAAGGTCCTAAAGTCTAAGCTTCACTTTTTCCCCAATAAATCTGCCAATCTGCCTGGGATTGTGGCCAGTTTACAAGCGGCCGGTGGGTGAGAGAGAAGGAGTAGAACCTAGACACCAGGGTCTCAGGGAAGAGCTGAGACTCAGTGTGTGTGTGTGTGTGTGTATGTGTGGGGGTGTCGGGTGGGATGGACGGAGGGGTAGTCCAATAAAGCCCCTGGAACTGGACATGTAGGAACAATGGACCAGAAATAAAGTGACCCAG
Source organism: Noctilio leporinus (assembly GCA_004026585.1). Lineage (NCBI taxonomy): Eukaryota > Metazoa > Chordata > Mammalia > Chiroptera > Noctilionidae > Noctilio > Noctilio leporinus. The sequence goes on along the minus strand of PVIW01000272.1, from coordinate 472,213 downwards.
CTTTGGACTCATATTTAAGCCAGGGTCTCCAAAGGAGAGGGATCTCTGGACCTGTCTGGGGTACAGAGCTGGGACACCCAGTGAGTGTGAAAAGCAGGTTAATTTCACCTCCAGTTGCCCCAGAAGTCCACTTCAGCTTTAGAGTTCACTATCCAATTTCTGGACTTTAAGTGGGTGGGCTGGACATACCAACCTCACCTGGGACACAAGAATAAGAACATGAGGTCCCTAGAACACACATAACAAGTTCTTTTTCTCCCCCCAGAATTGGAAGACATGCTATTCTGCTGATAAGAGTTTTCAAAACATGAACCTGAACTTGTCGTCAGAAGAGTGGGGCTTTCAGAGGGCAGCCACTATTTCATCAAGTGCAAGATGGAGATAATAACTGTACCTTCTGCATTGGACTTGCTGTGAAGAACAGATCCAGTAACACAACAAGGGTCTTAGCACTTGGGATGTGCTTGATAAACGTTCACTTATTAACAAACGCATGCACAAGTGACTTTGAGGGAAGTAATATCTCTGGGAGAACACTTACCCTGCTAGATCAAGAACGTGAATTGCCGGAATTATGTTTAATCCATCTCCAAACACTGGTAATGCAGGAACCTCGCCCAACCAAGCTAACTAAAAGAGAGAAAAGCAGCAGTGTATTTTCTACATTGTGTGGGTACGATTATTACCGGTCTCCTACAGAGGCACCCAAGGGATTTGTGTGTCCGATGCAAATGAAGCATAAGACAAATGTTGGATAAATAAATTCTGATGAGATGTATCAAATCCTGTTAAGACAAATAGAGTGTGACCCCAGAGCTGAAATACTTTTCCAGAAATCTATACTCTCATCAGATGCTGTTACTAGTCATATTACCTACTTAGGAAGAAAATGCTTACATAAGCATGATGTCTTTGACTGAGAGGAGATCCACCTTTTTCTTTATTATCCTGAAAGTGGGAACTGCAAGGTGTTACCAACAGGTGGGTATGATCTACACCTGTTTCCCTGAACTCTCCGCTATTACATGGGCACAGCTACAAACAGGAGCGATCAAAAATATCTTCCAATTATATAAACTTACTGTCAAACATTAGGAAAAAATCCTCATCGTCATGGAAAAGTCATACCTTAAAAAAATAATGTAGGATGCCTCCTTCCATTCCATACTGAAGTCCAGAGGCAACTACGTAAGTTGCGAGTTTTTTCACCTATTAGGTAAAATACAGGAAAAAGAGCTAAGTGTAGTATTATTAATCATATTGCACAAGATTTTTTAAGCGGTTAAAAATGAGCACATTAGCCCTGGCTGGTGTGGCTCAGGGGATTGCATGCCGGCCTGTGAACTGAAATGTCGCAGGTTTGATTCCCAGTCAGGGCACATACCTGGGATGTGGGCCAGGCACCCAGCTGGGGCACGCAAGAGGCAACCACACTTTGATGTTTCTCTCCCTCTCTGTCTTCCTCCTTCCCCCTCTTTCTAAAAATAAATAACATAATTTTTTTTTTTTTAATTTCCAAACTAATTAACCAGGGAGAAGAAAACCTCAAATGAAGACCTGTGAATCAAATATTTGATGGACTCTAAACAGACCTTCAGTGGTCATTGCATCATTTATACCTGCACCACATGCCAGCAATCCAGAAAGAATTGCACCAACATATGACACAAGTCTTTCCGCATTTTTAAGCTAAGTACATTAAAGAAACATGGTTATTGGATGATGAGGAGAGAAGGCATTAAAATAAGAAGAATCAGGGCCCAGGTATCCCTAAGCTTTACCTTTGCCATAATCTTTCCAACAGGCAAAAAGCCCAGCCTGTTTAAGCACAGTGTAGTTGCTACTACCATGGTGACTTTGAAAAATGGTTAACTGCTGAGGCAAATTCTCCTGGGACCTAAATTACATCTCTCGAATAAAATAAACATCCTATGGCAATGAAAATCTTGTATTAGGTTTCGCTACCGAACTTTGTGGTTTTATGTATGTCCACCTCCCCTACCAGATAATTAAAGATTATTGTGGAAGGACTAATTTTTATATCTTCCTTTTTCCCTAGGTGCCCAACACAGTATTTAAAGGTATTAAGTCTTCACAAATAATAAACTCCATCTTTCATTTCATTAAGAGTGATAATTAAATTCTAATAGCAGTGGTCAGAGGCATCCTGAATAGTGGTGGCCATTATCTCCTAGAAAGGATGCTATTTCTATTTTAAACAATACCTTAGTAGCCTGAAAGAGGTCATGAGACTCCCTAAAGTGCTCATTTTTTAAAAATATTTTAAAATTTTATTTTTAGAGAGAAGGAAAGGGAGGGAGACAGAGAGGGAAACATCAATGTGTGGTTGCCTCTCACAAGCCCCCAACTGGGTTCCTGGCCTGCAACCCAGGCATGTGCCCTGACTGGGAATCGAACCTGCATGCAATCTTTTGGTTCTCAGCACTCATTCCACTGAGCCACACCAGCCAGGGCTAAATTGTAAACTTAATCTTACCTGATAGAGAGTCATTTGTGAGTATACATGCGTGTAACTGGACTCTTCTTGCTAATTCATTCCCTGATTAAAGCACCAGAGTTAGCATCCGAAGTGGAACGATCAATAAAGACATCCCTCATCATCACTGTGATTAGATTCTGTAAGGTTAGCTGCTGGTAAGTGGAAGGGAAGAGAGGTCCAGAGGCAGGGCCCCTGGAGAGGTGGGGAACCCTTGCCACAGGAGAGCTGGGGTGGCTAAGTGAGGTTTCTGGGGAGACACCGGGTCCACGTCATTGATTCACATACTTCTCTCCATCTGGACCCGTGGGTAAGCCAGGCAGGCACCGGCAAGGCGCCAGCTCACCTAGCTCCCTGCTTTCCCTAGATGTGCTGGCTAACATGACAACAGACAATGTCCAAAAGGATGTGAAAAGTCTTGGGTTGAGGTCGGTGAACACCTAGAGCTTTGGGGAGAGTGGCCCTTCCAGAGGGCCCGAGCTTCCTCAGCCTTTCCCCATACCCTGCCCTGTACTTCTCTTCCACCTGGCTGCTCCTGAGTTACACCCTTTTATCATAAACAGTGACCTAATAAGCGAATGTTTCTCTGAGTCCTCTGAGCCCCTCTAGGAAGTGCATCTAACTTAAGGGGGAGTGGTCATTGGAACCGCTAATCTGTTGGGGTTGTTGGAAGCCCAGGTGACAAATGGGGCTCATCACTGGTGTCTGAAGGTTGGGGACTGAGCCTGCAATCTATGGGATCTGATTCTGTCCCAGGGTAGTGTAGGGAATAAGGAGAAAGGTGACTCTCAAACTGCATTATCCCACTTTAGAGAATGAGTAATGGCTAAGTCAGACCACAAGCAAGTCAACAGGTCTCTGAGTTCATGGGATTAGCAAAGTGAGGAGAGCGACTAAACTAGTCACAGGTTCCTCCAAGAACAAAGGGAGGAAGCTATACATTATCAAGCATGACCAGGAGGGTACTGTTACAGGAGACTGGAAGCAGAGGGAGACATGTCTCACCTGCTAACCCAGCAGTCCTGGGCCGGGTCTGATAGTAATGCCAGGTGTTCCAATATCACAGGAAACACTGTTAGCCAGGGAGGAGAAAAATCCTCAGAATTCTATGTACTGTCTCCACTATCTGGAAGGAAAACCCTTTGGAGACTGTTGAAATCCCAAAGCCAGAAAGGCATCCCAAGGCCCTAAAGGCGGGAAAGGGCTCATAGTGCCTAAAGGAAGAAGCCCATTAACACCTTCAGGTGTCCAGGTCCCAGTCCCGGAAAGCCAGCCCCACCCTTTCAGTAAGTAGCTTCCTCCCTCTCATCTCTGTAAGTCCTCAGAACAAAGGACTTGCATTTGCTCTCTTGGTGCCCTTGGCCTCTGGCCACCCTAGGGCAAGCTCGCCACCCCAGCCTTTGGCCACCCTTGTTTTTGCTCTCCCATTTATTAATACATTTTGTGTGCACGCTAATAGGCTTGCTGATCCATAATTCTTTACTGCACTGGGGAGAAGAACCAGGGGTTCTCCCATGACAGTATGGTTTGCAATTCGACCAAGAACAAGATGGGGGATCCCAAAGGGGAGGCTTAAAATGACCTATCAGCTTTAGACACCTCCTGCTAAGAATGTAACTCTGAAGTACCAGCCAATGGGGAAGCAGGGCAGGGCATCCCCTTGTTCGGGCTTCAATGTTCCTGTTTGTCTGACCAGCACCCTGCCCGTCATTGGCTTTCGAGGGTCAGTTTCTGCAGAATCATGAATAGACGCCTGGCTTTGCTGCTAAAGTTCTATGTCCCAGTTTTACTGTGAGCGTTTCTCACAGTAGGTAGTGTCAGAATTGAGTTGAATCGTAGGACACCCAGCTGGTGTATGATCATCGGTAGTTTGGGAAAACCCACCCTTCACCCCCACAATTTGGAATTGGGTCTAGACCCTTTATCAGGGAAACAGTTTTCTTTTCCAGGTAATGTGGTAGATTAAAAATAAAAATCTAACACTTTCTCACGTGGATGAAAAAGGGGGTTCTATGGAAAGTAACCTCCCAGGGTGATCTGATCATAAACTCCTAAGTGAACAGGTCTGGTGGGTAGTCACACCCTAGGAATAGAACTTCTTTAGTAAAATGTTTATCTTTGCCGTAAGCAAGCATTGTCTGTAGTTTTTGGGCATTTAGTGTAACACGCCCTTGAAATAAGCATAACTATCCTGCAGAAAGAAGATAATCTTGTTAACTCTATTGGAACCCAGTCCCTGCCTGGTTTTCTCCCACCCTCATGTAATCTTCCTTAATTTCCAATGCATAAAAGAAACTGCGGCACTATCATTCCTGGAAGCATTTAAGATCTTGCTTCCCCGCAACTGTTGTCAGTTTGGCTCGGACCAACTCATAACACTTCGCTACAGATTTGGACATTCTTACGTCGGCACCTACCTCTCCAAAGTCTGTGCCCTTGATGCTTCAGAGGCCAAAACAAAATGTCTCAATTTAGAGTAAGAAAAGGCTTATTGATTGAGAAAGTGCCAACTGAAAAGATGGGAGCCCTAATAGTAGTTCACATGCATCTTTTTTTTAAAAAAAAGATTTTATCTATTTACCTTTAAACAGAGGGGGAGGGAGGAAGAAAGAGAGAGAGAGAAACATCAGTGTGTGGCTGACTTTTGAAAACCCCCAGCTGGGGACCCGGCCCACAACCCAGGCATGTGCCCTGATTGGGAATCAAACTAGAGACCTTTTGGTTCATAGGCTGGTGCTCAATCTGACAGGGAACTTAAGTTTAGTTCCAGGTAACAGCTAATAAGCTTAGTCAGCAATGTATGTAAAAAGCTCTTGTTTCAGGAACTTGGAGGAATGACCCACCTTGACTCCTGGAAACCATAAGCAGTTCCACCTTTGTGCCTCAGGAGGGCTGCAAGCCAGCAAAATAGTTTCTGAGCCCTTAGACTCTAGGGTGAGAGGACCACCGCCCAGGACTCAAAGAAAGAATACTGCAGCTTTTATCTCATTAACCTTTTCCCTGAATTCCAAACCCCTTACCTACACCTTTCTTCTCCTTATAAAAAGAGCCCATTTATAATGAAATGTAAGACTGTCTGTTAGGGTACAAAACTGCTGTCTTCTAAGTTTCCAACCATATTAATAAAGTGCCCATGAAGATTCAATCCCTGGTCCTGGCTGGTGGCACAGTGGATAAGGCACTGGCCTTCAAACCCAAAGGTCACTGGTTCGATTCCCAGCCAGGGCACATAACCAGGTTGCAAGCCAGGTCTCCAGCCAGGCCTGTAGCTGGAGGCCAGGTGAAAGGCAACCATACATGGATGTCTCTCTTCCTTTCTGCCTCCCTTCCTTCCCCTCTCTCTGAAAATAATACATTTTTTTAAATCTTAAAAAAGATTCAATCCCTGTCTCTGCTTATTGGATCTGGTAGATGACCTGCAGCACGAGCACTGGCTTTCCCGGTTTCAAATCCACTGAGCCCACCAGCCAGGACTGTATCCATCCAGAGAAAATACAAAGTTCAGGCTTCTTTTATATCGAGGGAAGGGGGAATGGAAGGGGCAAGATGCAATTGACCACTGATGGCACCTAGGTGCCATCGGCAGTCCGAAGGCTGTGCTGGTGGTGGATGTGAGTCTGGTTCCTGCAGATCTTTGATAAACGCTACATGCCTCCCATGAGGCATGCCTGAGCTACATGCCTCAAGCCAAGTAGAACTGTAATTGTCAACATGCCTGGATGCAAGACTAGGCAGACACTGTCAGCCTGAAGGCCGCGGGACAGCGCAGGCTTGAACATGACGGAGTCAGGGAGGCTGAGTTTTTCACTTGCTTATACTACTATAAACACCTAGAAATGCCAAATAAAATGCCACTTGTGTCTTCTACGTATGGCAGCACTCTCAAGAATATGCAAGATATTCCTGGGGGCCAAAAATAGACATGAAAACAGAGTGCTGAGGGCTGACCGTGTGGCGGCCTGGGAAGTCGCTGGTTTCTTAATTTATAAGTGTGAATGAAAAATGAAAATCCTCACTTGAGGATATGTTTAGTGATTTGAGGGACAGAGGGAGGGAGAGAGAGAAAGAAAGAGACATGAAGGGGTTGTTGCTTCCCCTACACGCCCTGACCAGGAATCAAACCCACAGCCAAGGTATGTGCCCTGACTGGGGATCAAACCCACAAACTTTTGGCTGTGGATGAAAAGGGGCCACATACTAAATCTGACAAGCTCAGAAGAGGCCTGCACAATGGCCTTACCAACTCAGAGGCCTATAGTAACCTCATAGGATGATCTGCACATAAAAACCTTTCAACTGAAAGCAGGTCGTGGAGGGCGGGTATATCCCTGACCAAAATCAGTCTTCACCTTCACTGAGCCTATTGTTTTTGGTTTGTTTGTTTTGCATCTGTGATAACAAATACTGGAATGTCAAATTTCCTTTTTCAGTATACCTCCAAGCCCAGGCACCTCACTGGGACCACAAATCTCCTCATTGTTATTGTTATTCTGTTAATTACTGTTAAGTATCCTGTCCAAACCCACGTAGAAGAAGTATGTGCCCATCACTTTCCTTTTTATCCAATCCCAAAAGGGGTCCCCCCCTTTGCTTTCTGCTACCTCCCTAGTCTACCCCCAATGGATTTCATGGAACCCACTTCCGTTTCCTTTTTTGACTGTAAGGTACAAAAGAAGGTGTGAAACTGCCATTTTCTGGAGCATTTTCTCAACCTGTTGAGGCTTAGCTTCCAGCAATCATCACCAAGTGATGTTCATAAAGATCGTTACGGGTTTGGACGGTCGCTTCCCCGGACACTGCAGATGATGCTCCAACCAGCGGAGCCACCGGGCCGGGCCCAACGGGAAGTTTTAAATCCACGAGGGCAACAAAGTGTTTGATCCAATAGGTTAGGAGCTGGACCACACAAAGGAAGGGCTCACCCACACAGCAGGGTGAAGTTAGAAAAGAAATCGGAGGGCGGAAACCAGGAAACACACACGTCAAACCCAGTCCAGGGTTTGGAAGGAATTCTAAACTTGGCCTTGTACTTCAAGGCTTTCCTTCCAAATTTTAAATAGGCTTAATTCAGGGATCCCTGCACCAAGAAATTAGCATAACAAGCATTTTAGGCGGAGAGACACCTTGGGCGCTGGACAGAGGAGAACACAGACCCCCTTCCTGTCCTTTGCAGCCCGGGGAAAGGGACCACCAGTTTGGGCGATCGGGGTAACAGATAAACTGGGGAGTACGTCTTCGGTTGTTATGCCACTTAACTGTGAAGTGTGGTCTCAGTGTGAATTTCTGTTTCACACTGATCACCATGGACCTTGAAAGGTGCCTGATTCATCCGTTCACCTGAGACCTTGAGAGCAGTTCTTTCGAAAAACAGACTTCACATGAGCCCGCCTTTTCCCGAGAACTCATTTCCCTGATGTCTCTAGGGATGATGACCAGCTATAAAGAAATGGAAGTTGCCAACTTAAAGCCGTGCTATTTAAAAAAAAAAAATCTATGTAGAACCACAGGATTATTTTTAAATTGGAGCTTTGTAAATCACAGGAAACATAGAGGCTTATTAAAACTGCTACAGATGAACTTTTTTTTTTTGAGAGAATAGTTCACGAGTGAAACCAAAGGTTTCACCTTTGGGAAATCAGCAGAGATGACAAAATAAATGTTGAAAAGGATTAAAAATTTAAGAAATGGAAAACAAAAAGGACATGATGATGATGATTAAAAAGAAAGAAAGAAAGAAGAGAAAACCAGGCAGCTAACAGAGCGGGAGGGGCTGGCTGAAGGAGGAGGGGAAGAAAGAGAAACCGGTGGAGGGAGGTGGAGGGAGGTGGCCTCCCTCCCTCCTGCGTTCATCTGCGCTCGACTGTCAGGCTGAGCTGGGAGAAGAGTCTGAAATTAAATGACAGACTGGTGGCTTTCGTGTTCAACCCGTGAGACGTTGTCAGAACTAGAAGAGACTTCACTCCTGTCCGAGAGTGATAACTGTGTGACTTTAAAGCAGCATAGGAAAGAGCGAGGAACATTCTTCGGCCAGTGGAACAGGGAAACTGAGGCAGACAGTGGAACAAGCATCTTGCGGCCGCCTGGTAAATTCCCCCTTTCCCTGAACCAAGGGTGCCTACGGGGAAAAGGTTCACACGCTTCCGCACAACCGGAGGGTAAGTAGCTTCGATCATCCTACTCAGGGTAACAGATGCGAAAAACCCAACTAGTGCCACTTGTGCCAACCTCACACACCCAAGGACGGATGAAGGTCAGAGTGGCATCTCCCCTAAACTCCCAGCCTTGAAGAGCACCCCCAGCGGAGGTCCCAGTGCGCTCCCCACAGCACAGCCCCGCCTTTCCCTTCTCCCTCCTCTTCCCCCACAGGCAGGTGTCCCCTGACCTGAGGGTGGCTGCAACCAGGGAGCGGTGAGCAGCAGCCCCTCTCCAGGGCCAGCCCTTGAAAGTCCCCAAGGCCCCCCCTTTTCCGAGTCCCCAGTGATCCAAAGCAGCCGGCCCAGGCTCACTCCTCTCCATAGCATGCCCAGGGAGCCCGGGAGGCCCTGCCTAGGCCCTCCTGCTGCTTCCAGTATCCTAAGCTCTGCCTTGTTTCCCGGTCTCCGGCTTTAATATGTGTCCCCTGAAAGTCACCTGCACTCGTGTTGCAAATTTTGTTTCCAACTAAGTTATGATCATAGAACCACAATTTGTAAAACCAGAGAAAGACAGTCTATCCAAGGAAGATTATAGGCCAATCTCACTTGTACACGTGAGGTGAATGGTTAAGTATGAAAGCCTCAACTGGGACTTTAGCAAAGCCAATTTACTAAGCACATTCTATAGTTTAAAATTATCGTGACCAACCTGACCGGTGTGGCTCAGTTGGTTGGGAGTCGTTCTGCAAAACGAAAGGTCGCCTATTCAATTCCGGATCAGGGCACATGTCTAGGTTGTGGGTTCTGTACCCCGTTGGGGTTCCTCTCTCCTTCCCTTTCCCTCTCTCTAAATACAAATAAATAAAATCTCTACAAAAAATTCTCATGATCAACTTGGTCAGAGAACACAGGCATCAAAAGCCAGTAGGATAATTATCTGTTACAACAGATTTCATAGATTGCCATTGAGAGTAGACAGATTATCATCATTTCGGGGGTGGGGGGCATAGACTCCAGGTTCTCAGGGACCGCTAAATGACTTCAGTGACTTTGGTGAAACAGATGGACACTTCTGGTTAACTCAAACTACTAATTAAAGTTTATTTTTAAGTATTCCAGATAATCAGCACGACTCATTTAAAGACATGTTTGATGTTAGGCAAATATGAACTCTTTAGGCAACTTGTGTAATTATTAGTGCTTCTCTTTGATGGGAAATACTAGGTAAGTCTACTATGCTGTGTTTGTAATAGAAATGATGGCATGCGAACACTGGCCCACCCACTCCAGGCATGCACCGACCATGTCCATTTTGTTCCTGCCTGTGAATGAGGTCAGCTCCTAGCCCCAAGCACCCGAGGCATGGCAGGGTGCAAACAGCCATGTGCTAAAGTAACAAACTAAATGATTCATTCCAAGGCTCTACCTACCTGATGGGAAACAGGGTCACTGAGATGACCGTTATCTGATTAACTGTTCAGAAAAGAGTGATTAAGAAAGCTGGGGATAAAGATAATAGATTTTTTAAATAGAAATTTGATCCTGTTATGCAGAGTATGGGACAAATTTAATGTTTTTATAACAAAAAAGACATTAAGAGGATACTATCTCTCTATTTGGGTCTATCATTCACATCAATTATTTTTGTGTGTGATCGTGTGTTCTCAATGACTGAATTGCATAAACGATCACGTGATCAGGGATTTTCTCTTATGCACAGCCCCCTGGCCTTCAGAGTCATGAGCAGGTCGGATTGCCATTCACGTGACAATTACCCACATGCATGGAGGGGACTGTGCCCTGTTGCTACTATGTCTTGGGTGCATTGTCTCCTAGAGAGCTCCTACTTCAAACTGGATGCCACTCCTCCATCTAGAGGACTTGGGCCATTCTTCTGGGTCCCTTCCTGGGACGCTTTTTTTTTAACTAGGACTCCTTTGTCAACCATCCCACCTGGAATGGACAAAGGACAAAGGAGTCTTAGCCTTCACTTAGGTGGACAGGCCTCTAAGGACAAATGATAAACTTAAATGCTTCTACATGGTGAGCGAACCTAACGCTGACAATTGCTCAGTTATGAAAGAAACAACTGGATTAATACCAGTAGGTCAGCATTATTTTAAATAAATTCCAAAATACAAAAAAGTGATGGAGTTTCTATTTGGGGGCCATGTCCAGTGTTTAATAAGGTAATACAGTCATAGGATTCGGAGCTGGAAGAAATTGAGACCTTCTAGTCTCACCCCTCTATTTTATTTTATTTACTTATTTTTATTTTATTTATTTTTTATTTTTTTTAAAAATTATTTATTTATTTATTTATTTTAAAAGATTTTATTTTATTATTTCCAGAGAGAGGGGGAAGGGAGAGAGACAGAGAGGGAGAGAGACATCAATGTATGGTTGCCTTTCACCTGCCTCCAGCTACAGACCTGGCTGGAGACCTGGCTTGCAACCTGGTTATGCTGCCCCGGCTGGGAATCGAACCATCGACCTTTGGGTTCGCAGGCCGGCACCTTATCCACTGAGCCACCAGCCAGGGCTAGTATTTATTTATTTTTAAAGATTTTATTTCATTATTTTTTAGAAGGAGGGGAAGAGAGAGAGGCAGAGAGGGAGAGAGACATCCATGTATGGTTGCGTTTCACCTGCCTCCAGCCACAGACCTGACTGGAGACCTGGTTTGCAACCTGGTTATGTGCCCTGGTTGGGGAATCGAACCTGCGACCTTTGGGTTCACAGGCCGGCGCCTTTATCCACTGTGCTACCAGCCAGGGCTCTCTATTTTATTTTAACCTTGAAAGTTCGATCACTTGGCAAAGGTCATAAGTTAATGATAGGGAAGTGGATATAAAGCCTAATCCCATGTAGTCTCCTTCAAATATTTTTTATCCACAGTGTTTGTAATTGCAAAAGTGAAAAAGGGGGCGGGGGCACATTTGAACTTGGGAACAAAGTTCCTAATGTAATGTCCCCTGAGACCACTAGGTGTCACCTTAGAACTAGTGTTACTTGCTACTGCGGCAGGCCTTCACCTAGTGGGGAAAACCTAGTGGATGGTATGTGGCACCTAGAAAGGTTTGGGGTTCTATTTCAGTTCCACATTAAGTTCAGTGAAGATGATAGAGCACTCAGCACTCGGTTCACAGAATGTTAAGGGTTATATATGACATCCAGGAGAATTATGTGAGGTACCATTAAGTAAAATACTCATCACAGTGCCAGGCAGACATATATACAAGCCCTTAATTTTAGCTGTTACTACTTATTCATCACCAGGACATTCCGGTCATCTACTCTGATCAAATATGAGAAGTAAAATAATTTCATTATATATATGATGACTTTTGCTGCAACAAAGGCTAATAAGCTACTATCACTGTTTACATGAACTTCTCAGCTATCGGTAACTGTCAATGATCCATAACCTGGAAATGTCAAGAACCAGCTGACTCCACTAAATGATGGAGTTCTAGAGTCAGAAACAGAACAAAGCAAAGCAAAGCAAAACCCCCAGGCTGATGGAACTGGATTGGGATCGCACTGCTTACCCACAGCGTCCACAGGCATGAAATGGGGATAACTATGTACGTCAGCAATGCTGTTGCTGTAAGGAAAAGACCAGACAAGGCCAAGAAGCGCTCAGAACGCTGCTCAGTAAATGCTACTTGTGTGATCTGGAGCAAGTTACTTAACCTCTGGAAACCTGTCTCCTTATTTGTAAGATGGGATGAATATGCACTTTTCAGAGCTAATAGAAACAAGTGAGGTACATTCTGGAAAAGGAAAAATGTGGTTCCCCCTACCCCCCATTTAAAACTCTGAGTTATCGGCCCTGGCTGGTGGCTCAGTGGATAAGGCGCCGGCCTGCAAACCCAAAGGTCCCTGGTTCAATTCCCAGCCAGGGCACATAACCAGGTTGCAAGCCAGGTCTCCAGCCAGGTCCGTGGCTGGAGGCAGGTGAAAGGCAACCATACACTGATGTCTCTCTCCCTCTCTCCCTTCCCCTCTCTCTAAGAATAATAAATAGAATCTTTTAAAAAATTAAAAAATAAAAAGTAAAACTCTGAATTATCGCCTTCTACTGGGCTGAGCAACTCTTTGGACCTACAGACTCCTTGGTAGGTAAGAGTTTGAGTTCTGCTGGGGAACTGGATACAAGGCTTTCGACTTGGTGGCTGGACCAGAACCTGGGTCAGTACCTAAGGACCGTGCATTTTGGGGTGATCCTGGAGCTTGGAAATCTGTAGGTGTAAGGATGAGGAAACCAAACATGTTGGATGCACATGGATGTACATAAAGCAGGTGGGACAGACCTGACCACGCTCTATTGAACACTGCCTCGAAAAAAGAACTCTTCTTACCCAGAATGCTCTACTACTGCAGACTTACACTTTTTCCAAATTTGAGAACCATTTTTTCAGCATTTATGTGGTCCAGAAAATGAGGATGGTTCCTTCTCCTTCGGTAATCCTCTTCGGTGAACGGAATCTCAGAATCATCCTATGAAGGACAAGGGCCAAACATGAGGTATTAGGGCTTCGAAAGACTAAGCCCAGAGATGCTCACTTGACTATGTGCCTTCAGGCTCCAATAAAGTGTTCTAAAAACTACCGCTTGCTTTACATGATTCAATATTCTTGAAAATGTTTTAGCTAGCCACACTTTATCATCTAAACTTAATCTAAACAAAATTAAGAAAGTAAACGTCTTTTGAAGAGATGGTGCCAGGTTGTCCCTGGGACTCCATAAAGTCATTCAAGAACCCATTTGTTAATAGTTCCGGCAATGTACGTAGTTTAGTTTTGAATCGAAGTTGTGATTTTTTTTTCCTCTCTTTTCTATGCTGCCTCTTGCCCTCAAGACAACCCCACGTGAGTAAGAGCCATGTGCATGTGTCTGTCTCAGGCTTTAAAACCTGCTTTCATCCTTTAAGGATGAAACAGGGATAAAAAGTACACCACCGATGGTGCACTGAGCTGCCCGTCACCCTCAGTCTGTCCTCAACCCAGCCTCCTGATGAATGAAAACTTACTGGAGAAGCGAAGGCAGAACTGAGGCCCCTAGCACCTCAGGGGCCTGTTTCCTCTGCCTCTCTGATGACTTTCACAACACCTTTGCACTTAAATGCTCTGGACGGGTTACTGACCTTCGACCAGCATGACAGGATTGAGAGGTTCCTTACTAAGCACTATACTTTTAAAACCCTACCCCACGTACCTCTACATCTGAATGGATTTGGGGAAATCACTCTGTAGGCATTTGTCAAAACTATAGAAGCAGTACAGCCAGAAGGGCTAGCTTTACTGTCTGTCCTTTGCGCCGTAATGAGCCTGACTTAAAATCATCTGTGAGTTATGGAGAAATGCAAATTAAAACCACAGTGCCAGGACCAGAGCCAATGCAGGTGCCATCTATTTGCAGAAGGGGAGAACGAACCTCTTCTCCACTCTCAGCCATTCACATAGTGGGGCCGGGCATCCCTCCTCGCAGAAGTGGGTATATGATCCCGGGTCTGGCCCATCAGAGCCCTGCGTCCCTGGGCCACAGTGACCTGCTTGGAGGTAGGCCTGCGACCTAAGACCTGGACAAATAGCAGAGTGCCAGAGCGGAAAAGGGGACGGATGTTCTAGGGATGTAAGCCTGGGAGGGCCTCGGGGCAGGGGTGGGGCCCACCTGAGCATGCAGCCCACACAGAGGAGAAAGGGCGCTGGAAGGAAGAGAGGGGGTGAGCTCTGAGGTCGCGGTTGAAGCCTCTGCACGCAGCTGTGCCTGAATCGAGTTACTGGACCCCTGAGCTGTGAGAGTCCCTAAGCTCCCATTTTGCTAAAGTCGGTATGAGCTGGGTTATAACTGGGGACTATCAATCAGGCCAGTCAGGTGACCGATTATTGTTTGGTAGCACTTTCCGGGATACCCTGAGGGGAAGAACCACAGTAGGGACGACATGCGGGGCCTGGCGTGGAGACCGTGGGAACCAAATGGAGCAGGTGCGTGCACCCGACAAGAACTTGAACCTGGCCCCTGCCCCCAGGACTTCCCGGTCCCTGACGGGGAGAACTGAACAGACACATGTTGTCTGACGTGAGACGTGCAATAAATGCCTAAATATTTTCTTGTTATAAGGAAGGTATTCCATTGAGTCTAACATGGGCATGTCTCCCATGTTTACATCTCTGAGATTCCATGTGTCTCGTAATCAACGGCTTATTACATAGTTGCAGTCAGCAAGGGAGCATTGACGCCGTTCTTGCTGGTGCCTGGGTGACCTTGACAATGACTATTCATATCGTTGTCCCTGCTGATTAATTTAGGGCCTACACATGTCACTCTAATTGCCTTTTTAAACATCTTTTAAAAGATTCGCTGGGATTCAGCTCTGAGGTCAAAGCTAGTTCCCCTGCACAGAGGTGCAGAGCAGCAAGTGTAAGTCTGACATTGGTCAAGAATGATATTAAATCCACACTTTCTTACAAAGTAATAACCCTGCGCTTCATAGAAAAGGGAAGTGCCCAAGCCCTGGCTGGTGGCTCAGTGGATAAGGCACTAGCCTGTGAACCCAAAGGTTGCTGGTTCGATTCCCAGCCAGGGCACATGACCACGTTGCAAGCCAGGTTTCCAGCCAGGTCCATGGCTGGAGGCAGGTGAAAGGCAACCGTATGTGGATGTTTCTCTCCCTCTCTGCCTCTCTCCCTTCCCCTCTCTCTAAAAATAATAAAAAACAAAAAAACAAAAAGGGAAGTGCCTACAGGTAGAGTCACGCCCCAGGTCTGATGCTGAGTTGAGTGGAGACAGGATGCAGGCGTGATTCAGGGAAGCTGAGTTCTGGATAAGGAGAAGTTTCAGCTGCTGCCGTAACCACTGTATTTTGCTTCTATTCCCTTTTTAATGTACGCACGAGAAAATAGGTGTCCAAAATATAGGTCTGCACAAGTGTAACAGAGCCCTTTCATTACATTTAAAATAAATAGCATAAGCGATAAGCAGGCAATGGGGCCCCTTAGAAATGAGTGCGCTTGGAGTCAGCGAACTCCCTTGAGTGCTTATTATTACAAGATTAAGCCCAGGGGTCAGACTACTGGATTCACTGTAGGAAGTTCTCTCCACGCAGATGACAAGGGACAAGCTAATGGCACTACTTACAGGGTCCAGGGGTTTGGATCGTGCCCAGGTCATCATCGTGGAAACTAAAATAAACACCTTTCTCTTCTCAAAGTGGCTGATTTCCTCATTCAGCGCTGCGGAGCCAAAAAAGGAGCATTACTTGAATCCCCTTAGAATGTGTTTTTGAAACCTTATGTACTGTTAGCAGGACTTGGAGTCACTCCTTTCTACCCTGGAGCAACGTAAGGACAGGGCGGCGTCCCCTCTGATGCCTCACCGCCATCTCCATCACTTTGCGGGTGCTCTCCCTCCAGCCGCCTGACCTCTTCTGCACCCAGCCGAAATCCTGAGCTCCCGACCTACTTCAGGCCTGCAGCTCTGTGCGCTTGTGCCTGTTTGTGGGCCAGGGATGCTAACGACTACGGTGGACATGGAAGGGCACGATTCATGGGCATGATCAAACTTACTACTCTGGTGTCTCTTTTACAGTAAGGGAACTGAGGTGCTGTTTGCTCAGAACCATGGAGGAAGGGTGGGGCAGAGAGACCAGGCCAGGCAGCTTGGTGGCCAGGTGGCCTGGTGACCAGACCTGCGTTCTTCCCCTGTACTGTAGGACCAGCTGCATGGGGTGGAGGCCGTAGCAAGGATGGGGATGGGGGGCTGTGGACACAGAAGGTAAGAGCCTCTGAAGAACTCATAAAGCAGCCTGACATAGCCTAAGCCATAGTGGAAGGAAGTAATTTGGGGTATGTCCACCCTTCACACTCTTCTGGGTCTGGGAGAGTGGCCTGTGCCTGGGGGACTGTGGTCGGTGTGAATGGGGGGCACTCCGTAAGGTGGGAATGCTCAGTTAGGAACAGCCTGTCACCAGGATTGGAATGTAGGGCTGTGACAGATGAAAGGGTGAGTGGTCAATTTCCAGAGGGCCTTCCCTCTGCAGAAAGGCTCACCACACATTTGAGCACTGACTGTCCTTGAATACTTCAGATACAGGATCCACTAAAATACTTTCTGTGACATATAAAATTCCAGAAAAAAAACATCTCAAGTGAGGTCTGATTAAACGGTCAGAGGATCCAAGTGACACAGTTGGTCATGGTACATTTTTAGTCTCGTGAGCTGATTCCTTAAACAACAAGCCAAACAATGACACGCTAGTAAATGTGTGGATGCTGACTGGGAGGTGGGAAAGTATCATGAAGGCTAGGAGTACTGTGTCCACATGTGAATCCCGACTCAAAGGCTAACTTTAGCCTCCGTCTGTATCCTATTAACAAAGACAGCCTCTTCGATGTAATGGTGCCCTTCCCCTCTTTCCCCCTGCACGCTTTCAGAGTGGCCTACTTTGTGAGTGTTGGCACGTTTAGCGGCCCTTTAACTGGGTTATCGTCTTTATTTATAATTTTAATGAGTCAAAATGATCTGCTTGCTCACTTGCGGACAAGCTCATGTTACCCACATACGCAAATGTTTTCCCTCATTTCTAATACTTTCTTTCCTTCTCCTATGATAGTTTGCCTTCCTTAGATAGTATCTGAAAGGCAAGATAGGAGAATTCTTTTTAGTATGAACATATGCTAAAATTTAATAAAACATGATTAAGAAGTAATACATATATCCATTGCAAAACCAAAACTAAACAAGATTCCCAAATCTGCCCTGGCTGGTGTGGCTCAGTGGATTGAATACAGGCCAGTGAACTGAAAGGTCATGGTTCGATTCCCACTCAGGGCACATGCCTGGATGTGGGCCAGGTCCCCAGCTGGGGGTGTGCGACAGGCAACCAGTTGATGTGTCTGTCACACATTGATGTTTCTCTCCCTCCTTTCCCCTCTCTCTAAAAATAAATTAATTAATAAGAAAACGCCAAATCTAATGTGCTTCAGGTCATAAGACAAAGTTTCCCCTCCTTCTCCACAGCCCCATCAACCTCATGACCCCCAGATCAAGGGCCTCTGACTACATGCATCTAAAACCTTTCCACCCAAGGGAGGGGTAACATTTTCTTAACTGTAAAAAGCTCTTCGTTAGAAAAAAGAAGGAAGCAGTAAATCCTATTCTACATTTCGAAGCTCATGAAAGGAAATGTAGTTACCCAAGTCTGAGAACCAATCACATTCCCTTGAGGAGACCTGAGTGGGGGCTGTGAGAGTCTGAAGATCATTTGCAGGAAGTCCGTGATTAATGTCTGAACTTCACAATCAAAGGCATTTTCATGTAGTAAAAGGAACAAGTAGGTTAAACAGGTTCGTTTGGGGAGCAGAGATGGGACGGAAAAAAAAAATACAGGAAATTGTTGCTTTCCATCTTTCCATTCTAAGCCCTGCTATGCTTTTTAATTTTCAAAATGTGTCCAGGTTTTATTTCAGAAAAATATATTAAAAATTTTAGGAACATTGCGAGAGTACATTATCCTGAAAAATCAATTTCCAAAATAAGAACTCAATAAGCATTAGCTCTGATTATTATTTTAGGTGGTGCAATTCTTTCAGGAGGTGCAATTATCCATCATCTGTAAATAGTTGCCAAGGGACAAAATGCACAAAGCAGGCTTTAAAAAAAAAAATCTCTGTTGCAAAAGATGACACAATGTTCATGTTTTTGATTTGTAGTTTACTGAACAAAGTTTAGGCCCAAAGTTATAAAAGAGAAACCAACCAGTCTAAGCACCCTAGGAATGCCACCCACAGACAGTACTTTTTCATCATGATTTCCCTGGACAGGTACAGTCCTTCCTGAGGCTCTGTTCCATTTCTTTAATTTAAGCCAAAATGTGGCTTTGTTGTTGGTGTTATTCAGGGGTTGGCAAAAGCACTGCCTGCTTTTTAAATGCATTTTTTATTGGATCCAGACCATTCTTTTACATACTGTCTATGGCTATGTTCTGGCAGAGTAGTTGGCTCAAAAAGCCAAAAATATTTACTATATGGTCCTTCACAGAAGAAGTTTGCTGACCCCTGATCTAAATGGCCTAAAACAAAGACAATGCAGTGTAAAAAGCATGGAAAAGCAAGGTAGGTTGTTTGTTTGTTTGTTTTGTCTGAGTCTAGAGTAATGACGTGGATAAGCTGATCTACTATATTCTTAGCTCCTGACTTAATGAGGAGATGAATTGCAAAGCACCAAATTGCTACCCATCACTGGCCTGTCAGACTAGAGGGTGTTGGAGTCCATCACATTTTCCAAAGCATTTGAAAATCACAAGCATTTCCCACAGCCCTCCCTTCCTGACTCTTGCTATCAGGGAAGATGTGTTGAATTGAATCCTCATAGTTGGACATAATTCCTCTCCTCTTACAGTCACATCCCTCCTGTGCTAACTCCTTGTGAACATGCCATTTACTAGCTTGAGTTAAAGTTTCTCACATGAGCCTTAGTTCTCTAAGTGTCTGGGGGGGTGGCGGGAGAGGGGGGTAGAATCTTTTTCTCATTTGCCTTTGTATCTGCCCAATATATTCAACCACACCTCCTTAAGCAGTGCCTGCAGAATGAATAAAGATCTTATTTTGGAAGTTAATGTTTCATTTCTTTTCTTTTCTTTTTTTAATTTAATTTCATGGTTGTTGTATGACATTCATCCCCTTTTTACTCCCCTCTGCCCCCCACCCTGCCCAGTCAATCCCACTTGATGTCCAGGTCCATGGTTCTTCCTACTTTATTTATAAAGATTTTATTCATCATTTTTAGAGAGAAGGGCAGGGAAAGAGGCAGAGAGGGAGAGAAGCATCCATGTATGGTTGCCTTTCACCTGCCTCCAGCTATGGACCTCGCTGGAGACCTGGCTTGCAACCTGGTCATGTGCCCTGGCTGGGAATCGAACCAGTGACCTTTGGTTTTGCAGGCTGGTGCCATATGCATTGAGCCACCAGCCAGGGCCTTCATTTCTTTTGATGATTAAAAATATTATACTTTTTGAACAGAACCTTTTGTTAAAATAGTTAAACAAGGAGGTCCGTTAGACTGGGGGAGGGGGTTCTGATACCTTTGCAGCCTGCACCAGTAACCAAACCCAAATAGAAACGTAAGGTCAACCAATCACAGATGGCCAACTAGGCTCTTCCAAATAAGGTAACTGCTTAAGCTCCAGCCAATCAAATCATTTCGTTGCTTCGCTCCCAGCTCTTCTCCTTTGATGGAGTTCTCCTAACCACTCCCAGTTTGGCGCTATCTAAATGGAATGGATTTTTTTGCTCTAATAAACTCTTAAATTTTTAATATGTTTCTGTTTATCTTTTTTTTTCTTTTTTTTTCCCCAAATCCTCACCTGAGGACAGGCTTATTGATTTCAGAGAGAGGAGGAGGGAGGAAGAGAGAGAAAGAGGGAGAAACATTGATTGGTTGCTTCTCGGATGCACCCCAGGCAGGACCGAACCTGCAACCTAGGCTTGCATCCTGGATGGGAACCAAACCGGTGCCCTTCCGCTTCTCAGGACGACGCTCCAATCAATGGAGCCACTGGCCAGGGCTGTGTTTATCTTTTTCCACGACTCACAGGCATGTCCGTTAACCTCACTTCAATTTGTGTTTTAGGTGAGTCTCAGATAATTTCTCCTAATGGTCCTAATTTGCTGAGTGTTCATTAGAGGATTCTTAGGCCAAATAAATTATGCAAAAAATGGTGTCCCCCGAGATAAAAAGGCGACCTCACTGACCAGAGACGGCCCAGACGGCTTCCTCCGACTGCTGTGAGTTCTCAGTGATGTTATAAATAATCACATCACACTCCAGCAGGTGCATGAGAAGTTCTTCTCGAGAGATCGCCTGTAAAGAGAATTGGCAGGCGTTTGTTTGAGAAAATAACAAAGTATCCTTAATATTTAGACGGAATGACAATTTTCAAATTAGACATGCGGCATCGAAGAGCCCCACAGAAAACATTTGCAGGGGGGTTTCGATTGAAGATCAAATTTTGTCTCTCTGCTGTGTGTCGTTTTCAAATAACAAAGAAGTTTATGAAAATAGCTGGGAATAGTTGACTCAAACATTGCATAATGGTCTTGGGTAGGCTGTTTACCCGCCGATTCCGAAGGGAAGAATTAGCACACGCAGAAAAAAATTGTGGGAGGCATTTAAAACTCACTCAAACTCTCTGCAAGATTACTTGAGCAATTTTGTGTCTTGAATCACTCAGAGGTGCTGATGAGAAATTTATGGGGATGGCTTCAGAGTTCTCAAGAGGAAATCAATCCGCTCTCCTTCTAGACATAAGGTATCTTATTATAGCTGATGGTTGGGGATATTTTAAAAACACGGAAACTTTAACTGGTTAAAAAGATGACGTTCTTACATTGGACAAAAGTAACGGTGGTGAGCATGGTGTTTCACTAGCTATTCCTCACTGCGTGGGGGCCAGCACATTTCCCGGTAGAGCGATATCATGGGTGAGGAATGAGATAACCACACCGGACCCTGCATTTTCCAAATCAGCATTTGCACATGTCAGGAGGCCCAGCTGCTTCCCATGGGCCCTTGGCCAGGCACCTTCAAACGGAACCTTGCAGATCATGTTTGTTCTCTTAGCACAGTTGGTTAGAGAACCAAAGGAAAGTGGGTGCCTTTTCCTTTTTTTTTAAAAAAAAGATTTTATTGATTATTTTTTTAGAGAGAAGGGCAGGGAGGGAGGAAAAAAGGGAGAGAAACATCAATGTAGGGTTGCCTTTCACCTGCCTCCAGCTGGGGACCTGGCTGGAGACCTGGCTTGCAACCTGGTGACGTGCCCTGACTGGGAATCGAACCAGCGACCTTTGGGTTTGCAGGTCGGCGCCTATGCACTGAGCCGCCAGCCAGGGCTTTGGGTGCCTTTTCCAATCCCAGAGGACCACCGTGGCCAGGGAATGCATCCATGCCAAGGTCAGCAGCACAGACTGCTGATTTCCCCAGCTTGTTCCCTACCTTCTTTTGCTCCAGCTGCGTTCGTTTCCCAGGATGGGAACCAAGTCTCTAAGCACCACAAACTGAGTGCTTTGAACAATGGAAATGTACACCTCCCAGTTCTGGAGCCTCAAAATCCAAGATCCAGGTGCGGGCAGGTGGGTTCTCCTGAGGCTGGGAGGGACAATCCATTCCACATCTCCGCCCAGCTTCTGGGGGTTTGCTGGCCACCGTTGGGGTTCCTTGGCTTGTAGACACATACCCAGCTCTCTGGTCCGCTTCAGATGACCTTCTCCCTGGGTGATGTCTGGGCCCAGCTGGCTTGCTGGACCACAGAGGCGCCTCTCACAGCCAGAGCAGCTGGACGCTTTCCCTTCTCCACTCTCTCTCACCTCGGCCCACCCTGGCCTTTTCCCCTGGGCTCTTGTTAGTTAGGCTGAGGCTTCCCAGGTCAAAGAAACACCTTCCCCTGTGTTTCCCTTGAGGGCTACTCCTTGTTTCCCTATCTGCCTGGCAAGCTCTACCCACCCGGTCCTAGAGGCCCAGCCTCTAGTGGACCCCAGCCCCCCGAAAGGAGGGCCAGCAGCAGGACTCCGGGCGCTGGAGGCTCCATCTGGGTGGGAGGGAGCAGTTTGAAGCCCCGATTGCCTGTAGACAAGACCGGGAACTCAGCACCGGCCCTTTCCAGAGTCGGCCGGGTGTCCACCTCTTCCGTCCGGCCTACGGCGCTGCTGTGGAACCCATGGTCTGTACCGCAGCATGGCTGGTAGGCCGTGAGCCCCGTGTTCGTCTGTGGAGCCGCTGAAAGCTCAATACACGTGCACTGACTCAGATGCAGGCACAAAGGTGAGAGAGGATGGGAATCTGAACTAAGGCAAACGGTCCTGGGGAAGGAGGTGCCCCTTAGAGAGCCAGTAAAGAGATGGGGTGGCGGACCCCATGACCAGGAGGGCCTTCGAGGCGGCCTTCAGCTATGGTGGGCAAGTGCATGAAAAATGGTATAAAGGACATTGGTGGGTGTCTGCAAATGTCCATTTCCTCTTTCCAGGAGTATCTCACTTCACTTCTTTCAAGGAACGACAATGGTGTTATTGTCCTCTAAAGGGCAAAGACTAGCCAGCGTGTCCCCCCTGCCCCTCACTTTCCCCAGCCCCACACATGTGCAGAAGAGAAGGAACAGAAGCCAAGAGGGAGGACATACTGTGAGGGGGTTGGAGCGGGGAGGTCTCTCCCCTCTGTCTGCTCTCGGCAACACCCTGGCACTTACTGAGTAGGTCTCCAGGGCAAAGTCGGGCCCAGGGGTGCCGGGTGTGGAAAGCGTGCCCACAATCTGGAAGGTGCCTTCCTTCAGCTTGGATGAGGAGGTGTCCGGCTGAGCTGACTTGCTCTCATCTTCCTCCTCCTCTTCTTCCGTAATTTCCTCAAGTGAAGCCCCGACGACACAGTTAGACAGAAACTGCAAGACAGGAGAAATTTCCCCAATGCTAAGAACAACTTGGAGGATGATTCTAAAAACTCACCTTCGGTTAGGGCTGGCTAGAGGTGCCACACGTGGGAACGGAAAGCATTCTTTAGAATGAGCATCACCACGTAGAGCTAAAGGACACGTAGCTTACTGGCACCTCTAGAATTTTCTTCCTTGACTTCTTAACACCAACTGACATTCCTTCCTTCTGTTCCTGTAATCATTCTCTCTCCCCTTTCTCAGAAAAACCCTTTGCCCTCACTTCCCCCCTCAGAACACTCCCTGAACCGGTGTTTCCTGAACAGCTCTCTGGTTGGATCTCAAGTAAATGCCTGTTGCCTCTCCCTTGACTTTTTATTTTTAGGTCAACAGTACAGATAACAGCTATTGGTCGCAAATGGAGAAAGAGAGGTCCTGGTTAGTTAAGGAATAACCAGAACATTCTGTTCTTGGTAAGTTTTTGAAAAACACAGCTCTACCAACTAAAAGTTTTATTCTAAAGATAGGCTTTTCGAAAAATCATCAGGCCCTGGCTGGTGGCACAGTGGATAAGGCGCCGGCCTGCGAACCCAAAGGTCCCTGGTTCGATTCCCAGCCAGGGCACGTAACCAGGTTGCAAGCCAGGTCTCCAGCCAGGTCCGTAGCTGGAGGCAGGTGAGAGGCAACCACACATTGATGTCTCTCTCCCTCTCTGCCTCTCTCCCTTCCCCTCTCTTTAAAAATAATAAATAAAATCTTAAAAAAATAAAAATAAAAAATAATCAAGAGATAAAAAGGAGATAAGTTCTCTTCCTACTCTCCCTTTAATCTCAACCATGTCAGGGTTCAGAAGATAAATCCAGCTCCTGACCCTACATAACCTGGGCCTTTGCACTTGATGCGCCTTCGTTAATTTGTGCAACAAATATGGATGGAGTGCTGAGCATGTGTGAGGTGCTGTGGAAGTGGGAAGCAGGGCCGCATTGACTTTCCTGGGCCCTTTCCTCCACAGAAAAATATTAAAAATGATATTTTACATGTGTTTTTTGCTATAAAGTCAAATATAATCTTTGACCTTAAACTTCAGTTGCTTCCTCCTGGTTTTCAAAGAAATGGAAACATTTTTGTGGGACCCCAAATCTTGTGGGCCCTGGGTACTGTGTCTGCTGCACCAGGGATGTCAACCCTAGAGCTCTGGGTCACTGCCCTGCTACTGGGCCATTCTGCCGCGACCCCTGAGGACTAGTTCCTTGGGCTTGACACTCAGTGGTGTCAAACTCCAGCCCTTTCATGCAGATGAACATAAACCAGCTGCTCTTGTCCACAGGCAACCGGTGATGGCCTCCTTCCCTCCCAGTACATCTCACACTGGAATTCTTGTTGATTCTACACTTCAGTGATTGTCCATCGTCTTCCAGGGGAGGCAGTGTCCTTGAGGGCAGCACTGCTTTTCCAGCCTTACTGAGTATGTACTTACTTGTCTGTGCCTGCCAATTTGGTGCTCATGAATGAACCCCATCCTCAAAGGTGATACCAGCTAAGTGTCTTGTGTATCCCGAGCCATTTTATTTTCTGCGTATAGAGATCTATGTGTCTTTTCTATATCAACATCTATCTTTTTGAAAGTCACAAAGAAGTTCATATGACACCTGTTTTTAAATTTTTTATTTTTATGTTTTATTCATGATTTTCAGAGAGAAGGGCAGGGAGGGAGGAAGAAAGGGAGAGAAGCTTCAATGTATGGTTGCCTTTCACCTGCCTCCAGCTACGGACCTGGCTGGAGACCTGGCTTGCAACCTGGTTATGCGCCCTGGCTGGGAATTGAACCAGTGACCCTTTGGGTTCACAAGCTGGTGCCTTATCCACTGAGCTACCAGCCAGGGCAACACCTGTGTTCTAATGTTTATTTTCTTTAAATAAATTTTGTGACTGTATTGTTTTGATTTGGTTTGTCCTTGTCCTTTCTCCTTCTCCTTTGCTGGTCATCTGTTTTTAGTCTCTCCTAGTAGATATTTATTATTTATAATACATATAATGTCATATATATTATCATAATGACATACTGTATAAAATATACTATTTTTACACATAAATCTATATATTAAAAATTTTTCTCCATTCTTTAAAAAATCTATATATATTTTTGCCCTGGCTGGTGTGGCTCAGTGGATTGGTGACGGCCTGTGAACCCAAAGGTCGCTGGTTCAATTCCCAGCCAGGGCACATAACCAGGTTGCAAGCCAGGTCTCCAGGCAGGTCCTCAGCTGGACGCAGGTGAAAGGCAACCATACACTGATGCTTCTCCCCCCACCCCGCCCCCACTTCTTCCTCCCTCCCTTCCCCCTTTCTAAAAATAATGAATAAAATCTTTTAAAAAACCTATATATTTTTGACTGATAACTGTAGATGATATGTTGGGTTAACAGTCTCCACCCCCTGCTACCTGATCATATTTGGAAAAAGGGTCTTTGCAGATGTAATCAGGTTAAATGAAGTTATACCAGCTTACAATGGGCTCTAGTCCGATGAGGCGTCCTTATAAGAGGAGGAAAATGTGGGCACAGAGACACTCAGAAGCTTGGACCCCGTGAAGATGGGGGCAGACGCTGCAGTGATGAGTCTGCGAGTCGTGGGGTGGCAAGGGCAGCTAGCAGCCACCGAAAGCTGGGAGAGGAGCGTGCATCAGGTACTCTCCTCCCGCCTTCCAGCAGGAGCCAGTCCTGCTGACACTCTGACTTTGGACCTCCAGACTCCAGATCTGGGACAGGGTAAATTCTGCTATTTTAAGCCACCCAGTTCATGGTAATCTGTCACCACAGTCTTAGAAAATCAGTAAGTCCTTTTTAGGAAACGATACCATCATGGCTTCTTTTTACAATTGAGCAGCAATTTAAGATGAAGGGCCCCAGTGTCCCCTTTCTGAATATCTTCATTTTGCAGGGTGACAGATGGAGAAGGGTGACAAAGCTTAGTGGGTGGGACCGAGGGCCCCAAACAGTGGCACATAACAGACACTCACACTGTATGCTGAAGGGATGCTGAATGAAAACTGTTTTGTGGGTGATATAGCCATTGGACGGATTTTTAAAAAATTTGTTCTTCAGTTACAGTTTAATATCATTTGTATTAGGTTTACGTGTATAGCATAGTGGTTAGGCTATCATGTACTTTACAAAAGTGTTCCCCCCAACATTTCCAGTACCCAGCTGGCACCATACATAGTTATTCATGTTATTGGCTGTATTTCCTGTACTTTACACCCCCCTGTCTATCTTGGACTTATTTTCTTATCAGTGGCCTGCTTCCGCTATGGTGGTGGGGTGGAAACAACCCCGCCAGAAGGTCAGAGGCCTGGGCCCATTTGTAGGTTCTGCCTTCGACTCACTCTGTGATCAAGTCCTTTCCTTGATCCAAGCCTCAGTTTCCCCTTATTAACAGGAGAGGGACGGGGGCTCTCCCGGGGAATTCGGAGCAGCGGGAATAGGGCAGTTCTATCCGTGGCGGTTGTGCAGCCTAGATTCGGACTGCGGGTCTAGAGGTATTGGCCGTGCCCAGGACGAGGGACGTTCCCTCAGGAGAGGCCCTGACAGCGCCCGGTGGCGCAGGACCTCTCTGGGTTCCGGGACCTGGAGCGGTGGAGCGGGAGCTGGTGGCCAGCATCCCACTCCGACCCACCCCCGCTCACCTTCCCGATGTTTCTGCTGCTGTACGTGTCCAGCAGGTTTATAAACACCCTCTGGATCCGGATAACTTTCTCCGTCCGGACTGTAGCTTCCTCTTCAGCCATGCTGGGAGCTGGGCTGGTTGCTAAGAAGAGAGCGTCCCTTGGGTTGCTAAGGCGGTCTCTGAACCAACCTCTAGAGGGGGGTCGTTGGCAGCTCGTTGGGGGCGGGGCCTAGGGGGGCTGGGCGGGGCTCTCCCTGGTAGGGGCCGGGCTTAAGGTGCTGGGTGGTGTGCTCCAGGGTGAGGGCGGGGCGCTCCCACGCAGGGGCGGGGCTAGGGTGCTGGGCGGGGCGCTCCCAGGTAGGGGCGGGGCTACTGGTTTCTCACGCTCGTGGGGCTCAGTCTCACAGCCTGGGGAACCCAGCGGGAGTCCCCACGCGAGTCCCAGCGCCCTCTCCCGCCTCGCCCTGGGCTGCAGCCCGGCCCGCTCCGTGCTGCGGCATGCCGTGCAACCCCCCCCCCCCCAAAGGCCACGTCCTCCGTTCCTGTCCTCTTTCCTTTGGGGGCTCTGGAAACACCCCAGGGTCCGCTGACCCGGAGGGCTCAAGTATTGACCTGATGAGCAGGTAAAGCCTACAGCCTCAGCCTCCCCCAAAATGTTGGTTAATGTGGGATAGTTGGACCTGGAGGACGTGACGTAACCCACAACTGCACAGAAGAGCTGTTGCCTTGGAATTTTGGGTCCTGGACACCTGAACCACTGCGTGCGTGGTCCCCATCCAGCAGCCAGTTGGTCCAGGGGGCTCCTGTGGTTTAGGGGTCGTTTCCTAATGGCTCCCAAAGTCCTCTGGGAGTGAGTGGAGGCAGCTAGAGGCCACTGTTCCTTGGGGGCGGGGTGTGTGTTCAGTCATTCACATTCACAACGGGATGACATTTAGATTTCGACCATTCCAAGTTAGATTGTACATGCAGTTGCCAAGATACACTGACAAATGGGAAGATGACATTCAGCTTATTCCAGCGGGCATCACACCACAAAGGTCGTGGTGGCTTATGACTGCATCTTGCCATTTGCCATACCCTGATCCTATGGAAATATTTTGGGCTTCAAACATGAGCTTGCTGTATGTAAAAATTTAACACATGCAGCAATTTTTACTTTCTGAAATACTGATTGCCAAAAAAATATATAAAACAGTGGCCTGGGAGCTTCAGAAGATTTGGGGGCTTTGGCCTTTCAGGTGCTGGGAAGGCTTGGCTTTGAGTTAACATCTCTGCTGCCATAGTTGGAGCCCCGGACCCTTCTTTTATCCTCTCCGAAGCTATTCCAATAGCAGTACAACAGGAGCGAACCACCAGCCCACACAGGCTGTTAGGATTAGATAAAACATGCATGAATGCATTTTCTGAAGTGGCCTCCAAAGGTGAAATTGCCTTTTTCCTGGAAACCTCAAGCATACCGCTACAAACAGGAGCTTTGTCATTCCTTCATATTCTATTTTTGTCCCCATGCCCCCTTTTCTTTTTTATACATAGGTTTCATGAAAGCTTCTGTTTCGGTAAAATAATTAACATTTTGAAATTTTGCAGACCCAGTTTGGGAACAGCTTACTCATAGCAACATTCTATTTAAAAATGGTCAGCAATAAAGCGCTGTCAATTTAAATGTAAAAAGTTTGTGCAGGATCAGTGCAAAACTTGGGATATTTTCGGCAGTCTTTCAAATGACTTATCAAATATTCTAGAATTCGCTAATGTCTCATTTCCAAATTTTTAGCTTCCCTGCTGATACGAAGCAGGCAAGTACTTTCCAAGTTACCAATTGGTCATACTGTTATAAAATATCTTCCCTTTGTTTTTTATTGCTCTCATTATTGGTAACAGGAAAAACCAGTTACAAGGGGTTGAGTTCCAGAGAATTTTACATACTGGTAGGTTAGGAAGAGATGGTGTTAATTCTATTATACTAACCATTACATCTTTTACTGTTCTTCCTTCCCTCTTTCAAAATCAGCTCTCGTAGAGTTCAGGAGATGCTTTTATTAACACCCACTGTATGGGGTAAGCTGGTGGAGTCAGAAGGCCTGGGACCTGCCCAACTCACCTGCTCACAGGTGGGCTGCTGCAGCCTCAGCTGTCACCGCAAACCCAAGGGGCAGAAGGTAGTTCTGCAGTCAATGTGTTACATAGAACTCAGTGTTTTCCTTAACCCGCTCTCTCTCCACAACATATTTTGTTTTTGAACCCGAGAGAGAGAACCCTGCAGGGTGTGACAGGAGCTGGGAGGATGATCCCACACATGCTGATTTGCTGTGTTGGAAGGGTGACAACTGACTCTGGGCCTGCAAGAAAGGTGGGAAGGGGTCACCATGAGGAACAAAGTATTAACTGTTTTCATAATTATACCGTCTCTTCAAGGATCCTGGGAGCAGACCCAACTGAGCACAGAATGGTGCTTTTTGCTGGATGGAAAACTTAAGTTAGCTTGAGCCCTGTATCTACTGCACTCTCCCCTTCAATTAATATATACAAGCAAATGTAGACGTGAAAAACTAAAGAGAAAATGAAAATTACCTACCACCTAGTGAGGTCAACGAGCATGTGGAA
Organism: Noctilio leporinus; assembly: GCA_004026585.1. Classification (NCBI taxonomy): domain Eukaryota; kingdom Metazoa; phylum Chordata; class Mammalia; order Chiroptera; family Noctilionidae; genus Noctilio; species Noctilio leporinus. The sequence goes on along the minus strand of PVIW01000272.1, from coordinate 442,893 downwards.
TATTTTATTTCATTCTCCAATTATAGGAGAGTGTTTCCCAAAATAATTTTCTATTTTTCATGTAGTATTTTTCCCCACTGCCTTTTCATTTTTAATGGCTGCGTATTTTTTTCCATTAAGAAAATATAGCATAACTTGCCCTGGCTAGTGACACAGTGGATAAGGTGCCATCTTGTGAACCCAAAGGTCACTGGCTCGATTCCCAGAACCAGGTCTCCAGCCAGGTCCGCAGCTGAAAGCAGGTGAAAGGCAACCATACATTGATGTCCCCCTCCCTCTTTGCCTCTTTCTCCCATCCCCTCTCTCTAAAAAATAATAAAACCTTTTAAAAATACATGGCATAACTGAATTACTTAAAGCCACTCCAACTGCTGAATCATCCTCTGTGCTAGATTGCTAGGATATTACCAGTACTTAAGTTACAAGCATTGTAAAGGCTCTGTTACTAATGTTCTTCAGAAAGGTTTCACCAGTATATCCTCCAACAGATGTAGGAGTTGCCCTCTCACTAAATCCTTACTGGTCTCATATTTGTTATTTTTAAAAAGGGGGGAGGGAGAAAGAAACAATGAGGTATGAGAGACATAGGTTGGTTGCCTCTCACATGCCCCCAACTGGGGACCCGGCTCACAGTCTCGGCAGGTGCCCTGACTGGGAAGCAAACCATGACCTTTCAGTTAACAGGCTGGCACTCAATTAATTGAGCCACATTAGCCAGGGCATCATTATATTTAAATAAGAGATGTTATCAAACTATTAGGTGAATGGCCCCTATTTATCGTTGTTAAATTACTGGTTAGCTTGAGTATCTTTCAAGTGGTTACAAGACATCTTTATTATTTTTTCTGAGTTATGTGATCATAATACTTTCCTATTTTCATTTTTTGCTTATTGATTTGTTATTTATTAAGCCCCCCCCTCCCCCACCTTTGGTAGTGTAATAAAGGCTTAATTTATCTGGTAAAGTTCTTTCAGCAATCTAGCTAAATTTGAGGTTTTAATGTCTGTGTTTTACTAAGTCTCTTTCTGTTCCTCTTTCATAGCAGTAAGAGCAACTCACCTCACATTAAAATTTAATGAAAATGAATTCAAAAATGGAAACAAAAGCTCTTGGAATCAATCATTTATCACAAAATGAACAATTTCATTTTAAACATACAATCATTTTTCTTCATACTTAAAACTCATGAGAAAACAGAATTTTATTCAAACTTTACAAATATCCTTTACAGTTAGCCTGAGATTAGCATGAGAAAGTTCATCCTGAAGTTAGACTTCATCCCCCAGGTAAGCATCTGACAGGGAAGCTGAGAATGAATATACATTAGCGACCATAATGAAAGCATTCCAATGAAGTTTGACAATAAATACTGACCTAAACCGAATTCTAATTCGCTCTCGTGTACATAATTTTCAGAGCCTTAAAGTACCTATTATTTAATAATTTAAAAAAAAGCCTACAAATTAAAATTTTAAACGGTGTGTCCAGATGCAGAATTTTAGTTCCATATTTCTATAGCTGTTACTTTTGACTATTATTAGAAAACAATTTCTCCAATCCTTACCATTCAACATGTTCTTGAAAACATGTAGCAGCATGGATAGTTTATTAAGTTTATAAATATTAGTTCCTGTAATAAAATACAAAATACAGATTCTCTCTTTGTCAAATACTAAGTCTCGGAGTGCTTCCGCATCCTTTGGTTTCGAACCCATACAATGCACTCATATCACACTGTGGATTTAGCACTGAGTCTAAACACTGTACATCTGTTGGGGCAGGAAGGGTGCTGTGGGAATACCAAAGCATCACATTATAGAAAGTAAAGGCTGAAGCAAAAATACTTTCTGAATATATACTGTACACCATGTAAACAAACATTCATAATAAGAATCAACACAGGCCAAAATATTGTTTTTTTAAGAAATCAGTCTTCTTTCCTTCAAATCCCACACATTGAAGATGCTTTTTGCTAAGAAAAAAATGGAGCCTGTTCCTATATTTGCTTATGTGCTTAAATACCTTGGAAAAAGTAATCATTACATTCATTTGCTAACGGTTTGTTCCCTTAGTTGTCTGGCTGTTGCAAACAAGGAATACAGAACTATTCAGTCCCTGTTGTTCAGTTAATACTAGCTAAGTAATATATTAATTAATTCATCTTTATCAGTTCCTATCAGTAATATAAAGTCAGTGAAGCAGTAAATTTCAAAATTTGTGCAGGAGAAACTAGTTGATAGTTTGTTTCCAGTAAGGCTAGTACCAAAATAACGACTACATGTTAGTCCAAGCTGGTAGTAAACCCGATTTTGCAGCTGCACCAGAGTTTGCCTGCAGGTCATTTTCATTCCCGTATCACTGTGCAAACAGAATTTCCTATGTAATAGTGCCGGAAGCATCAACGCCCTGGAGTAACAGAAGCAATACTGATTCAGCTCTGAAATGCAGATACTGTATGAAAAAATCTGAATGTCTTAACGATGTTATCACAGCAATGGCTTCCGGATTCCCTCAATGAATCAGGAACTAAGACAGATGGCTTATTAGTCAATAATGTTCTGAGTCAAAAGCCAAATTTGAAGCAAGAAACGATGAAAACACAAAACCAAAGATGCATTTTCTACTATGAGCATTGCAAGAGTTTCAAGCTGTATGCCAGTAATATGTACCAGCAGTCATCCCCTCTAGGAGGAAAAAGCTTAGTCATGACTGTCCATCGCGTTTCAAAGCTTCCAGTCTTTGAAGGAGGGCATTTCCAAAGGCATCCCGGTAGGCAGGGCTGAGCGAGTCCAGCAAGGAGTAGACGGTTTCGTGGTAGGGAGTGTGCAAATGGTCATCCACCTGGTCAAAAGCATAACCCACTACCTACAAGAGGACAGCGAGTTCAGTGATCACATTTCATCTTGGTGCAGACAGCAAAAACCAACTGTTTACATGCATCATTCTCTAAGGATGCTTTTCAATCAACAGTTAAAACATGCATGCAATCTTTAACATTTAAGCAATTTATAACTTATAGAAACAACCCTTGCAAAATGCTCTCTTCATAATGTCTTTTCTTAAAATTGTCATGGTTTGATTGACCTATTCTTGATCCTAAAACAAATGTAAAACACAGAAAAAAATTTAAAAGCTACAAGAAAATGTTTCATTCTTATAATCTAAAACATGCTTCAATTTAATTCCTCGTACGTTGATGGTTTGCTACATAAAGGTACTATAATAGATAACATTATTAGTCCGTATTTCTATCACTACTTATTTGGTTTGGATAATTTTTATAAAGGATTCTGGAAGATGCTTATAGCTTCTTTCCTGCTTTATGATGAGTTGTCTGAAAGGCCATGTCACATTACTAATACATTATTTATCCAACAGGGAAATGAACGCACAACTCTGAAAGGGAATGTTATACTGTTCTTTTTTCTTCAATTGCAGCTAAAGCTTTTCTCTCCACCAAGATTATGACATCACAGTTCACCAGCCCAGGGGAGGGCAAAATTACTGTAGTTTTTGTTGAACTAAGCTTGTGAATTCCCTCTGTAAACACCGAATCTCTCTGACATCTGTTCAAGCCATAGACGATGCCAGTCTACGTGCTTAGCAATAGCAGCAGGAGTGTTGTTTAATGGGAGCAGGGCCCAGCGCCTGAGAGGACGACTCTCTTCAGAGCCATGCTGTGTTGCAGTGCACAGCGGTCCCCTCATCGGCAGGGGTACGTTCCAGGACCCCCAGTGAATGCCCGAAACCGCAGGCATAGTCCCAAACCCTGTACATACTGTTTGTTCCCACACATAGATACCTATGATATAGTTTAATGTATCAGTTAGGCACAGTAAGAGAGTAATGAAGCTAATAACACAATAGGACTATTATAACTATACTGTAGTAGAAGTTATATAACTGGTCTTTCTCTAATAATCGATCTGCTGAGATGGCAGCTACGTGGCTACTGGGCAGGTCGTGTACACAGCATGGACACAATGGACAAAGGGACGGTTCATGTCTGGGTAGCATGGAGCAAGATGGCACGAAATTTTACCAACTGCAGAGAAAGGCATGCAAATTTAAAATGTATGAACTATTTATTTCTGTGATTTTCCATTTACTACTCTCAGACCGTGGCTGGCCACAGGTAAGACCACAGAAAGTGACAATGCGGAGGGGGTACTTATGACAGCTGCGTTTGCCCTTCTCAGATCCTTGCGAGGCTCGGCGTCTTTGTGGCCAGGGATCATGCTCATTCATGGTTTCATTTCCAGTTCCTGACACAGGATAATTGCTCGATGAATGTTAACTGAATCAGATCAAAAAATTACATGCCAGGCTTTGTATCAAATGATCTAGATCTTCCTGTATACTCTATTCACATAACATCCTCTGATCCTTTTTAGGTTTTTGGATTTAACCTCCAGGCTACAGGTGAAGGATCAGACTCAGGCTGACGAACCTACCCATGCTCACTCAGATCCACACGGAAGGCTTCCTACTGATCACAGCCCCTCTACCTCACCACAGCTACCTTAGAATCAACTGACGAGTTAATTTATCTGGGGTCATTTATCTCAGCTTTGGAATTGTCCTTTCCTACGTAAGATCCATTTCTAAAGACTACAAGCTTTTAGTTCGGATTTTGCGGTTCAGAAAGGAGTGTGTGAAAATCAGTTCATTCAGGTACCACTTTTCTAAGCCGAGCAGCAATGGACTGGCTGTCGGAACTGCTGGCTTTGCAATTTGCTTCAATGTCAGCGACCATCTAACAGGGAACATACCGAGCATGTGATCGTGCCCATCTTAAGGACACCGAATCTAGTGAAGAAATACTTATGTAACCATTAAATGTATTATTTTAAAAACGGTCTTATTTATTATTTTTTAGACAGAGGGGAAGAGAGGGAGGAAGGAAGAGGAAACATATGGGGACCTTTGGGTTCACAGGCTGTGCCTATGCACTGAGCCACCAGCCAGGGCTGAACGTATTTTATGACACTCTTACTTGCTCAGGCCTTGTCCTCTATAACTCTGCAACTTTTGGGGATTCTTTTTTTTAATAGATTTGAGAGGGGAAGGGAGGGAGAAAGACAGGGAGAGAAACATCAATGTGTGGTTGCCTCTCACTCGCCCCCAAATGGGGACCTGGCCTGCAACCCAGGCATGTGCCCTGACTGGGAACTGAACCAGCAACCCTTTGGTTTGCAGGCTAGTGCTCAGTCCACTACACCAGCCGGGGCTCAGGCAGTACTTTCTGTTATTCTAAACTCAGGATTCTGGTTTATAGGCTGTAAGGAGGTCACTCGTCTAGAAAAGCTCACCTGCAATAAAGAGCCAACAAGACACTCTTAGAAATTTGGAGGAGCAACTGTCTCCGCTATAACTTAATTTTGCTCTACCAGTGGAGGCAGGTATATTGTTTTAATAGGAGAGACATTTATAAGAAGTCAATACAATGATTGTAAAACTCAGCCAATGCAGGGGGAATGCATAATTTTGGTGGACATATTTAGCTATAACAAAGAAATAATACATGAATTTTGGGGGTGATAATTAAAATCAAGTAATACTGCCCATCAATTTATTTGAAAAATCCCATTTCCATGTTGATGAAAGACTTTAGGATTATTAAAAATTCCCAGGTAAAAGTTTTCCTTAAAAAATCTCGGAAGCTACTACTGAGTGGTGAGTTCTCGTTTGACGCTCTTTCCCATTCCCTGACCCCTCTTTAATAAAGTGGTAAGGACGGAAATAATTTCTCTTTTTGTGAAAGAAAAGGCACTTACTTACCTTAAGCCCCGCTTCAGTGAGCTCCAGGCAGTACCTGTCCCCCTCCCTGGTTTCCACGTTGATGTAGGCCACATCATCGGCACAGCGCAGGGTTTTCGAGACGAACATGTTGTTAACAGCAAACAGGACATCATTTACAACTGCTTCAGCCTCCAGCCTCATGTCTTTCATGTCAGTTCCTTCAAAACCATTAACTTCGGCATTTTCTTCAAATCCTGACATACTGCTTAGCTCCATGGGATTACAGTCTGTTTCCATTCTGCAAAAAAGTAGATGAAGTACTTTTTGGCTGAAAGACATTCTAAGTATTACTGTTTGATTAAATATGCCTATGCCTCAAACTGCTGCTTAGTAGAAAACATTAGGTAGTTAACTTTTCTGTAATATGTTGTTTAAAACCATTTTGTAAGTTTTTCACAGCAAAATTGCAGACACCTAAGGAGTTTTAGAAAAAAGTCTGTTCTCTATTTTTCTCCAAAAAGTCAATTTCCATATTGATAAGAATTGAGGCTAGTTTTGCCCTATTTCAAACAATGCCTTAGTAAACATCTTAATGCATACTTATTTCAGGGTATTTAGACCTGGAGTTGCTTAGTGAAAGCATGTGCTCATTTTAACTTCCGTAGATAATGTCGATTCACCTTCAGCAAAAACGGCTGTGCTGATTTAAATTCCACCAAGAGGATATGAGGAACTGGCCTTTTGCCACTGACCCCCACACCAGAGAAACAAAATCAAAACCTCTGGGAGATTTTTCTGGGTATTTTTCCAGAGCTTCTCTGTGATTTTTACTGTATAGGTACTTTAAATTATCAGCAAAAATATTAAGGAGCTATGGTTCCTACAGCTCTATGTCATTTACATGTACAAATCAAAACTATTTGCTAAAGACCACAGTAAACTATGTAAATCTATTTTAAAAACCGCATAGGAAATGTACAAATACTGTATTCCTCCTGTCTTATTTTAACTAATGACATGTTTGAAAGATGTTTTGTATCTGGCCTCCCAAAGCCTCTCCAGAATTAGTCACTCCTCACGATACAAGTTAGTTATAAACTTACCAATTATTGCTGGAGCAATTTGTCAGATAACTGAAATATCAATTTCCTGTGTAAGTGAAAATATTTGTTTTCTAAAATGTTTACTTTACTCTAAAAAGAATAATTTACTCCTTTATACTTGGTTTTATGAATAAGAGTCCCCATCCCCTTTTTTACAGTTTAATAACTTCGAAATGTGACCATCCTCTATAAATCTCTTAACATCATGAATACCACGTATCTTTACTTGGATTAAGTAATCAAGTATCTCAGTGGTGTCAGAAATAATAGTAATCATTACATGAAAAAGATGTTTACATGAGACAGCTCAGCAGTATATAGTTTTTAAAACAAGAATCTAGTTCATTGCAATTAGAACCTTAATGATAGAGAAAGGTGAAGAATCCAAGATAAGATGGAAGAAATTCTCACGGGTCAGGAAGTGGGTCATCAAACTGCTGCTGTGTAATGATGAGCACCAGGGGGCCAAACAGGGAAAGACACCATTCCAAAGGAGGAAGATTTTTTTTTTTTTTAATAAACTGTCTTTGAATGACAGATAAAAAAGCAGACATTCAGAACTTCTGAAGATGATACATATGAATAAGATTATTAAAGCATTACACAAGTTGGTATCCTTTTAAATTCATTATTTTAAGGTATTATTATAATTTCTTTTCTGTTGGTTATAATTAGCTCTTATTTATCAGTAGCCTTTTCCCTTTCTCATAGTGGCCAGATTTTACAACGGGATCATAATGCTCCCTTTCACTAAGAAAGTAATTTGGGTGGGAAGGACCACAATCACAGTTACAGTGTGCCCTAAACTAATTAATACATGAAATTCTTCCTAGTCATTTCAACCCAGAATAGAGCACCGAGTTCCAGCCGTTCCTGGCACCCATTCTGAGTAGGGGAGGCTGGCCCCAGCCAGTGCTGATGCGGGAAAAGGACAGAGCCAAAAGGTTCACTGAGAAATGCTGCCGGAGCGCGGATGGCTGTCTAACCTTTGCACTTCTCAGCTAGCGGAGCCAATAAATTCCCATTACTTTCTTGGCAACCGAAAGTATTCTTAACTGATTGTGGAGATTACCAAAAATGAAAAGTGATGATCTAGCACTTCAATGGCTTTATAAAAGTTGGGGGGGGACCCTGATATTTTTGTATCTATCGTATAAAAAGTCATTTTAAAAGCATTATAGAATTTGAATAGCAGTATGTCTGCATTAGTTTCGCATTGCTGCTGTCACAAATGATCACAAACTTAGTGGGCTTAGAACAACACAAATTTGTAATTCTGGAGGTGAGAAATCTAGTTTGTTTTTCCATGTAAAGTAACATGTTCATGGTTTTTGGGGATTAGGACATGGGCAACATGGGGGATGGTTACTGCATCTACCACATGTCAGCTGGAGAAGAATGCGAAGATAGAGACTTCATTTTCTCCCCTTTCTTTTGGGAAGAGTCATAATTTACTTTTAACGAACATACTGGTTGGGAATATAAACAGGTAGTTTAGCTGGTCCTATCAAAGGCAGACCCAGCGTACTAGTCAAGTTTACTGCCTTCTTTGGAAAGGCTCTTTAATGACAGGTTTCATGCTTTGTGCTCCAACTCCAGCACCACCTTCACAGCACGCCGTACTGGGGATGGAGCTTCTGCTAGGGACCATCTCAAAGCAGGCAAGGGGCTTATGAATTGGCCTGAATCAAGAGCTCTGTCCAAGTACTTGGTTCTGGGCGGTAACTAGCATATCCAATCAAATTTTCTCTTGAGGAGTTTGAACCTAGCCCAACCCCGGAAGCCAGCTGGTGTTAACAGGAGGTACAAATCAGAGCAGAGAGCAACTGGGTGGTCTTATCACCAGGGCACTAGAGAAGTGGCTTCTACTTTTTTGATAATGCATCCCAATAAAACTTTTTGAGCAGACATTACATAACTTGAATATACTTATTTGCATATTCAACCACAATTAAATATTAAAGCATTAATATGAATTTAAACTGGGTAAAATATGAAATGTGGACTTTTCTTCCTTTTCAATGGGTTATCTTGTGTGCCTAACTGTGAAGGTCTGTACATGGAGGATGAGGAATTACACACCCATATTGGCAAAGGGACACCTAGTATGATTATTTTAGTTTAACACAGAATGCCTCATGAACGTGCCTGCTGTCCTAGTGCGGGGCCCTGCTCATCTCCGCATTGTTCCAGTTTTAGTACGTGAGCCGCTGGACCGTGCCCTGCAGCCAGGTTAACAGGCTAGCGGACTCATCAATGTGAATCCTGTAAATCTTTAATGTTTCAAATGGTAAAAACTCATCAATTACTTCTCATATTTTGTAGTATTGTCAGTTTAGATTCTAAATTTATTAGTCAAATATCATAATCCATTGTGCATCTATGAATGCAGCATTTTTCTAAGCATTGGAATATTAAAGTTGTCTACTGGTAGCTTTCAGCCTTTTTTGGGCAGACAGGACAGGTCCGTAAAAATACACACACAACTATTAATGCCATGCACACGTATAATTATAACCAAAAACTCGTACTTAATTTTTAGCAGCAGATAATCAGAGAAAACAATGATATGTCTTAGCCCTACTAAAAACTTACCACTAAACTTGTATGAACTCAGGCTGGTCATGTCACCTCATTGGACTCGTGGCTTTTTCAACTACAAAATAAGGGAGATGTACAGGAAATTTTTTACAGTTCTTGAGAGCTTTGATATTCTTTGATTTATGACATAATCATTGATTATAATGATTATAATGACCTGACTCATGAAACAGGTCAGTCAAGATTAGTCTTGAATGAACAGACGAAAAGTTATAGTTAAGCTGAAAGGACTTGGGAATTTTGAATTCTTCACAGAAAATAATACATCAGCAAGAGTGCAGAGTGTAGCAGGAATTGTAAGGAGACTAGGCTAGTTTAATGGAGAAAAATGTTAAGGGAATAATAGGGGTAACCTAATTTGATAAGATGCTGCTATCTAGATCGCAGAATTTGATTTTGATACAATAGGCTTTTTTTAAAAAAAGATTTTATTTATTATTTCTCAGAGAGAAGGGAAGGAAGAGAAGAGGGAGAGAAACATCAATGTATGGTTGCCTTTCACCTGCCTCCAGCTACTGACCTGGCTTGCAACCTCGTTAGTTATGTTGCCCTGGCTGGGAATCGAACCAGCGACCTTTGGGTTCGCAGGCTGGTGCCTTATCCACTGTGCCACCAGCCAGGGCTCACTTTCTTTTTTGAAAGGCATTTTTGCTGGGTATAGAATTCTGGGCTGACAGGTTTCCCCTACCCTCTCCCTTTTAAGATTGTGTAATAAAGACATGTTTATTTCTTGGCATCTTATTTTTGTTTGAAAATAAATGTCTTGCTTTTAGGCTTTTGAAGGTGGTATCAAAGCTGCATTTAGCCTCTGGTGAATTCTGTCCCACTATCAGGCAAACCCTCTCTAATAAGTACTCTATCCAAAGCCGTATGAATTGAGAGGTTTTCCAGTCTGGGTGATAGAACCAGGAACTGTCCTTGGTCTTTTTTGAGTTTCAAAAAGTCTTTTCTTTCCCCAGCCCAGCGTAGTTTCTTCACAACTGTGTGCTGGTCACTACCGAGCTGCTGGCTGCAGGGCGAGTGTCTAGGTACCCCGACAGCTCTCACTCTCCAGTGCTGTCCCAGCTGCCTGACGACCTCTAGCTCCACAGCCCAATCCAGGGCGGCTGCCAGGCTTCACTTGGGTTTCTCCTCTTAGTGCCATGTCTAGAAATTCTCTGTAGGCGATAAACTGGGACAACACAGCAACCTCATTTGTATCTTGCCTCTCAGGGATCACGGCATGATGCAAAGTCTTAACATTGTTTCATATATTTTTGCTCAGTTTTTTTTTTTTTTTTTTTAATTGCAGGTGAACCAGTAAATCTAGTTCCTCTTAGTCTTACCTGAAAGTGGAAATCTTGCCAGTTTTGAGCTAACTTTGACATTTTATTACATCAGGTTTTTTTCCCACAGATTTTGTCTCTCCTACATACTACTTTACATCAACTTTAGTATCTTGTTGCTTCCTTTATTAGTGAGTTAAACACATTTTGGCTCATGATTACTCTATGTTTGTATGTGACCCATCCTTCCCTTCACTCCCTCCTGTTATTCCTTAAACTCACCAAGCTCTTGTCGTAAGGCCTTAAACCTGAGATTCCCCCTGCCTGGAAAACCACTCTTCCAGGTACGCACGTGCCTTGCTACCTAACTTTCTCCAAGTCTCTGGTAAAATGTCATCTTATTAAATGAGAAGCCTTCCCTTGCTCCTCTGTATTAAAGTGACAAATATCCATTCCCTTTATATTGCTCCCCCACCATGGCACTTATTATCCTCTAGCATATGATTTATTATTTGTTTCCTCTGCTTTCAATAAAATGTAAACGCCAGGACCTTAACTGACACTGTATCCCCAGTACCTACTACAGCCCCTGGCTCACGCAAGAAATCGATAAGTAGTTATTGAACAAAAGAATAGATTTTCACTGCATAGAACATAAGCTTCTTGAAGGTTGTGAACACATTCAGTTAACGGACAAGTATTTTTGATTGTCTGAAGAGCAAGGAAGCCGAAGTCATGAAGAATGCTTGGGATAAATCTACAAAGCACGAGGGGCACCAACAATCCCAGCAACTACGTACTCTGAACAGCCCGCTGGTTCTAAAACGAAATGGTGGCTGTGGAAAGGGAACCAGAACTTTTTCTGACAATATTTTGGGCTGTGGGTATGTATTTCTAGGGCATTCATGAGTTACCAACAAATAAAACCTCCTTAAACAGGCCGTTTTAATTTACTGTACGCTTCATGGAACTACGCGAACCAGGCCTCTGTTTAGGTCCATTCCTCCCGCCTATCATTTAATTTTCCTAACAATCCTCGAAGGTTGGCTATCAATCCGCCCACCCTTAGCCAAGGCTCGAACGGCAATGCCCCGTTCAAAGTGGCTCAGCTAAGGGGAGTCGCAGGGTTGTACATCGGCTTCCAAGCCGGCCAACCCCGGGCAGAGCTTTCGGGGTCGCCTAGGTTATCTGCCCCCCGCCCAGGCAGCAGTCGCCGCTGCAGCGGCCGCGATCCCCGGGCGCCGATGCCCAGAACCGCACAGACACTTCGCCCCGTTTCCGCGGGGCCGGGAGGCCTGGGCTTGGGTCAGAGAAGGCACTTCTGCCGCCAATGCCTCGAAAACTCAAGTTCCCGGGTCCCCGGCGCAGCACCCCCCGGGACGGCGACAGGGACAGCGCTCCGGGAGCCGCAGCCGCCGACCGCCGCGAAGAGGAAGCTTGGGGAACAAAACCTGCAGGAGCCGGCGACGCAGGACCTGCCGACTGTGGGCGACGCGGGTCCACCTCCCCTGCGGCGAGAAGCGCGACAGCGGCTGCAGACCTCCCCGCGGAGCCCAAGGCGCCCCGAGTCCCCGTTTCCAGGGCCGGGGTGTGGGGTGAGCGGCCCGGCCAGGCCGGACGGGCCGCGGGAGCCCCCCCAGCCGGCAGCAGGCCCCTGGCGCCCCCACCGCCCCCGCGGGCCCCGACCCGCCCTCCGGCCGCCCGCCCGGCCGCAGCTCACCTGCGCGCGCCCAGGTGCTCCGGGTGTCCCCTCCCGGTCTACCCGCCAGGTGTCCCCTCCCGAGCCCGGGCCGACCTGCGGCGCCGCCCCTCCCCCAGCCCGCGCCCGCCCCTTCCGAGCCGGAACCGCTCGCTTCCGGGCCCGCTTCCCGCCGCCCAGTGTGACGTCACTTCCGCCAGCTCCCGGCCGCGCGCCGGGAGTCCGGGTCTCGCGAACGCGCCGGGAGCGTCGGCAGAGTCGGGAGCGCGCCCTCGGATGACAACAAATTCGTCGCGCGGCGGCAGTGGCGGTGTCCGCTGGAGCCCCTGCCTCAGGCCTGCTGCCGCCCCTCGCGCTGCCCGCGTCCCGCGCCGGTGCCGGCTGGGATCCCCGCGGAAGCCCCCGGGCCTGCGGCGACCCGGACGCCTCCGCCCCTGGTCTCCGCCGGGCCTAGAGCGAGTGGCGCGGCTCGGGAAATGGGGTCGCCCTGAGGGGCAGCCGGTGCCCAGCGGGCATGGAGGGGCCGCCGCGGGCTTAGGCCCCGCCTCGGCCTGGGGACGCGGGCCGGCACCCGAGGCCGCGGCCGCCGCCGCTCGCAGCCGCCGCCGGCCCACCTGCCAGCGCTCACCATGCCGTGGCCGTTCTCGGAGTCCATCAAGAAGCGGGCCTGCCGCTACCTCCTGCAGAGGTACCTGGGCCACTTCCTGCAGGAGAAGCTGAGCCTGGAGCAGCTCAGCCTGGACCTGTACCAGGGCACCGGCTCCCTCGCCCAGGTCCCCTTGGACAAATGGGTAAGAGCTGCCGGCGGCCCCCCGCGCGGGGCCCGCGTCCCGCTCCAGGGCGGCGTGCGCGAGTGTCATCCAGGACCGGTGACACGCAGTCCCCCCCTGGGGAGTGTGGCGGGGCTCGGACACCTGTGATCGGGGTTGTTGAATCTGTTGCTGGCAAGTTTGCGCCCCCGAATCACGTGCCCCGGAAACTTCACGGAGCTATTGCGGCCCAGGCGGCGGGTGGGAAGCGGTCGGGCCGGTGGCGTGGGGGTCTGAAGGGGCCCATCGGGGGAGATGACCAGCGCTGCCCCGTCGGTAAAAGCGGTGGCGAGCTCACAAACTGTTTCAGGGGCTGACGCTCCGGGGGGATTAAGGAGGAGGGGGGCCTTCGCGCTGTCAGCGTTCTTAGCAGACGCGGCTCTGGGTGTTGCGTCGGCGCCCTGCACCCCGCCGTCTCCCGGGCGCGGGCCGCCTCGGCCGGCTCGCCCGCTGTCGCTCCTGCTGTTTACAGGCGGCCCGGGGAGGATGGTGCGGCGCTGGGAGCGCGGTTGCACGTGACGGCGCGGACGCAGGTGCGGCCAGAGCGCCGCGGCGGCAGTTTTCTGACATTGAAAATCCTCTTCTCCGCTTGTCACCTGGAGGCTGCGACTGGGCTCCTTGTGCCTTCACAGGGGCTTCCTGTCTGTGTGTCAGCTCACCGCTTACAGCTGTACCTGCGTTGAGGGTTCGTTCCCTGTTTTCCTCCAAGGGTATTTGGCCTTGGGTTTGACAAGATCAGGTGGCTTTTCCGCTTCCCCCAAGCGTTTACTTGCTGCGCTGGCGTCCGCTGCTTACAGTTTGAATTGGTTGTACTATTCTAGTTTTACTATTCACAGCACTCCTACGCGGGGGGAATTTACCATAAGCGTAATTGACTTTCTGTGATAATGGTGCAAAAGGAAGCGTTTTTCTCCTAGTTTAAGCTGTGGAAAAAGCTGTGCTTTTTTCTTCTATGTAAAAGCGTTTTTTTTTTTTTTTTTTTTTTACAAAGTAATGACATCCTTAGCCATAGAAACCCGAAAAGCTCAAATTGTGCCAACCCTGTGTTACCACCCTCCCATTAACCTGCACTGGCGTGACCGTCTGTCAGCAGGTGATTTAAACGGGGGAGAGCACACAGGGCGTGGGGAGAGCCCTGGTCCGAGAGCAGAAAGACCCAGCCCCACAGCAGGGCAGCCCTGGCTGCCACCGTTAGCCTGTTGACTGTGGGCTAATAGTTCACCTGAGTTCGCAGCCTCGGTGGGGTACCCCGCCCGTGCCAGGCGCGGGAGCAGAGCACCTTGTTGCTGTGCGTCTTCCCGGAAGACAGGGATTATAGTGGGTATTTTTAAGTTCATTGACCCATGAGTCTATGCCTTTGGTACAGTTATGAATAGGGTGTTTTGAAGGAAGAAGGTTGGACATTTATTACCTTTTTAAAAAATATTTTTGGTGGTTTAACAACTTTGTACGCATTATTCTTTAATGGCCTTTCACAGTAACCTTGTAAGGTGGGAATTATTATTTCTGTTTTACAGATGGAGTGAAATAATTTTCCCCAAGTGACATGGCCAACAAGTGGTACAGTTAGAATTCAACCCTGTCATTCCTAAGGCCATTATTTTTAAAAATTTTGTGGCTTCAAGGCAAGGACAGTACATGTATTTTGAGCATCAGTTTACTTAAGGCATTGTGCAGGGTGCTCTTACTTTGTGTGGTTTTATTGAATTCTCCTGGGAAATCAGAGGTGGTGCCATTTCAATTTTACAGTTTGATCAAGATTCTTGGCAGAGTGATTTATGGTTAGACTAACTGAAGGTGAGGGATATGCCCAACCAAAATGATAATGTCAAATAAAGCATCCAATAAACATTTGCTGTTTGTTTATTATAGGGTTTTCCATTGGTGACCAAGATAAATTTTGATGTCATACTTAGATATAGTTATACAAGCTTACGGCTCCAAACTCGGTTACTTTAAAAAAAAAAAAAAAGAAAAAAAAAGATTTTACTTCATTATTTTTAGAAAGAGGGGAAGGGAGATAGGCAGAGAGGGAGAGAGACATCAATGTATGGTTGCCTTTCACCTGCCTCCAGCTACAGACCTGACTGGGAGACCTGGCCCACAACCTGGTTATGTGCCCTGGCTGGGAATCGAACCAGCAACCTTTGGGTTCACAGGCCGGTGCCTTATCTACTGTGCTACCAGCCAGGGCCAAACTTGGTTACTTTTGACACTTGATTTGAATGACATTATTACTGAAAAAAAAAAAAAAAGAAACCTCACAGATTCATAGATCCAACTGGAAGCATTGCATCATTGGCCACATCACTAATGTTTCAATTCTCAACCGTCAGTTATGTACAGGATTATGTTGAAATTAGCAGTGACATTGCCTTCTTCCTTGATCTCAGTTATTGCTAATTAATTGGAAGGTGTTGCATGTTTATATACATATGTGTGTATATTTACATGATATATGTAATTAACATCAAAACCATTTAAAAAATCTGTTCAGCAGACTTTGACTCATTGGGATAATTTTCCATGCTTTCAAACCTTTTACAACCTGTGTAGGTTATGACTAAAAAAAATGAAATGACAGTGTTGCCCAGGCTGGTGTGGCTCAGTGAATTGAGTGCTGGCCTGAGAACCAAACTTGCAGGTTCAATTCCCAGTCAGGGCACATGTTTGGGTTGCAGGCCAGGTCCCCAGTTTGGGGTGTTCAAGAGGCAACCACACGTTGATGTTTCCTTCCCTCTCTTTCTCCCTCTCTAAAAAAATAAAGTCAAAAGAAAATGACAGTGTTTTTAATTGACATGATTTCAGCAACAAAATCATGTAACAATGGAAACATTTCCAAAAAAAATTTTCGAAACATTCCCCGCTTAGTACAAGTAGCCTTTGAAAAGCAGTTAGTTTCTCTCTCTTTACTAAAGTGGTATCTATACTTTGAAATGATAACATATGTTTCATTTTTTGGGGGCAAATACCTGCCTGCTAACATATAGTTCTGAAAGGCACCTGTCCTCATGTAAATTGGTCAGCATATTTAGAATTCTGCTTGTGCAGAAGAAAATTGCTTTTCATCTTTAAACCCAACGCAAATATTTACCCATAAGGAAATCAGGAAGTTGCTGTCACTGTCCTTTACAGAGATTCTACTGCCTAAAGTTCTGTTTTGATTGTGTAGAATGATGCTCAAGTAGGTTTCGGTGTGTGAAATGGAACATCCAACCAAGGGCCCTGCTGGTAACTCTGTCCCATTGTGGAACCTCTGGTCTTCCCTTTGGACCAGCTGGATGGATACATGGCAGGAGTGAGGGGGCCAATGCCCTCTGCTTAGTAAATTTTACTACAACTTTTACATCTAAAATGTGGAAAATGTAATATACAATGTCTCATTTGCTGCTCAAATCCCTATTGGATCATCTGTTATACTCTCCGGGATAGGTACATTTTGGAGACCACTAACTTAACAGGGCTTAAAGTGGGAAGGAGGAATAGAGGCAAGAAGTTTGAAACTATTTCACAGTTGGAATAGACTGTCTTGGAAGTTCATGGTTGAAGAAATAAAAACTGCTGTATCGTGTTGGAGTTGAGGAAGAGTTGAAGATAAAGGTTTGGAGGTGCCAGAGTGTCAGTGGTGACCGAATGGCATCAAGGGCATGGGCATTTGTAGGTTAAGTTGAGAAACAAAAAAGGCTGAAGATCAGATTTAGATGAACACCATCACTTTAAAGAATTGGGAAATGAGAGCAAGAACAGTTACGGAAATCAAGGGAAGTTAGAATTTTGGAATAGGAATTGATTGAGATGAAAATTCAAGGATGATGAGGCCTGAACATTGTTCATTGTACTTGTCAGCTTGTTGGCAGTTAGGAGCAGGGTCAGAGGAGCCGAGGGTCAGAAGTCAGGTGGTATTGGGTTGGCCAATAAATCCGTTGTTTCTTCCTGTGTTATGGCTCCAGTAGTGCTTAGTTGTCCTCAACTTCATTCCAAACAACTTGGTTAGATTGTATAGTGATAGCTGTCATATCAGCATACCTTAAAAAACAACAAAATTAGTGAATTTTTGTGCTGTCATTTTAATATTGAAGGTGGAAGAAAATAGGTAAATTTTCAGCATATTATGTTTTATTATTTTAAGAAAGGTAAACATGCAAAAAAAATTGCACAGTGTATGGAGAAGGAGCTGTGGCTAATAGAATGTGTCAAAAATGGTTTGCGAAGTTTATTAGTACTATGGACATTTTGGCCAAATAATTGTTTACTGCTGGGCTGTCTTATGCATTGGAAGATGTTTAGCAGCACCCCTGGCCTCTACCCACTTAGCAGGATAGTTGACATACATCCAAATCAATAAACTTATTGGTAAAAATGAATAATGTGTCTTTTTATTTTATGGCAAAAGCCATATGGACTTGTTGGCCAACCCAATAGTTTGTGGTTTGAGCAAATAGCTGCCTTGACTAAAGAAAGAAAAAGAAATGAGGTTGATGACCAGAGGGGACATGGCATCAAGATAGGGGATTTTAGTGTGCTTTTTTTTTTTTTTTTTTTTTAAGATTTTATTTATTATTTTTAGAGGGAAGGGTAGGGAGAGAGGGAGAGAGACATCTGTGTATGGCTGCCTTTGACCTGCCTCCAGCTATAGACTGGCTGGAGACCTGGTTTGCAACCTGGTTATGTGCCCTGGCTGGGAACTGAACCAGCGACCTTTGGGTTCTCAGGCTGGTGCCTTATCCACTGTGCCACCAGCCAGGGCTTTTAGTGTGCTTTTGAAGATAATAGTTACCATTAATTAAACACCTTACATCTCTCTGGTATCTATTACAGGGTGCTTTTGTATACATTTCCTTGCTTTAAGTTAGGTGCTGCCATTTCCACTTTACCACAAGGTTAAGTAACTTGAACTTAGTATTAGCAGTGCAGAAAGATTTCAAACCCAAGTTTCTGACTCCCGTATCTTGTACCCAGCAGTGCCTCAAAAAATTCAAGAATCCCAAGTTTCTCAGACATTAGCAGCATGGGGTTCACCTGGGAAGTTTGCTATCATGCAGACTTCTACCTTCTTTTCTATAGATCCTGACTCTAAAGACCCACGACTCTACATTTTTAGAAGCAGCCTAAGAAATTCTGATGCTGCGTGTGGCCTTTGATTGCATTTCCAAACACATAGGAACTAAAGGGATGAGCATTTTTCCATTTAGTTCTTAAAGTTTGTGCCAGAAGTTAGTTCCCAAGCCCAAGAACTATATATATATATATTTTTTTTAAAAGATTTTATTTAATTATTTCTAGAAAGAGGGCAAGGGAGAGAGGCAGAGAGGGAGAAAGACATCAATGTATGGTTGCCTTTCACCTGACTCCAGCCACAGACCTGACTGGAGACCTGGTTTGCTACCTTGCCCTGGCTGGGGAATCGAACCTGCGACCTTTGGGTTCACAGGCCAGCGCCTTACCCACTGTGCTACCAGCCAGGGCCACCAAGAACTATATTTTTGAGGATTATGAGTTTAGTACATGATTTTGCTTAGTTTCTTGCAGAATCTTCCATTGTGAACATGTATTTCTCCTTTATAGTTTTGTTTCTGCAGTGATTAATTGAAGACCTTTTTTTTTCCCACTTAAAGATTTTATTTATTTATTTTTAGAGATAAGGGAAGGGAGGGAGGAAGAGAGGGAGAGAAACATTGATGGGTGGTTGTCTCTTCCCTGCCCCAACTGGGGACCTGGCCTGCAACCTGGGCATGTACCCTGACTGGGGATTGAACCAGCAACTCTTTGGGCCACAGGCCGACGCTCAGTCTACTGAGCCATGCCAGCCAGGGCCAATTGAAGATCTTTTGAATGTTGCCTAACTTTTCTGATCCTCAGTTTGCCATACCTGTAAAATGGGTACAAAAATATGTACATCAAGGGCTATTTTGAAGATTTAATGTAGTAGCAGGTATAAAATAGTATTAACGTGATGTCTTCTATGTAGTAAATGCTAAGTATATGATAATTGGTCTAAATTATTCTTGCATATTTTTATGCTCAATTTTATCTCTATTTGAATTCTGATGCCTTAGTTGAAACTAATAAGGATGTATTCTTTGTCTATGGTCCTTATTAAAGAGAAACATAAAACATACATTTGCTTGCTTTTTGTACCACCAAGCACATCTTGAATTTCTGATTGTGCTCATCATTGTGCAAGGGAGGTGCAGTGGGGGACGAGGAACAAATGGTCAACGTTTGTCAGGGTTTACTTAGTATCAGGAACTATGCTGGTGGCTTGTCTTCCTACCTCTTGTAAGGCAACCACCCTACGATTTGAGGAAATTGAGACTCAGGCATGAAGAACTTGTCCAAAGCTGCCCAGCTAATAAGAGACTGACTTAGGACCTGAACACATGCTGTGTTTTAAGCTAATGTTCTTCAAACATGTTTGCTCAACTTTTTCTTAAAATTTTTCAAAAACTACTATCTTCCTCCTACATTTAAAAATTGCCTTAATGTTTTTTCATTGGAAGTTTAAATAGATGTAGAGAATACCTTTTGTTGTGTTGTACATATTGATATAAAAATACAATTTCTTTTGCCCAGCAGGATCAAATTCCCACCATTATACATTTAAAAATGCTTGAATATGTTCTTCATTAATAGTTGGAAATTTAACACTGTATTTTTTTTTTCATTGAATTCATATGTTCATCCTACTTCCTCTGCAAAATGTTATTATTTATTTTATACTTAAGCCTTTTATTGATCATGCTATCATTTTTGATAATAAAAATGTAAATTGAAATTGACTATATTAAAATTTTTCTTTTGCATTAAGTGAATATTTTAGTTCTTTTAATGATTTCCCACTGCTTTTCTGTTTTTTAGTTGTTTCCTTACAGTTTGTTCTAGAGCTTATCATATTTCTCTGAACTGATCAGTTGCTCCTTCTAATAATCATTAAGCTTTAAGTTAATATTTTTCCTTTGGGTTGTGCTATTATAAGTGTGCAGTTGATCGAAACAATAAAAGTATATTATATATTTGAATAGTTAGAATCTTCTATTGGAAATGCATGTTTTTAATGATCTGAATAGGCTTTTTCTTCCTTTTTCCTGATTAGTTTATGCCTCTGTAGGTAAATATACATATAATCAGACTTTGATAGGGCTCAGCATAAATCTTATTCTAAATTTTTAAAAAGTTACAAGCTTGAAATATGCCAGTATCCTAGGTAGGTGGATGAAAATTGAAGGAGGGGTTTTGCAGTAGTAGCAATATCTCTTAGTTCTTTGAATTTGAGTATTATATCAAAAATATGTGTAAGATATGGAAGGACCAGAAAACTTACTGCTGGAGATTTTTATGCCCTTGGTAGTGTATAGGGGAGGTCTCAGGAAGGTTAAAAGATAGGCCTTTAAAATTTTTTCTTCATTTTTAAATTTTGGCTAAGTGGGAGAATGGAGATTATACAAAGGATTATGGGAAAGGAGACCCAACATGGTGCCGCTGTTGCAAGTACTCTTCTGAGGGAGGTCAACTTTGGAAAAGAATAAACTTTTAGAAAGTCTGCAGGGTTACACAGCACCAGCACGAAGAAATCTTTTTAGTAGCAACCTCTGCTAAGATAAAAGCCAGTCACACACCTCACTCAATAGCCAGCCTGAGGCTTCTGCAGACAGAGTTAGGACTCCAACCATACATTGATGTTTCTCTTACTCTCTGCCTCTCTCCCTGCCCCTCTCTCTAAAAAGAGTAAATAAAATCTTAAAAAGAATTATGACTACACCCTTAGGCAACATGGTATTCCGGAAGTACTCTACAGATAATCTGGTATTTAATAACTTTATGTTAATTTAAAAAGTACATTGCCTGAACTTAGCTATTCTGCTAACTATATTTACCTCTGTTGTGTCTTCCTTCTGTTACTGCGTGGTTTGCCTCCGCCCCCGCTGAAACTTCTCTCCGTGGCATCACTAATCTCAGCGTCGCTAGGTCCCGTGGACATCCACAGGCTTTGCCTCCGGTGGTCAGCTGGTGCTGCACTTGACCGGGCTGTTCTTCCGTGTCGTCCTCTCATGACTTTCTGGGACACGGAGCTTTCTTGCTTTCCCTTCTCTCGGCTTTTGTGCAGGTTCCGTTTCCTTCACCCATTTCTTACCTGTAGTGTTTTTCAGGGTTCTGTCCCAGGCCCCTTTGTCATTTACTCGAAGTAAGTTCCCAAAGGCTGGCTCTCTTCACCCCCACGGCTTCATTTACCCTCTGTGTTGATCTGTAGCCGTGATGACGCTCCTGACCTCTAGACCGGGTTTCCAGCTGCTTCCCAGATGTCCCCACCTCGATGTCTGCTCAGATAATGTTCTTTGGGACTGGGCTCCCCGTCTGTCCCCTAACCAGCTTTCCCAGATTGCCCTGTCTCAGTACATGGTACCATTGTCCAGGCAGTTGCCCGAGCCAGCACCTGGGAGTCACCCTCCTTTCCTTTCCTTTCCCTTCCTGATGCCAATTAACTTTGCGTCCTAATAGATCACAAAAACCCTTGGGCTGCCAGTTGCCAAACCAGCGTCTCTAGCTTCTCTAGCTTCTCTCACTCGTAACAGCTGTTCGGCCTGGGTTTTGCTTTCCTCCAGGACCTGCCCTGCCTGGCTCCCGCCATGGTGTCCTGGCTTAAAATCGCTCAGTGGTTTCACCTTGCCCTGGAGATAAATTTCAGGCTCTTTAGCACCAATTACAAGGCTCTTTGGAGCCCACTGGTCCTTATCTGTGTAGCCGTACTTTTCTGGCTCATCACCCTGGCCCAGCACACAAAAGCCGAAGCTGCGTTTCTCTTTAGCACTCTTGTATCTCAGATACGTGTGCTTGCACTCTCCACCTCTGCCTCTTTTCCTTCCGTTCGTTTGTCTGAACCCTTCCCGCGCCTTGGTCCCCCAGCTTTCTGGGGGCCTGGGCCTCCTTAACCAGCTCAGCCGGCGCAGGGCTCTTCCCCTGCTGGCAGCTCCTCCAACTTGAGCTACGTGCGCCTTTCCTGGAGAGCCACCTTTGTGAGCTAAGGAGCAGTCGTCCTTAACTAGGTCTCTGTTCCCTTCATCCCTCCAGCCTGACACGTGCACGAGCATGTTCAGCATCTTTGAACAGGTTAACAGTCTTAAGTGCTTGTGATTTCAGATTGCGTTTGGTTTTCCTCCTCAGTGTCTCAACGAGATCCTGGAGTCAGCAGATGCGCCTTTAGAAGTCACGGAAGGATTCATTCAGTCCATTTCCCTGTCGGTGCCGTGGGGCTCCTTGCTGCAGGATAACTGTGCGCTGGAGGTGAAGGGGCTGGAGATGGCCTTCCGACCTAGACCTCGCCTGGGTAGGTGTGTCGTGTGCTCCCGACTGTTGTTTCATCTTTTAGAGGCTGGGAAAGTAACGGAATTGCATGAAATGCACTGTTTATTTGATTACTTGGAGTTTTTGTGAGGCAGATAAAATGTTAGCGTTTGGGTCCGTGTAGTTTGTGTGATTGCACCTCTATGTTATTTCTCTCCCGTTCATACTATTCATCCACAGAGAGTGGTTTAAATACTTGTCACCAAGGATCTGTTGTGTTTTGAAGATTCAAAGCATTGTGCCAGAAAGCAAGGAAGTGCTCAAAAATTGATGGAGAATGTTCAGAGGACAAAGAGTTGGGCTGCAAGAGGCTTCCATTAGCCAAATCTGGGAAAGCTTGAGAGTGAAAAAGAATAACGACAATAAGGGATTATAACATGCTAAATTAAAAAACACCCTAAGTCCGTATTGACACAAAAAATGAATACGTAAGAGGGGCAGGGAGAGGGAGAGCTCTTCATTGCAATAGAATACCTACTTATAAATGGAAGAAAAAGGTAGAATTTACCATTCTTCTTTGGCTACCATAGTGAAAATTGCTACAGAAGAGAATCGTCAATGAACGCTAATACCATTTGGTGAAGGGTTGTTGAGGAGCTTAATATTTAGATACTATCAAATTATCTCCCACTGATTACATAGTATTTACAAAGGGAAAAAGTTTCTTTGACAGTGGCAAGAATTGACAGTCCTCACCATGAATAACCATGGTTTCAAGCTTAACCTCATCAATAATGGGTCAGACTGACTCCACGTGTGTCCCTATGTGAGTAACCTAGGACACACATTAGTTCCACACTTACTGTTCCTGCTAAAAGTGCTTAATCCGAATAAAATCCTAAAGCAGCAGTCAGACAAATCCAAAATAAGGGAAATTTCATAAACTAAATGGTTGGCACTGTTGAAAAATGTCAACATCATAAAAGATAAGAAGAACAGAGGAACTTTCCTAGGTCAAAGGGGGCTAAAGGCATGGAAGACCAACTGCAGTACATAATCGTGTTGTAGTTCACTGTTTATTGCTGGGAAGGGGGTGATGGGGTGGCTGGGCTAACTTGGGCATGCAGTGTATGTAAGACTTGTCAATGTTATATCCCTTGGGTGTAATTTTGCAGGAGAATGTTCTTGTTTTTAGAGTTACATGTTGAGGTATTATGGAGTGAGTGTTATGATGTCTGCAGTTCAGCAAAAGTATGAGAGAGAGAGAGGGAAGAATTTTTTTTTTTTTTTTTAATTTTATTGTTGTTGTATTACATCCATGTGTGTAGAATCTTGATGAATCTAGGTGAAGGGTATACAGGTGTTCTTTGTTCAATTCTTTCATCTCAGGATTGGTTAAGTGGGAGAAAACAGGAAAAAGCTTTAAAGTTGTAGTAATTGTTTACGAGTATATGTGTGTAATAGCTTTAGTTACACCTATAATATTTTCTCATTTATCAGACACAAGCATGTTCATGCTTCTTGCATGCCTGATACTATTCATAGTGCTTCAAAAATATTACGCTCACAATAACTCTTTGAAATGGATATTTTTTGTTATTTCCATTTTGCAGAACGGGAAATTGAGGCACATAAAGGTTTAATAACTTGTCTAAGGTCATAACTAGTTAAGTGGAAAAGATGGGATCTGAACCCAGGCAGTCTAGTACTGCAGTCCTTATTTTTAACCACTATGCTATGTTGTATCTCAAATTTTCTACTGCAGAGTATGTATTTGTGTGTGTGTGTGTTGTGTTTGTATTTTATAAACCAGTTATAATGGTAGGCCATCTTAAATTATGAACTTAAAATTATTTTTTCAGTGACAAGTGATGTTTATAAATATATACTTGAAGAATGATCATTTCAAATGCTGTCTGAATCACCAAAGCTTAAATTATGCTTAATAGAATTATAGGACATATATTTTAAAAAATTGATGATCTGTGTATGGAAATCTTCCTTAATAATCTGGTATTTAATGAACAAGAATATTTTATCTTTTAACTATGATGAGTAGATATAATAACACTTTCTTATGGAAAGTCAAATGTTTTCTCCTTACTTTAAAAATATCCAGTTAGAAGGGCTTTTAAATTCCATTCGGAAGGCAATAATTCTAGTGATCTCTGTCAGTTTGTTTTGCATAATCTAGGAAAGTGTGGTAGAATCCTCTCACGAGGGGAAGATCTGGGAACATCTGGAAAGGATTTTTCAGTCCATGTAGTTCTCCCTCTAAGGTTGCTGTTTCATTTCATCTACATTTGTACTAACCTTCTGAAGCTCAGGCCAACTGTTATCTCTCCCAGTTGTCCTATTATTAATTCCTTCAGCCAGAAGAATTCACCTCTTCTCTTAGCTGTCATAATGTTTCTGCTGGTGGTTAAAAGTTGCCTACTCATTCTTCTTAATAATATCTGGTTTCTTCCACTCCGTGGTAGGCTCTCAGAGGGCAGAACTAATAATTATTTTCTTTTTCGTCCCCTAGAGAAGGGTCAGCTAACTATGGCTGGCAGGCCAAATGTGGTCTGTCACTTGTTTTTATCAATACGTTTTTATTGCAACACCAACATTTATTCTCTCTGGCTGCTTTTGTAGTGGAGTAAAAGAGTAGTCGTGATGGAGACTATGGGGCCTGAAATGCCTGCAATATGTACTGTCCGACTTGTAGGAAGTGGTCAGTCCCTGCTCTATAGAGTATTTTGAACAGCCCATGCGTGTGTAAAGTACCCGTTAAACACTTATTGAATGAATATATGAATTAACATTGGGCAGATACAGATCCTGCAATGAGAGCACATGTCTCTGGATTGTTTCTGTGATCTGTTGTTTTTATTTTCTCAGTCATTATAAAGTGATGTTTAACTCTCAAGGGTAATTTCTAGAGTATTGTATCCCTGGGTAACACCCTGATGCTAAATATCTTGTGAAGGATTAAGAATTTACCTACTTGAAATGTGTTATTTTAAGAAGTGGCTTTGGGATAACTGTGAGGAATCATTAGGGATTAATGTGTGTTTTCTGCAGCCACGGGCTCTGAGCCCATGTATTGGTCCAGCTTCATGACCAGCAGCATGCAGCTGGCAAAGGAATGTCTCAGCCAGAAGCTGACAGATGAACAAGGAGAAGGAACCCAGCCCTTTGAAGGACTTGAAAAGTTTGCTGAAACCATTGAAACAGGTTGGGCATTACAGAGTATTAAAAAAACTTGATGTTGTAGTAGTACCTTTGTTTAGTAAACCTTGTGTAAGGAAAAGCCATTAGTGATTTTTAAACGAACTGTTCTCACTTCAGAACTTCAGAATTGTGGTTATTTAAATAATTGGATTCAATGTAATTTCATGTTCTTTTGTACCCTCATTTCTGCTTGGTTTATTTTATTAGGCTTAGGCTTGGGACAGAATTCAACAGAAACTGTAGTCACTGGTCCAGCTGTCACTGAGATGTAACAAGGGGAGTGCTCAGTAAAGCAAAGTGTTTAGTACAGAACTCAAGATTTTGGGATTATTAAGGATAGGAATTCAATTCAATTTTATTTTATAAGTTTATATTAGTGTTTTTTCATTTGAAGTTTGTGTTTATGTCTCTTAACGTTGATGGTTACCTGTTTACTCTAGTACTAAGAAGAGTGAAAGTCACGTTTTTAGACACTGTCTTAAGAATTGAACATGTGCCAGAAAACTCCAAAACTGGAACCGCACTTGAAATTCGAATAGAAAGGTAAGATGCTTTATAGCTGAAAAAAGTGACCCTGTTTTACTCACTTATGAATAACAAAAGTCTATCTCTTAGACACTAGATTTCAGAATGCTTTTGGGTATGAGAGGTAATGAAATTAATATGTTGCATGATTTCAGAGTGAAGTGCTATTTTTCAAGTTAGGTTCTAACCCAATTCACAAAAGCTTATAGTACCAGTTGAGGTGGAATTATATGTAATACTATGTTGAATTCAAAGCAAGTAATTACCTTTTGATTGATACTACGTCAAAGGAATGAATATTTGACCACTGCTACATGTAAGGCACTCCTGTTGGAGCATTTCCGTTTTCCACACAAGCCACGTACTATTTTCGGCATGTCTCCTTTACCTGAGCAGCACTTTCGCTGCTTTGGTGAGAAATGCTAAGACTGCTGCTTTCTTTGAGGATTCTGTGAGGGCGTTGTAAAGTCAACGTTTGCAGTAGTGATTTTCTGTGCGTGCCCACGTGGAGCCCTGTGGGTAGGTAGCTCTCCGCCAGGGCCTGCCTTACGTGATCACTCACGGCCGCCGACCGGAGGCAGCAATTGCTGGCCGTGTCTCCAGGCCTGCCCTGCCGGCTGAAGTAGGCAGGGGAAGTGAGTACGCTGAGACCAGAGACCCTTGTGTATGGATCTGTGGGGCGTCTTTGCCAGATTTTAAGCAGATATCCTCTGGTTTCTGTCTTTTCACCAAATATGCCTATTAGTGAAACAGTTGTTGTTAACAGATCTTGAAAATTATATTGCTTTACCTTAAATGGGATCTTAAAAAATATCTAAAATCTCATGTAGTTAGAACTGCTTTCTTTATTTTGATTAAACTAAAGATCAGTCAAGAATTTATAGCATAGCCACAAGAGTTCAAGAAATATCATTTATGTCAGGCCTTTTTGAAGACAAATGCTGTGTCACTGTCACCCGCAGATGTTTGGGAGGGAGGGAGGGAGTGCAGGGATGGTTTCCCTTGAAGCTAATTTTAGGAAGTTAATGAGTTTCCTTCTGAATTTGGGAGCCTTGTAAAGTTGCCCCTCCTGAGGGCGAGGTCCTGTGAGATGTTTACTGTAGTTAAGCGTGGTAATGCGGACTCATATTCTAGGCGGGCTCTAAGGTACTGACACTGGAAAACCCCCTTCAGCTTAAAAGGTTGTGTGCCTCCCTTCTCGTTGCAAGTAGGTTTTCCTGGGAGTTTTCCGCAAACGCCCTTTCTGTTTAACGTCCAGGACTGTGTACTGTGATGAGACCGCGGACGAGTCTTCAGGAATTAACGTGCACCAGCCCACAGCTTTCGCTCACAAGTTGCTGCAGCTCTCCGGAGTCTCTCTCTTCTGGGACGAGTTCTCTGCATCAGCCAAGTCTTCCCCAGTGTGCTCAACAGCACCAGTGGTAGGAAAACAAAACAGAAAAACCAAACCTAAATCACAGATTCTTAAAAGGTTTAAATGAGAGCTATTAAATTTTGCTAGGATATGTAATGTGTTCATGAGTTTCCATCTGATCTGGAAGTTAGCACAACTACTTAGTGATATGGACGTTTGTCAGAGATTTTAAAACATTCAATTTACAATTAATGGCCTTCCTTTTTGCTATGTATTGATTTGATAGAGAAGCATTACCTTCTGTGTCTCGGGGAGAAATGGTGTATTAACATCTAAAGTCCTTATCACACAGGGAATCACACAGCGTTCACATTTACCTTATAGAGCAATTATATTACTGAAAATTTATCCTACAAATTGCATCTTAAAAAATGTTTATAATTAGGGAGCTTTTTATTAATTCTACGAGTAGAGAATCCTTTTATGTATCAAAATCAGTTATTCTATAATTTATCTTTTATGTTATTTCAAAAATCAGATTTTCTTAATTATAGAATGTCTATTAAGTGTTCTTATTACTGTAATTTGAACAGATGCTGTGATTTTTTTTCATAAAGTTCTTTCTCAGTTTGTCTTCATTACCAAGGTACTATGCTGACATAAGATACTGGTTTATCTATTGTAACATAAAATATTGTTTCTCATGTCAAATGTTTTATTCTTCTTAAATTGACATTTGTTTTTTGCATCTCAATTTATTTACAGTAACGTACTTTATTCTTCTTGCATTATAGGAAACTGAGCCAAAGCTGTCACCTAGCTGGAACCCTAAAATTGTTTATGAGCCACACCCACAGCTAACTAGAAGTTTGCCAGAGGTTGCACCCTCTGACCCAGTGCAGATTGGGGGGCTAATGGGTAGGTTGGAGTTGAGTCTCATGCTGAAACAGAATGAAGTACTTCCGGGAGCTAAGGTAAAGACTTGTTTTATTTTCTGTAGTAAGAAATGAAATAAACCTACAAGTGTTCTTTAATGTGTGCATAGATCCCCTGACGGTTCCTGTAGATGACCCTGGGAGTGGGAGGGACCCAGCATCCTGGGGCCACCATTTGCACTTGCAGCTGGGGCTATGCAGTGAGGGCGCAGGTGACTTTGTGCTGCTGCTGCTGCTGCCCAGGCTTCAGGGTCCCCCTGACACTCCCTGTCCCCAACTCTCCCGGCTCTGAGCAGCTGTTAGTCCAGTGGCTGGGAAGGTGCTGTTAAAGGATACCGTTCTACCCTTACACAGCAAAGCTTAAAGGAGGAGAGATTTGGAAGGCAAGCTGACCAAAAATATTTAATTCTATGCCAGAATATTCACCTTCATGTACTTTTAACTTAATGATCATTTTTGTAGTTGTATATATAATATTTATGAAAAGAGATTTTTTTCACGATGTCTTACAGCTTTTTGAAGACTGTAAAGATGACTGTACTTGTTTCTTAGGGAACAGTGTTGAACAGTTTGTTGGAGAAGTAGGAAACATACATTTACTCAGTCCGTTAAATGTGTGTTTCTGAAGCGTTATTTTCAGCTTTGGAAGTGAATTTTCTGTATAATCTCTGTCAAATGCAGTTTCCATTGAGGGGATGCTGGCCCACTCGTGTGAGTGAGCACTGCATCAGGCTGGTGAGGAACTGCAGGGCACCATTGCTGGGGCTGGAAATCTCGGTGGAAAAAGGGAGGGAGAGCCCCTGGGGCGTGGGAGTGTATACAGAAGGGCTTCCAGAGGGTCAGAGGCCCCTGGAAGTCCTTCCTTCAACGGGAGCACCTGACCTTGGGAGTTGGAGGAGGAGGAGGAGGAGGTGATTAGAGCGGCAGCCGTTCCTGTGATTGATCTGCTTGGCCATTTGTTTACCCCGTGTCCTGCCTCAGTTGGTGAGAAATCCCTTCTCCAGGTCTGGCCCCTGTGAGTTAGGTAGTCGGAAGGGAGCGTTTCTGCAGCAGAAAGCCCTAGACCGCTGCTGGGAATCCCCTGCCTGGTCCCGCCTCCGGGAAGAATGCGCTGGCCCTGGGGCTCGCGTGTGCTTTTCTCCAGGAAGAGCAATAGCAGAAACTTCCATGGCTCTGTTTTAATTACTGACAGATAGTCCTCAGCATTGGTGTATTTGATATTTGTGCTAACCCAGAGTTTTGCACGTTATGTATTGATTTGTATAAATAACTGCCTTGTAAGATGCTACTTTTGGCCACCTGTGTATGAGGTAACAAATGCACATCAGGAACTCTTGCTTGGTGACGTTGTCTGCCGGCCAGTCTTTAATATCTGGAGGTATTATTGTGCTTGCCTACGTGTTAGTTTTTGTGGGATAACTTGAGTATTTGTGTATATTTTATTCTTATTTAATGAAAATGAGTACTGAGTGGAAAAACAAAAGTCCTAAGTATTAGCATTGAAAACATAGAACTGATAACCTGAATAAAGTATAGACAAAGATGGCACAAAGTATTAGATCTTTAGACACAAATTTTTTTTAAAGATTTTATTTATTATTTTCAGAGAGGGGGTAGGGAAAGAGGCAGAGAGAGAGAGAGAGAGACAGACAGACAGAGAGAGACAGAGACACATCAATGTATAGTTGCCCTTTACCTGCCTCCAGCTATGGACCTGGCTGGAGACCTGGCTTGCAACCTGGTTATGTGCCCTGGCTGGGAATTGAACCTTTGGGTTCGTAGGCCAGTGTCTATCCACTGAGCCACCAGCGAGGGCTTTTAGTCACTTTCTGATATTTATTAGACTTAAGTATTCAAACTGTGGTTTCAGAGTGTTATGAAAGCTTTCTTTTCTTTTCTTTTTTTTCCTACTTCTTTGAGACTAGTATTCAACAAAAACAGTGTGTAAGTCTGGTGTTTCACATGTGAGTTTTAGCATGTGTTGTCAGGAATGCATTATATATGACATACTGGACTCTGTACTTAATTGACAGACATTTTTGATTCAGTGACCATGTTACATTGATTTAGAAATTTATTTTAGTGTTACATTCTGGAGTTGTAATGTGTTTTCAATACTAAGAAATAAAAACCCAGTATTTAAATTTGGCATATAATTAGATGTTTTCCCACTGTCTCAGCCCTGACTCCTTGCAGCTTTATGGCCTGCAGTGTCAGCAGTCAGCAAGGAGCCCCATAAAACAACTCCCTGTTGACATCAGAAACATCCAGACCTGTGGAGACTTTTTATACGAGTTTATTTGAACCAAAAGTAATGATAGCTGCCAGGAAGGAAGGTGTCCGCTGCTTCCAGGAATGCCAGCTTTGTTGTTTTCTGTCTGCGTTTGAAATGGAGGGAGCGTGTGGGTGGAGAAGGCAGGGCAGGGATGGGACTACAGGACTGTTATCAGAGTGCGTGGTCGCAGTCAAGAACGTACTGGCTGGGAGTCACCACCGCCATGACCCGCCTCGTCAGGCACTTAGGATCCGTTTGCCCCGCGGGTTTACTTTCTGCGGGTTCTGAAGGATGGTTCTGTAGTTTAGTTGACACGTAGAGTCCTCTTGTGCCCACCCTCTGTGGACAGACCGGAGAGCTGTGCCCTGGGAGAGTGGCGGCTCTCGCCTGGGTGCGCACAGGGTAAGACCCTGGCTCTGGGTATGGCAGGTGGTCTTGTGCAGACCCCGGATCCTGGTGGCCTGTCTCCTCATCTGTAAAGCAGCAGCAGTGCGGAGAATCAGGGATGCAAGAGATGCCCCTGGCTTAGTGGCTGATACTCAAAAGAGGAAATGATGATGATGATGATGATGATGCAGAGAGAGAATCAGGGATGCAAGAGATGCCCCTGGCTTAGTGGCTGATATTCAAAAGAGGAAATGATGATGATGATGATGATGATGACGACGACGACGACAACCGGAGAATTCTTGGTTAGATCATGGAAATCTCTCAAAATTACTCTGTAATTTATTTATGTTTCTAGAATCAGAAGAAATTTGTGTTTTCCCTGGAAGATGCCATTTTTCAAATATAAATGTCTTATTGACTGAATTATTTTAAAGTTGCAACAGGGGTCAGTGTTAGCATTGGGCCTCTTCAGCTCTTTAGAATGAGATGTACAGAACAGAATATTTTTTTTCCCAGAACATCCTTCATAGAAATCAGGGTAGAGTGGGATGGGGATTTTATTTCTACAAGAAAGAATGGCCAAAGAGCTAGAAAAGGAAGGGAAGTGCACAGGCGCCCCTTCTGTCAGCATTCTGGCCGTGGCTCACGCCCTGTCCCGCTGAGAGCGGGCTCTGTGGTGCACAGCTGCTGGTGGACAGTCTTCCCGTGCTCTGTGAGCGGCATTGTCCGTGGGCACACCTAGGAGAGCCAGCTTTATTTGCTATCAGTTTAAATCAAGCTTTAAGGATTAGGAATTGAATCTTTCGAAATTATGATGGGGATGAATATTCTACTGCTGCTATTTTAATATTCTTTCTTGGAGACTTAAGACTGTGTCTTAAGACATCCTCAAATACCTTACATATTCAGAAAACAAACAGACAAAATGTAGACGTTGGACTTGCCAATATGGACTTTCTTAGGAGGATTTTCCCTCTGAATTAGTAGAGAGAATCTTAGCTGAAGGAATTCAAAACTAAATCATCAGTATTCATCTTAGTGTATTAAAATATACTAGGACTGGGATTTGTGGTAATGAGATTATAAAGAGTGTCCATCCTAAATGTCCTTTTATTTTATTTTTTTTTTGAAGTTGGATATTGATGGACAGATAGACTCTATTCATCTATTCCTGTCTCCAAGACAGGTACACTTGCTTTTGGATATGTTAGCAGCCATTGCTGGACCAGGCAAGTATAACTCTGTTACTGTGACTTTAATTCTTTAAAACTTTAGTTAAAACATGTAACACACATTTAGGACATCCTTTTATGGAGGAAGGTGTGAAATTCAAGATGTATTATAAATAAGAATCCTGAATAGTTAAATTGTGCTACCATGACACAAATTAGCGTTCAGATTATTTATGTTACTTTCTTAACTTCCTTAAAATTGTCTCGCTTACGTCCTTGGTTGGGGATACTACTTCATACAACTGAGAAAGTATAATTCTTTAATATAGTGAGTAGCATACCTTTTTAATGACTTACCTATTAAAGATAATATTTTTGTGGTTTCTTGCTACATGCTTGAAGATATTGCCTAGGTTTCTGATTAACGTTGAACAGTGGTGGCATAGTGCTGACAGTGGTATTAAGGTTCTGTGGTATTATTGTGAAATAATTATTATATTATTATAATATTAATGTAATATAATTTAATACATTATTATTAATTCATTCATTCATAATATTGTAATGTAATATAATAGAATGTAATTTATTATATAATGAATATTATAATAATTATTTCACAATGATAATATTATTGTGAAATAGGGTTAGTAATGAAAGAACAAAAGATCCATCCTGTAAGAAGGGTTAAATTTCTTTTTCTTCCTTAAAGATTTGTTTATTTATTTATGAAAAGATCTTATTTATTTTTCAGAGAGAGAGGAAGAGAGGGAGAGAAACATCAATATATGGATGCCTTTCACCTGCCTCCAGTTAAAGATTTTATTTATTTTTAGAAAGAGGGATAGGGAGAAATAGAGGGAGAGAAACATTGGCTGCCTCTCCCATGCCCCCAGCTGGGGACCTGGCCCACAACTGAGGCACATGCCCTGACCAGGAACCAAACCGGTGACCGTTAGGTTCGCAGGCAGGCGCTTAATCCACTGAACCACACCAGCCAGGGTGAAGGGCCACACTTCCAAGGTGCTGTAGCCACAGCATTGCAGTGATAACCATAGCACTGGCACACGTGCTGCAGCGTCTCCTTTGGATTGTGTGGTTTTGTTCATAAATCGCAATTTATTCTTAGGAAAGTCACTTTACAAAAATGTTGCCTTTGGTATCAGGTAAGTGGGTTTTGAGAGAGAAATGATTAACTCCAAATTTAATTGCTGTTCTGTTTTCCTTTCGTATACTTGTAGAAAATTCTAGCAAAGCAGGCTTATCTAATAAAGATAGAAAAAATCGACCCATGCAGCAGGAAGAAGAATACCGCATTCAGATGGAATTAAACCGGTTTTATTTGAGAAAAGACTCCCTCTCGGCGGGTGTGTCTTCAGAGCAAAGCTTTTATGAGACAGAAACAGCCCGCACGCCGTCCAGCCGTGGTAAGCAGCAGAGCGTGAACACCAGGGTCGCACGAGAGCATCACAGAGCAAAGGGAGCTTGGTTTCGGCCACCGTGAGATGGGCTTAGTAATGAAAGAAGCTCCTTACTGTAAGAAGGTTTGAATTTCTAATTCAGCATTAAGGTGGCATCCTAGAATATCCTGTTTTACTTGCGTAGTTTATGTAAATCATGATTTATTCTAAGGAAAGTCAATTTACGCAAATGTAGACTTACACAAGAAATAAACAGGGTAATTCTCCATTTCAAATTCTTAGGAGCCCACATGATGATTTATAGATTCCTTTAAATATAAACCTTTCTCTATTAACCTATTATATATAGATATAATCTTTATCTATATGCAAAATATACTTTGCATTTAGAGGTATTTCAGAATGTATGAGTATAATACTCCAAATAATGAGTCAATTAAAGTATGGAATGTTGAACTAAGTAGAAAATTAAAGTCAACTGAAGAACATTAGGCCTTAACAAACTTTATTTCCATGAGGATAAATTAATCTCCAAAAAGAAGTGAAATGTAAATAGAATTCAAAAGCTCTTTTTAAAGTTTTATTCATTTTTTATTCTTTTATTTATTTTTATTTTTCAAAGATTTAAAAATTATTTTTAAAGAGAGTGGGGAAGGGAGAGAGGCAGAGAGGGAGAGAGACATCAATGTATGGTTGCCTTTTACCTGCCTCTAGCTAAGGACCCGGCTGGAGACCTGGCTTGCAATCTGGTTATGTGCCCTGACTGGGAATTGAAGCAGCGACCTTTAGGTTCACAGACCAGCCAGCGCCTTATCCACTGGGCCAAAATTTTATTCATTTTTAAAGAAATAGCCATATCCATATGAAATCAGATGTTGCACCTTTTTAGTTTGAATTTTAACTTCTAAATTATAATACGACACCTAAAAATATACCAGGTAGCACTGCGCATCAAAGTTCACCAGCAAGATAACATAACCTTTCGTTAACCTACGTTCAGGTTAACAAAAGTTAACTTGAGTTTTTACTGTGCCTTACATCTTAGATCCAAATAAATTACCCCATTGGAAGTAACAAAATTTAGGATATCACTGTATCTCAAATAGTCTGAAGGAAGAATATTATATTAATGTATATTTACTTAATTTAAAGATGTTCACTTGTGGAATTATAATACAATTGACAGCGTTTCATTCTCTCCAGAAGAAGAGGTTTTCTTCTCCATGGCTGACATGGACATGTCCCACAGCCTGTCTTCTCTTCCGCCCCTGGGGGACCCCCCAGATATGGACCTTGAGTTATCATTAACTAGCACATACACCAATACCCCAGCAGGATCTCCATTAAGTGCTACTGTGGTAAAGTATTGTTTAATTTGTGTTCTAGTCTTGAAAACTTCTAAAATTCATTACTCTATTCACCTGCTTTAAAATAATTCTTTTATAGCTTCAGCCAACATGGGGCAATTTCCTTGACCACCATCAAGAACAGCCAGTAAGAGGGTCAGCATTGCCATCCAACCTGATCCACCCATCATCTTTACAGAAGGCTTGTAAGTGAAAGTAAGACGTTTGGTGATGGCTTCCACTGGAAGTTTTAAAAATTTGAAATAAAAAAATGCCATTCTACTTCTTCTTTCCTTTTCCTTCATAATTATTTCTTTTTGGTCTAGACCATGTAATAAAATTTAGAAGGAAAATGAAGCATTATGGAACAATTCATTGTGAAGTTTTAGTAGTTAGTTGTCTGTTCACTGTATTCTTTGCCTAAATACTTCAGCAGTTTTAGTTAAAAGTACATCATAAGTTTCATACTATTATTGCAGTTTCCGAGTCTCAATCAACCATCTAGTTTTTGTTTCACTGTTTATACTTGACTTGAAAGTGAACCTCAGGTCTCTTCCCCGTACAATTTAATTGGAATAGACACAAGGTTTAGAGGAAAATTTGGTGAGCAGCTTGGGTTGATTTTTGACTTTTTCAGCACAATTTTATTAATGCAAAGCTGTGGTCACACATTTCTTTCTTTTTTTTAAAAATATTTTATTTCATTATTTTTTAGAGAGAGGGGAAGGGAGAGAGGCAGAGAGGGAGAGAGACATCAATGTATGGTTGCGTTTCACCTGCCTCCAGCCACAGACCTGACTGGAGACCTGGTTTGTAACCTGGTTATGTGCCCTGGCTGGGGAATTGAACCTGCGACCTTTGGGTTCGCAGGCTGGCACCTTATCCACTGTGCTACCAGCCAGGGCAACACATTTCTTTTTTTTTTTTTTTCTTTTAATTTTATTGTTGTTGTATTACATCCATCCCTTTTTTTCTCCCCTCTGTCCCCCTCCCCACCCACCCTTTCCCCCCAAAGTCAATCCCACCTGTTGTCCATGTGCAACACATTTCTTATTGTATCATACATACTCTTTTGAACTTCGGGTATCAAGGATCCTGGATATAACATGCAGGAAGATAACAGTTTGTTTTATTACTTGGTTAGTATCATTCAAATTGTTGTGTAATCATGATTTGGAAAACTGATACATAAGTTACGTTTTATAATTCTGACATAACAGATTATTTTTAAGTGTTGAACTTCATGTGTTTAATGTTAACACGTGTGTTGCAGCCCTCCCGTCCAGGCCTGTCTCCGTGGATGAGTCCAGGCCCGAGCTGATTTTCAGACTCGCTGTGGGAACTTGCTCAGCCTCGGTGCTGCACATTGACCCGTTGTCCCCGCCCGAGACGTCGTTGAACCTTAACCCCTTGACACCTCTGGCAGTAGCCTTCTTTTCTTGTATAGAAAAGATTGACCCCGCGAGGCTTTCAGCCGACGATTTTAAGTCTTTCAGGACAGTGTTTGCAGAAGCCTGCCCACACGATCACCTGAGGTAAGCGCTCATATTCATTAATGATCCTCGAAAAAGAACCAAAACCAGGCTTTTGTTTTTATGTATCGACCTCACTCTGTTTGTTTTTAGAATTCACATTTTATTTGCAAATGAGTGGGATGATGAGTGCTGCAGTGGTGTTGGCCATGGAATCTCTCATTCAGGTTACTTGGCATGTCAGACATTTGGGTAGAGGCTCTGGATAACCTGAGCTTGGAGATGACCTTTTCTTTAGCTCCCTGCCCTGCGCTTGTCCCGCGCCTTCGACCACACTGCCATCATACGTACAGATGCCGTTATGGTCGTAAAAAGAGTTGTTACGCTGCTGGTTGAGCAGAGATGTCAGTGGCGGTCAGAGTAAGCAGGCTTACTGGGAGGTCTGGGAAACTGTGCGTGGCCCTGGTCGCAAGGAAATGATACCAAGGCCCAGGGGCTCGGATGCTACATTTTCCACCCTCTGCTCAAAAAGTCAAAGCTGTCGTACAGCCAGTGATCTTTTCATAGACTAAGTTCTAATAGATGACATAATTCAACTTGTAAGTGTAATATTATTAATGGGCACATGCTATTTATTTTACCATGATAGTCACCTACAAATCATTGTCATGTTATTTTGTAAACACAGTGGCTTATACAATATGTTAATATTTTTAGAAAATATTTGGAGTTATTTTAACTCCAATATTTTGGGAAGTATTTAAATTAGTATATAAATTAGTTTTTATACCTCACAAAATAACTTCTGCTGGTTAGAGAATCATAGTATTTAGAATCTAACCAGAAGAAACTATTTTTCTTCCAGTTTTTGACAAGGTTTCAAGTATCTATCAGTAGGAACTATAACAAAAGCAATAAAAATAAGACAACTACCTTCATTTGAGCTCCATTGAAGTTTTAAAAATATTGCATGATGCTTTTAGATAATTTTAAGAAATTGTTACAGATATATATATTATAGTTTTTAAAGATTTGATCCACTTCAGTGTAAATTTTATTTTTTAATTATATTTATTTTTAAAAGATTTTTATTTATTATTTTTAGAGGGAGAGGAATGGAGGGAGGCAGAGAGGGAGAGAAACATCAATGTATGGTTGCCTTTCACCTGCCTCCAGCCATGGACCTGGCTGGGAATAGAATCAGCAACCATTGGGTTTGCAGGCCGGTGTTTATCCACTGTGCCGCCAACCAGGGCCAGTGTAAATTTTAAAATGTGGAAGAAGGAAGGGCAGTTTTGGGAAATAAATATATCCCAGATAATTATCTGTCAAAAGAATTGTTTCCTTTATTTAATGTCAGGGAAATTTGAAGTAGTATATCTGGTTACTATCCTTAGGAATATTATTTACAACTTGAATTTGTCAGAATAGGTAGGTAATTGTTATACTTCATTAACCTTTGTGTACTGTTTATACATTGCTCAATGTAGAAGTAAATGGATACTCTTAAACACTGCATTTCTCATGATAGATTTATAGGTACTGGCATCAAAGTATCTTATGAACAAAGACAAAGATCGGCTTCTAGATGTTTTAGCACTGATGTGTCCATTGGGCAGATGGAGCTTTTGGAGTGCCTGTTTCCAACCGATGTCCATTCTGCGTCTCCTCACTACACAGAGGTAAATGCTAACTGCCCCTCCTTGGTGATCATTCTTGAAACCTGTCTGCTTCTAAAGACTTGTATGAACAGCAATGATTTTCTTACAAAATGGGATAGGAAGTCATGTAGGAAGAGAGCATGTGTGTGTATGTTAACATTTGTGTTTTATTTAAATAGATTTTTTAAGTATGGCATTCAAGGCAATAAGAGCATAAGAGTAAGTTAAACATTTTAATTTAGAGTTGACTTGCTTCAGAGTGGGGCGAGTGACTCCATTTCACTAGTGTTTTAAGCAGTCTTCATTTCAGAAGAATTCTGTTAAGAGCTGCTGCGTGCTAAGCGCTGTTCACTATGGAGCGCAAGTGGAATGCCTTGTGTTCCTCTCTTATTAACCTATTTTCTTTTGTAAATAGGTTTTATTTATTTTACTATTACAGTTGTCCCAATTTCCCCCCTTTGCTCCCCTCCACCCAGTACCCCATTTCCTCCAGCAATGCCCCCCTTAGTTCGTGTCCGTGAGTCATGCATATAAATTCTTTGTTATTAACCTGTTTTCATTCCTACCTTAATAGTGTGTCCTGGAGAAACTTCAAAGCTGTCTAAGTGATGCTTGTCATTTTTACTTTGCCCTTATATATTATTTTATTTCAAAGCACCTTCTTGGGCATTCGTTTGTCTGAGTCTTCCCCTCCATTTTGTAGGTGAGACACAAGGCGTCATAGAAGTTAACTAACTTGTCTAGGATTCATGTTGGTAGCAAGTGATAATGAAAACTTAAACCAAGGTTTTCTGATGCAAAAAACTCTTCCCAGTGTTATGTTAGCATTAATTCATGTGATAAAATGATAGTTTAATATTTTACCTTTGTCTTTGTTTTAAGCTTTTGATGTTCCATTCCAAAGAACGAACCGATTCCCACCTCCCTGTGTGTCTTCAGCTTCATTATAGGCATTCTGAGAATAAAGGGCCCCAGGTGAGAGGTGTTTTTCTGTGACGACCCTGCACACTGTCATTTGACATAGTTTTTTAGTACTGTTAGTGATCATATTAATGCTTGTCTTTTTTTTAAAGGGTAATCAAGCAAGACTTAGTTCTGTTCCTCAGAAGGCGGAGTTACAAATTAAATTAAGTCCAGTGTTTTGTGAGCTGGATATCAGTATTGTGGACAGGCTAAATTCCTTGCTGCAGCCACAGAAACTTACTACAGTGGAGATGATGGCATCTCACATGTATACTTCGTATAATAAGCATATTAGTCTGGTAAGTATTCAAAGGCTGCAATACTAATCAGAATTATTGCTAGCTCATTGGCTTATTTGGACTATTTCTGGGTAGTTTATGCACATATTATGAAAATAGCATTGTTTGTAATGAATAAATGGAGGCATGTTTTATATATATCAGGATACTAGGTAGCTAAATAAGTTTTGTTAATATACTGAGTGAAATTCTATGCACCTATTTTATTTACTTATTTTTTAAAAGTGTAATCCTCATTGTATTTTTTTCACTACCAATTAGTCCTCTTATAGCCCTCTCCCCTCAGCCAGTGCACCTGTTTTAAATGATGGTTATGAAGATAGTGCTGTGAAGAAGGCTCATGAAGAAGTAAACTTCCATTACAATGCTATGAATAAAATTGATGCACAGGAAGGGACTGAATAGAAATATACCGATTGGTAGCAATAAATACGCAAGAGCAATAGAATTAATTTCCTTTCCTGTTTTTTTTTTAAAGATTTTATTTATTATTTTTAGAAAGAGGGGAAGGGAGAGAGGCAGCGAGGGAGAGAGATATCAATGTATGGTTGCCTTTCACCTGCCTCCAGCTATGGACCTGGCTGGAGACCTGGCTCGCAACCTTCTTATGTTCCCTGACTGGGGAATCGAACCAGTAACCTTTGGTTCGCAGGCTGGTGCCATATCCATTGTGCCAGGGCTTAATCCACCAGCCAGGGCTTAATTTCCTTTCCTTTTCTGCCTTATCTGAATATTACAAAGTGTGATTGTAATACCATCACAAAAGTTTATTCCCACATTTCACAAAGTACTTTAGCCCCTATAAAATGTCACCTGTATAAGATACACTTTTGAAAATGGGAATGTTATTTATTGGATTCTGTTATTGAGTATCATATTATATCACTTATACTTAGATTTGATGCCTGGTGTCTTTCTAAGCAAATCAAGCAAGGTTTTCGAGAGCTCTATTAGAAATTTTTGGGCTTAGGACCAGGAACGGAGATGAGTTGCAAAGAAAAGGGAAAAGATATGTATATATTTTACTTCATTTGCTTCTCCCTCAATTGGCGATATAGTGTTCACCTCACTAATTCTTTATTTCAGTGTTCTTTATTTTTTGTCACCAATTGCTTGTTATTTTAAGTTCTATTGAGGCCATTGTTTGTATTTGTTGTTAGTCATTGATGTATTGGGATGGTGGTTTAATCTCTTGAGCTATTTGTGCTGAAGTCATGATGGTATACCTTATACTAAAGCTTTATGTTTCAACACATTTTAGAGAAAGAATAGAAATAGGCTTTCATCTGAAGGGCATTTCTTTTTTTCTTTCTTTCTTTTTTTTTTTTGAAAAGCATTTTCTTTTAATTTTTTTTTCTAACATGGCTTTGAGTAAAATGGTGCATGTGTGTTTTGGTTTCTAAGAGCCATGTGATGGGCTCCTACCCTTGGGAACTCAGCATGAGTCACCTGAGGGAATGTTTATTTAGAACCTATGACTCCAAGCCTCTGGGCTTAGTCCTGGAAATACAGAATGAGTCAGTGCTGGGCCTTTGCAGTTGGCATAATTCATCTGGTTTCACACTCACACGGGGTCTTTTTTTTTTTTTTTTTTTTTTAATATTTTATTTATTATTTTTAGAGGGGAAGAGAGAGAGGCAGAGAGGGAGAGAGACATCAATGTGTGGTTGCCTTTCACCTGCCTCCAGCTACAGACCAGCTGGAGACCTGGCTTGCAACCTGGTTAAGTGCCCTGGCTGGGAATCGAACCAGCGACCTTTGGGTTCGCAGGCCGGCGCCCTATCCACTGTGCCACCAGCCAGGGCTCCACGCTGAGTCTTTGAAGTAGCATATTTGTAGATAAAGCCTTCAAATTGGATATTGGCTACTAGAGGGATTTTTAACTTGAATTTGTTGATAAGTTAATATACAGGTTATTTTTTTTTAGCCTATGGAAAAATGTGTATGCATCTGTTGTGCCTTTGTCTTCACTTTGGTTAAGCTTTCATTGTTATTTGCTCATTTATTTTATGTGTGGATTTACCTTTTGCCAATAGTTTTGGCTTTTGTTAATAGTGGTTGGACTATCAAATTTCATTATACTAATATGGTAGTGATTACTTTGAATTAAATTTTAATGTATTATACTGAATAAGAAAATAGTGAGTATACGTATTGTGATGTTGAATACTAATGTCATTTATGTTTATTTACGTAATTTAGCATTTGGCCTATTTTTTGATGTTTTGTGTTTTAGCACAAGGCTTTCACTGAAGTATTTCTAGATGACTCACATAATCCTGCAAATTGTCGGATATCAGTGCAAGTTGCCACACCAGCCTTAAACCTTTCTGTTCGCTTCCCAATTCCTGACCTCCGGTCAGATCAAGAAAGAGGACCGTGGTTTAAGAAGTCGCTTCAGAAGGAGATTCTTCATTTGGCATTCACAGACCTCGAATTTAAGACTGAGTTCGTAGGAGGCTCAACCCCGGAGCAAATTAAGCTGGAGCTTACCTTCAGAGAACTCGTTGGTAAGACTGACCTGCCTGTAGAGGCGCCAGACTAGAAACAAACAGTTGTCGCGGGGGGAATGGAATACGGTTAAAATACATGGTGTTGCAAGACCAGAGTAACCGCTTACCGGTGCTGTATACAGATATGTGACACAGGTCATTGTTGGAAAAGAAATGACTAAGCATGCGATTTACTCACTTCGTTAAGGCTTCTTTCCTCCGGGGAAGGAAGTGCTGTTGCCTGTGTCTCCCCGCCTGCCCCACGGTCCCCTCACTCGGAGGAAATGGAGCGCCGCTCTGCGTTAGCATTGCACCGGGCCCGGGACACATGCCACCTTGTTTCCGTTCCCCATCAGTTCGATGGGGGCTTATTATTTCCAGCCATTCGTGTCATTTGTAAGGGAGGAGCCTGTACGCTTAAGGGGAAGGACCTTCTGGGATCGTGTGGTATAAGTGGCAGAGTCAAGGCTCAGACCCAGGGTTGACACTAGAGCTTGAGCTTTTTATTGTCACAGTACTCCCCGGTGACATTTCTTTGTGAAACCTGGTTTAAGTCTTTTTGTGTTATTCTGCTTTTGTGAGCTAATGGACAGTATGTGTACATTTAGAGTGAATTGAGTTCATGAAGAACTCGGGAAGATTTTGATGTGGGCTTTTTTTGGGTGATTCCCTAACAACTGCCTCCCCCCACCCCTGCCCCCACCCCTCTGCCACCCCCCGCCTCTGCCCACACCTTCCCACCACACACCCTCTACTCACCACCCGTTTTGGGAATGGGCTGCAAAGTTTTCCTTCCCTCTTTTCCATTCTTAGAGATATTGAAAATTGAGTGTTGCCAATTATGACTTCATGAAAGGGTATTGAGATTTATCTAGTCTTTCCTTACCTCCAGTGGTAAGAGACTCATTATCCTAGAGGAAAATCGGTCTTTGTTACATGGAATGAAAAGACATGTGTAGGGCTATTGTGAATAGAGGTCATTCTTACAGTGCTTGATGCAAAATTGATATGTAAGACATGCTGTTATTATCTCTGTTTCTGGATTAACTGCATAAATTTTTATGAAGAGTAATCATTAAGTGGCACTTAGTAAGTGGCACCTGCTTTATTTACTGTCATGGTCATGCCCCTACACATTAAACATTGGTACTTGACACTTGAAAAGTTGCATGTGAACAAAAAGCATCTTTAATTTATCTGCTTATTCTGTCTCCCCACATGTACTCTAGAAATAGGAACAAATTAATAAATGCTGTAGAACTTATTGTTGCGTATATTGCTGATGAGAGCATCTTTGCTCCCCTAAGGAGGAAAGTACCTTTTGGCCTTTGAGGAGAAGAGCATTCCAGTTGATCAGTCTTGTTTTATTAGGGTCATTCCAGGAAAATAAAGGAGAGCCATCCATGAAGTTTTTCCACGTGTCTAGTGGAGTAGATGGAGACACGGCATCGTCAGATGACTTTGACTGGCCACGGTGAGTGAGCGGATGGATATGATATCACATTTAATGAGATTTTCCACTAAAAAATCAGTTATTAACCGTCATTTAACCATCATTTTAAACATCATTTCAACTGTTAAATGTAAGCTAAAAGTATCCAGTCTTGATGAGAGAAACCAGAGAAAGATGGACAAATGAAATACAAAGTATTTCTTGAGAACTGCTCTATGAAAGGTGTTTGTTAGGAATTGTGAGAGACGGAAGCATAAGATGTATTCTCTGGCCTCAAGTCTCCTAGTTGGAGCACAGGGACCAAAGAATCATTGATCATTTTAAAAAGAGTTCAAGGCTACAGTTGACAAGAGCATAGGACACCATTTGGTTAGTTGTCAAGAGAATTTTATAGTCAGTGATGCTTTGGAGTAATGCTTTTCAAATCTGGGAGCTTTAACAAAATACTGGTTCTTGGGCCCCACCCCGGGGTTCTGAGAGAGAGCCTGGGCACAGCACAGTTCAGTGTCCACCGGTGCCCGGCGCTGCAGAGTCGGAGAACCACTGCCTTAGGGGTGCTTAGAGCTGAGGTCGTTCGTGAGACTACGTCCGCCTCATCGTGGGCTTGGACTGTATGTAAAACAACCTGTCTGTTAGTAGAGTGAAGCCTCTCTAAAAGTGACCTTTTTTTGTGCCATTTTCCTGCTTGCCCTCTCTTACACTTGTCACCTATACTTCAGAGCTGTCAGACTTTTAGGACAGATGTTACCAGCACCTGTCTGAAACGCTGCAGGAGTTTAGAGCATGAGTTTGCATCCTAAGAGATGGATCTACTTGTAATTCCTTCCAATGTAAGGAATTACATAACTTGGAAGCACCATTTATATTAGGATATCGATACACTAGGAGACATGTGATAGTTGATAGTCAGGACCAACC
The DNA here is from genome assembly GCA_004026585.1 of Noctilio leporinus. Taxonomy (NCBI): domain Eukaryota; kingdom Metazoa; phylum Chordata; class Mammalia; order Chiroptera; family Noctilionidae; genus Noctilio; species Noctilio leporinus. The sequence goes on along the minus strand of PVIW01000272.1, from coordinate 398,502 downwards.
GGTACTACCTACGTAGGAAGAAGACAAAGCAGTTGTAGATGCAGCAGAGATGTCTGTCTGATTGGGTGCCATGCTTCCGCGTGGCAATGCGCTGCTACGGTAAAGAAGAGACGGCGTGGCAATGCGCTGCTACGGTAAAGAAGAGACGGCGAAACCTCGCAACACTAGGCTTCTGAGACACGCAGGTGTTCCGTCACAGCAGAACAGGCTGCGTGCACAGCGATCAGGGTTAGTGAGAATAAACAGATCGGATCCTTAGGCAAAAACTTGCTGAAAGGTGACTTTCAAACATGAAATTTGAAAGTAATCTTTGTCACCTCAAAAGATCAGATTTTCAGTTAGCTGAGAATAAAGTGTTCATGCCTTTCTTTTATTTACTTGTCTCATCCATTCCACACTTTTAAGTTTATAACATTCCCGGAAGTGGGGGAGATTAGGTATAGTCAGACTTTAGAGAGAGGCGGAATCCCACCATTAATGACTTAATCAGTGGTCTTTGTATTAATTTGCATAAAAGTTAAAGCTTTGCAGTTGACACATAGATCTTGATTTTTCAACTTGTCTCTGCCATCAGAATTGTACTGAAAGTAAACCCACCAGCCATGCATTCCATTCTGGAGAGGATTGCAGCAGAGGAGGAGGAGGAGGGTGACGGCCACTATCAGGAGGAGGAAGAGGGAGGTGCTCACTCCCTAAAAGACGTGTGTGATCTCAGGAGACCCGCGCCCTCTCCCTTTTCCTCCCGCAGAGTCATGTTTGAAAACGAACAGGTAAAATACAAGTGTGGGCGAGCCGCGCAGTCATTACCCTTGGTCACACGGCAATGATTTGAAATCTTTTTCTTAAAAAGAGAAAAGAACACGCAGTATTCTGTTTGTACTAGGTTTTTAACTGCAAGATTGAATAGTATCTATATCTTTTTCTTAGCAAAGAAGTAAGCACGTAACTTTTAACTGATATACCAAGTTCTATGCCTAGATGAAGAAGAATGCACCTACTGTTGTAAACGTAAAGTGGTTATTCGATGCATTTCTTTTTATTTTTCCACTAAACTACTGCTTTAGATGGTGATGCCAGGAGACCCTGTGGAAATGATGGAGTTTCAGGATAAAGCAATCAGCAATTCTCACTACGTTCTGGAACTTACACTGCCCAATATTCACATGACACTACCTAGTAAAAGCTTTTATGAGAAGCTTTACAACAGGTGAGTTTGAACCCATGGAGTTGACTTTTTTTTTTTAAATTTTGTTGTTGTTGTATTACATCCATCCCCTTTCTGTTCCCCTCTGTCCCTCTCCCCACCCTGGAGTTGACTCTTCGGGGTGGACTTCTCTGCCTTCCTGCCTTCCTGCCTCTCTGTTGACCCCTGTGCCCTATGCTTGGTGCTGCCTCCCACCCTAGCTGCTCTGCCTGGTGCCAGTGTGGCCACGTCCTTTTACGGTGTGCTGTTGTCACAGCAGGGTCCTAACCAGTGTGTCCGGCATCTGCGTTCCCATGTGGGAGGTGTTTATTCCCTTTGCCCTGTGTCAGCTCACCTGGCCGCTGCTCAGATACTCCTCCTTTGTGTGCAGCGACATGGGTGGGGCCGGGGTTTCCGTGTGGAGGGCCGACAGGTGCTGGGGTGGGCTCGGAGTCCTGGCATCTCCGTGCAAGGAGCACCCTTCTCAGAGTTCGGAGAAGGATCTCATGAGACACTGTAAACTCTAACCTCAAAACTTCTGTGCAAAAATTTAAATTTATTTTATGTAAAGCCCCTTAAACAACCAAGCAAATGTGTTGAAATAAACGGCATTCTCGTGGTGAAGACCACAGCCGGTGGAGACTCCGTGCAGTCAGCCTCCTTGTTGGGAAGTGGAGGCGATCCTCTTGCCGACCCCTTGGGCTGTCGGGAGGATCCAGTGCCCAGCACTGGGAGCTTGGGGACGGTGGCTGGTGCCCTGCGGGCACTCGGCCGGTAGCCACCTGCTGCTGTTGTCAGCCACCCACTGAGGGACTCTCCTCTGCAGTGGACCTGCAAGGCGCTCACATATGGGCCTGGTCAGGGTGTCCTGGTGTCTGCCACCACTAGTTTCCCAGTGTGGGCAAGTTATTCTAACCTCTCTCCATCTTCAGGAACTTCAGACTGTCATTTCTGATGTGGATTTACTTGGTATCGAATATCACAGGCCCTTTATTCCCAAAATGTTAGTAATAAGCTGGGTCTCCTCACTGACCACCAGTGACCAGGACTGTTGATCTTAGAGTCAGAAAATTAAGTTCCAGAGATAGATACACATGCAGAGTCTCCTTCCACAACTAAGAAGGAGCACAGCTACCCCAAAACTGGAGACAGCTTGGATTCCAGAAAATCAAGCTGCAGGGAAGTCTAACAAACAGATATAAAGAAGAAGTATTCATCCAGATAGGTAGGACAGGTGGAGCAAGAGTGATACGTCAGGGACAGCGGCCGTGACTGGCTGGCGGAAAGCAGTCACACATTAGAGAAAGTAGGGTAAGGCACCTGGGGAGTGCTGCTAGCACCAGACCAGACCATGCAGCTTACAGTTTCAGTGCCAGAGAAGATAAGTCCTCAGTGCTTCTGACTGTGAAAACCAGTGGCAGTTGGAAGCTGAGGAAGAAATTGCAAGTCTCTCAGCAGAGTCCATTTGTTTGGAGGCCCTCACAGTCCTAGAACGTCCGCAGACCCACCTACTCTGGGAACCACAGCCAGGGCAACAGCTAGAGAGGTGCCAGTCCCATACAGGAAGTGGGAGAAGCGCCTGGGAAAGGGGTGAGTGTCAAGCAAGTGACATTGCTCCCCCTTGGATGCTTCCCCGACATACAGCATCACAGTGTGGTGAAACGGGTCACCCCGCACTGACAAACACGTAAGGCTCTGCCCCTTACAACATAACAGGTGTGACAGCTTTAAGACACAGAAACAAACACAGGAGCTGGTCAAGTTGAGACAGAGAAGTATGGCCCAAAAGAGGGAGCAGATCAAGGTTCCAGTGGGAGAACTAAGCGACGAGGAGATGCCAACCTAACAGATGCAGAGTTCAAAACACTGGTGCTAAAGATGCTCACAGACTTGACAGATATGCTTACGTATGGAAAGAGTGAAGGTGATGTTAAGTGAAATGAAGGAAATGCCACACGAAATCAATGGTGAAGAGAAGAAAACTGGGTTTCAAGTCAATGATTTGGAACGTAAGGAAGAAATAAACAACCAGTACAGAATAAGGAAACAAGAACTGGAAAAAATGGGGAGAGGCTTAGGAACTTCTGGGACTACTTTGTTTATTTTTATCTTTAATTTTTTTGGTTGAATTTTTTTTCTTATGGTTAAGAACACTTAACATGAGATGAACATCTTCACAAACTATTTTAATTTTTTTCTTATTTTTATATTTTTAAAGATTTTACTTATTATTTCCAGAGAGAGGTAAAGGGAGAGAGGTAGAGAGGGAGAGAAACATCAATGTATGGTTGCCTTTCACCTGCCTCCAGCTATAGACCTGGCTGGAGACCTGGCTTGCAACCTGGTCATATGCCCTGGCTGGGTATCAAACCAGTGACCTTTGGGTTCGCAGGTCAGCACCCATCCACTGCACCACCAGCCAGGGCCACAAACTTGTTTTTTTTTTTTTTTTTTTTAATTTTATTGTTGTATTACATTCATCCCATTTTCCCCCCTCTGCTCTCCCCTTCCCCAGTCTTCCCTGGGACCACTTTAAACATCCAAATAATAGGGATGCCAGAAGGAGAAGAGGAAGAGCAAGAAATTAAAAACTTACTTAAAAAAAATAATGACAGAAAACTTCCCAAATCTGGCAAAGGAAATAGACTTACAAGTCCAGGAAGCACAGGGAGTCCCAAACAAGCTAGACTCAAGGAGGACCACACCAAGACACGTTATAATTAAAATGCCAAAGGTTAATGATAAAGAGGGAATCTTAAAAGCAGCAAGAGAAAAGAAGAAAGGTACCTACAAAGGTATTCAAAGTGATGAAAAGCAAGGACCTACAAACAAGATGACTCTGTCCAACGAAGCTATCATTCAGAATGAAAGGGCAGATAAAGTGCTTCCCAGACAAGGTAAAGCTAAAGGAGTTCATCATCACCAGGCCATTATTATATGAAATGTGAAAAGGACTTATTTAAGAAAAAGAAGATCAAAACTATGAACATTAAAAAGACAATAAACTCACAATTATCTAACAGAACCTAAAAAAATTTTTAAAACCTGAGCGACAACCAGAATAGGATCAGAATCATAGGTATGGGGATCATTTGGAGGATTATCAGCTGGGAGGGGGAAGGGGGAGAATGGGGGAAGTGGTGCAGGGATTAAGAAGCATAATTGGTGGGTACAAGATAGACAGGGGGAGTTAATAATACCTGAAAGAACTTATGTACATGACCCGTGGACATGAACTAAGGGGGATGGAATTGCTGGAGGGAAGTGGGGTATTGGGCAGAGGGGAGCAAAGGAAAAAGAAATTGGGATGACTGTAACAATATAATCAATAAAATATACTTAAAAGACAAAAAGAAAATTAAGTTGCAGAAAGATCTACTTAGTTCAGTTGTCTTAAGATGAGTTTCACAGGACAGCCCATTGACTATAGGAAAAAAATGTTAGTGCTTCTATTTAACTTAAAAGAAAACTTTATACTTTTTACTTATTTTTTGGTATACATAATTTATAAATAATAGTTGCATAAAATTTATAAATTTACATTAGAGAGCATCCATAATTTTTTTTAACTATGAGGGTTTGTGTAAGATCTAAAGTTGGAAACTGTTCTCCTTAATTTATACTTGAGGAATGTCTACTAGGAGCCCACCAATGTGCAAGGCTAAGAAGACTGAGCAAAATGAAATGACTAGCTCAAGGTCTAGCCCAGAGGTCAGGAGGGCTTCGTCCATTTTTGTTTGTTTGTTTTTGTTTCTGTGTTTAGTTAACTTGGGACATTAGAGCAGTGATTTGTACCTTCGACGTGCAATTTATATATTCACCACTTCTTTTTAAAATACAGGTAAAGGCCCATTTTTCAGTATGAGTCACTGGTTGGAATTTTTATGTCATGTATACCCAAAAGGCTTTGTCTACAGTTTTTGGATTCAGTTTCTTCAAAGTGGAATAAAAAAAAGTTTCAAAGCATCTTCGGTGCAGAGTTCTAGGTGTTAAGGTGTTTTCCACCTCGGTCTGTCTACTCAAAAGTTATCAGTTAGACCCTGGCTGGTAGCACAGTGGATAAGGTGCCAGCCAGCGAACCCAAAGGTCGCTGGTTCGAATCCCCAGCCAGGGCACATAACCAAGGGTTGCAAGCCAGGTCTCCAGCCAGGTCCATGGCTGGAGGCAGGTGAAAGGCAACCATACATTGATGTTCCTCTCCCTCCCTGCCTCTCTCTCTTCCCCTCTCTCTCTGGAAATAATAAATAAAATCTTTAAAAAAAAAAGTTATCAGTTAGCACAACATTTAATTACCCTATTCTTAGAATAGTAAATACAGCTGGGAGGAGCAGAGTTAAGGCGAAACACTGTTAACTGTTATTGAAGATATAAACATAGAGCTCAGGTGGTGGGAGCTGCTCCCCGCTGCCCAGACCTAGTCTGTGCCAGGCTTAGCACATTCGGGGCACCCGCCAGCACCGCAGGTGGGGTGGCCGACTGCTTATATCCGGGAACCTGAGGGTACCTGTTCATGCCGGGGCTGGTGAGATGCGGGCTGCCTAAGAGAGTTTCTGGTCTATCCCACAATGCCCGCTTGCACTCTCATTATGAATTATGTAAATCCTGGCTTGTGTGAGTAGTCACGTAGCTAAGTTACTCAGGGCGTGAATTCTTTGCCCCTTATTTGGCTTGGTATGTGTATATTTATACATTTTAAAATTATGAATTTTTAAGCTTAAAGAAGGGTTGCAAGTACAAGAAAAAGAACTTTTTTCTCCTGAACCTTTTAAAAGTTAAGTTGCTGACCTTCAACTTTGAGCACTTGAGCATTTCCTACATACAAGGACATTTCTACATAACCCAGTTCACCAGTCAAGGACAAAATATTATACATTACTACCATTTAGTCCTCAGATTCCATTCTGAGAATATCTCCATAATGTCCTTTTTTTTTTTTTTTTTAAGAGAGGCAGCGTGGGAGAGAGACATCAATGTATGGTTGCCTTTCACCTGCCTCCAGCTACAGACCTGGCTGGAGACCTGGCTGGAGACCTGGTTATGTGCCCTGGCTGGGAATTGAACCAGCGACCTTTGGGTTCGCAGGCTGGCGCCTTATCCACTGTGCCACCAGCCAGGACTTCCATAATCTGTTTTTTTATATATAATTTTAAAATCTCTCTGAACAGGAATTATAACCAACTCTATCTTTACTTTGTATACTTAAAATACTAAAGGTTTATTCCTTCAGTGCTTTGATCAAATAGCTCTTTCTAAAAAGACAGTCTCTGGTACATGAGAATTTTTTCTAAAATTCCTTTAGAATAGAACACCAAAAAGAATTCTAATTGGTTTTATTAAGTATTCATTGACCTTCTATTATGTTTTAGGCTCATAGCCACAGAATCATGGTACGTATCCTTAAATATCTTATTTTCTTTCTTAATATTCAAAACTTTAGCCAATGCTTTGTAGTATTAATCATACCAAGACTGTGCTTAGACCAAGTATAAATAAAGAAAAGAGTAAAATCATATGAAACTGTTTATATACCATGAACTCCAGGTTTTAGTTTAAGTAATAGTTTCTCTTTAATCTACAATGGTTGTAGGGACTGTGGTAAAGGAAAAGCATTTCCTGAGAAAACTAATTTTATACCTTAATTATTTATAGAGGAATTGAAACTAAGACCTGGGTTGAAACTCTTTTGTTTTAATAAAAATGTCCAAGAAGCAGTGCACCCAGTGAGCACCTCACAGTTTTGGGGCACAGCTGTCAGTGTGTCCCAGGTGACGCGTATTTCTGTTCTCTATCCCTGGTGTCTTTCACCTCAAGAGGCTCCCAGAAAGGGTCCTCTTGGGTGAGGATTCCAGTCTACCGTGAGTCACAGTACTCAGTCCTCATTTATACTTTCTAGGATTTCAGAAGCTTGGGAGTTGGCTCGGGAAGCTTCTAGGCAAGTGGCTGCTCACAGGAAGGGCCCGGGCTGCATCTCACTTGGCATCTTGCATGGTATTCACACTGGGCTTTACCACGCGCCTGTGCCTCTGGTAGTCTTTCCACAGGTGTCACTCTCTGCCGCTTCCTTCAGACCTCCCTGCCTGCCCTGGGAGAGCCGCTTTGCTGGGCGCGTGGGACGATGACTAGGGGGCTGGCCTAGGAAACAAGAAAATACAGCAACTTCAGTTATGTATGTTTGAAGGGGGTGCTACGGGTCCACGTCTCACCTCGTCTAGGACACTGAGAAGCCTTTGTTTTCATGAAAACAGATGGGGTGATGAGGGAGGGTAAGGGCAGAAGGATGTCTGATTAGTAAAAACTAATTCTTTAAAAAAGTAGGATCTGGTACTAGCCTAGCTTAATGCCTGTGACCCCCTTAGTCACCAGTGTTGGCTGGGATACCTCACTAGTTAGAAAGATTTCCTCTCTTGGCCCTGGCCAGGTAGGTCATTTGGTTAGAACATCATTCTGATACACCACGGTTGCGGGTTCAATCCCCAGCCAGGCACATAAGGGAATCAACTACTGAATGCATAAGTAAGTGGAACAGCAGATCAATGTTTCTTTTTCCCTTTCTCTCTCTCTCAAAGTTATTTAAAATAAAGATTTCTTTATTTCCTGTTCTGTATGCATCTGTCATCTCATGCAGTTTTCCTAATGAACCTGCTTTCTGGTGAAGAGGGAAAAGCAGATAACCCTAGAGAAAGTGAGTCATGGAAAAATGCGTTGGGAGCTGTTCATGATCTGGGCTCTGGGCTCAGTTCTCCCACTAATTAGCTGTGTGATCTTGGGCAGGTCACTTAACCTTTACAGGGCAGGTTCTTCAAGCGTAACGTGAGAGTAAGAATTCTCTCATGGCTGCGCCACAGGATGGGTGGGAAGGTCAAGGAGACAGCGCATGTTCTGTTACAGTTCCCAGCGTGTCTCAGGCAGGTAAACAGTCTTCCTTTTTTCTTATGGCTTAAAAAAATTTTTTTTCATTAACTTCCTTCTTTAAAATGCGTTTAAATGTATGTAACTTCATGTGTATAACATAGGTATAACTAGGCTGTATCTAGTTATTTTCTACTGTCCCTGCATTATACCCATATCAGTTATTTTTTCATCATATGAACGTAATTGACATATTGAAAAACTTGTAGAATCTCATTTCTATTTCACCATTTAGAAAAATTATTCATACAATTTCTTAAAGGGATATTCTTTAATTTGCCTTCAGTTGAACTAGGAATTATGTACTTACTTTTCAACTTTGTCTTTATAGGATCTTTAATGACTTGCTGCTGTGGGAACCAACAGCTCCTTCTCCAGTGGAGACTTTTGAAAATATTTCCTATGGCGTTGGGCTTTCAGTGGCCAGTCAGCTGATCAATACCTTCAACAAAGATAGCTTTAGTCCATTTAAATCTACAACAGTTCACTATGGTAAGATATTTTAAATTTGTTCTGATATCAGTGCCTGGATTACCAATAAAGTAGTAGCCTTTTTAATTGATATTGTTTTTCATTTATATTTTATAATATCTTTCGGTTATCTGTATTTCCCTACTTTTATCTATATATTGAGAATATTGTTATTAATTAAATGTTATCTTTGTAGTGATAGCTGAAATTCAGTGGTGAAGTGAAAAAACGTAGCAAGTACATTTTTATTGTCATATCAGATTCTTTGTAGAAATAGGCTATAAAAATATTTTTGTGATAATATCCAGTCGCTGTTTTTTTTAATAAGCTGTCAGAACCATGTAATTGTGATGTTTATTTCTCACAGATGAGGAAAGTGGATCTGAGGAGGAGACTTTGCAGTATTTTTCCACCCTCGATCCCAACTATCGTTCCCGTAGGAAAAAAAAACTCGACTCTCAGAACAAAAACTCACAGAGTTTTCTCTCAGTTCTTCTGAATATTAATCACGGGTTGATGGCAGTGTTTACAGATGTCAAGGTGAGGGTTTACAAAGCTGAAGTGTTTTCAGGTGCGACTCACTTTAGGCATCGGGGGTGGAGGGAGCGTGGAGTGGAGTGAAAAGGCTGGCTTTCTGGGGCACCTCATGACGACAGACAACGTCTTTGGAAACTTACCAAACGTTACAGACACCTTCTTTTGGGAAACCTGTGCCGGTTCTTTCTGCCCCTGAGATGATAGCTAGCCATTTGTCCATTTTGAAGGAGGGTGAAGTACAGGCTTCGTTTGCCTGAAGAGGCCCATTTAATTACTCGGCTTTTAACACCATCTTGGATGGGTCGAGTCCGATCCCTTGGCTGCCACAGGACAGGCTCTGTCCTGGGCTTCCACTTTTCGATAATGACGTCCACGTGTTCTGCTCTTCCACTTAGCAAGATAACGGAGACCTGTTGGAAAACAAGCACGGAGAATTCTGGTTCGAGTTCAATAGTGGTTCATTATTTTGTGTGACAAAATATGAGGGTTTTGATGACAAGCACTACATCTGCCTTCATTCTAGCAGCTTCAGTCTATACCACAAAGGTAGGACAAATTTTAAATGTGTGTCTTATTCACTTCTGTTTAGACATGTTTGAATTTTGTTTCATAAAATCTGTTGAGAACACATAGACATGGACAACAGGTGGGATTGACTTTGGGGGGAATGGGTGGGTGGGGAGGGGAACAGAGGGGAGCAAAAAGGGGATGGATGTAATACAACAAAAATAAAATTAAAAAAAAAAATCTGTTGAAGCCCTGGCTGGCAGCACAGTGGTTAAGGCACCGGCCTGTGAACCCAAAGGTTGCAGGTTCGATTCCCCAGCCAGGGCACATAGCAAGGTTGCAAGCCAGGTCTCCAGCCAGGTCCGTGGCTGGAGGCAGGTGAAAGGCAGCCGTACATTGATGTCTCTCTCCCTCTCTGCCTCTCTCCCTTCCCCTCTTTCTAAAAATAATGAAATAAAATCTTAAAAAAAAAATCTGTTGAGAACAGAACTCTGATATAAGCACTGGTTTTCTGTGAGGTGTTCTGATTCCACTGGTGAAGTGATAACTGTGAAGTAGAAGTTAACCGTTCTTTTTTTTTGCAATATAATTCACCTGTTTAAAGTTTATGTTTCTATAGTTGTTAGTATTTTAGAGTCGTATAACCAAGATCACAGCCAACTTTAGAACATTTTCACCACCCCCAAAAGAAACTCTACCTCCTTCAGCTAGAACCCCCAAGAAGCCCTCTCATCCCTGCCCCCACCCCAGCTCTAAGCCATCATGAATGTACTTTCTGCCTCTATGACTTTAGTATTTCAGATGCTTCCTATGGATGGAACCATACAATATGTGGCCTTTGCTACTGGCATTATGTGTTCAGGGCTACTGAAGTGTATTAATATTTCATTTGTTTTTATTGCCAAACAATATTCCATTTTATTCTTCGACCATATCTTACTATTTGTCAGTCAGCGAAACTTTATATTCTTTATGTGCAAGCAATATTTTCTCTTGGTAACAGACACAGAATTGACCATTTTTTTGAGCATGTTTCCTGTGTTACCTTGAAAATGGATGAGATACTTGCACATTCTTAATGTTTACCAGATACTTAAATTTAATTATCTTTGCATTTTAAATCTTAATTTTGTGTACTACCGGTCATAGCAACGTTAGTAGGGAGGGAGGGATTGTCAGTGCCCAGTTGGTTCTTGTGCATTTTGCCTCTAGAATCATGTTGTACTCAGTGGAAGTACATGGAGTTTTGTTTTCAGTTACAGAAGCCTGTGAACTAATTTAAAGCATTGACTCTGTTCTGTTGTCCCCTCACTGGGGATGTAGGCCTGGTGGATGGAGTGATTCTTCCTACGGAAGTCCGACTGCCCAGCTCGACCCGCCCTCATTGGCTGGAACCAACTATTTATTCCTCTGAGGAAAGTGGTCTCAGCAGAGCTTCTTCTGATGGCGTTGGGGGTGATGCTGTGAACATGCTCTCTGTCGCAGTGAAAATCCTGTCTGACAAGTCAGAGTCCAACACAAAGGTCTGCCTTTTAAACTTTTATGCCATTAAATACTTGCTGTTTGTTTGATTACTAGCTAAAATGATTAACATCAACACACTTATTTGGTCAGAAAACGTCCGGTGTTAGGTTAGAGGGGATGCAGGTACTAAGCACCTGTTTGTGTCGCTTATGCAGGAGCTGCTCGTCGCCGTGGGGCTGAAAGGAGCCACTGTCCAGCACAGGGTGCTCCCAGAGGGGCTCAGCTGGCACGAGCAGGTGAGAGAGCTGCGTGTTGCCATCAGTCCTGGTAATTTATACTGACATGTCCTGACTGAAATTTCACTGATCATCAGTGTTCAGGACGTGAACACTTCCATATAATCACCTTTTGGGTTAGAAAGTAGAACTTTATCAGCATTCCAGAATGTGATAGATGTTTGGTCCCTAAACATTCAAAGACAGAGTCATCCTTGAAGCCATTAAAAGGGAAGGGGCCCTGTGTCCCAGGCCCTGCAGAGCACCTGGCTTATCTGAACAAGAAAGGGTGTGTTGACTTGCACTTGAAGGCCCTAATTTCAGAACGATTCTCTAAACCAGTAATGTGATTTGGGGCATTTATAAGGATTTCTATAATTAACTTCCAGTTTAAGAACTGTATGTGGTTAATGAATTATAGTTATTTTTCAGTGGAAACTCTAATTTCTGTGAGAATGACAACTAGTGCACTGATTCATGTTCATTTTTCTTAGAAAGGATAATTTTTTTTGTGCTGGGAAAATAATAAATTATTTTAAACTTGAATGTTTTCAGAAGGCTTTTTCCATAAAAGCATTTGGGAAACAGGAGGCATTCTGTGTATCTACCTACCTACCTACCTATGTGTAGAGGCATGAGGAGGTATTCTGTGTATCTGTACCCGTCTGGAGAGGGAGAGAGGTGGTCAGCATGCACACTCAACTGGTGGAAGGGTGAGGCTTAGCCTCACCTCCGGGTTGCTGAGGTTAGACACATGTCAGAATAGATGTTGGGAGGGGGACTTGGTTTTAGACTAGGCTGGGTATAAAATAAGGATAAAGAACTCACAGTGGTGGATTATTTAGAAAACCAGATGGATAGTTTTAAGCAACCTTTAGGAAAAGGCGTTTCTTTCAAGAATTGTATCAAGGAAAGTAATATGAAAGTATATTATACATATTTTGTTATTTTTGTAAGATATGATTTTTCTAAGGTTTCTGTAGCATTGATTTGTTGGATGGGCCTTTTTATTTCAAAGTCAAGTTTTGTAAATACTTTTTGAAATGAATTTCTTCAAAATGATTACTTTTTCTTTTCCTTTCCTTTTATTTTTTTAAAAAGATTTTATTTATTATTTTTAGAGAAGAGGGAAGGGAGAGAGGGAGGGAAGCATCAATGTATGGTTAGTTGCCTTTCACCTGCCTCCAGCTAAGGACCTGGCCGGAGACCTGGCTTGCAACCTGGTTATGTTCCCTGGCTGGGAATTGAACCAGTGACCTTTGGGTTCGCAGGCTGGCACCTTATCCACTGTGCCACCAGCCAGGGCTGTTTTTTCCTTTTAGTATTATGATTTTCCAATAAATGGTTGCTTTCTGTGTGAGATACTTTGTTTTATTTTGATGTTAATGATATCATATCAAAACTTTTTTTTTTCTTCTAAAGCAGGGCATTTTATATTTTTGTGATTATAGATTTTATACTTCTTGAATATTGCCGATGAACCTGTTCTGGGGTATAATCCTCCAACTTCATTTACAACTTTTCACGTTCATCTCTGGAGCTGTGCACTTGATTATAGGTTAGTTTACAAAGGGGACAAAATAAAAATGTATGATTTAACATATGTACTAAGTTTTAAAGAGAACATCCATTTCAGTGACATTGAAGTTCCAAGTGCTTGTTGAAAACGACTGATGTTCTGATGTTCTCTTTGTGGCAGGCCCCTCTATTTGCCCATCCGCTCTCTTCTCACTGTGGAAACATTCAGCGTCTCCAGCAGTGTCTCGTTGGACAAATCCTCCTCTGCTCTCAGGTATCCGTGCATGCCTCTCCTGGTACTAAAGGCAACCGTCCAAACATACCGACTGTTTTATCTCAGCCCTTTCATTACCTTCTCAACCATTTGCTAAAAAATCACCATTCTTTTACCAATAGCCACGTATGTCCTTTTATCCCAGTCTTCAGTTTTTTTTTCAAAGATGATTCAACTCATCTGTCCTATTCATTACTGTATTTCATATTTAGGGAGGAAATAATTCTTAAGATTGCTGGTTTATTTAAAAAATATATACACTTCCCATAACACCTGGTACATTTTATTTTCATAATTAAAACCTTGTGAGTTTGGGCATCTATTAAAAAGATGCAGAAAATTTATAATTAATTTGAGCAGATGATTTAATCTCATTCTTTGCACCATTTAAATATTCCTGGCACTCATCGGGCAGTGAGTTTTAAATGTTACATAACGTAAGTTAGGAACTGCATATAGCTGGTAATATTGTATTGGAAAGAATCACACAACTAAGCGGCATATATTTGAGGTTAGTTTTTTAGGTGTTGATTTTATCTTTTTTTTTTCCCCTCAGAATAATCTTGGATGAAGCTGCTTTACATCTGTCTGACAAGTGTAATACTGTTACTATCAATTTGAATAGAGGTAAGAGTTAAAAAGAACCAAAATCAGGAATAGATTTTGTTTGTGAATATTTTAAAGCATTTAACTCTGGAATAATGCCAGTGAACTAAGGATATTATTCATATTAGTTGGAAGTTGTAATGACCTTAAGTGCATCAAATTATACATACTCTTTAATATAAGATAATTTTTGTTTCTAGTGAAGTAAATTGTAGGATTTTTGTAGGATGAAACCATATTTATATTACATTTTAAGTGCTTGTAGCCCAGCCTGCCATGAATTGTAAAGAGATGCCACTTTCACTAGGTGATGGTTAAGCGCTTTTGGAAGCTACACTCCAACACACTATTAATTACTTCTACTACTTTAGATTATGTCCGAGTGATGGATATGGGGCTTTTGGAATTAACCATAACTGCAGTGAAGCCCGATTCCGATGGAGAGCAAGTAAGTTGTTGAAATAAGTGGAAAATTTAATTGTCTTATTATTTTTTAAAAAATTAATTAACTTTTAGAGAGAGGGGAACAGAGAAAGAGAGGGAGAGAAACATCAATGTGTGGTTGCCTCTCATGTGCCCCTACCTGGGGGCCTGGCTTGCAACCCAGGCATGTGCCCTGACTGGGAAATGAGCTGGTGACCCTTTGGTTCACCTAATTGTCTTATTTTTTATTGGAGAGACTAAAAATGTATTGTGACTTTAAAATGATCCTTCTACTGACCCAGTTTTGGTCAAAAATATTTAAAATATTTTAAGATTAAGATTGAGTTATTATAAACACACATTTCCTGTGACAAAACAGGTAGTCATATTATATCTTATTTAATGTAAATGCATAAGAAAAGAAAGGTTTTTGTCTCTTGGTTGGAAAACATTTCGTCCTTTTCCTGGTGCCGTGTCCAGACCGACTCCCGCTTTGAGCTGCACTGTTCCAGTGATGTTGTCCATGTCAGAACGTGCTCGGACTCGTGTGCAGCCCTCATGAACCTCATTCAGTACATCGCAAGCTACGGGGACTTGCACGCCTCCGACAAGGCGGAGATGGAGCCGGGAGCGCCCCCAGGAAAGACCACGGTACCCCCGCAGCCTCCTTTGTTAGCTCTGACTCACCCCCAGCCGCGTGAGTGACACACTCACGCCAGCAGGCCTTCGTGGCCGTCATGAGGTAGAAAAGAAACAGCTCATCTGTCTGTCCCTCACCGTCAGAGTGGTGGGGCCTGGACAGGTGGTTCCAGGGCCTTCTCAGAAAGTCATTCTGAACATTATTTCAGAACATTAATCTCCTCAACAACATAATACTCGTTTTAGACTTGTTATTTTCATCAGTTCCTGAGGAAAAAAAGAAAACATTTGTCATGTAAGAGCTTGTTACATGCAAGTTGTATGTAAGATGCTACGGGAAGATAAATGGCAGGTGTTAGTATTATTACTAGAAGACTTATTTATATAATATTACCTTCCATATTTGTTCTCTGGAATACTATCCAGTTTTCACTATACTTTCTGTGATTTCCTTTAACCCAGCATGATACAGAGGTTAACAGTTACCTGTTTTAACAGATGAATAAGCCAAAACCCCAGAATTCAGGTGATTTGCTGCAGTTAGTAGCAGAAACAGCAACAAAACTGAGATACTTTGATTCCTGGTTCAGTGTTTTCTTATGCCCTCAAGTGCCACCTCTCTGCCCTCTCGTTTGTCCAGGTGAACAATGTCCCATTTGTTTAGCACTTTATTGTCTTTCAGTACTGTTTTCATTCCTCCCACCTCTTTTGCCGGCAGACCACTTGGGGTCCTCAGCTGTGTAGCCCCAGGACAGGTAGACTGTCCTTGCCTTCTCTCACCAGGGTGGTCTTGCCCTGGCTTTAGGGACCCTTCTGCCTTTTTTTTTTTTTTTTTTAAATTTTTTTAAAGATTTAATTTCATTATTTTTTAGAAAGAGGGGAAGGGAGAGAGGCAGAGATGGGGAGAGGCATCAATGTACGGTTGCGTCTCACCTGCCTCCAGCCACAGACCTGACTGGAGACCCGGTCTGCAACCTGGTTATGTGCCCTGGCTGGGAATCGAACCTGCGACCTTTGGGTTCGCAGGCCGGCACCCTAACCACTGTGCTACCAGCCAGGGCCCTTCTGCTTTTGATCCTCCTGCTGCTCTGTTGTCACTGATAAGGAGGGGACTTGTGACCCACCCTCTCTCCTGCTTATTCTCTTTTTGGAAACATTCTCCATTTTATTAAAAGTTATTTTAAATTATCTGTATATTGTATTGTGTGTTCACCACCCAAAGTCATGTCTTTTTCCAATAGCATTTATCCCCCCTTTACCCACTTTTTCTTCTCCCCACTCCCTTCCCTGTGGTGATCACGAAAGGACCTTTCCATTTTGGAGCCGTGCTCACGTTTGGAGTTAATGAATCCATAGTTCACCAACCAACATGCATAAGCATCAGGGCTGGAAGGGGGGAACCCCATGACGCACCATTTGGGAGACTTTCCCTGTTTTGTAAGTCCCCAGCCCTGAGGTATCTGTGCATCCCAAGAGCCGAGGCTGTGAGCTACACCAACTTGGTCTCAGAGGCCTGGGAGTCCTTGTGCCACGGACTCGAGCAGGTCAGGCCCTGCAGAGCGGGATGCCCTCCTGCCTGCTTTATGGTCGTTTTCCCACCTCTCTCTTCTCATGTGTCGCCTCTGTGCTGGTTCTGAGGCGATGATGTTGAGTTTACGAGCCAGTAGTTGTTGGGGTGCTGACGATACTAAAACTTGTGATGCGAACGTCACAGCTGCTGGGTAGAATATAGAAAAATAAAGATGCTCCTGCGGCTGGTGCTTTGGTAAAGGGCGGTGTATTTCTGAAACAACGTAACGTTGAGTAGTTTGCTTTTTAGAGCAATTGCAGCTCTTTTTAATTAGTCTTTTTGACTGTAGGCAGATCCTGGTGGTCAGCCCTCCTCACGGGGCCCAGGACTTCCGGAAGCAGATCAACAGATGTTACGAGATTTGATGCGCGATGCTATGGAGGAGGTCGACGTGCACCAAGCCAGTTACTCTGCAAAACCTCAGCCCAGCGGTAAGACGGGCTGGACCTTTCCAGCGCTGATGCTGTAGGCGAGGCTTCCGTCGCCCGTGTTCTCAGTAGGGTCTCAGGAAAGGAAGAGCAAGTCTGAGTTTTGGTCCATCAGCTTGTGTTTGTTGAGTGTCTGGGAGGTAAAGAACACCGACAAGGGTGTTGTGGGCTGCAGATTAAGTGGAAGACAAAGCTTCTGTTTTCTGGTAGCTTACAGGTAAGTGAAACAAACTGGCACTAAACCGGGCTTAGAATGCTTCAGAAATGAGAAAATGGAAAACACTTCCGAATGGTATATACCATAACTACTGTTCAGAAAGGATTGGAATCAGTGGTTTAGACTTTAGTGAAATGTGCTAAGTTGGCTTTTAAAAGGGGGCCCTGGCTGGTGGCTCAGTGGAAAAGCACCAGCCTGTGAACTCCAAGGTCGTTGGTTCAATTCTCCAGCCAGGGCACATAACCAGGTTGCAACCCAGGTCTCCAGCCAGGTTCGTAGCTGGAGGCAGGTGAAAAGCAACCATACATGGATGTCTCTCTCCCTCTCTGCCCCCCTCCCTTCCCCTCTCTCTAAAAATAATAAATAAGATCTTTAAAAAAAAAAAAAAAAAAGTGGATAGGACTGCCCTGACCAGTGTGGCTCAGTGGGTTAAGCATTGTCCTTCCTAGTGAAAGGTTGCTGGTTCGATTCCTTGTCAGGGCACATGCCTGGGTTATGGACCCGCTTCTGGTTGGGGCGTGTGCAAGAGACAACTGATTGATTCTCTGTCTCTCTTTCAACCTCCCTTCCCTTATCTCTAAAAATTAAAAAAAAAAGAAAAAGAAAATTGTGGATAGGACTTAGGTATGTAACAGGGAGAGAGAAATGATCAACATCATTAACATCAAGAGGCAGGGACACAAGCCTGTAGAAGCCCTGATGACCCAGATCAGCCTGTTTCCTTCTTACAGAGAAAATTAGACAGTAAAGTTAGGTAGACAGGGAGGGCCAGCTGGGAAGCATCTACGTATTTTGAAGCATGTATCTGAAAAACTTATTTTTTTCTAATTGGATCAACTTAGCTATTTCTATATGTTGTGAACTCTTATTTTTCTTTTTTTCTTTTTTTAAAGATTTTATTCATCATTTCCAGAGACAGAGAGGAAGGGAGAGAAGCGGAGAGGGAGAGAGACATCCATGTATGGTTGCCTTTCACCTGCCTCCAGCCATGGACCTGGCTGGAGACCTGGATACGTGCCCTGGCTGGGAATTGAACCAGCGACCTTTGGGTTTGCAGGCCGGCGCCTTATCCACTGTGCTACTAGCCAGGGCTTAATTGTTAAAAATTATGGTGTTATAAGACTTCAGCATTATGTTGGTTTCATTCTAAATTAGAACTAAGGAAGCAACTGGGAACCTTCAGCTTCCTTTGTACCCCATTATTTGTAATAAATATTAGCAGCTAACCTACTTATGGGGGAAAGAATATTTAATGACTATTTACTGAGCAGTTTTAATATACAAGATTCTGTGCTAGACGCTGGGCACTTACAAGGATGTGGAAGTTGCAGGTGCTGCCATAGAAGAACTTAGGATTTAGCCTGTGGGCCTCTTGAGGCTAAATGTCACTTTTATTCATCCCACTGTCCTCAGTCCACATCAGGTGTTTGGTTTGAGTGACTGAATAGAGAAAGACTTGGTGACTATAATATGAAATAAAATGTATAAAAATATATGTTTACTTAGAGATTTTGGTGCAAATGCACTCTTTTGTGGACCTCACACCAAAAGAGCTGCCTCAGAACAGGTGTCCTGTGTGGGTGTCTTTTTGTGGCTTGGAGCCACTTGGAGGACTAACTGCTCAGCAGTTACTGCCGCACTCCCTCCGCGAGCAGGGTTTCCTGTAGTTTCAGGTGAGGCACTGCCGGATGCCACCCGTGTCCAGAGGTTTCTTCACAGCTCTGCTCACGGGCGGAGTTGTCAGTGTAAAACCTGGCTGAAGCCAGTCTCCAGCCAGCACTCAGCAGCTTTGGCCAAATTCCTGAGTTTCTCTAATGCCCAGGAGCTAAGAGGAGATTGTCACCTCCTGAGACCAGCATTTACTCTTTTCTTACAGAACTTCAAGCTTATTTTCAGTCTTTTTATGAGTAGTCAGGGGGTAATTGTAAGAAAAAAAATGAGATTTTGCAGGTGAAGGCACTCAACATAATACATGTCTTCCAAGGTGCTGCTGTTGATGTTTCACAACGTGCCAAGACTGAATGCTGCGATCTTTTTCCTAGGTGTTTTGGATGAGAAATCTCATATTCAGGAGCCGTGTTGCTCAGACCTCTTCCTGTTTCCAGATGAGAGTGGGAATGTGCCCCAGGAGCCCGGCCCCTCTTACACCTCATTCACCCACCACTTGATTGGTGACGCGATGACAGGTGCGTCTACTGAGAATGACGACTTCTGCATTCTTTTTGCACCAAGAGCAACCATTCAGGTAAATCAATACCAAAGGTCTAAAAAGATAGTTTAGATTTTAACTCCTTCTAGCTCAGAATTACTTTGTTTCGTAATTACTGTTAGTGCTTTGTCAAGGTTTGTTACGCTTTTCTATTCCTATGACAGGTCCCGCACAGAGCCTGAAGAAAGCTCTGTCCTTGTAAGATTTCCTTTGTGGGCAATTGAACTAGAGATGTTGTGGGTAGTAAGGCCTGAGGGTGGGGAGTTTCGTGGCAGAAAGGGGTGTTGCACAGAGTCGCTGGCCCCAGAACTGGGAAAGCTAGGATGTGGTGGTGTGAAGGCCGAGGGCTGATTGAGTTCTATAATTTCCAATTTCCATTTCAGAGTCATGCGCATGTTTAAAAAGCACAGTCTGCTTTTGGTTAGTTCACTAACCAGAGGGGTTAAGCACTGGTGCTAGACCTGAACCCCATTTACAATGCATCACCACTAAGTGTGTATGTATTTTAAACTGCCCAGTGGTAACTTAGTAGGGAAATACTTTTATGGGAAGTTCTGGGGAATTAAAAAAATGACGCAACCAAATTCTGGTTAAACTCATTATTAGGAGCATGGTCATTTGGTCCGTACGTTGAAGCATGTCAGATTTGGAATGCAGCATGGACTTTGCAGGAAATAACTGTACACAGATACATGCGTGCATACGTGCACTCCAGCACACACCAAAGCTGTGCCTTTCTATTGTCGATCGCATAGTAGGAGCCAAACTGCAGATTAGGAAGAATCTTCGTGGAGTGATTTGCATAGAACAGAGTCTAGTGATGGCAAGCGCCAGTACTTACTATCCCATTGCATACGTTGAAATCACTAGAAAGAATGCAGCATCAAGAAACCTCTGTGAGACCTGCAGTCTAAGCAGTGGTTTTTAAATGAGATAAGACAGCGTGTGTTGCCTGTTTCTTCCTTTTAGGAGAAGGAAGAAGAGCCTGTTGTAAAAATCATGGTTGACGATGCGATTGTGATAAGAGATAATTATTTTAGCCTGCCTGGTAAGAAGGCAGATACGAGCCGAGCCCCGCTGCACTTTCCCAGCCCTGTGGTGCGGTACGTTGTTAAAGAGGTCTCTCTCGTTTGGCATCTTTATGGAGGAAAGGATTTTGGAACAGCTCCTCCTACTTCTCCAGCTAAAAGTTACATGTAAGTTAAATTAATTTCTATGTAAGTTTATCTAGCAGGGCAATATATTCTTTTTGTAGAAAAATACATAGCATTTCTCATTTTAAGGATTATTAATAAACCATTAAGATTGTATATTTTAGCCCTGGCTGGTAGCACAGTGGTTAAGGCGCCGGCCTGCAAACCCGAAGGTTGCAGGTTCGATTCCCCAGCCAGGGCAACATAACCAGGTTGCAAGCCAGGTCTCCAGTCAGGTCTGTGGCTGGAGGCAGGTGAAATGCAACCATACATGGATGTCTGTCTCCCTCCCTGCCTCTCTCCCTTTCCCTCTTTCTAAAAAATAATGAAATAAAATCTTTAAAAAAAATGTTTAAAAAAAAAAAAAAGATTGTATATTTTTTAAGTATCTTTTTTTTTTTTTTGTAAAGGTTTTATTCATTATTTCTAGAGAGAAGGGCAGGGAGGGAGGAAGAAAGGGAGAGAGACATCAATGTGTGGTTGCCTTTCACCTGCCTCCAGCTGGGGACCTGGCTGGAGACCTGGCTTGCAACCTGGTTATGTGTCCTGGATGGGAATCGAACCAGCGACCTTTGGGTTTACAGGCCAGCACCTTATCCACTGTGCCACCAGCCAGGGCTAAAATCTATAAATTAAGTGTTGCTCTTTAAATGTTCGTGTTGAAGTGTTTTGTTGTGTAAACTTATCTGCGGTGTTTGCATTTCTACTAACATGTGGTGACTTAAGTGATTTTCAGTCAGCAAAATGTTTCGGGTACCTACGTGTGCTTGAGTCGGTTACTAAAGCGAATGTGACCCAACCCCTCCCCCGGGTTCAAACGGGAGAGACCAGCGGTGTGTGAGCAGATCAGGGCAGGGCAGCGAATGCATCCAGAGGCAGGGCTGTGCGCCCAGGATCTCCGCGTCCAGCGGGGCGAGCGGAGGCGGCGGCGGGTGCTTCGTGAGCGCGTGTGTGGCCCAGCTAGAAGGGGAGACAGCGGCTGGGTCGCGGTCGGACGTTCTCACTGCATGAGGAACGGCAGGAAGGGCTCGGGAGGTGGTGACTTTGGCACAGCAGGGTGGTGGCTGTGCCATTGAAAATAATTTTTGCAAACACTGAGCTTACTATTCTACTTTTCTGTACTCGCTGGGATTGCTAGGACTTGTTCTCCGACTGTGTAGGCTTCCGAAGCAATAAGGAACTGGCAGGGTCTCCTTTCCAAGTCTGTCCTGCGTCACCAACGTCAGCTTCGCAGTGAGGGTTTTCTCACTGCTCGCCTTCGTAGTGTCCTTAAGAAAGTCGTGTTCTCAGTGTCTCCAAAGCTTAAAAGCTGAGTTTTTGGTTTTTAGTCACTCAGTGTGTGTGTCAGTAATCGGACAGTTCTGTGATCTTACTCTCCTTTCTTCTTCATATTTTTCCTGAGGTCAGTCATTGCCTTTCTTTGAATATCTCTTTAACAGAAGTTCTCTTTTTTTCCCCATTATAGCAGCCCCCACAGTTCACCTTCTCACACACCCACGAGACATGGACGTAATATGGTATGCGGGGGAAAAGGAAGAAACCATGACTTTTTAATGGAAATACAATTAAGCAAGGTAAGATGGCATTTTGAAAGGGAAAGCCCACTGAAGTGGGAACATGAGGGAGGCTTCGATAGCGTGCCCGCCCCCCAAGGGCAAGCCACAGTGTCCCCTTGAGGCCTTGTTACAACACAGGCTGAGGCAGGGCCCACGGATATGCATTTTTAATGAGTTCTCAGATGAGCCTGCTCCTGCTTTTCCCAGGACCACACTTGGGGACCGCGGCCTGGGCCACCTATCTGGGAAGGCCAGCAGTTGCATAACACACATGCCAGGTCCCTTGTGAACCTCTAGGGACAATAGAGCCAGGCCCTTAGTGCCATTATACGCATTTAGTTCTGTCAGCTTGTCTGGGATGGTGCTGCGCGTCATCTATTATGGTGCTTAAAGTGGAAATTTATAATGAAGCCCGTTCCATATATGTAGGGGTATCCTTGCTCGCTTTGGAACCTAAACCCTGCCTTCCTGGATTCATTTCCAAGCAATCTGATAGCTATGCAAGATTATAATTCTGTCTTATTCCTATTGAGGGTCTTGCTTGAAAAGGACAGGGATTCCCCAGGGTCAGATAAGTGTCAGCCAAGCTGATCCTGGGTGGTGGGCACGCAGCTCAGTAAACGAGTGATCAAGCGAAGGAGCTGTACATTCTCTGAAAGTGGAGTTGACTCCAGCTGAAATAATGTGTCAAATGGCTCTGTGTCCCTTCTCCTGTCTCCGAAGGTGAAGTTTCAGCATGAGGTCTACCCGCCCTGCAAGCCTGACTGTGACGCGGGCCTGTTAGAGCACCCAGTCTCCCGGCAGGTGTTCATCGTGCAGGACCTTGAAATCCGAGACCGCCTGGCCACGTCACAAATGAATAAGTTCTTGTACCTGTATTGTAGTAAAGAAATGCCTCGGAAGGCTCATTCCAATATGGTGAGATTTCAGAATTTATATTTTTTGTTACGTGAGTTTTAGAAAAGTGTTTTATTATATCTAACAGTTCCAGATTTAGATTGGCGAAAATTACTGGATAGTTTTTCTTAATTTAGTATGAAAATCCCTTTTATTTATTTATTTTGAAAATCCCTTTTAAATACGTTGCTTAAAATTTTATAGTTTAAAAATTACTTTGCTTGTCACTTCTGGGGCTAAAATGGTCAATATAACAATATCAGAGAAAAACCAGAAGTCCACAGTGGTCTGCACAAGATATTTACTGCTGGAAACGTTCAGATTTCTAATAATTAAGAATCTTGGTAGAATAGCAGGGATTAGCTCCGGACTCTGTAACATAGGTCCGTGGTCAGCTCCATGGACTGAGCAGACTCACTTCAGATGAACGCGCACCACATGTATATTTTCCTCTGAGGGGACTTCGCGTCTTCCAGGAGGTTCTTGAGGGAGCGTGTGACTCAGAAAGCTTGGAGTCAGGTTTTTAAGGAAGGAGGGTAAACTATTGCACTTTTCTAATAAAGGGAATGGAGATGTAATATTTTTCTTTCTTTTTTAAAAATGAGAACAAAGTGATAATGTCATTGGGAAAAACGCCCTTCCCGTTTGCAATCTTGCAGCTGACAGTGAAAGCGCTGCACGTGTGCCCGGAGCCGGGCAGGTCGCCGCGGGAGTGCTGCCTGCGGGTGTCCCTGTTGCCGCTCCGCCTCAACATCGACCAGGTTCGTTGGCAGCGTCCTTCCCGGGGTTAGGGTGCAGCCCCACCCCACGTTCAGAATGGAGGCTTAATTCGGTAGCATGAAATGCTCATTTAATTTTTATGAAAGTTGCGTAGTTAGACTTCTGCTGGTAAAAAGAGGGCAAACTTATCAGGCTTCTGGAATCTGAAGGCTCTGTGAGTGAATGTTCTGAGACATTGTCCCCAGGCTAGTCCTTGCCTGCTGGTCTAGCAGTGAACCTGCTTCGTACTCCAGTTCTCGCGGATACACTGCTGAGGTAGATACACAGGTATTTGCAGTGTCTCAAAGGAATCCCTGCTATTCTGTTCAATGATGTAAAGAATGTGTCTTAATTACAGCCTCTGGAAGACATTTCTTCTGCTCTGGGTAAAATGACAGATTAGAACATTGGCATCTAAACAGGTCACAAACAACAGAGGTTTACGGAAAGATGTAGAAAAATCCACTCCCCATATTCCAACAAGCATCTCATCGAGTTATTCTGGGCTTTGCTTTAGCCACATTGCTGTTTAAAGCCTAGTTAGTGCATCTTCTGCAAACTTTACTCAAGATAATATGAAAATTTGATGCTGTACAGTGGTGCAGTTAATGGTGCGGAACATTAGTTTGGCTTTAAATCCCCATTTTCTTTACTAGTTGGTGTTTTGGGGTAAGTTACCTAACCTCTCCAGCTTCAATTTCTTCATAGATTAAATTGAAGAAATAGTAATACATGTAGTGTTATTACTTACTTTAAGAGAGTATTAAATGAGACTAGAGTATGTAAAATGTTTAGCTTGGTGTCTGGCGCAGAATGATAAAGATCAAAAATGGTAAAACAGAAGCACATAACTGAAGAACGTAAATGGGGTTTTAGAAATATTCTGCTTCTGAACTAACAACCTTCCCCTTATATTGCTGTGCGTTTAGGATGGGGAGAATGTGTGGGGTGGTAGCGTTATTTGTTCTCTTAAAGTTGACTGAGTAACGTTGACTTGTTATTTAAACGTTTCAGGAATAAGCTTAAATAGTACTAATATTGTAAACAAAGCATAGGCACATCTCAGAGAAAATGTATTTTGAAACAAGTTTAGCACAGCTTCACAATGACATGCGTGTGGCTTCTGAGCTGGGTCAGACTTACGAGGAGCACATTAGATCTATATGTTTTCTCGTTATGAGAAGAATATCTTTGGATGCTCATATTTTAATTTATTCATACATTGGCATAGTAGGAATAGGATGAAGTATTTATGGGAAATTTCATCTGTGGAAATCACATGTGAATAAGAATTTGAGCAAGGTACATGTTTATGGCATGACTTTACCAGACTTGGCAAGCCCAGTTTTTGTTAGTAGGCTTTTTTCTTTCATATTGAGCTTAATTTCTTCTCTAGAACTATAAAGCATTATGATTTTAAAATGGGGAAATATTCATCTTAAAGAAAACAGGGAAATATTTGCCTGGCTGGTAGCACAGTGGATAAGGCGCTGGCCTGCGAACCCAAAGGTTGCAGGTTCGATTCTCCAGCCAGGGCACATAACCAGGTTGCAAACCAGGTCTCCAGTCAGGTCTGTGGCTGGAGGCAGATGAAAGACAACCATACATTGATGTCTCTCTCCCTCTCTGCCTCTCTCCCTTCCCCTCTTTCTAAAAATAATGAAATAAAATCTTAAAAAAAAAAAATCAGGGAAATAAATGTTATTACACTGAGGAGGCATGAGAATAATACCCCCGGATACACAGCCTGGCCCCAAAGCCACAAGCAGGGAAATCTTGGCAGGGGGTGTTGCTCACGACAGCCTTGCTGGTCTGCATCTTCTAAGATCCACACACAACGTAGTTGAGATAGCAAACGATCATCTGAATAGACAACCAAATATTTGTTTCAAAAGCAAGTCAGATAATGAATAGCAATGCTTGGAGTGAGGCTTTTCTTACCAAGCATACCTCTATCCTCACTGGCTCATAGGCAGGAAGTATGAAGCAGCACACTGTTTCCTCATGTTTTTAAAAAGCGGCATTGCTGTTGAATTTCCATGCAGTTGCTCTAAGAGCTCATCATGCTGGTAGGGTGGACAGGAAACTAGGCAGACGGAGTGACTTCCTCAGTAGATGCTGAAGGTCATAGTCCTAGAACTAGGCAGTTTGAGATTCAAGATATGAAGGGAGCAGGTTTCCTGACTCTCCTACTTTAGTGTTCATTTTTCTCTTTTTAGCTAAGGTGCATTTATTCCTGTACAGATCATCACAAAACCAAGTCTGGGGGAGCCACCAGACCCCACCCCACTGTGCAGTGGCTTGCTGCTGGTCTCCTCCTCCACCTGGCCCCTTCTGTTCCACAGCCTCCTCCAGGAAGCCCCCTAGTCCTTCCTTCCAGGCTCCAGAAGAGCAGGGGGCAAGCCCACCCCACTGAGGCCCAGCTGTAAAGTGCTGAATACAGAGTGAGGCCAGAAAAATATAGTATTAAAATATCACCATCTAGTGGCCAAAGAATAATAACATTTTATATATTAACTTTGTTAGCATGTGGAACTTGATATACAATGAGCGCATGTAATGTAAATATATAAAATGTATAAATATACGTGTGTAAAGCATAATGAACAGTTCATGAACCCACTATTCTCCTGCAGAACCAGAGTATTTCCAATACTTTTGAAGCTACCTGTTTATTCTTCAATCCCATCTGCCATGTTACCTAGAAAAATACCTCTCTGACTTTTATGACTTATACTCCTGATGAATGTGATCAAGTCAGTCAGATTCTTTGGGGTTACCAGTCAGATTTTTTTGTGTGTGCTACCAAACATTGTGACCCTGGCATTTACCTTCTCATTGCATTTTGTTACACTATTCATGTTCTACTTTAATTTAGAATTTTTTTAATAGAAGGGAAGGGTAAAGAAGAATAGGCTCAGGCATTTAATTTTTTACTGTTCTCTAAGGTGGATTTGTCAGTTTGGGTAAGGTAGACAAGCTGATGTGCTGCTTATGGCAAATACAGTTTGCACACATTTTTGTTTGTAAGTTTGTATTTAATTTTTTAAAAAAAGATTTTATTATTATTTCCAGAGAGAGAGAGGAAGGGAGAGAGGCAGAGAGGAAGAGAAACATCAGTGTATGGTTGCCTTTCACCTGCCTCCCACTACAGACCTGGCTGGAGACCTGGCTTGCAACCTCGTTATGTTGCCCTGGCTGGGGAATTGAACCAGCGACCTTTGGGTTCACAGGCCGGCACCTTATCCACTGTGCCACCAATCAGGGCTAATTTTAGTTTTTTAAAGATTTTATTTTATTACTTTTAGAAAGAGGGGAAGAGAGAGAGGCAGAGAGGGAGAGAGACATCAGTGTATGGTTGCTTTTTACCTGCCTCCAGCCACAGACCTGACTGGAGACCTGGCTTGCAACCTACTTATGTTGCCCTGGCTGGGAATCGAACCTGCGACCTTTAGGGCTAATTTTTATTTTGAAGATCATGCCCAATGACGACACTGAATTAAGGCAACAGAACATAGTGGTAATTGCTGAAAAAAAGATGCTGAGAATGTTAAGGCATCTGTAAGCACCCAGGACATGCCAATTGCTGTCATTGTTTGTAATATGACCACTGACAACGTAGGGTGAGAACTTGTGCCGGATGACAGCGAGAATGCTGCCCGTCTAGGAAAATGAAGATATACTTTGATTTAGCACTTCTCTGTGCTTTAATTTTCACATCCATGAGTTAATTTCCTCGAAGGAAGCGTGTGTGAATGTGTGTGTGTGTATGTGAAAGGGGATGAGGGAGGGACTATGCCTGACTATGGTAAGAACTGCGTCAATTGTAGGTGTGTATAAACAGTCAATTAAAATAGGGGACTTGCAGGTACTTTGTTTCAAAGATTTAGACATAGATGTACTTTTCTTCCTTCTTTTACCTATCATGACTTCTCTTCATTTTAGGATGCCTTGTTCTTCCTGAAGGATTTCTTCACAAGTCTTTCCACAGAAGTAGAGCTGCTCATGGCTCCTGATCCAGAAGGTACTAAATGTGCTGTTGAAGAGTCTGTGACAAGTGCTTGGGTTTTGTTACAGGGCCTTTTGGAGAATGTACTTGTGTAGATGTCATTTTCATGTGTACAAATTTGTTCTGGGTTTGTTGTTATTGAATGAGGCGTATGTCGTTTATAAATTTGTTCTGGGTTTGTTGTTACTGAATGAGGCGTATGTCGTTTTATGTAATAGTAACCATTGAAAAGGTGAAAGTCAATTTTCTCTGTTACATGAAGCAAAACAAGTCAAATGGAGATTGATTCTGATGGTTGCTCTAAGGATGCACACCCACGTTTCCCCATGTGCACATTCCATTTTCAGTGAAAAAGTCGCCAGGATCCTCTGTCACCTGCAGTCTGCCCAGGCACGGAGGTGCCGCAAAGGAGCCAAGCCTAGTCCTCTCTGTGCCCGGGCCGAAGCCGCCGCCTGGGAGCGAGCCGGCCAGCTCTGCAGACATGGTCAACGGGGAGGAGGAGGGCTTTCCGGCTGAGGAAGCGTCGTTCAGTGACCAGCCTGTGTTTTTTAGGTAAATCATTTAATTTGGGAAACAGACGAAGTTCTTTTAGAATTTTGCACACTGTTCTTTAACATGTCTGTGTATGGTGCTTAGGATGTTACTGCTGCTTCTCCCCGCACTGCCAAGTAAGCAGCCAGTCTGCAGCTTTTCTGTACACGCCGACCCTCATTCCCTCTCACGCTACACGGACTGACCCTGTGGGGATTCAGCTCTCTGTTGACTCCACAGAGCAGTCTCCTTCTCCTCCTGTCCCCTCTTCCTGGTCGCCAGATGGCCTCTTTGTGCCTCCTCTTCCCCTCTACCCACCTCCACTGCGACGCTCTTCCCTTTTCCTGAGGGAATTTTCTGTATCACTTTCTCTGTCTGACTCCCCACCGCTGCTGCGCGGTTCGTGACCCTGCGCTCCGTGACTGTGTTGGCTGTGCCAGGAGCTGGTCCCTGGGCGCTGCTGTCTGCCAGGACAGCTGTCCGCCCGCGGCATTGGGTCCCTCCTGCCCCACCCCGTTCATCCAAGTCTTTCTTGCCCAGCTCTGTTTGAAGGAGGAGGGCGAGGGTGAAGCCCACCTCTGCTGTGCAGGGCACTTAGCTGCCTTCCCACATTCCCCGCTGTAGACCTCAGCAGTCCCCAAATTCTGCCTTTCCCTCTAAGTTCTAAGGTTTGACTTCGGCCCAAAGTGAGCACTCTGTTGTTTTTTTGTTTGTTTTTTGTGTGTTTTTTAATTTATTGATTTAAGAGTGAGAAAGAGCAAGGAGCGGAGAAATGAAACAGAAACGTTGTTTTGCTGTTCCACGTATTTGTCCCTTCATTGGTTGTCTCTTGGTATGTGTCCTGATCAGGGATCAAACCCACAATCTTGGTGTATTGGGACAAAATTGCAACCAACTGAGCTACCTGGCCAGGGCTGCAGTAGAACTTTTTAAGTAGTTTTTATGTTTAAAATATCTTGTTATGGGGATGTGAAAAAAGCCCAGACTCTGACCGCTGGAAAGGCCCTGAGAGAGAGGATCTGTGGGGGCTGCAACCCTTTCCACTGCAAAAGAAGAACCTCCCTTATTTTCTCACGTGACCTTTTTATTTTTAAACTCTTTCTGCCAAAAGCATTGTGCATTCTAAGTAACAATTTGCATTCTCATTTTATATTAATCACACATAAACTACCAGTTTGGTGGATAACTGGCGTAAAAGAAATTGATATGTTAAAAAAATGTGCCCCATCCCTGTATTTACTGAACACTCACCGTATGCCACATTTTATTCTGGGCACTGTGAGCAGGCAAAGTAGAGAAAATCCCCTACTTAACCCAGCAATCAAGTAAGGAGGCCACGGATTTGTTCTATGACGGGCAGCCCGCCGGGCAGCCCGGGGAAGAAGAGGGAGCAGTGGGGGCAGGGCTGCTGCTCCTTGAGCCGAAGGGAGAAGCAGGTTCAGAGTGAGAGGTGGCCCAGGACCCAGGTTTCTTGTGGTGACTGATGTGAGCGCAGCATGTTCATGTGACTGTAGGTGCAGGTTAGATATAATCACCAACACTAATCTGTAGGAAAAATACGTTTCGGGTTCCAATTTACACTTCAGCCTTTGGAAGCCCGCCGCTTTCGTTTGATGTGTGCCGTCACTGTGTTCCGTTTCATTCTCAAAGAGCTTCCGATATTTGTATTTTGATATCCTGTTGACAAGCTGGATCTCAAGAATGCTTACTCAGCCCTGGCAGGGTTGGGCAGTGGGTTGGAGTGCTGTCCTGTCGCACACCGTAAGGTGGCAGGTTGGACCCCGCTCAGGCACATACAAGGCAACATCGACGCCTCTGTCTCTCACTCTCAAATCAGTAAACATCCTCGGGTGAGGATTAAGAAAAAAAGTGCTCACCAAAACTCACCAATATAGGTGGCATTTAAAAACTTTATTGACAAAGACATTCATCAGGCTCAGCGAGGTTAAGTGCCTGCTTCCTATGTAACTGAGAAAACTGGGACCCATGTCCACGCTTCCTGATTCGTAATGAGAATAAATGCCTTACCTTTTTCCTTTGACTTTTTGGTAATGGTTATATTGCTTGGTTTAATCCTGAAGGTTACTTTTATTAATTTGTTCTCTGCACGAGTTGAAAATACCTGACAGAATAACTTTTTCTAAGATGAACATTTTTTGGTAAACTAGGATAAGTTTTTATGAGGAATTTTAAGTATAATAAAATAAATACAACTTGTAAGATGGATGATTAACATTGGTTTAGTTGTTATGTTACCTTTAGAAAATGTAAAGCTCAAAAGCATTCTCTTTTATTTATTTTTGTTTTTTAAAACACTTTCTAATTGAACAAGTTAATTTATATCTAATTAAGTATAAGTAATCGAATATAAACTCCTTTCTTTATCTTCAGAGAATTTAGATTCACATCAGAAGTTCCTATTCGACTTGATTATCATGGCAAACATGTATCAATGGATCAGGTTTGTAAACTTTGTATAAATATACTCTATACAATTGTCTTATTTGTTTCTCTGATGGACTCAGTTTAAAAAATATTTTTTTCTGTCATAGTTTTATGTATGAGATAAAGTGCAAGGTCTTAAAATTGAATTGTTTTTAAATTCAATACCATTTGCTTAAGAAAGCCTGGGTAAAATACGCTCAGTTGGGTCACACCGATTACCAAACGTGGATTTTTTTTGCTGTAAGTATTTTAGGTGTTTTAGCTTCCTTAGTGAATATTGCTTTGACTTTCCCAAATGATAACTATTTTAAATGTTGAGTCTCTCCTTTTACAGGTTAACGTGGCCTTTTCCTTTGAATTTTCCAGGGCACCTTAGCTGGGATTTTGATTGGCCTGGCCCAGTTAAACTGCTCCGAATTGAAGCTGAAGAGGCTCTTCTATCGGCACGGGTAAGCCGGCTGATGACGTGCGGTTTAAGGTGTGGTTACTCCAGTTCACTTACAGCAAGGAAGGGGACCGTTCTGAGCAAGCGCACGCAACTTAATTCGTTTACAGTAGTTTGCAGAGAGCTCGGTGTTAAAGGACCCTCACTCATGAGGGCTAGGGTTATTTTGAGACAGTAGAAGTAATTTGAACAGAGAATATTTTTAAACACAACTATGGTTACGATATTTTTAATACCATCCGAAAGTTGTGAATCAGCTTCTTGAGTGAAAAGACTGGAAGTTCGTAAGCTAATGGTTCTTAGCAGCTAAGAACGGTAGGGCAGTTCGTAGACGTTGCGTTCATGCTGTGCTAGAGCCTAGGTGCTGATGAGAGCAGCGGTGAAGCACACTCACGCATGTTGCCTGAGCCTTGTAGAATTACTAACGTCACAACTGGGGTATGTGCGCACACGCACATTTACTTACATGTATGGATACATCTAGATCGAGCACCTATAATATTGTGTCCCTGTAATATGTAAATTTTCTTTTAAGTAAAAATATCCCCCAAAGTTATCTAGGGCTATACATTTCTTTCTCCTTCCTATATACTAATAGCCGTTTGCTCTAGTTTGCTAGGTGTTGACAAATTAGTCTCCTATGCTGTCACTGAATGGCTCACTGACATTAAGAAGAACCAGCTGCCAGGAATCCTGGGAGGCGTTGGGCCTATGCACTCCCTAGTCCAATTAGGTAAGCTTTGTTTTTTAATCAGAAGATACGCTATTCATAACCCTTCTCTGGTTATTTTACCTAATCAGTTACTCTTTTTGGCTTCTGGGTGCCTTTGAGAGTCTATGCTAGGAGCATCTTTCTAGAAAATCAAGTTTGTAGTCATACACATGAAACTTGGCTTCCCCTTTCAGGGGTTAAAAACCCCAGGGCTGGAGTGCGAGCAGAGACCTGAGCTCCAGCCCTGTTGCTGACCTTGACCTCCGTGTGTTGACTGCTATTCTAGTGCAAGGCCTGAAGGACTTGGTCTGGCTACCCATAGAGCAGTACCGGAAGGACGGCCGCATCGTCCGGGGCTTTCAGAGAGGTGCCGCCTCCTTTGGCACCTCAACAGCCATGGCTGCCCTAGAACTCACCAACAGGATGGTTCAGACCATACAGGTACGTTTCCCTGGGCTGCATGAATCTGTACAAAGAGGATGAGCCATTGCAAGATGGTTCCGTCATTTTGGTTTTAAAATGATACTGTGAAAATACACAGAATGTTGAGAATAGATATTTTTAATAGTTGACTATTGCGCTTCTTAAATTGGTTAGCCAGGGTAATTAGTAGAATATAGCAGTGGAATGCAGCATCAGATTTGTTTGCCTGTTTTTGGTCAATTATAACCACTAAGTTAGCCAAGGATTTATTTTACCACATATATGCAAAAAGATCATAGCTAAACGTGAAGAAAGCTCTGAGGTTGTTATGTTAAGTATTAAGCTGCAGGTCACTAACCCAACTGTGATTCTTGCCTGACCTGATGACGGAGACTGTCCTCAGAGGGCGGGGGAGGGACTGCACAGATGAGCTCAGCTAGTAGCGTTAGTTCTGGACGTACGCTTACATGTTCTTACTGTAAAAGTACTCTATTCTTGTAAGGACTGCAATCACTGCCGAAGTGCCTTGTGAGGACGTGCGAGGCCCTCCGCTTTTCCCCACTTCCTGTGGGACGTGTACTCTTGGGGCTGTAACTCCAGACTCTCTTCTGGGTCATTTCTCACTTTCTGTAAAATGATCCAGGCGGCGGCAGAGACTGCTTATGACATGGTGTCTCCTGGAACCCTTTCTATCGAGCCCAAGAAGATCCGAAAGTTCCCCCATCACCGCTTAGCCCACCAGCCGGTAGACCTGCGGGAAGGTGTGGCCAAGGCCTACAGTGTGGTGAAAGAGGTAGGTGACACTGGGGTGGGACAGGCCGGAGCTTGCTTCCACACTTCTCCCATCAGCCTGCAGGGCCGCTGGGAGTGGCTTGGGAAGTGTTCCCAACAGTGGGCGCAAACATGAAGGAGCAGAGGGCCCTGCCCTGACTGGTGGGCTTGAGTTTGTGTTACTTACTGGCTCTTATCTTGTGGATAGTCTTAAAAATAGTGCGCATTTTTTAGTTCTTGTGGACTTCACTGCACCTCAAACCTGTGCCCTGTGCCCTTCACAGAAGCAAGTGAGGAATAGCAGACACGCACCAGCATTCACCAGCTGGATTCACCGCACACTTGTACTTTGCTGTATTTACCCAGGCTGTTGAAAAATGCAAGTTTTCAGGCGACTCACTCATGCTGGCCCCACTTCCCGCTTTGTAGTCCTAAAGATGGTGCAGATTCTTCTTACACGTTCTCCTAGTTTCATTATGCAAGTATCTGCTCATAAGCAAAACGTGTTTAAAAGCTAACATGAATGGTATGTTATATGTATCACTTTGTCACAGTTCACATCTAATGTAAGCTATTCTGTAGTGTTTCATTTTGTGACTATAGCATCATTTATTTCTTTCGCTATTGGTGGATACTGAGTTTCCATTTTTCCCTAAAACATCGCTATAGGGATGTTCATTAAAAAGCCCCTTTGTTCACATGTGCATGAAGTTGTGAAGGTGGAATTGGTGATTTCCAACCACTTGAATCTCGACATTTACCAAATACTGCCAAATCTTCATTTAGCTGCTCCAGTGAGCCTGGTTCCTGTTATGGCTGCTATCAGGGGCGTTTCCGGTCTTAATGTTTTTTGACATTCTTTAATATGACACGAAGTTTGAGGTTGCTTCACTTATGATCGGCATATTAGGATTTCATTCAAGATGTTTTCTCCACCAGACTGACCAGCAGCCGTTAGCTGACAGAAGTAGCCTCTGGGTCCCCAGTGGAAGGAAGACCACTGAGCAGAGCCCCCAAGAAATGTATTAGTGGATAAATAAAGGCAAGACCACAGGTCTCCTTTCTTAAAAAGGGACTCACTCAGCCAGGAGAATAGAGAGGTAATTGCCGTCAGACCTGTTCTTGCAGGTGGCGAGTCCGGCTGTCGCTAACAGACGTGTCAGAAATCAGGTTTGTCAGCGTGACTCGGGAGTCAGAGAGGGCAGGGCAGTTGGCAGCAGGTGCTAATCATCGTTCTTGGATTAGGTAGCCCAGCAATTTGCCCAATTTCATCTGTATTCATTTTAAAGTGATTACTTGTGTGCGTATTTTGTGCCAAGTGCATAGTAACCCTTAAAGGTTTTCCTCACTCAGGCTCAGCAGGAGTACCCCCACCACGTTGGGGGCCAGTCAGCAGTGGCGCAGGGCAGGACGCGGTGGGGCTCACGCTTCGCTCTCTTGCTCTGAAGCCGAAGGAAGGGAAGGGGAGCAGTGCGCAAGGGTAGAGGTGATAGGGTGTATTTGATTAGACCGACTTGGAGTTCCATATTAAAAATCTTTTTAAATAGAGGTTCCTAAGTGGTGATAGATACTTCTTCTCCCATTTAGGGGTTAACAACTAGAAGGTCCAGAGAAGGCACCCCAGAGGTTCTGCAGATAGGCCCATCCGGTAGAGGAGTTAGCTCTGGCCCAGGCCTGCTGTGTATGGGCTTCGTAGCAGAGAATGATCTTCACAGGCTCAGAGGGTTACGAAAAGAAGCGTAGACAGCCAAGATGAGTGGCCCGCAAGTATTTCCCATCAGGCCCTTTACAGAGAAAGGTGGCCCACCACTGCCTCACACAGTCTTGCGTGGTGGTCAGGGAGCTCGTCCTAAGGGTAGCAGGGCTCTCTAGGAACCAGGCAATAAGCCTAGTGCCGTTAAGCTGTGCCAGCCTCCTCAGATGCTTTATTTCATTTAATTCTAACCACCACCACTGTATTTTCATTCCCCGTTCAAAGGGCTTGTCTGAGGTTACTCTGCCAAGTTGCGGAGCTGAGGTTTGAATTTACTTTTGTTGTCTCCAGACTGGGTGGTGGCAATGATTTTAATGAAGTAGTATCTTCTTGTCTGTGGGTCATGGAGAGGAGCTGAGAGAGGGGAAGAGAAAATATGGACAAATGTGTAAATTGTAAGCATTGTCTTCATTGGGCTTATGTTTCACTTATTGCCTATTATCTGGTGGATATTTTAGAAATAGCACTTTTTTTGGTTTTTCTGTCCTTTATTTCACCTCCCCTCCTTCCCACCCCATGATGCTATGCGGTGCGCCTGCTATCTTAGTTGGGTAGAAACGATCCTCTTGTTCGCTGTCAGAGCAATGGCTGGATTCTGGGTAGGGCACGGTGCCTTCAGTCCCCCGAGAGCCCTGCGTGGAATGCCACAGCGGAGCAGTATCTGTGTCCCCTGAGAGGCCCCGCTTGAAGCGTCACCGCTGTGGCTAGGCTGACACTTCATATTTGTAGCTTTGAAGCTCAGCAGTCATGCTTATTTATTGTTGGCAGTTACAAGAAAGATGAAAAATGCTATCAAAGCTTCATTTCTAATTATTAAACTTGCTCTTGCTTTGTGTTCTCAGAATTTTCTCTGTTTAACTCAATAAAATGTTACATTTAGCTCTTTATCTTGGTTGAATGTTCCATGGTTGTCTTTTCTAGTACATAGCCAGTAACTTAAATAATACTCTGGAGCTTAGTGGAATTAGGTTTTCCTGTTACACTGGAGCCGAGGAACCGTATCACCCTATTCCTTCAGTAGCTTCCTTGTTCCAGAAGCTTCCTTTGCTGTTTGGCTTAGCTGGAGGGGTTAGCAGGGCCGCCAAGCTGCCCCTGGACCCGCCCTCACCTCCGCTGCCCTCCCTCTGCGGGCCTGGGCTGCGCCGTGCGTTCTGCACGGGCGCCCCTCCCTCCTGAACACGGGTCACATCGCTGCCCCCGAACTGGGTCACCCTGGGTTCTCTCCACAGCAGTGTGTCGGCGAACAGACGTGCAGCCTAAACCCTCCCAAGATGTACCCCAGGCAGCCGCTGCGCTTCCCGCCAGTGACCGCCTCCCCTCTCTGCCTCCCGCAGGGCATTGCGGACACAGCGCACACCATTTACGAGACCGCAGCCCGCGAGCACGAGAGCCGCGGCGTCACGGGGGCCGTGGGCGAGGTCCTGCGCCAGATCCCGCCAGCGGTGGTGAGGCCACTGATCGTGGCCACGGAGGCGACCTCAAACGTGCTGGGAGGCATGCGCAACCAGATCAGACCCGACGTCCGGCAGGACGAGTCGCAGAAGTGGCGCCACGGGGGCGACTGAGGCCGCGTGTGGAGCCAGGAGCGGGGCCTGCCTGCGGCTGGGGCGGGGCCTACTGGGCGGCTGGGGCGGGGCCTGCCTGCAGCTGGGGCGGGGCCTACTGGGCGGGCGGGGCGGGGCCTGCCTGCAGCTGGGGCGGGGCCCCTGCAGCTTTAGTGCGCATCTCAGGAGCAAAAGCACCTCTTCTTCAAGGGACCGACAGTCCCACCGTGCACCCAAAACGGCTGCCCTTGCGGGCTGGTTTGGGGCTTGCCTGTAGAACTGTTTGTGGCTGGTGTCAAACGTCCTTAAAGCATTGCTGCCAAGGTGGCGGAAGGCTTGCTTTTGTTGAAGCGGCTCGTTGCCCCAGTTCCAGGCGAGCCGGTGGAAGCGCCTGCCCCGCCCGAGCGCTCCGCTGTGGCGGGGAAGCGGCCTTTCCTCCGGGCTGGGAAGGAGCGCGAGCCAGGCGGCAGAGGTCAGGGTTGCGTGCGGGTGTCTGCGTGGAATACATCGCCCGGCCGCTGCCCTTCGCGTTCCCGCCCCGCGGACGTGCTATTTCCACGCGCTCAGCAAGTCCTGCGTGCGAGCCGAGAGCGGGGCATCCGGTGTGTTCTGTTGTGCTTGCACTTTATCCTGCGTGCGTGTGCGTGTGTGTGCGCGCGTGTGCACGTGTTTCCAGGTTCATCCGAGGCCCTGCCGTCTGTCTGCTCCACGTAAAGCTCGAAGCTGCGCGCAGCGCGGAGCCCGCCTGGAAGCGCCTGGCCGAGGAAGGGAGCCGGTGTAAGCGGCCCCCCGGCCCTGCAGCGTGGGGAAGCGGGCGCTGCGGCGAGCGCCCGAGTCACCGTTCAGTTGTAAGCGGGTCCGGTGCTCGTGGGGGATGCGCGGGAAGGGAGAGCCGAAATCTTCTAATGCTTTTAAATTAACCAAATTCCTCCCCGATTGCCCTAGTCGGTTATTTCCAAGTACCATTTTTACCTGGTTAACAATGTACATTTTGATAATCTGTCAGGAATGAATAAAGTATTTTTATTTAAAGGTAACATTGTTTTATGCTTCCATGAATATTTTGCTGTTCTTAGAGCATATTCATAGATGCAACACTATGATTTATCCGAAGATACTTGGGAACACTTACTCAAAATTGATTTTGGTTAATACCAGGTAAATCATTATCTAGGAGTGAGAGGGAAATTGTTCTCAAGAAGTTGGTTTTCAACTTTAGACTGATGTAGCAAAAATGGAAGGTAGGTTTTGTATTTATTCATCCACTGTTGAAAGTTGCATGGTGCGAAGTCTCATTGTCCCCAGTTGCGGGTAGCATCAAGGCGAGTTTAGATTTCAGACCACATTTCAGGTTGGGGTTTGGAAAATGACATTGAACCAGTTTCATTCTCTAAATTTTATAAACAAGAAAGTTTATAAACCAGAAATCTGAACATTGAAAATTTATAAAAATTGGGCTGACTAGCACTTACTTTTATTTTTCCTTTTTACCGCTGTGAAACTTGAAGGGCCGTGCTCAGAGGAACGCCTTGTTTAAGCACCTTGGCAACTGTCCCTTGGCAACTGTCCCCGTCCAGGGGACCCAGGTGAGGAGACGCAGCCACAGCCATTTATTAGTGTGACGCGAGCCCCAGCCGCCCTGCCCTCACCCTAGGGCGCTCCGTTGCCCTCAGTGCAGCATTCCATGCCTGTGGCTTGTGACAGTGAATCAGACTGAAAAACACTGGATCAAACTTCTTTGACTTTTAACCGTATTTCCCATAGTTACACCGATGACTTAGGTTCAATGGGCTAGAAGACAGGGAGAAATAGTCTTTGTACCATGAGCTGCAGGTAGACCTGCCTTTTGGCAAACTGGGTTCATACATCCCATCTAGACACACCTTTAGAATGCACTCCCCACGGTAGCTCTGCTCCGCGTTCCTGCAGCAGCTCTTGAGGGACGAGGGAGACAGAAACCGGCCTCTGCTTCAGCATCAAGGGTCTGTTTGTTGCCAGTTTAACTAGGATGCTCCTCACTAGAGGCGTTCATGTGTCCTCTATTTGAACACTTCTGGATTATTCTTAATTGTTTTATTTTCTAAAGATGCCTTGTTAGACTTTTATGTTGCGATGACCCAGTAAAAGGGCATTGGGCAGGGTCTTTGCCTTGCCAGATCTGCGGCTTCAGAAGCGGGACACTTGGCCAAGACATTTAATTTCTCTAAAGCTTGGCATCCCTTCTGCATGAACAAAGGGGTTTCTTACAGCAAAGTCCGACCAAGATGTTCAGACAGTGAGGATGTGTGTGTGGGTATGTGAATGGCGGTGTGGATTGATGCTCAGTGGGCTACCTCAGACTGGTGGCACTGTCACATGAAAGCACTGGTTGCATCGTGCAGAGTAGCTAGGGGCACCTTTAGATCTTGGACCACTTCGAGCAGCCTGAGTGAGAGGTGACTTTGGTGTGAAACTTCTGAAGGGAGCAGACTGTGTCCACCTGTATAGGTGTCTGTCCTCGGAGTCTGGGTGAGTGGGCGCGAGGGGGCAGCCCGAGAGCTGGGTCAGTCCACCTTCCCTGACAAAGGCAGCCCAGGCCGGGGCTGGGTCCTCTGTAGAACGGGGCTGACGTGAGTCTCCTGGTGTCCCTCCTGTGTGTCCCCAGATGGCTATTATTGACAGGTAGAATACCCATTCAACATTTGCCTTTTTAGATAAAAAGGACTCCCTGGTTCTTCCAGACATTGTAGTAGTGGACATTTTTCTAATCAAGTTTGGTTCCAGTTTGGAGACCCACTTAGCACGTATTTAACATCAGCATTTTTCGAATGCAAAACTCACTTGATGAAAAAAGCCTTCCCAAGCAGCCATGTGCCTACAATGGCAAAAATCCTGAAAACCAGTGTTTCCTACTTTCTGCTACATGGTGGTTTTAAAAGCTATTAAAATAGTCTGAGCTTTCAAGGGAATGATGCTTTAAACACTTGAATAAGGTGTTCCGGGGGTTGCTGCCCTTGTTCTGGTTCAGGACAGTCTGCACCGGCTTCTGCGGGACTGCTTGTCCCGCCGGCGCGCCTCCCATGTGCCTGGTTGGGTTCTCGCACCGTGTTACCCACCAAAGTGCAGAGACAGCAGGCAGCGTTGAAGTTGAGCTCTGACATGAGGGCTGGACACTTGCAGCATGTGGTTCCGGGATTAACAGTCCATTGCCAGCATTGAATGTTGTATATGTACAAAACTGGGGACGTGGCCCAGGTGACATCAGTGAGCGTTGAGTGAGTCTTCTTACACCGCGTTGGATATAGTAATAGTACCCCTGAGTTTCAGGGAGTGTGGCGGGACTTGTGTGCTAAGCCCAGCAGTTTTCCGCCTTCTTCCTCTCGAAGTCTTTAACATGTTGTGGACTGGCACGCTAATGCAGGTGCAAGCACGAGTTCATTCATTATTGGCTCAGCAGTTGGTGCTGGAAAACACGAGTGTTTTCGTGACTGGTCAACAGTGTGTTAAGACACTGGAGAGAATGTCTATCAAGCTGACGTTCCTTGCGCGTAAGGCACTAAGCAAACACAAAGGGGTAGCTTGTCTCTGCAAGTAGCTCAACGTGAATGTACCGATTGGTATCAAATAAAATAAATCAGATACACATTTGTGAGTCTTAAGTTAAAAAGGAAGGTTATTTGTATAGTGTATAGATAATGAAAGTGGAAAAAGAAAAAGATGTCTTTGTTTCCGCTACCAGAATCTTTTATTTCTGCGGTACTGGAAGATAGTTGTTTCCTATAAGAATAATTGAGTGCTTCAATGCCAATGTATTTTTATCTCAGTATGTTCGGGATCAGGTTAGGCACTCTGATCCCTTTCATAGACTTTAGGTCAGCCAGTTTTAACGGGAAGTATTTTCCTTTCATTGTACTATGTGCAGATCAGAGGCAGAAAAGGAGGTTGAACCACCGCGACTGGCTCCTCTTGGGATGAGAAATCAAAGAGTCTCAGCAACTCTTTATTTAAAGT
Source organism: Noctilio leporinus (assembly GCA_004026585.1). Lineage (NCBI taxonomy): Eukaryota > Metazoa > Chordata > Mammalia > Chiroptera > Noctilionidae > Noctilio > Noctilio leporinus. Next base: position 358,244 of record PVIW01000272.1, on the reverse strand, counting down.
GTCAGCAATTTTTGAAAACGGGTGTCAGAGTGTTTCACCTCCTGTAACAACCGTGGGCCTCTTGTTTCCCGCATGGTGCCTCATAGGAAGCACCAGCGATTTTGAGAAAGACAAGTGTGATATTGTCCCACACAGTGATGTCCCTCAGGCCTGCGCTGGTTGAAATAGTAGCCCTGCTCTTTCAAAAATATGTTTACTTTGTTGTTTCACATGTCATTTGTGTATATGAAGTGGCAGCTTCCGATTTGTCTAACATTGTAAAACTTGTCGGTTTCATGGGACTTTCTGTTGTGGAATTTTGTAGGGGCACCCCCCGTTCAGCCCTTCCCCATCCTGGTTTATCTTAGACCTTGCCTTGATCCCACCACAAGGGAAGAACATACACTGTATATGTTGACTGTCATTGCTACTTAATTTCCTAATTAAGGTAATTATCCATGTGACTAAGAATACCAATGCTGTACAAGTATTTTCGTGGACATGTAACTTGTTAGTGTGACTATTTAAAGACATGAAATTAAGAACACTCTTGAAGAAAATTAAAATATTTACTCTTTGGAGCTTGCTTTAAACACTATTGTCTTTCGCCAAGAACCATTCCCAGAGCCAGCACGTGAGAGTTCTGAGTGGGGAGGGGTAGGTCTGGGTCAGATCCTGGTACCGGGAAATGAGGTTCCTACAGTCCTGCTACTGCGGGCAACAAATGTTGTATTTCCCTCCCTGTTGCCCACTTCTGAGGCATATAAAGCATGTGATGAAATTTGCCACTACAACCCTCTTTTGGATATGAACCGGCAAATTAGTTATTCTTCTAACGTGGATCTGTGGCCAATGCATCCTGTGGGTTTGATCCTAGGAACCTAGATGAACACTTGACCAATCTGCTTTATTTGGAGGACTATTTTTACTGATAAAAGGAATATTGGAAAGAAATACTTTGTTTTGAATTTTTATGAGTTTACGTGAGCCGAACTGACGACATAAACCAGGGAGCTAGAGCTCAAATGCTTTCGAGAAATCTTTATTTTTTAAGGTAGTACTTTGAAAGATGTGACACACGTCACGATGTAACCATCCACGTTGAGCAATCAGGAAAAAATCATCTCTCCCTTCACCACGGCCCTTGCCAGGTGCCTGCTTCTTGCGTGCCAGGTATTGTATGTGCTGAATACAAGGTCTATCCTGAAAGTATCAGCAAGCTCCTTCAAGAATATTGACATCGGCTGGACACTTTTTGGACAGACCTCATACACCCTCAGAACCCCCCCGAAGCAGCTGTGGAGTCCCTGTTTTCCACGAGGACGGGGGAGGGGACTAGGCTCAGAGGTGGCAGGGTACTTGCTCATGGTCACAGTCACATGACCCCATGCTTATCCACGGATTTCATATAAGAAAAACTCGCACAGTTTCGCCATTTCCTTCACTAATTAGGAAGCTAAGGAAGGACTTCTGCTGGAAGATTGGGGTGAAAGGCTCTCGGAACCCCTGCGCCGAGATCAGAATGAACTTGCTGGCCCACCTCCTCCTCACCTGCATCTCTAGCCCCTCTCCCCGCTGGCTGCCCTCCAGCCACTCTGGTGGTCAGCTCTGCCGCTGAACTCAGGCCCCACTCAACACCAGTTACATAAAAGCCTGGGCTAGTGTGGTGCGGTGGATGGCGCTGGCCTGTGACCCCAAAAGTTGCTGATTGGATTCCCAGCCAGGGCACATAACCAGGTTGCAAACCAGGTTGCAAACCAGGTCTCCAGCCAGGTCTGTAACTGGAAGCAGGTGAGAGGCAACCATACATTGATGTTTCTCTCCCTTTCTTCCTCCCTCCCTGCCCTTCTATCTAAAAATGGTGAATAAAATCTTGAAAAGGGCTGGAAGGGGGCTCACTTGATGCGTGGGGCCGGATACCTCTTTGTTGGGCTGTCCTGTGCACTGTGGGGGCTTAGCAGCAACTCCGGCTTCTACTCACAAGAGGGGAGTGGCATGGCTTCCCCGCTGTAAAACCCCAGTTGTCATCGGACGTGCCCAGATGTCCCCTGGCTGGCAAAATGCCCCTGGTGCCAACCAGTGGGCTAAACCTCCCCTGCTGTGCCCTGACCGTTGGGGCCCATTGGACATCACTCTGCCAGGCTGAGCAAGGGCCGCTGGTTCGGTTCCCGGTCAGAGCGCAAACCTGGGTTTTGGGTTCAATCCCCTGTCAGGATGCTTATGAGAGGCAACCAATCGATGATTCTCACATTGATGTTCCTCTCCCTCTCTTTCTCCTTTCCTCGCTCTAAAAAGAAATAAAATCTTTAAAAAAACAAAAACAAAAACCCAGCTCCCGTAGTGAAAATAAGACCTGTGCCTAAGACTATTCCCAGCTTCCTTTCTCAAATGTTCTGCTTCCTCTTTATCTAGGTCTAAACGGTTGCCTTTTCAGACAGGCCCAGCCCCTTGCCTGACACTTTTCCTTCTCCGTGGTGGGACACACTCCTTAGCATAAGCCTCTGGGGCCCTTCTCTCATGTTACAAATCCACATTGATTGGCTTTCCTGTTCATTGGCCGATGCCCTCTGTGAGGACGGGGCCCAGATGGCAGAACTAAAGGGTGAGTGAATGAATGAGTGAATGAATGAATCTCAGTGGCCATCCAGTCCTATGTAGCCACTTGGCAATTGAGGAAGCCCAGGAAGGGAATTGTTTGCCTAAGATCACATGATTCGTGCTCGAAATGTCCTTGATTCAACGCGACTTCACATCTTCTTGGTTTTAGCAATAACTAATGATATATAAATATATAAAATAAAATGAAGATCAAACGTGCGTTGAGTATTTACTGCGTTCCGCACTCGAGGGGTGTCCCCGTTCACTGTCAGCCAGGGTCCTGGTTGGAAGGGGTGAGGCGCAGGTGATGGAGGAGGGTGTGCAGAAGAAGCTAGTTAGCAGAGGTGGGCAGCAGCAAGGGGCCCACAGGGATGCATGTGGGGGCTGACCCCCGGCTGCAGGAAGACTTGGAGCCTCCCCCTTTCGGATCTGCGCCTGTCCCGGGCCAGAGCCCCGTGAGTCAGCGTGGCTTGTGGCCTTTTCCGCTGTCCTTGGCAGCAGGAACGCCATGCCCCTCCCATCTCTCCAGCGCATCTGTCAGGAGACCAAAGCAGCCTGAGCTCCTCACAGGCCTGAAGGGTGATTCACAGGACCTGTGGCCGAAGGAAGGGGTGCTCGCCAGCAGCGGTGGCCTGAGGTGGAGCCACATGGCCAGAAGGGCCTCAGGCACCCCGATCCTCGGGCTCCCACCCTCCCACCTCTCGCCGGAGACTCCCCCAGGTCGAGGCAACCTCTGTGCAGCCGCATGAAGACTGGATCTGGAGGGCAAAGGGAGCTGTCCGGCCCTCAAGCTTTATCTTGTTGGCATTTGTCCTGTGTCTTCAGGCTGCAGATGACAAAACCAAGGCTTAGGGTAGGTGTGACTTACCCACAGCCACACAGTGCGCTGGTCCAGGAACACTAGTCACTAATGACAGATTCCCCACCCCCCAGGGTAACAAAACAGGCCTTTCTCCTTGGCACCACGTGCATCACAGCTCCTCCCATCTGTGACTCGACCTCCCCTGAACCTCAGAACCTGCCTCACGGGGAGACAGGACAGCCGAGTGCTGGGCAGTCATGCGGTCACACCCGGCTTCAAGGGAACCTGGGTAATGTAGTCTGGCCTGGTGCCCAGGCAGGCAGGAAGAGCGGTCGGTGAGCAATACACCTCATAATTTAAGTTTGAAGCCAGGAACGTCTGACTCCATATCCACGCTCAGAGCACAGACTCTTCGACTTATAATTAGTTGCACTCCAAGGTCATGTGCCACTTTCTTCCCCTGGCCTTGCCTGAGCAGATTCCTGAAAGCAGTTTCACTTGGAGCAAACTCAGTAAACATGTGCGGGGCAATGAGGTAGGATAGGATGTAGTGGTTCTCAAAAGTCTGCACATAGGAATCACTAGAGAATTTCTTAAAAATTCTGAAACCCAGCCCTGGCGGTGTGGTTCAGTGGGTTGAGCGTCGGCCTGTGAACCCAAGTGTCGCTGGTTCTATTCCCAGCCAGGACACATACCCAGACTGGAAGCCAGGTCTCCAGCCAGGTCCCCAGCTGGAGGCATGTGAAAGGCAACCATACGTTGATGTCTCTCACCCTTTCTTCCTCCCTTCCCCTCTCTCTAAAAATAACGAATAAAATTAAAAAAAATTTTTTTTTTCTGAAACCCAGGTCACACCCAAGAGCAATTAAGTCATGATCCCCAGCACGTATTTTTGAAGCTCCCCAGGTGACTCTCATGGACAGACCCATTTGGGAACCACTGCTTTAGTGGCTAAGAATATAGATTATTAGATGCAGGCTGACTGGGGCAGAACGCAGGCTCTGCTCCTTGTTAGCTGTGTGACCTTGAGGAAGTTTCTTAACCTCTCTGTGCTTATTTCCTTTTCTATAAAAAAGAGCTATAATAAGGTTGTTATGAGGATTACGTGAGTTAATATATACAAAGTGCTTAGATAAGTGTCTGACACACAGTACCGTATAAGTGTTAGGTATCGTTGCTGTTTCCTGAAAGCCTACTGTGTGCAGTGCCCTGGGCTCGAGGTGAAAGATACGTCCTTGCGCTTTGGGAGCTCAGAACCCAGTGGGAAGACATTACAGCTCATCAGTCCAGCTTTTTGTTTCTTATGAATGGAAATCGCCTCATTTGCTTTTGAGAAACGGAGTGGCATTTCACAAAACAGAGGAGACCAGCTATAGAACCAGAATTCCTGGTTTGGGAGACACCGCCTCTCTCATCCAGATGTCTGCTTCTCTGCAGTAGACGCAGATCCCGGCAGCCTTGGGGCAGGTACAGTGGACGCTGCCTCTCTCCTTAGCCTGGAGTTCAGGATTGCCCGCTGTCTGGGAAATTCGACTTGGAGGGTGCGTCTTGGGGTAGCATTTGGAAATAAAACCAAGGAGAGCATTGGAGGCGGAGTCTGTTGGGTTCGAGGATGGCTGAGAAAAATGAACCCTAGCACATTCTTGCGGTAAGAATCTGGCTGTCGCGAGAGGGCAAAACATTCTCTTATTTAGATTCCATTGAGGTATAAGGGGAAACATGACTGCTCAGTGCAAAGCACTAACTTTCTTTTCAAAACCCCAGTGTGAGGATTTTGTCAGCCCAGACGTGTTCTAATATTTTTTAGAGTGATGGAGAACACAAGGGTGTAACTCCCCCCCTCAAAAAAACATTTATTATTTAATACAAGTTAAACACTCACCACCCTGTGCTATTTTCAAATCAGTATCAATGTTATTCAACTTAGAATTTTATTTATGCTGTGTTGTTTTACCAGCAAAAATGGGTTTATTCAGGAATAGCAGAGAATTGCAATTCAAGACATACAAGCCATAGGCAAGTCTGGAGAACAAAGCATTGTTCTTTTTTTTTTTTAACTTTTTTATTAAAAAATATTTTTAAAATTATTTTCAGAGAGAAGGGAAGGGAGAGAGGCAGAGAGGGAGAGAGACATCCATGTATGGTTGCCTTTCACCTGCCTCCAGCTACGGACCTGGCTGGAGACCTGGTTATGTGCCCTGGCTGGGAACCAAACCAGTGACCTTTGGGTTTGCAGGTCGGTGCCTTTTCTACTCTGCCACAGCCAGAGTTCATTTACACGGAGTCCAGTGGGGGGAACCGGGAGTTAGAATGGACTGGCTTTTCATTGGCTGGGTTGTGACATTGTGACAGTCTCCAATTAGTTGGCCTGTTGCTGGGGGAGGAGGAAGTATTCCCTTTCCCTGTGGGGTGGGGTGGGGTGGAGGGGGATTTTGTTCCCAGAGGCGATAGGGTAGGGTCTGGAGACATTTGGGTTGTCTCAAGGAGGGAGAGGGTGGTGGAGAAGTAGGGTGCTGTGGAACATCTTCCCCTTGAGGACCTAAGGCCGTTTCCTTCGGGGCAACCAGGGATGAGATGTGGGGTGTGAGAGCCCCGTCAGGCCCTCTGGACGCCAGTCTTAGCCGAGTTCCTAATGTTCGCAAGGCTACAGATATATAGCTCCCTTGTCAGGAGTCCTTTCATTTACAACAAACATTTATTTCTAAGGCCCAATCAATGCCTCCCTCTCTTCTCCATTTCAGCCTAAACTGGTTTACCTACTTTTCTCTCCCTTCAGATCATACTGTTTTCTTGAAAACCATTCTTACTCCTTCGTACCGGATGTCCGTGTGAAAGGCTGAGATGCCCTGGTTGCCGAATTGGAGTTTTCGCCGCCCCCCTATCCCCCGACCTTGAGCCAGTGGCCAGGCTTGGCTGCCCCTGCGTTTCTCCGTGGTCTATTTACCTGTTGGGCACAGCGCCACGAGGGGGACACGCAATCAACGACAGACGACTCCCGCTTAAAATTTGGGTGGCTGTTGCCATTCATTCGTTCTCGGCGGAGGTCGTACCGACATACTCATCAGCCGGAAATCGCTGCCTCTCCCCACGTCCTGTAGCGCTTTGGAACCGTTGTAACCGCGGAAAGGCTTGGGTTGAAAGTAGGTGCGGGATCCTTTCCGATGGAAGAGCAATCCCGCTCCGACGTCAGCAGGGGGCGCGCGCGCTCTTCCCCAGCGGAGCCCTGGTTGCCTGGCCCGTGGGAGGCAGCGGTTCTGACCCCACGCACGGGGTGGGGGTGGGGGTGGGGGGTGGCTTTGGAAAACCCCTAACTCTCCCAGCCCAGTACAAGGCTTGTCTGCCTCAGCTTCCTTCCAGTCGAGAACACCGCTTAAACGCAGAATAAAACTGCCATTTTTAAAAAGGTTTTCTTTATTATTTTCAGAGAGGGAAGGGACAGAGGCAGAGAAGGAGAGAGACATCATGTATGGTTGCCTTTCACCTGCCTCCATCTACGGACCTGGCTGGAGACCTGGCTTGCAACCTGGTTATGTGCCCTGGCTGGGAATCGAACCAGCGACCTTTGGGTTCACAGACTGGTGCCTTATCCACTGAGCCACCAGCCAGGGCAAAACTGCTGCTTTATTTCTCAGTTACATAACCAGTGAAAGCTGCCCCCCGGGGAGTTTTCACAACAGGTTGATAGGGGATATTTGGAACAGGAGGTAACAGACCTGTGCTTTGTATTCAGATAAAGATCTTTTGTTGTGTTTTCCCTGAGGGGGTAGCTAAAGGTGAACCTGAAGCAGAAGCCTGTTTAGGCTTTTCTGATGGATTGGTTGATTTGACTGGTTTCTTTTTCTCCTGGAAAGGCAGGCAGCTCCAGCCCCTAACCCTGCTGCTTGGCCCTGGGACAAGGGTGAGGCCAGTGAGAACCTGGCCTTGGGCTCCAAGCTTAAGGAGGGATGGATGCCCGGGCTGCATCAGTCATCAGGATAAATACTTATTTAACGCAATGTTTTTAAAAAGTAAAGTTCATGTAAAAACACCCACATGCTGAACAAAACATCAATTGCCTCCCTCCGCTTGCACCTTGTTTCCACTTACAATGCTGATATTTGTTCGTTAGGAGTGAATCTCATTCTTCCCCTCCTCTGCTCACCCTTTCCCAATCTTACCCCTCTCCCCAAGCCCTCATCTCAAGGTTAATGATAGGATGGTGAACGGAAGCCGTGAGGCATTGGCTGGAGGTATTATTATTGTGAAACACCAGGACTGATGCCAAAAGCAATCGTGGAGAGTTGCAATAAACTGATGTCACTATCTGGACTTGAGAAATTCTGCTGTAATGGTGTTAGCAAACGTTTATTGCGTGTGCAGCGCATGCTGAGATGGTTGGGGTGTTTTTCTCTTTGGCTAACTCATCATTCCAGCCACTGTGTGTGTCGTCCTCCCACTCTGCTGACATTCTGGGTGTCCTGCTTCCAGGCCTCCCTTGACACATGCCTTCCTAGTTCCAGGGCTTCTCCCCATCCCTTTAAGTTCAATCCCTAAAGGGCTGAAGTCCCACCACCGCCAGGAAGTCTCCCCAGACTGCCAGGCTTCCCTGGAGGCCGTTGTTCATGAACTGGATTGGATTCCAGATGAGAATCTCATCTCTGGGTTGGGGGTGATTTTGGTCCCAGAGGACGTTTATTTGGTAGTGTCTGGAGACATTTTGGTTGTCATCGCTGGGGGGCTGGGGGGGGGGGCACTTGCTTCTGGCCTCCAAGGGTGGAGACCAAGGTGCTGCTAAAGATCCTGCAATACCCAGGCCCTGCACCCCCACCCCCCAAAAAAGATCTATCTGGCCCCAAATGTCCATAGTGCGAAGGCACTGTTAAGATATTCCTGGGGGTTCTGTGACAACTCCCCCAGGAATCAGATTTGCATTCATCGTCAGGCCTTCATGGTTTTGTCCAAGGAGGGACAGGAGCTTGCAACTTCGAGTTCCTTGGAGAAAGGGGTGAGCAAAATAACAGGACCGGGGATTGGAGGACACTTCTCTTTCTTTCCCTGCCTGATCTTTGACCTAAATGAGGCAGACAGGGGTCAGCAGCAGTGGGGGCCATAATGTCACCTGTTGGGTGATGTCACTTAGGGCTGTGGTGACCATGGGCTCCTTAATTCTGGTTCCTGGAGTCAGGCTGACATACCCACACAGCCCAGGCAATGTGACCATGTCCTCCACTAGGGCTCAGCCTCTCACCCCAAGCAGCTCTTGTGGCCTAGAGAAGACCAGTTTGCAGAGTGGCCCTTCCCAAAGAGTGAGAATGAGAAGGAACTAGCCTCCACAGAGTCAAAGTCTTTTTCTTGTTAAAACTCATCAATTTTACAAAAGGTAAGTTACTTTTCTTCCCTGGAGAAGAGTATGGGGTGGGCAAGAGAACCAGAGTTCAGGGAGCAATCCCTCCTCATTGAAACCTAGCGGATCGGTCAGGATGGGCTGTGTTCCGCTGCTGTAACAAACATCCCCCGACTCTCTGTGGCTTAAAACAACCAAGGCTGGTTTCCCACTCATGCTGCATGTTTAATGCAGGTCATTACTGACTCTGCTCTCCTGACAACTTGGGTTTAGGTCGATGGGGTCTCAACATCTTAAAGACCCCCCCCCCCCCCATCATGACACAAGGCTTCAGGATTTGCTACAGCAGAAGGAATGAGAATGGAGAACTATATCCTTAAGTGTTTGGAAGTGACACTCAAGTCCCCTCACATTCAAAGGAGTGAGAAGGCCACTCTTAGCCTCAAAGGTGTGAGGAAGTTCAATCGTTCCGTTTCTCAGAGGACAGGAGACCTAGAGTTGTTACCCGAGCTGCAGTAAGGCCCTGGCACAGGAGGGAGGAAGCATTTCCTGCCCCTGCCGGCACCCCATCAGTACTGAGCAAAGGGTAAGATGTTAGCTGGGAGCCTCTGTACAGGCCTAGAAGACCAGACCGAGGAGGAGAGCTTAGCCCAGTCCAGACTTCACACGAACAGTGTCACAGTGTCACCTGTGACGGGGCCGAGCGTTTTGTGAACTCTCTGAAGGTAAGAAGGTGTCCCATTTTACTAGCACTGTGAGCCTCGAACAATACCTGGCACGTGCGGGACACCCAGACAGTGTAGGAATCAGCTGCTCAGATTCTTGGTTGGGGAGACCAGAGTTGGGATGCTCCCCAGTCTGCTGCCATTACGCCTGACCCATCGGTGATTTTTAACTCCACCTGAGGTTGGCTGTATGCCCACTGCACCTTTCTTCTCACCCCCAGAGGCAGAGTCACTAGCTGACTGGCTGCTGGGCACAGAGGCCGCCCTTGATTTCATTGGCTGGGAACTTTGGTCAGGCAAAGGCTCTGAGGGTGGTCCGTGCCCTCATTGTCCTATTTAACTTCAGGACCCAGCTCGGGGCCACGTCCTCTGTCATGCTGTTCCTTCTTCAACTCCTCCTGGTGGCCTCTGTCCCCACGATAACACATTTTGTACTGAGAAGCCACCTCTTCTTGTCTGCCTCCCTGCTTGCAGCGAGTTCAAGGGTGGGTGTGCTGCAGATACTTCTGGAACTCTTGCTGCAGGCCTCCTGCCAAGACACCCTGCAGCTTTGCTGGGACATCTCCAGTGACAGGGAACCCCTGCTTTCCAAGCGCTGTCCTGGGACAGCTGTGCCCTTCCTCAGATTAAGCCAGATGTGTATCTCAGGATATTTTTTCTCTTTGGTCCTATGGGGGTCACACTAAATCCATTTGTTCCCCTCTCCCTTCAAGTCTTACCTTCGTCAGCTAAGCCCTCTCGGGCCCTGAATATGGCCCAAGGGCATGATACCAGACCCTTCACCTTCTCAATCAGAGAGCCAGACCCGGTGCCCGTCTAATGCTAAGTGGCGATCACCTTCCTCATTTTAGGTGCCGTACTCCTATTAATGTAGCCCGAAAGCCAGCAGTTACTTTCCCGCGCAGCTAAAGCCCTGAAGTGTCTTCCCGGTCCTGTTCGCTGAGCCCCTGTGGGCCCTTCGGATACTCTTCTGTCCCCTGAAGCTCCTGGAAGGGACACACAGCTTCCTGCTCATGGATGTGAATCCAACCCTGGCCACAGGGAGTCTCTCACCACCAGGTGACTCCAGTGGTGGTGTCCGGGGCACTCAGGCCCCTTCTCTGACCTTACAGCCTCGATGTCTCTGGGTTTGGACAGAGCCCTGCCCAGGGGTCAAGTCTCTGCCCATCTCTGGGCCTCGGGTTTCTTATCTATCAAATTCAGGGGTTCAGCTTGATGATATGTTTTTAAACTTCTTTATTGGATTCCCAGAAACACCCCTTGCATGCTTCACTCAGTTTCCTCCCGTAGTAATGTCTGGCCTAAGTACGGGACCACAGCACAGCCTGGAAATGGATGTTGCTACAATTTTGCTGATTTTACTCCAATGGTACCCGTCTGATGGCCGTTCGGGCCCCTCCAGCTCTGAGGAAGAGACTCCCACCTGCTTCTCATCAAGCCTGTGACTCATCTCCGGAGAACAAGAAGCTGCCTGTGTCCATTGCAACACCCAGGAGTTCCCCCTGGGGACCCCGGGGCTCAGTACCACTCACAGATGGGGTGGCGGGGGGAGGGGGCGGGGAAGGCGGGCAGCTGTGGGCTCCCCATGAGGGGCTCAGAGCTGGACGTAGGTTAGAGGTGAAGCCTCACATCTCAGAGGGAAAACGGGAGCCCGCGTGGGTGGGGAAGCCGGGGCGCTGGGGGCGCTGGAGGACTGTCTGTTCACCCTTCCCTCCGATCCAGGCCCACGTGCCAAGTATTCAGGGGAGCCCGTCCACCAGATCCACGGGGACTCAAAGCAGCAGCTTCTCCCACAGCCCCGATGCTGTCAACCAGCGCAGGAGCGTCTCCCTGGGCACGTGGGTAACTGCCCCTCCCAGAGAAGAGCAGAACCCTTCCTGCCCCGGGCTGCGCGCTGGGCTTTGGCAGACGTTCCTGCCTTTGACCAATCGGATGCCTGGCCTCTCAGAGACCAAGTCGACAACCTGCTCTTGCACGACAGGCTGCGGGGCAGTGCTCTGATTTCTTGGCCAGCAGACGCCTCTACAACATGGGACTGTTTTCTGCAACCCCTAGAGAGGATTTTCACAAGCCGCAAGTTGAATGCAGGGGCTGAGGAAGAGGAAAGAGCACATGCAGAGGAGAGGAGAGATGGGCACGGCTGTCCCCTTCCAACTCTCCTCCTGCCCCATCTGCCTGCCTGTTCTGGCCACTTTGCTGGGGGTCACCGCTCACTGGCTTCCTTGCCTGCAGGCGTTGGAGGCTAGGCAGCCAGCTGATGGCAGTCCTGCCCCTGGGGAGGGGGACTGTGGCCGTGAAGGGGCGCCTGTCCTGCTGGCAGGGGCACAGCTACTCAGCACCAAATCATCAGTACCCTGGGGGTCACCTCCCAGAGGACCAGGGTGCTGTGCTCTCGGTAACTACCACAGCGCGTGGCCCAAAGTAGATGCTCAATAAAAATCCGCTGCGTGAAAGCAGACTCCATGTTGCTCGAGTTGAACGTTGAGGGGGAGTCCGAAACCTGGGCCCCTGTGTGCTATTTACACGTCGGTAACCAACTCAGAAACATTCCTTCGAACACCATGAGGTCCAGGTTAAACATGCCCACAGGCTGGGCCCGGCTTGCTGACTAAATCCAGGCGGTCTGAGCTGCTCCCTGCCCCCCGGGAAACCAGGGGGACTGGAACGCTGCCCGAAGGGTGGTCGGTCACCCACGACCTCAGGGGGCCTGGTGGCCCGGCCCCTGCCAGCCGCTCAGACTCCGTCGGCTCTGGGACACCCGCCTCCTTTGTCCTCTCCAATGAGTTGGCTCGTCCCTGCTGTCCCATGAGGACCACCGCGTCCCACGCAGCAGCAGAGGTGCCCCCGCCCCCATTCCGTGGAGGCTGCCCTGAGGTCCCACCCTCAGCTCTCCTGCCCACGTCCTGCCAGCGCCCTGCCTGCCTCCCGGGCCCGAGGGGAAACCCCATCCCTCGCCTTTCCACCCCTTAACTGCCTTGTCTCCGACGTCCTCTACCTTCAACCACCCAGGGCCATGGCCACGCTAGGTCCTTGTCATCTCCTGGAATGGCTCCACCTTGGAGTGTCCCATGCATTCTTGCTCTGTGGCCCCCACCTCCTGTTTTGCTCATTTTATCACCTGGATGCTCCCTTCACACCTGTTTTTCCGTAACCACACCAACATCATTCTGCTTCCCTCAGCTCCTGAGGTTCATTTCCTAGTTTCCCCAATTCGCCCATGTGGGAAACCCACTCCCGCATCAGTCACAATACTGCTCATATGCCCCGCGCGAGGCTGAGCTGAACAGGATGTCCCAGATCCCACCCGTGCGGCCCGAGTGCCATCTCTGAACCGGGCAAGTCACACAGCCCGAGAACACCTTCTAGCTTCAGCCGGACCCCCGCGGCACCCCCACTTCCTAGCATCCTGATTCCCCTCCAACCTCAAATGCCCCGTATTTCACATCCCTTCCTCCTTCTCCCTCCTAAACCGTGAACCACCTGTCGCTGAGCTAGTCTGTTTCCTCTCCCTGAAGCCTTCCTTTGTCCCGCATGTGTGCCTCCTACGGGAACCCGCTCCCACCACCCGCTCCCAGGCCCCCAGCCTGGGCCCCCCCCCTCTGTCCTCAGAGCCCTGTCTCTCACCCTGATGGTGACACGCTCCTAATTATTGCCCCTGTTGCCACAAGCCCCTTGAAGATGGACTTTCAGGCTCCCCACTGGGCCCCTGGTAGCAAGAATGCGGGTGTACCGAATTCAGTAAAGTCCTTCTACACGTCTTACCTGTGTATCACAATTACACCTCCACCAGCCCTTCCTCCCTCTCCCCACACACCTGATCTGCTCATTGCAGAACTCAGGCCACGGTGCAATCCCTTCACCACGTCCGTCCTAACAAGCCTAGAAGAAACCCACCCATCCCTCTGAATGCTCAAGGTACGGATCTGTGGGCAGCTCTCATTTCTTTGTTGTGCTGTAATGATTTACCTCTCTGTAAGTTCCTGTGGGCGGGCTGTCTTGCTACATCATCTCTGTTTTCCTAGCATTAGGCCACACAATTCTGGATGGGCAAGTGGAAGTGCACTAAGAGATCCTTACTGGAAATTGTATTAACTTACTGTTGCCGCTGGAAACAAATGATCACAAACTTGGTGGCTTTAAAAACAACACAGCTTTATTGTCTTATGTTCCTGGAGGCCCGACATCTAAAATCAGGCTCACTGGGCAGTAGTTGGGATGTCAGGCATCTTGGTTTCTTCTGGAGGTGCTAGGGAGCATCCATTCCCGTGCCCTTTCCTGCTTCTAGAGGACACCATCAGTCCTTGGCTTGTGGCCCCATCCTTGCATTACCCTAACTTCTTGCCTTGGCTGGGATGTCACCCTCTCTGACTCTTGAAACTTCTGCTTTCCTTTTATAAGGGCCTTTGCAATTACATTGGGCCACCCCAATAATTTAGGACCATCTCTCCATTTGAGCTCCTTAGTTTATTTGTATCTGCAAAGTCCCTGCTACCATTAAAACATTCACAGAGTCCAAGGACTGCAGATCCTGGTTACCTGGGGACCATTGTCAGCCCACTACAATAGTACTTATTATGTCAGCAGTAATTAATCAGGAAGCCAAGCTACTTGGCTCACTGATGTTTTAATTCCGCCAGGAAAGTTGGAGGCTGTCTTTTCTCTGTGGCGAGGACGTTGTTGTAAGCGTTCTAGGGCTGCATTGATTATAAATCTCCCACACCTTGGTCCTGAAAAGCTGACCCACAAAGACATAGATCACTGGATTCAGGCAGCTGTTGATGAAAGCAAAGAAGTTGGCCCACTGCAGGCCCAGGTCAGTGAAGTTCTCCCAAAAGCAGCCCTGGATGGCCTGCATCTGGAACAAAAACTCCAGGAAGGCAAAGAAGTGGTAGGGGGCCCAGCAGACCAGGAAGGTGGACACGAGGGTGAGGATCAGGGCCGTGGCCTTGCCATCCGTGGGACCCCCATAGCTTGTTCTCCTGATCTGTGCCCGTCCTCGAAGGGAGGCCAGGATGTGGCCGTTGAAGAAGACGATGGCCGCCAGTGGCAGGAGGAAGCCCAGGACATTCAGCTCCATGACCCTCACGAAGTGCCAGGCCTTGTGGGGCAGCAGCAGCACGCAGGCGGAGATGTTCAGCTCCGGGACGGCTTCGACTGAGCGGAGCAGGAATGTGGGGATACTCAGGAGGGCACCCAGGACCCAGATGATGGTGCAGGTGACCTGGGCCAGCCGCCGCCGCCGCCGCCTCCGGCTAGCCATGGGGTGTACCAGCACCCAGTAGCGGTCCCGGCTGATGGCCACCACCAGGAAGATGCTGATGAATAAGTTGGCCTTGATCACGCCATTGACGACGCGGCAGAGGACGGTCCCGAAGGGCCAGTTGAAGTGGTTCCCGACGTTCTCAGCCCAGAAGGGCAAGCCCAGGATGAACACCAGGTCCGAGGCGGCCAGGTTGGCCAGGTAGATTTCGGCCGCGTTCAGACGCCGCCGGGGCAGGAGGAAGACGGACAGCACGAAGAGGTTCCCCAGCAGGCCGCAGAAGCAGACGGTAGCGATGAACGTGGGTAACACGCTGTGCAGCAGCTCCCAGGCCCCCTGCGCATCACTGCAGGCTGTGGTGTTGGGGGGAGGCCCAGCCTGGCTTTGGTTGGAGGACTGGAACTCCAGGAGGGTCCGGGATGCCATCCACTGTGACCTGCAACGAACAGCACATAGCTACCATGGGGCAGGGGGAAGGGGGTGCCGCAGTCTCTAGCCCATTGGCTAAGGTTTTGGAAAATAGTGTCATTGACCCGGCCCTACCCATTCCCCACCCACGGTCCATGGCTGCTTGTTTGTCACAACAGTGGAGCTGAATGTTGCGACAGAGACCATGAGGCCTGCAAAGCAAAATATTTCCCATCCGTTGCCTTAGAGGAAAGGTTTGTCAGCTCCTCAGTACGGGAAAGGATCAGGGTTTTGGAACTGCGTCCAAATCCTGGCACCAGCCTGTGGTGGGGGCCGCTGAGACCCACTGACTTTTATTTTTCTCTCTGAAAATCGAAGCTAATTGGATCCTGCTTGGCACGGTTGCCTGGCATCGGGGAAGCACGCAACGGAGGGTGGCGGCCAGTCTTATTAACAGCCATGGTATTATCAGTCCAACAGACACTTAACGCGCATCTGCTTTGTGCCAGCACTTGGCTGGCGCTGGAGAGCCAGGCAACAGGGCAGAGCAGTCCCAGCCTGGAGGGGCCACTGTCTATAGGGTGCAGACACGAAGAGCCGGAAGCAATGTACCTACTGAGTAAATAGGTTAGCAGGGGAAATGGAGAGGTGGCACCAGATTCAGGTCTAGTTTGAAGGTTGTGAGAGAAGATCTTGGCCTGAGCCCTTGGAAATATCAAGTTCCTCAACTGAAATGGAGATGATAGAGTGAGGATGCAGCGATTTCTCTCTTCCTTCCTTCCTCCCCTCCTTCCTTCTCTTCTCCCCTCTTTTGTTGAGGAGGGAGAGATTCGGAGTTCACTTGGGACCCGTTAAGATTGAGCTGTCTGTTGAACATCTAGTGGGGATGTCCATCCATTGGGTGACCAGGCAGGACAGGTAGGTCTTCAGAGACCAGGCCTGAATACAGTGGGCAACTGGGAACTGTAATCTCATGGACGGCACGTGAAGCCACAGAACTGGATGCAACCCCCAGAGGATGGTTTAAGAAAATCTAAGTACTGAACTTCTGCTTCTAAAAATTGACAATGAACGTCTAACTTGCATAAATTGTTTGTGGGTATCTGTAGCACTTTGGGGGCTGTGGCAATGTCACTGGCCACAGAAAATCTAAACACAAGCTGCTACTTCAGAAGTTGGTGACTTTGAAAGCCCTAAGATAACCATTGCACCCGCGGAACCACTGAAGATGCTGTTTTAAGTTACTTCTCACTTGGACCAATCGACTGCTCTTTAAATTAGTTCCGGTCATTTTGGTTCCAACTCATCTTGTGCCCATATGACAAAGGGGAGGCTGATTAGGTACGTGTGAGCTTCATAAGACCTGCACGGACCATGGGCCGCACCAGTTTGATACCCGTATCCTCAGATTCTTAATTTAAAAAAAAATCAGTCAATTCCAGTTGTGATCCAATTCTTCCACCTAGTGCGTGGAATCACAACAAAATTCCAGAAGTTTATTCTGGCGAAGGGTATTCTCAAGTCAGTTAAGACTGTTTGAGTTGAAAATGAGGTTGCTGTATTTTGCGGTGATAACATACATACATGTTTTGGTGGGTATGGTGACGTGGTAACAACACTGCTCTAATGAATAAACGAAGAGGCGGATGGAACAAGGCCAAAAGGACTCGGAACAGGTCAAGGTCAAAGCGCACACAATTTGTAATTGTGATTGAAAAAGCTTTGATTTCAACCAACTGAAACGGAAGTGGTAGTTGACTAGACTTAATGCAATTTTAAAACGTAGTTACTGACCTCCAAGCTGTTGGTGATGAAGTTGGTGGGGAATTTGAAAAAACACAGCTTGAACGTGTGTTATCTTTCTCTGCTGCCCTCCCACCATCAATCGGTTTTAGGAGACGCTGGTCTGAGTGCCCTAAAATGTTATTAAACTGTCGGTTAAAGCAGATCTCTACACAGGTGAATTTTGTTCCAAATCAATTGGAAATCTTTAATCAAGGTAGTCAATCAATGTAGTACCAGAACATCAGTTTTTAAAGCTTTTAGCAGCTTATAATGGTTGAAAAACGAAGCTTTTACGTAGAAAGCAATGAAATATTTTTCTGAAAGAGCAGGGGATGAAATGAGCAAATTAAGCAATGGGAGCTCTGATAGCATACAAGATTTAATTTAATTTAATTTTTAAAAGGTTTTAATTTTATCATTTTTAGAGAGAGGGGAAGGGAGAAAGGTAAAGAGGGAGAGAGACATCAATGTATGGTTGCCTTTCACCTGCCTCCAGCTATGGACCTGGCTGGAGACCTGGCTTGCAACCTGGTTATATGCCCTGGCTGGGAATCGACCCAGTGACCTTTGGGCTCACAGGCCGGCGCCTTATCCACTGCGCCACCACCCAGGGCTACAAGATTTAGTTTTAAAATTCTGTAGTCAAAAGTCTGTAATGAGCTTTGGAATATCTCCACTTGTAGAAAGAATTTTTTCAAGGGGGTAAACTCATATTCTATAGAGAAAAAGAGTTGAAATAGAGAGAAAGTCAGTGACCTATAGCATCTAAACCTCACAAAGTGTTCAAAAATTATAAATAGCTGAATGTATTTAAAAGAGTTTAATCAGGTAAGTACACTTATTGAAAGCAGAAGCTCTGACCCAAGGCACAAAGGCGGCACCGATGAGAATATCTGGGCTGAAACATTGGCGTAATTCCATATGCCAGGAACTGGACTTGAGACTTTCCTGTCAGAATTGGCTCAGTTTATCAAGTACCTTAGCACCAGCAGAGGGAACATTTACTTAATCAAATAACGTGCTGGTGCAAGAAAAGAGTCCATTGAAGACACTAATTTAAATTTATTAACTGTAAAATTGGTATAAAGAGATTTCAGCAATTATATGGAACAATTAAAAATAATAAAATCACACCGAAAGCAAAATGCACCCTTCAGGAAGACGCCAGTGATGCATCGGAGTCAGGTGGGGAGGCCTAAGAGACTATATCGCTCATGGACATGGCCCAGGAGCAGCGACTTGGGTTGATATCATGTTCAATGTTCAGTTAATTAACATAAAGGAAAGGCTTTATTTTGCTTTAATATGTGTGGATACATAAATGATGTCTATATATTTAAAGATATAACGTTTTTGAAAAAAATGTTTGATTGAAACTACTTTATAATTCTATTAACTATAATGCAACCAACTTGTTTTCAGGCCCCCGGTTTGCGGGAATTGGGTACGGCGGCCACAGGAAACACACGCCCAGCACAGCTGCCTTCTCGGAGGCAGGCGGGGCTCCCTGCAGCCCCCTCATACCGCACACAGATGTGCGAGCTGCTTCCGGAAGGAGATGGCACTGGGCCTCGGGCACTTTGTGTCCTGCGCCTCCCTCCGGGCGAAGGACAACCCGCCGGGCCTCTTCATCTCAGCCCCACCCCTCCGCCACACGGAGGCCGCAGAGGGAGGCCCTGGCACCCAGACCTGACCCCTGGCCACACCTGAGACGTGCTGATGCTGACAACATGCCGAGGGGGAAGAGTGAGTATCTGTGCCCATTGTACAGAGGAGCACACCACGGCGAGGAAAAAGAAATGACAGCCAAGTCGATGTGACAGCGTGAGCCAGTGGGTTTGCACACAGCTCTTCTCCCTGGCCCGGCTCCGGGTCCCGGCCCCTCTTACACATCCTGCTGCCACTACACAGAGAAAGGGCCTGCAGTCAGGGAACCCGGGCTTAGGTCCTGGGGCCACTGAACTGTGTGATCCTGAGCAGGTGAAGTAACTTCTCTGAGTCTCAGTTTCCCCATCTGTGAAGTGGGAATCATGGTGCCCATTGCAGTCATGGTGGGGTTTGGTGTGCAATCCTGTGTAGGTTGTAAAGTGTCAAATCCAAGGCTGCCACGATGATCACCACCATCTTGTCAATGACAGCAGCTATACTGGTATAAAGAGTGACGACAAAGTGTTCCGGTCCCTCTGAACGGAAGCAAGCTCTCCACCATGTGGACCACCCATGAGGCTGGAAATTACCCCGAGCCCCCTCTTCCGCTCTCCCTGACTATGGGACAGGTCAGGGGTGACCGGGGACCCGGCGCACTAGGGAACAGGGCCATTGCGTCCCAGAGGGCCTGGGGCCTGGGCTCCCATTCATCTCCAGCCTTGGAGCTTGAGCCACCTGGAGTTTGAGAAGGAGCCACAAGAAAGTGCGGAGAACTCATGCTGGAGGCTGAGTGAGCCCATGGCCGAGGCTTCCTCTGCTTCTCTCCCTTCCTTCTCCAGGTATCCCTGAACAGGTGGGGAGGGGACCCGTATCCCCTCTGAAGTGTGCGGGACTGGGCAGGGAAGGATGACTCTCAGGGGACGGAGGAGGGGCCTGGCTCCGTGCCCTCCTGAGAGACCCCAAGGCCAGTGAGAGGCAGGAGCTGCCCAGGCGCCACCAAACCAAAGGATGAGCCATTGGGTGTGGGGCTGAAGGGTTGGCAGGATAACGGCCCCAAAGATGTCCACATCCTGGTCCCTGGGACTCGTAAATATGCCGTTCCAGGGCAAAAGGGTCTTTGCAGATGCGAATGAAAAGTGAAGGATCTTGAGGTGAGATGAGGGTGTTAGGGAGGTGAGCTTCAGGTACTCAACAGTGCAAGTGATTTCATTTATAAGTGACAGGAAGGCCGGAGGGTCAGAGTCAGAGAGGTGAGAAGAGGCTACCGTGCTAGCTTTGAAGGTGGAGGAAGGGGCCAGGAGCCACGGAGCTTGGGCAGCCTCCAAAAGCTGGAAAAAGCATGGGACGGATTCTCCCCTTCATCCCCAGAAGGAACGCAGCCCAGCGAAGCCTTGACTTCAGCCCAGTGTGACTAATTTTGAACTTCCAGCCTACAGAGCTGTAAGACAATGACCTCGGGCTGTTTTGAACCCCTAAGCTTGCACTAATTTGTTACAGCAGCCCCAGGAAACCAACACAGAGGGCAAAGCTCCCCGCTGCTCTGGAGACCAGGGCTGCCGCCCTCACCACGGGCAGAGATGTCTGACCTCGGCTCCAGTGGGATCAGTCAGCAGACGCGGCCTCCATCCCTTGGGACCTGGTTGCGTCCCCGCCACCGCGGTCACAGCCTGTCGGCTCTAGCCGGCTCCTCTGTAAACACAGCTTCTGCCTGTGTTTACGTAAACGTGGTCAGAAAGGAGAACTCTTCCTCCACCAGTTCTCAGTTTTAGCTCTGGGGTTTGCCTGCACACGGTAGGGGTTCAGGAAACAGCGCTATCGCTACAATGAGTAATATTTGATCCCATTTAAAAACCTCAGAGCGAGCCTACCAGAGGGGACACCTCTGTCATCTCCATGTGAAGTTTTCTGAGTGCTGCATATTTTAAACATGGGCAGATGACCCCGGGAAGGCAGCTGGACTTCCTCCGATAAGCCTTTTTCAACGTGATTCTCGTGTCAACAGCGAGGTGGCGGTTGAAGGCATTTGGGGTACAGACGCTGAGAATAAAAAATGACCACCTGGTCGCGTAATAACAAACCCGTTTCGAGCCTCACATGACCCCACCAATGATAAGCCTTACGAAATCTTGCCAGCGATCCTGGGGAGACCAACTTGATTTTTATAAATCAACAATTTACCGGTGGTCACGACAGACTCGGAGCGTGTTCCAACGGACCTGGAGAGAAATGGCTGCCGGGACCTTCCCCAGCCTTCCCGACACCCCCGCCCCGCCTGCTGGAAAAGCAACTAAAACCCAAAGCGCTCACGGAATACCAGGCTCTTCCACGGCTTAGAATTACGTACAAAAAGGAAAAAAAAAAAAAAAAGGAAAAATACATGCACTTACAGAAAGCTGAAATTTTGCCAATATGCTGTTGTGAAAGAAAGATGATTTCCTTCCTTTCTAAGAGACACGGGCCTCCTCTGATATTTCAGTCTCGCAGGAGAGAAGAGATGGTCGTTCACTTAGGAAGAAAAGGGAAGAGCTCACAGCTTCGGCTGGGGTCTCTGCTGGCCGGCGCTGCCTTCGGAGGTATTTTCTCTTCTGGGAAACACTTGGAAGTGGGGTGGCCTTCCCTTACATAACCTCTGCTCTGGTGATGTCATGGAAGGCACTGCCGAAAAACTGAGTCTTCCAGACGGGGGAAGAAGCCAGCTGTGGTTTTTGAAGGAAAACTTCTTCATTCTTTGGCGCTGGCAGGGGAGGGCTCAGCAGCCCTCTGCCCACTTAGCTGGCTCACATCGGGGAGGCCCCACGGCGCTCCTGCCAGGAAGGGTACATAGGTCAGCGTGCCCTCCGAACACATCTGGCACAGGGGATGTGGCCGCTGGACAGAGCAGTGACCAGGGATGGGGTCAGGGGGCTGCTGCACCAATCTGGGGGACCACTTGGAAAGACGTAAACCTATCTGCTCAGTAGGTTGCACGTCGGTAACCGTGTATGTCCACTGCAACTGAAAAACAAGTCAAAATCACTTTAAAAAAACAAGCGAAGCCCTGGCTGGTGTAGCTCAGCGGATTAAGTGCTGGAGCCTGAGTCCCAGGCGGGGCACGTGTCTGGGTTGCGGGCCAGGTCCCCAGCTGGCTTTTGCGAGGCAGCTGATTGATGTTTCTCGCCCTCTCTTTCTCCCTCCCTTCCCCTCTCTAACAACAAGTAAGTAACATCTTTTAAAAAGCAAAAGAAACCGAAAAAACCAAAGTCAAAACCCACACCACACCCATTTGGCTTCTGTGAACCCCCAAACCTTGAGGTCAGCGGACACCGAGCGGTGACTTTGTCCACTCGCAGCGGGTCCCAGCGTCCTCCGCTGGAGCTGACCCAAAGTCCCCTCCTGAATCTTGGTCTCGAAGGATCCATTGCCAAGAATCCATCTGTGCGTTAGCCCCGGGGAATGAGCGGGGGGCCAGGAAAATCTGGCGCACACACTGGGCAGAGCGGAGCAGGATCAGAGGCGCTTTTCCCTCATCCGCCCTGGCGGTCCTGAGGTGGGTGTGGGAGCTGCCTGCCTTCATCAGCTTGAACTACTCAAGACCACATGCCCAGGCAGGAAGGCATTTCTGGCTTTCTTCGAGGGCCAGGCCTCAAGCTCCTTTCACTGAGCTCCTTTATTTTCTCCTGTCTTTGCTTTTGAAGAGTCGGACGTCTCCAGCCCCCTCCCTAGATGCGGGACACGTCCCCACCAAGACTTGCGCAAGGCGGTGCCCCAACTCTCAGGCCCTCAGGGCTCCCCCACCCTGGTCCTGCCTCTCAGGGTCACCCCAAACCTAGCACGTCTGGAGCAGAAAATGCCCCTTTGTCCTCAGAACCCGGCCTTCTCGTGGTGTTTCTCTTTTGTGGCACCTCAGTGGGGGACAAACTGTACTTTTGGATTTTCTAGCAGTTTTTTTCCTGTTGATGGGCATCTTCAAATTGTGGAAGCAGGAAGAAAAAAAAGGGAAAAAGAACATTTCAAGGATCAGTAGCCAACGCGTGGGCTAGGGAGGAAACTAGAACTGGTCTTTGCGGAAGGTCCTGCCACATCAGGAGTGGCCTGGGACTTCTGTGGTCACGCAGATGTGGGGCATGTGCCATCCTCTGAGGGTAGATTTTAACCAGATAAAGTGGCCAAGTCCCTAATCAGTACAGTAGATCGGGGGTCTGGCCAGCCAGCCCCCCTAGCCCTTGCAGAAAGCGGTTGGCTTTGCTCCCTTCGGCCAGTGTTTACACGGGGCAGCTTCTGGGAATTGCTGTTCTTAGGCGGTGTTTTCCTGCCCAGGCATGTGTACTCGGAGATGTCCTGTGGGCTGGGCCTCGGGGGGACATGGAATAGTGTGGGGGGGTGGCCCTCTCTTCTGCAAAGTTGGGGGGAGCCCCTGCGTGATGACAGGAGAGCGCTGGGTGCCGGGGGCAGAGGATATGCTCAGAGCCCACCCCGGCGCCTCTTCCGCTCCGGTGACCCTGCAGGTGAGCCAGCAACCACCTGCAGTGGCCTGTGCTGCTGTCACTGTGGAAGATGACACCCAAAGGGCCTGGGCAAGGGCAAGGGCAAGGTGCCTGGATGTTGGGGGGCAAACACAAAATCCTAAATGAAGGGTTAGCAGAGCCCCAGCTCCTGCAGGTGCAGGGCGGCGTGGCCAACTTGAGCGTGTCCTGGGCACACAGGCGGCTGTGGGTGCCGCCCTGGCCTGTGACGATGGCCATTTAGACTAAGAGAAGGACCCTGAGTCCCAGCCACTTGGCAGATAAAGTGCCACTGAGCCAGGAGTTTCGCAGACCAGGAGGGGTTTTTACAACCCACATCAAACTCTGTCCCCACATTGGCTTTGCTTTGGGGGTGAAGGCTTTCTCACCTGGGGGGCGGCGCTCACAGGACCCTCCCCTCACGAAAGGTGTGAGCTGACAGAGCTCGGGGCCCGGGCAGGTGTGCCCCCAAAGGCCCTTGGTTTGGTGCAGGAAAGAGGGACAGTTGCAGCCCAAAGTGGGCCTTCTTGCTGCGAGTACAGAGAGGGGGCAGCCGGCCCGTCTGGAAGACACGCCGGGAGAGCTGGGGGCCGGGTGTCCAGAGGGTGCGCGGGGCTTCGGCTTTTCCACCAGGGAATGGGCCCCGCCGACTCTGAGAGCTGTTGTGAAGGTCAAATAAGCGTGTGGAAAACGCCATGAGCAAGTGACGTAGACGCTCACAGGATAAGGTGAATACGTGGGCGTTGATGGAGCTTTCCCCGGTGTTACGGCAGACAGGAATAGAAACCTCTTCTGCCATTGTTCAGCTTGGCGCTTCTTCGGCCCAAGTGTACAGCAGAACACGGGGCACAGGCTAACGTTAGTGTCCCTCAGAAACTAGTGTCCCTTAGTTCATGGCGGAGGTGATGCCCTGAGCGTTCTGAGCATACACTGTGCCGGTCCCCACGACGGGTAGTTCTTCCCTGAGCCGCCAAACTCTGGGCATGGGGGTGAGGGGTGTGGCTGAAGGCAACTTCCACCTTTTGTTGAAGATTCCAAAGCAAGACTCACTCATGTGGTTGGTCTGGGAGTCAGGGGGCAGGTCTGGGCCACAGAGCCCTCTTGCCAGGGTTTGAATCCCAGTTCCGTCCCAGCCGCACGGAGGGAACTCGGACCATTTTCTCTACCACCCCGTGGAGCCTCAGTTTCCCAGTCTTCCCGGAGTTGGGGGGTCATGCGAGATGACGGCGGAGGCCGGGCAGTGGGGCCAGCACAGGAAGGGTCACGTGGCTGTCCTCTGTCTCGGCCAGGGCTGGAGAGGAAACAGGCGTGAGTCGCCGGCCCCCTGAGCAGCTGCCGCGTGGGGTGACTCAGCCTGGGGGAGCCTTGGGGCCCAGTCCTGGGCCATCACTCAGAAAGGTCTGTAAACAACTTTCCCACCCACGTGGGCCTGGCTGGGCTCTGAGGCCTCTCACACTTGCCTGCGCTTCCCCAGATCAGCCCGGCTTCTGGCAAGGAAGAGAGAAACCGGGCAGCCCGGGGCCGGAGGCGGGACAGATGGGGCGTGTGGCCCACCACCAGCAGGCCCGGGCGGGCCACTAACTCCCCACGCGACCCCGGGAAAGGCCGCAGTTCCCTCCCGTGAACGCAGTCACTGAACGTCCGGCGGGTGGCGTGTCCTATTCTTCCCTGGGGAGTCTTCTGTCATCAGCTGGCGCCTGCAGCTGTCAGGGACCTGAGGACCATTGAGACCGCCTCCCATTGTTGGGAAAGGTGTGCCTAGACTGCCCGGTGACCTCGAAGGGGAGCATGTGCTGGGAACGCGGGGTGGGGGCTTGAAACAGCCGGCACTTATTCTCTCCTGGTTTCTGAGGCCAGAAGTCCCAAGTCAAGGTGTCCCAGGCGTGTGCCTTTCGGCGGCTTTGAAGGAGACTCTTCCACGGGTCTCCTCCAGCGTCTGGGGGCTCCAGCAATGCTTAGTGTCCCTTGGTTCCAGCCTCGCCTCCCGAGGCTCCGTGGGCCCTCCCCTTTTCCAATAAGGACCCCAGTCGCTGGATGTTGGGTCCACCTTGATCCAGTGTGGCCGCCTCTTAATTACACCCACAAAGACCTTATTCCCAAGTAAGGTCCCAACCTGAGGTTGCGTGTGGGTGTGAATTTGGGAAGGGGGAACAGTATTCGACCCATGAGAATCCCTTTAGCTCACTAGTCTTCATAACACCTGGATCCTCATTTTATAGGCAAAACACCAGCCACTGAGGACCAAACTGACCTTGTCCAAATCCATGCAGCCAGGAAGCAGCAGGGCTGGGATGTAAGACAGGGCTCTGGCCCCAGCTAGGGCAGCCCTGGCACATTGGCATTGCCCTAGAGAGTTCACAAAGCCTCCCCTCCAGAGACATTAGCTCTGGGAGAGATAGGCATGCTTATGGTATAATCTGCCCATTTTACAGATGAGGAAACAGAGGCCAAAGGCCAGGGAGGCGGGTGTTAGGCCAAGATCACACAGTGAGTACATGGCATGTGGGGACTCTAGGCCTGGCCTCCCCTCCCATGAAATACTGTATCTCAGTGTCAGCCAGATGAAAGAAGCCAGACACAAAAGGGAAGGCACGTATTACGCGATTCCATCTACACGAAATGCCCAGAAAGGTGGTGGGGAGGGAGGAGTGGGAAGTGGGGGCTAACAGCAACGGGGACCCACCTGGGGGAAGGTGTTGAGCACGGGTGCGAGACGGCAGGGGTGGCTGCACTGTGACGGTCCTAGAAGCCACTTGCACGGGTGAACTTCACGGCACGGGACTTGTGTCTCCAGAGCTCAGCTTTAAGAACATCTGAGTGTAAGGGGTCAGCTGCCAGCCTCTGGGAAGGTGGATCAAGTCTGAGAGAGCTCGGAACAGGGTGAGGCATGTTGGTGGGGCCCCTTTAACCTCAGCCAAAACCACCAAAAACCATTAACCTTTCGTCCAGGGCTCTTGCTCCACCACCGCCTCCCAGCTGGTTCCTGACACCCACATCCTCCCGGGGCCGGCCAGAGGTCACAGCGGGGCGAGCAGGATGAGCAATGAGGAGATGGTGAAGAGAGAGATCACCTCCCGGACCACAGAGACTGCACCCACGTGCTTTATGCTGTCATCACTCTCGCTCCCACCGGGCCACCTGCATTCAGTTTGTGCCTCTACACCGGACCCTCTCTGGCCCCTCTCTGGGCCGGACTTGGGAGCCGTTCTCAGTTCCAAGTCCCCCAGAGGCCCACCTGGCTTCTCCCCATTGCACCAACTTTCTGGGGCCAAGGGGGGTTGGGAGTCCAGGGGCTGGCCATGCTTCGCTATGGTGGGGGGCAGCGGGGGCTCTGCCAGCCCTTGGCTGCTGCTGGGATCCCAGCTCAGATGTCCGGCCAGGCGGCTTCCCTGGGCTGCGGGCTCATGTCTGTGAACGGAGTCCCTTGGATGAGTGAGCTCCTTAGGGCACTTGCAAGCAGCGTCCTCCGAGTCCCAGGCCGTGGGCAAGGGGTTCCAGCTGGTGGGGAGCAAGGGCCCCAGGAGGGGATTGGAATCTCTGCCGACTCTGTCCGGGCACCTGTGTCCGATGTGGCTGGAGGAAGGGAACAAGCTAGGACGCAGAGAAAGGGAAAGACAGACGCAGGCTCGTGACGGTTCTCACAAGCCATGTGGAAGATGTGACACTTTAAAAAAAAAAAAAAAAGATTTTATTTATTCATTTTTAGAGAGAAGGGAAGGGAGAGGGAGAGGGCGAAAAATACTGACGTGAGAGAGAACCATCAACCAGTTCCCTCCCATACGCACCTCAACCGGGAACGGAACCTGCAACCCAGGCCTGTGCCCTGACCAGGAATTGAACCGGTGACCCTTCACTCCCGGGGATGATACCCAACCCCACTGAGCCACACTGCTCACAGCTGGATGTGGAACTTTCTCTCAAGAATAGCGGGGTGCTGCTGCAGGGCTTCCTGTTAGAGGATGCCATGGTCACCCTCGCTATCATCTTCATCTTCACCATCACCATCACCGTCACCATTGTGACAGTTCACACATGCCAAGTGCCAACTCTGCCAGCCTCTGTGCCAAGCACTTTCCCACACTAGTTCTGGCTGTTTGAGGTAGGTGCCATTATTATCCTTGTTTTATAGATGGAAGGGTAGACTCAGAAAAGATGAGTCAGGTACCCAAGACCACAGAACAAGTGAGAGCCTGAGCCAGGACCAGACCTGGAGCCCCTGTCTGCCTGGGACGAACACCTTAGCTCCTAAACACGGTCTTTTTACATGTAAAGTCTCTCTAATAGTAGTTGCATTCTTTAAGGAGTCGTTGGCTGCAAAATGGAGACTAAGAATTGGAAGGTGATGGTGGCTCATATCAAAGGTGGGGTGAGCAATCATATGGTTAGACAGCGAAAAAGAAGATGATTCAAGAAGCGGGTGGAATCTACCTGCTGCTGACCCATGGAGAGGGTGTGTTGACCAATGGGCCCCAGCTCGCTGGCATGGATGGACTGATGTGTACGTTTTGTTTACAACCGGGTGAATGGATGAATACATGCAGAACGAATAGATAATGAGCTCCCCATCACTAGGAGCACACAAGTAGTTAGACAGCTGTTTAATCTGGACCTTGTGGAGGACATTGCTGGCTTGTCAGGGAGGTCAAATGAGAAGCATTCAATGAATATATATCACATGCATGGATGATGGAATCACTGCCATTCGATGAGTCTATGGGGTCTCACAAGACACCTGGTGGCAGTTTGGTAATGAGTTACCCATGCAGGTAGGAGTGGAGGATGGGGGACATGGTCAAATCCTACTTAATTTTCTTCCATTTCTACCCGAGTGCATTTTAGAGTCTACATTGTAGCATGTGTTAATGAGCCTACCTATTTGGTACAGGTTATTAAGATGATTTTACTTACAAGGATATGCAACCACTGATCTACAGGATAGAAGCCCTAAGTAGGTTCAGCAGAAAATGAACGGGAACCCCCGGGCTCCCGACGGCCCCCTGCCGTGTCCCCAAG
The DNA here is from genome assembly GCA_004026585.1 of Noctilio leporinus. Lineage (NCBI taxonomy): Eukaryota > Metazoa > Chordata > Mammalia > Chiroptera > Noctilionidae > Noctilio > Noctilio leporinus. The sequence goes on along the minus strand of PVIW01000272.1, from coordinate 330,223 downwards.
GGAGCTTGGGGCTTTGGATGTTGTGACAAAAGAAAGAGCTACGCAGGAACTCCTCACTCATTTATTATGCTGCTCAAACATCATGCAGGGCTGCACTGTCTACCCGGGTCTCTCTCTCGGCTGTGACATGCTGCCTCTGCGAGCCTACAGCTCTTTGGGGCTTTCACAGGACACATGTCCTTTCCAGAGGTACCAGCACAGCCGCAGGGCAGCTCCCCTCCGGCAGGATGGCTGATCCTCAGACCATGTGTGGCCTTAAGCGGCCACTAGGAGTCGGGGCCGTGAGGCGGCCCTGCCCGAAGGCGACCCTCAGACCAGCGCACACCCGCGGATGAATGAGAGCTGAGCCGTGCAAAGAAGTCTGTTCTGCTCCCAAGATGCGCATCTTTTAGCTTCACTCTAACACTGGACCGTCCCTCCTTCCTAGTCCTTGTTTTCTTTCTCCAGCTGCAAGTGTGCATGTTTATGGGGTCGCAGGGGCTGTGGCTGGCGGGGGGTGGCGGGGTGGGGTCGGGGAGGGAAACTGGGATGGGGAGGAATCTTTGGCGACCTTTCTTGTTTTAAAATCTGGAGCCGACTTGGCCAGGATTTACGGGCTCTTTGCTGCTGGGACCCTCCTGGCCCTCCGGTTGCGCCCTCCCCGAGTTCCGCACCGCGCGGGAACGTGTCACGTTTACGTAGCACCATTGGTTTGTCAAAGTCCTTCGAAGCCGGTTCCCTCCTTTAATCCTCAGCCTCCTGTGACAGAGGAGGGGACGGAGGGGCTCCTCGCCCTTCTGCTCTGCACAGCACGCGGGGCTCGCTTGACCACGCGGGGGACAGCCTCCTGGGGGCTGCGAGGGCTCCACTGTCCCCGCCCAACCAAGCTCCCCCAAGACAGGGTGGGAGAGCCCGAGGTCAACATTCAGCCAGGTGTGGCAGGCCCACTCCGCGCTGCACCAAGCTGGGGGGTGCCTCTGCTGCAGACCTGCGCTGTCCTGCAAGGGCGGGCGCAGGGTGGGGGCGCCCTGCGGGAGGGAAGCTCAGGCACCCCCGTCCCTGCCCCAGGAAGGAGCAGCCCGGCCCAGGGGGGGCAGCAATGGAGAACAGTGCCATTGTGCCATTGCGTAGACGGAGCCCTTGTCTCTGCACAGGGTCACTCCGCCCTTGCACCTGTGCTCCCGTGTTTTCCGCAGCCACCGACCCCTGCCCAAGGTCACTCATGGGGTGACTTCCATTCCTGGTGGGGCACATCCCAAGGGGCGACTGCCCGCGAACCCACGCACGCACGCACGGTCGTGCACGCTACTGGGTGCTGCCCACCCACACCGGCAGCTTGTGGATCTGCCGGTCCACCGAGATGGAGGTCCGCAGTGTGCCCATGGAGCTCTCGGTCAGGCTGGGCTGGGCCACGCAGCCTCCCCTCCGGCCCAGCCGCCGGTACACCTCCCAGGACTTCTTGCGGAAGCGCTTGCCCACGATGGCGTAGACCAGCGGGTTGAGGCAGCTGTTGCTGTAGGCCACGTAGGAGGAGACCTGCGTGAAGACGTCCACCACGTGCTCCCCCCAGCAGCCCGAGAGGACGTTCAGGCGCAGCAGCGTGTCCAGGAAGGTGCTGATCTGGAAGGGCAGCCAGCAGACCACGAACAGCAGCAGCACGGCCAGGACCAGCACCGTGGCCTTCCTCTCCGTCTGGATCTCCTTGAACTTCTGCATCTCGTTGTTGCGAAGCACCCGCATGATCTGCACGGTGCAGAAGGTGATGATGCCCAGGGGCAGGAGGAAGCCTACGAGGTTCAGGAGCATGTTGGTGAACACCTCCCAGGTGCGGGACGGGTAGATGATGAGGCAGGCGGTGACGTTGTGGCCCTCGGCCTGGTAGTCCCTCATGGTGCGGAAGACCAGCATGGGCGAGCTGAGGAGCAGCGCACACGCCCAGATCACCAGGCTGTAGAGCTTGGCCCAGCGCACGCCGCGCATCCGGCCCATGGACATGGTCTTCACCAGGGCCAGGTAGCGGTCGATGCTGACCAGCATCAGGAAGCAGATGCTGCTGTACAGGTTCATGTAGGCCATGGCGTTCACCACGCGACAGAGGGCCTCCCCGAAGACCCAGTCGAAGTTGTTGGCGATGGTGATGGCCCAGAAGGGCAGCCCGCAGGCCAAGATGAGGTCGGCCGCCGCCAGGTTGCCCAGGTAGATCTCCGCCACCGTGCACCTGCTCTTGTGCAGGCAGAAGACGCTGAGGACGAAGATGTTCTCCAGGGCCGCCAGCGTGAACAGGACCCAGAGGAAGGGGGCCTGGATGGCATTGAGCCAGCCCAACCACTCGGAGTGGACGCAGCCGTTGCCCTGGGCAGGGGTCCCGTTGAGGGCCGGCTGAAGGACTTCCGAGGTGATGTTGAGCATTTCAGCGCTGCAAGAGAGTGGAAAAGGAGCTGTTATACCTCGAGGCCGTAAGAAGAAGGAGAAACAACGGGTGCAGGAGAGGGGCCATCCAGAAGGCCAGGGACCTCGCGGGGGTGTCTCTGCCCCCTGGGCCTGAACTGACAGCTCCTGCGCCTCGTCTCTCGGCACCGTGGGGATCTTTCCTTGGCCAGCACCCATCACCAAAACTAACAATCACGAGCCTTGGACCCTGCACCTCCTTGGAGCTTCCTGTAAGGGATGATACGCGGCACATTCCCTCCGCATTGCGTGGATCCTTCCAAAAGGAGCAGGTCCTCTTTTAGCCTCTCCGGACCTGGCCATAGGCGACAGGGTGATTCATTTGTGAGAACAGAAAAATAATACCTTTGCCAGGCGGGGCGATTCCAGCTTGGCCCTGAGACTGCGGCCCGGCTGCCCAGACCTTTCTCCTTCTTGTACCCTCCCTGGGTGGAGTGTTCCTGGTGGCAGAGGTGACCTACTAGAGAGGGAGGACAAGAGTCCGGGAACCAGAGCACCCTCCTGGGTTCAAAATCTTGGCTCATTCATGAGCTCTGTGACCTTGGGTAAGTTAATTAACCTCTCTGAACCTCAAGGATCTTCCTTGTAAAACAAGAAGAATGAAGTCCACCACTCAGGGTGGTGGTGAGGAGCTAAGTTAAGTATGTTTTGTGTGAACCTATTAAAACAACCAACGCCAGTGCCACCACGTGCAGGGTCTTGTTCCTGAGTGGGTGACCCCCCACGGGCACGCTGGCTCCTTTCACACACTTGGCTAAGACGACCACAGGGCAGCGCCCCTTCGAGAGTCCGAGTTTCCTTAATTCGACGGGGGTTCCCGACCTAGCTGTGTGGTCTTGGCAAATTGCTTGACCTTTCTGAGATCCCACTTTGTTTTCTCTGCCGTCTGTGGCAGGTGGTTGTGAAGACATTGAAAAGCTGAAAATACAACCCTGAGGGCAGGACTCATTAGGTTCCTGATTGCCTTATTGGGGTGGGGTGGGGTGGGGCTGGGAGGAAAGGTGGGAGTGGAGCGCTTTTCCTGGCTGGGATGGTTGGAGCAGGGTGGGGGTGGGGGGAAGGAATGAAACAAATCATGGGAAGAATCTGCTGATTGCCTCTGGGATTTCCCAGGAAAAGCCCCTGGTTCCTGGAGCAGCCAACTGGCTCTGAGGGGCCAGGCTGGTGACGTGTGGTGACACACTCATGGTGCATTTATCCTCTAAGCGAGCCTGGAGTCTCTGTGCTCCTCCCCGCCCTGGTTGTGGGGACCCGGAGGGGAATGCCAGTGTCCTTCACCCTGCCTGTGGCCCAGAACATGAGGAGTGCCAAGGGGTAGGATGACGGGCTTGGGGAAGGGGTGCATGTTGGGGGTGACTCTGGAAAGATGGGAGACAAGAAGAAAGAGGACAGACCAGGCGGAGGCGCACCGGGGGAAGCCGCTGGCACATTCTGGAGGGTGGACTAGATATCGAGGTGGGAAGAGGCAAGAGAGGAGGCTGAATATGGGAACAAGGACAGTCCCCAGAGGGTCCTAAGCAAGTGAGGCTTCGCCCTGAGAGCTTTAAGGAGCGAGGGATGGGACAGAAAACAGGTCTGGAAAGGTTCTCCCGGTGGCTTTCATATGCCCAGAATTCCTTGATCCGCCTCCCTTCCAAAGGTGGAGTCTAATTCCTTTTTCAAGGAACGCAGAGGGCTTAGTGACTCACTTTTCCCAGCCCTGGTGGCCGAGGCGGTGACCAGGCGTGTTACTGGGACGACATCACAACATGCACTGATGGCAGCTTTCTCCTCCCTCTCCAGGGGCTCTGGTTCTGGGGACACCAGGCACCACAGTGTGGGGACACACCGCCTGGGGGTTCCAGCTGAGGCCTGAGCCGTCATGGAGCGGGGACAAGCTGTCTCCCCGGTGCCTCAGTTCCTGACCTGTGCAAACGGGAGGCCAGGTGAGGCTGCCCCCACTGTTCCGCCATTGGTGCCATTTCCGCTGCCACAGATACCTGTGTCCTCAGTGCTCCAGGCCCGGGCACCGGCCTCTCGTGGTCTAGATCTCCTGAGACTGAAGCATCATCCCCACCGGAGGCTACTTGTTAACTTTCTAGTAAGAGAGCCCCGAGCTGGCTCTGAGAGCCACAGGATGGCCGGAAGGCGCCAGGGGAGTGTGTACCTGGGACTTAGCCGGAGCACTATGGCCATCTGGTCATTTCCTTCGTAGGCCACACCTGCCGCTGGACCCAGATGCCAGGCTGGGCCCCTCTCCCCCTTGTCTTGGCAACACTGCCCCCACTCAGGCCTGACACCCCCTTTTTCTGCTTCTACGCGGGACAAATTCCCCCACATTCTCTCTTTAGAGTGTCCCAGCCTTCCACCAGGCACCAGCCGCGGGCTGAGGACAGCCTGTCCCCACCGTGACCTTGCGCATATCTGCGTGATTCCTTGGGTGTTGACCTCAGAGTGGCACTGTCTTCATGGCCAAGTTCATCCAGGTGGCTCACCTGTGACCACCAGTAACGCGTCCTCTTCCTGCCGCCCCTCCCCCACCCGGCCTCTGCCCCACATGCTGCAGGGATTCGAACCCCCGCCTGGCCAGGCCCCGCAAGCCACGTCTGGATCTAACGTTGCTGTTGCTCCCCCTGCCGTCCAGGGGGGGAGGCTCGCTCTCCAGGTTGGATGCCCCGTCCTCCTGTAAATGGCCAACGGGGAGTCTCCCGGACTCACCTGAAAGCGGCTGTGGTGGGCACCAGGTCTTCATACACAGACAGGAACGTTGGCCTCTTCCAGGCGGACAACATTTGGGCTCCGATCGGGACGTGGGAGAGGCCTCGCCTGCGCTAACTGGAGGAGGAGAGACGGTTAGGGGCAGGCAGGGGCCGCAGAGCGCGTGGCTGCCACCAAGCAAGGCCAGCGCGTCCTTCGCGTGAGAGGTCTGCTGCGTCCTCCGGGAGCTTACCCTGTAAAGGGAGGCCAGCTAGGAACTAAGTCCGAGTCACTAAATAACTGCCAGCTGGTGTGAGCGCCATGAAATAGAGTGAAGGGTCCCAGGAGAGCACCTAACACGGGGTCCTGGAGCCGGGGGCGGGGGGGGCAGCAGGGGATGAGTGGGGGTGACCTGGGGGTGAGCAGGCGAGGGGTAGACGGGGAGAGATGCGGGGAGAGATGTCATTTCCAGCCGCTGCTGTGGTCACCGCTGCTCGGTACTCTCAGGGCTGAGCGGGGCCTGCGCCCTGGGTGAGGCACCGGACTCACCCTTCCTGCCCAGTGGGGCTTCTGCTGACAAAGCCTTTCTCTACCCCTCCTCACGTCTGCTCCAGGGAGGTGGGCACCAGCTGTGTGCTTGCCTTACTGAGGAGGAAATGAGGTGCAGAGAGGGGTGGTGACTTGTCCCCTCTCTTGCTGGCACACCTGGAAGTGGGGCTCGCCTTCCCCCCTCTGCTGCCAGACCTGGAGCTCTCTCCAGGGTCCCAGGGGCCTCCCACTCCTACCGGGGTGGCATGAAAACCCGGGCCCATGGGTGCCTGTGAGCGCCCTGCCTGCCCCTTCCTGCCTCCCGCCACTCCTCGCTGCAGGGTCTGCAGACAGGGTCCCGGGCTTCCAGAAGCCCAGCCGTTCCCACTCAGTGGTGGGAGGTGGAGGTAAGGCAGTGGAACTTTGTTCAGGACATTTGGACACGTTAGGAGAAAAGTCTGAGTTGGTAGGCAAGGAATGGAAGGGGACATACGCCATGAATACTCATGCAAGGTTTACAGGAGCCCCCAAACGGAGCTGAGGTCGGGACCTGCACTGTGCCCGGGATGAAGGAGCAGCCGAGTCCTTCTGATCCTTCAAGGAAGGGCCAGGAGGGGAGGGAAAGACCCGTTGTGCTGGGCCCTGCCTGCTCCACGGAAAGAAACTTCAGCTGGGGGTCCTGGGGTCAAAGGATGCGTTTCTCCGCAACAATAATGGAGTGTTCTCCAGGTTCTAGTATTGGGTGGGGAGGAGAGAGACACTCTTTCCCTGCCCCAGTGGGGCTCCCTCTCTGGCCAGGGGACCTCGTGGTTTCTCCCATGTCCTCCTGGACAGTGACAGCTGTACAGGGACCTCGGGGCCCTGGCTTGGTCCCCTGGCTGGGAGCCCAGTGTTTCCTCTCTGGGTCTACCTGGCTGGGTGTCCCCGGATCTGGCCGACTCGGCCTAGCTGGATCCTAATTGCTTGCAAATGGCTGTAAACATTGTCCGACGTTCAAAACAAAATCGAGGGCTCATAGTTCTCCTCGTGGCCCAGACCAGGAGCTGGAAGGACCTGGGAGAAGTTGGAGCCTGGGCCATACCAGCTGTTTTCTCTGCATCTGCTTTGGAGGCGGGCAGTGGGCAGAGGCTGCGCCCACCCCCACCCCTCACTCTCCCTGCAGTCCCAGTGGGGGCTCCAGCTGGAGGCTGGGGAGGGAGCATGGTCTCTCAGCTACACCCCTGACCCAGGAGCTTCTGCGGTGGCTGTTGGGGTCCTCTGGGGAGCTCAGGTCCCCGGCTGAGGGGGCGGGACCTTTGCTGCACCCTGCAAGCTGTCTCTGCCCTGTAAACAGATCCTCTTAATATTCTCTTCATGTTACCCAGTTTGAACGCTCCCCGTCTTTCCTACTGGGACCCTGACCAGTGCATCCTGGGATGGCAAAATCAGATGTCAGAGAATTACTTAAAGGACATGGTGGTGGGGTGGGGTGGCAGGCGCACTGGGTCTGGGCAGGGTGGGGGTCAGGAGTCGGGCTTCCATTTGTGTGATCTTGAGCCTGTCCCTTCATCCCCTGTTCTCCAGGCCTCACGTTCCTCACCCGCAGAGCTGGGGGCACGGACCCCTGCCCCTCACAGATTCTGATCTTCACGTCAAGTCGGGGTGGGCAGAGGTGGCGCTGAGCTGCTCTTTCCCCTCAAGTTTCCAGACCAACCACTTGGAAGGAACACCCAACAGTCTGATTTACGCAGATGCTATTCTCTCAGCCTTCTGTCCAAGAAGACTTACTTCGAAAATATTTCCTTTCACTGACTCACATAAACATTGCCTCTTGGAGCTGTCAGGAGCAAATTCCACTTGAGCCCCAGAGGGAGTTGGTTCTGGTTTCCCAAGAATCCACGTCTGGGGGGGGTCCGTCGGCTGTGGCCACCACGGAACACACAGCAGCACCTTCGCCGGGGCCGAGTTGTGCCTTGTCTGGGGGCCCCTGCCTCGCAGCCCACCCAGCCCAGTGCTCTGTGGCCACTTGTGAGAGGCTGCGGTGGGGGCTGTGGACTGGATGGTAAGGGGCTCCAGTCATTGCGCGGCTCCCCCAGGGAGGCCACTGAGCTAAACGTCTGCGGTGGCAGATGTGCCCCCAACATAGCTTTGGTGTCGGTCATTTCCCGGCCACGACAGCAGGCCCCTGCCTAGGCTGGTACCCCCAGATCTAGCCAGACTTCATCACCTTGGTTACAGTCAATGCTAAATACAGTCGCCCCTTGTGTTCAGGTTTCTACAGGTATTTAAAAAATGGCCAATGATACGCATTTTCCGCTTACGTTGGGCATATGACGTTAACAGTTCAAACCTCAGCCGCGATGGGAGAAATAACAGAGACTATACCTGTGGAGTGACAGATTATGGGACACACAGCCCCAGGTATCTTGCTGGAAACGTGAGTCACACCCAGGAGCCGGACAAGGAATTGAGACCCTTTCTCTCCGGCTCCTAGGCAAACAGCACCCGCCTCCCAGGGCCCAGAGGTGCAGGTGATCCGTGTATGTTAAATGTGCAGGCGCTCCGTGACCCTGGGCTGGAATGCGCCCTGCTCTTCCTGCCCCGCCCAGGACAGCTTGTCTGTTTCAGCCACACCTTGGGTGTGTGGTGGAGGGGGAGTCCCTTTCACGGGGCCTGGCCTCCCCCTCACGCGCCCATCTGAGGTCCTCAGACGGTGTCTCCACGGCCGGATGGAGAGACAAGTGTGTCTCTGGGCCACCCCCGCCCTGCCGATCCAGGGGACCCTTGAGGCCCCCCAGTTCCATTCTGGGTGCCAGAGTGGGCGTGCTCCCTGTGCCCTGGGCAGCCATCTCTCAATGATGGCTGCGTGTCCCTCTGTCCCACTGGATTCAGGCTCCTCAAAGGGGGCACCTGCTGCCTTGGTCCACCCTCTGAGGGGCTGCCACCAGGTTGTATGTGTCCCAACCTTTCAGACCACCCAGCAAGCCAGACCAAGGCCAGAGCTGGAAAGTACCAACACCTCCCCAGAGTAAACATTTTCCTCTACAGTCTGATGAGCATGATCTCTGTAAGATGGTCGCAAAGGCCCGCTTCAGGCCACCGCTAGTACCGGGGTCAGGGGAGGGACAGGGCCTCAGGCCCCGAGTCAGCCTCAAGGGCAGGTAGGACCCTCAGCACCTGATTCCAAGGGGGCATTTTCTCCTCCCTGAAGAAGAACCAAAGCTGGGGTGAGGAGGATATTCTGGGAAGGGAAGCCTGGTTCCGGGAACTTGTCAGGAGGGGTGAGTCAGAAGATCAAGTTCAACCTCAGACACACAGGTGGGCCCCTCCCAGCCTTTGGATACTTTACAGCCTGAAATGTTTTGGAAACATTTACGTGAGGGAGCAGAGCCCCCCACCCAGCCTGCTTTCCCCTGCAGAGGTCAGAGCACGCTTACCCAGCTCCGCGCACCCCTTGATCCCCCGAACCCCGATACCCCGATCCCTGGCTCTGCTCAGCCTCCTACCAGGGGCTCATTTCTATCTTCATCCTGTTCTGCATGTTTTACTTCTTGTCATTCACAACACAGGGTTTTGTCATTTTAATGAATGAGCAACTTTATCTTACACCACTCCTTCCCCTTAACAAAAATAACATCTCCCCTTCTGTTTGAAAAGGTAGTATAACTGCAGCAAAGAACATTTAAAGATATTAAACTCCCCCAGAGTTCTGACACTAAACACAGCTTCTTGTGCAGGCACAGCTAACAGACCCACGTCCGTGGGCCAGGATGTTTTCCTGCATCCTCACACCTGCCTGAAGGGGCCTTCCCCCTTCTGCCTGCTGACGTGAGACCCTGAGCCTCCCCTAAGGGTCCTGTCTGGACGGCAACCCCTAGCAGGGATCTAGCTGTGGCATTTTGTAGATGAGATTCAAGTCCATAATCAGTTTCTTTAAGTGAGGGAGCTGAGCCTGGATTATCCAGGTAGGCCCACGCCAAACGGTTGAACGTTTTTAGAGCAGAACGCCTGTTTCCCAGATGAATTTTTTCCCCTCACCCCCAAGAGTTCTGGCCTGCCCTTCCCGCAGGGCCTTTCTGCCAGATTTCAGTTTTCAGACTTGCCTAGCCAGCCCTTCAGCTGGAATTCCTCCTAATACACCTCTGAATATGCATCCCCTGCTGTTCTTTCTCTCTGGCTGGGCTGCCTCAGGCGAAGGAGTTGAATCTTTGGGGGAAGCCCCAAAGTTTCCTGACTGAGATTCGACATGGAGTTCTCCCCCTCCTGCTTCCCTCTTACTTGTCTGTGATGTTTATTTAGAGCAGGTCGATCAGAGTTGCTTGTGTGGCTCCTTCCTTTCTCTGTCAAGTGCCTGACACCTAGTCGGTGCTCAATAAAAGGTTGTTGACTGACTGAAAGAAACTAGGGTGAGCCTTCTCTCCCTCTCTCCCTCTCTCTCTCTCTCCCTCTCTCCCTCTCTCTCTCTCTCCCTCTCCCACTCTCTCTCCCCCCACCCCCTCTCCCCAGCAGACACAGTCGAAGGGTAGGAGCAAAGGGGAATGGAGGAACAAATTCTGGGTGCCCCACCTGTTACACCTTGCAGGCTGCACTGTGTGGTTGATGCACATTAGTCCCATGTCTCAGATAAGAGAAGAGGCTTAGCAAATGAAGCAAGGTAGATCAAGCGGACACAGCTAGCCAGAGGTGGGGCCAGGATTCAAACCCACATCCGCCCAGGCCCAAACCCCAAGCCATTTCTTTCGCACCAGACCACCTTCCGCTCAGTGAAGGGCACCCCCACGGAATAGTTGAGGGGTGACGTGGGGTTGCAGGCCTGGCTGTCGCAGGCCTGGAGGGGGTGCTGTGACCTTGTCCCTCCAGGGAAGAAGCTCTGGTGAGCAGACCGGGCTCAGTGGCCGCATCGGGGTGTCTGAGGGATGAGCACAAGACTGGAAATGGACGGCCCCGGGGCCTCAGCCGCTGCGTGCTCTGGTGATGCAGGTTTCCCAGGAGGGAAACCCCAGTCTCCCAATCTCACCAGCCACCCCGGGTTTGGGGTTTGAGCAGTGTTTGGCAGGCAGCCTGCAGTGGAACATCCATGTGTGTGTGTGTGTGCGTGTGTGTGCTCCCATACGTGTGCACGTGAATGTGGGAGCGGGGGCGGGCTGTCGGAAGACACCCCCCAGGGCTCAGGACCATAAAGACCCGAAGTTTCACCACTGAGATCCAACCAGGTCAGATTCTGAGCTCCAACGCTTTCTGGCTGAGCAGAACCTCGGATAAGAGGCTGAACCACTCAGGGCCTCGGTTTCTACACCTGCCAAATGGGGATGCTAACAGCACCTACTGGGGTTGCTGTGAGGATGCAAAGTTAATGAACGGAATGTGCCTGGTTCACTTTAAATGCTCCATCAAGGTCAGCGCCTCCTGGCCCCCTACTCTGTGTCAGGCGTCTGCGACTAAGTTTATTGGAGGGAAAACTTCAGTTTTTTAATAAAACCTGTTCCGGGATTTCCAGTCAAATGGAGGTAAATAAGCTTTGCCTCTGTGCAATCACAGAAAGATTACAATCAGATCTCAAAAACAAGTAACAAGACCCATCAGAAAGCCAAGCTGTAGGGAAGTCCGACAACCATGAACTTGAAGAAGCCACATTCATCCAGACGGTAGGAGGGGCGGAGTGGCAGAGGCGGTGTGACTGGGACAAGAAGCCGTGCAACGGATGGTCCCACATTCACGCGTGGTGGATAAAAATCTGGAGGGGTACCCTGGGAGTAAGCCACCCCAGCCCCAGGCCAGACCGCCCAGCCCAGGGTTCTAGAACCTGGAGATAAATCCCCATCACTTCTGGCTGTAAAAACCAGAGGGGGTTGGGGTGGCAGAAGAAACTGGATTTTTCACCACTTACAGGGCCCGCCTCATCTGAGAATGCATGCAACCCCAGGGCCGCTGGAAGGGTGCCAGTGTCATACGAGAAGTGGGTGAAGTGACTGGAAACAGGGTGCGTACCAGGCAAATCACTAGAAGCCAGGCAGTGGCACTGTCCCCCCTCGGAGTCCCCCTCCCCCAAACATAGCCCCAAAGCGATGAAGCAGGTTGCCCCGCCCTGTGAATTACCTAAGGCTCACAATTTACAGGTGCCTATGCTACATAGGCCATGCTACTAAGACAGGGAGTCAAAGCAGCTGTACCTAATACACAGAAACAAACACTGGGAGGCTGCCAAATTGACGAGGCAAAATATATATATACATATGTATGTATATATATATATATATATATATATGGCTCAACCGAAAGACTAGAACAAAACCCCAGAGCAAGAGCTAAATGAACCGGAGATAGCCAACCTGTCAGATGCAGAGTTCAAACCCTGGTGTTAGGAATGCTCAGGGAACTCACTGAGTGCAGCAACAACATAAAGGCAGAAATTAAGTTTACATAAAGTGAAGGGAAGAAAACTGGTATTCAAATCAACAATTTGGAACAAGAGGAAGAAATAGACATTCAACCAGTACAGAAAAATGTGAAAGACATGAGGGGAGGCTTAGGAATCTCGGAGACAACTTGAAACGTATCAACATCTGAACCATAGAGGTGCCAGAAGGAGACGAGAAAGAGCAAGAAATTGAAAATTTATTTGAAAAAATAATAAAATGCCCCTAATTTGACAAAGGGGATAGTCTAGGAAGCACAGAGCCCCAAACTAGTTGGACCCAAAGAGGACAAACCAAGACACGTCATAATTAAAATGCCAAAGGTTAAAGATAAAGAGAGAACCTTAGAAGCAGCAAGAGAAAAGCAGAGAGTTACCTACAACAGAGTTCCCCTAAGACTGTCAGCTGATTTCTCAAAAGAAACTTTGCAGGCAGAAGGGACTGGTAAGAAGTATTCAAAGTGATGAAAAACAAGGACCTGCAACCAAGATGACTATCCTGCAAAGCTGTCATTCAGAATGGAAGGGCAGATAAAGAGCTTCCCAGACAAGGTAAAGCTAAAGGAGTTCATCATCACCAAGCCATTATAACATGAAATGTGAAAGGGCCTTATTTAAGGGAAAGAGGACCCAAACTATGAACATTAAAATGACAACAAACTCAGAACTATCAACAACTGACTCTAAAAAACAAAAACGAAAACAAACTGAGCAAACCACCAGAACAGGATCAGAACCATAGGTCTGGAGATCACTGGGAGGGTTACCAGCTGGGAGGGGGAAGGAGAAACGGGGGAAATGGTGCAGAGTTGTTAAGAAACAACTCACAGGAACAACATAGACAGGGAGATGTTAAAAATAGTACAAGAGAGGGAGAAGCCAAAGAACTTACACGCACAACACGTGGACATGAACTAAGTCAGGGAAGAGGTTGCTAGAGGAAAGGTGGGTACTGGTACCCAGGGGAGGGGTGGAAAGGGAGAAAAATTGGGACAGCTATAAAAGCATAATCAATAAGATAGACTTAAGAAAGTGTTCAACCGACCCCCACCTTCTCTTTCACAGAGGGGGAAACTGAGGCCCAGAGAGGTGATGAGACGTCTCTAAAGCTCCACAGGGAGTAGCAGGAAGAGGGATGAGTAGTCCACCAGGGGCCTGGTCGAGGGCAGAGGTGACTAGGGGCTCTCACAGGTTGAGGGGTGCAGGGGGCAGAGCTTGAGGGCCGTCTTAAGTGAAGTGGGGGGTTCTTGTTCCAGACAGGCCCCTCCCTCCTTCCTTCTACCCTAAACACTGTTCCTGGCCACGTGGCAGGATCGGGGAATTGGTGGCGTGGGAGGGGCTCGGGGCCACGGTTGTATCAGAAGGTACAGAAATGGACACAGAGGCCCAGAGACTGCGGGCCTTCTCCCAGGACACACAGCTGACAGAGCTCAAACTTGAACCCAGGTCCTGGAACCCTGGTACCCAGGCCTCCTATCTTTTTTTTTTTTTTTTTTTTTACTTTTATCATCACACAGCAAGTCCCTATCCCGGGCGGGAGCCGGAGCCATGGCTGATGTTGTCTGAGTGCAAACGCGGTGCCAACCCGAACCCTGGACCCCCGTGTACACCCCGCGGAGCAGCTGCCTTGGAAGGATTACAAAGCGGTCCTCCCTCCACTTTCCTGCACGTTCCCGAGTTTCTGTCTTGAGCACGTAAATAATTTATAACGGGAAGAAATCGACATCCTTCTGAGAGAGCGAAGGTCAAAGCCATGGGTCCAGAGGGAGTGTGTCTTCCAGACAAGAGACGGCTCCGGACGGCTCAGGCTGGTGTGCGTGGCAGAGAGCTCATTTGTTGGAGACCCCGGTGGTCTCGGGGTGTCTCTGGCCCCAGGGGGTGGGAGGCGAGGGCCGCTGGCCAGAGGCCTCCGCCGAGCTGGCTGGTGGCCCGGCTCCTTTGCCACACGCAAGTGTGTGCTGTGACCTTTTGTCACCCAGCCTAGTTTACAAAACAGGCAGAGGAAGATACGATAAACCAAGACTCTGAGTCAGCTGCAGAGAAAAAAACAACCTCAGGGCACAAAAATATTTGGGTTCTCGAGACTCCTTACCAGATGCCCTAGATCTGAAGGGACCTCTCCCACCGCCCGTTCACCTCCCAAGAGTGGTTTTCCTGTCCACCCATCCATCCAATAATCTTATGTTCCCTGTTGGCCACGCTCAGGAAAGAGCACAGACATGGTGGGCAGGAAGAAAAGAACTAAGACATCAAGCCACATCTTTATGCCATCCTTCAAGACTCATCTCACATGCCACCTCCTCTGAGAAGCCTCCCCGGACCTCTCAGTCAGCAGAGATCCCTCCCTTGCCTGAGACTCCGCTGCACAGAGGTGGGAAGAATATTGCCTGAGTATCAGGGCCGTGAGTTCTAGTCCTACCACCATCACTGGGTACCTCGAATGGGTGCGACCTTGAATAAAATGCCTCAATGCCTCTGCGCCTTCCTTTCCTCCTTGGCTGAAGACGCAGTTGTAACAGATGATTCTGGAGACCTTTGCACAACCATGTTCGTGAAGCGACAGTGAGCTGCCATGGGAAAGCAGTGAGCTCCCCATTCCGAGAAGCATGCAAGCAGAGGCAATGGGACTGGCAGATTGTGTTTTCAGGGGTTTATCTCCTCTCTCATTGGCATCCAGAGATGCTGAAGGAGGCGGGCAAGATGGGTCAGCCTGGCTGCTGCTCTGCCTCACCGGGTGGCACAGCTGGTGAGTGTCCCTGCCTCCTGGCTGCTGAGGAGCCAAGAACACAAGGTCCCAGCTCCTCCCGCCAGGCCTGCCCAAGTCAAAGCCACCGTCAAGGCGAAGCGTCTGCATGACCTCTGCCCTCTGCCCTACGCCCCTGCGGAAAGTGGAGCCCGTTGGGGTGCAGGGAGTGGACCTTCAGAACTCCGAAGCCCTGGTTCTGCAAAGGCTGCAGTAGGAAGGAGGGGGAGGGGGCAGGTGTCTCAGGGCTGATCCGCAGGCTCGGGGAGCCTGGCTCAGGTGCCGGCAGAGCTGGGCCTGTCCTGATCTGTCTAACTGGATGGCTGGGGCCAGGCGCGCTCACCTCTTGGTGACACGGGCCAGCCTTCCCAGTGAAGGAAGGGGAGACGCAGGTGGGAAGAGACGAAGGTGGGGAGGTAGGGAGGCAGGGATTTCCAGAGGGGGCGCAGCACTTGTCTTGCCGGGGTCCCTGTGGTGTCAAAGGGTCAGAAAGCAATTTATCCAAAGTCACAGTTAGGGACCTCTGTGGTCACTCCCGAAGCCACCAGACAGCAAACGAACCAGGAAAGAGCCACGCTGATTGTGGTCAGTTGTGTACGGCAGACCCTGCTGGGAAGGTCTGGAGTTTGGGGCTCAGGCCCCGTCCCCCACCCCAGTTAAGGGGTAACCTTCCCAGAGCCTGGGGTGCGAGGGCAGCTGCATCCTCAGGGCTCCCAGAGAGGCGGCCTAATGGCCCGGAGTCGGTGTGGGGCCAGGGCTGCTGGGAGGGCCGGGAGGTGACAAGCAGACTTGGCTTCACCCCCAGTCGCTGGCCCCTCTGTGAAGCTCCACTTCCCCACCCGCAAGGCAGCGCCCGCGTGCGGCCTTGGAGGTATCTCGAGGATGGAAGGGGACAGCGTTCTCAGGGGCCTGGCCTGGGCTGGCACGGAGCCTGCGCCACTCCTGGCTGCTGCCCTCTGCGATGCTATCACTGTGTTGTCACTGTTGTCCACAGACCTGCCCTGCGTCACGGGCTCTGCATGTCCCTTTGGGCTGGTGGCTTTCCCTGTCCAGGCCGCAGTTTGCTTATCTGTAGGGTAAGGAGCGGGGTGACTGCACGGATAATTTGGGAAGGTCCTTCCTGTGAACATGGTCCGAATTCGTTCTGGGGGTTCGAGAGGGCGTCACCATCGCAGTCACTGGTATTCGTGCACACCGCATGTCAGGAGGGTCGCAGACCCATCCCCCGCCAGCCCCGGGGTGTGACCCCGTCCTAGGCCAGGGTGAAAAGTAAAGGTCAGGTGGAGAGCGCCCACTCCCACAGCCACAACAGGGGGGCACCTCCGACGGGCATGAGGGTGCCTCCTCTCCTTGCATCTCACAGTTTGGGGACCACAGACAAAGGCCTCGGCGGTGCCCTGCTCGTCCCCCTGGGAGTCAGCGCTAGGCGGAGGCCGCGCCCAAGCTGCCCTGCTTCCTGCAGCCTGTCAGGGGGGGCCAGGGCCACAGTGTCTGTGTCCCCACTGCCAGGCCTCCTAGCCTCTTCCAGCCCCAGGGTCCTCATCGGTGAAGTGGAAAGATTATTTGGAGGCACTCGGTCAACAGGAGAGGTGATGGCGATGGCGAAAACGGGTGGCTGCTGAGGTGCCAGGTCCCCGTCTTGAGCCTCCGGCTGCGACCCATGGCGCCAGGCACCAGCGGACGGCTTCCCGGACCAGGGTCGGGCCGGGGAGGGCGGAGTGGCTCCCAAACCGGCCTCCAGAAAACTCTGGTTTTCCGATAATTTGGTGAAGCACACCAAAAACCTGAAAGAAGAAATGCCATTTCCTATTTGCTTGGTATTTCTGAAAATAAGCAACAGGGCAGGCCGAGAAACCATTTAAGAGAAACAGATTGCTTAGGACCGGGGAACTGGCTACCCGTGCGGAAAATGATGCTCCAAAGAGTTTCCCAAGATAAAGAGAGAACAGTTCTGCTGTCCTGTCAAGTGGGAAAAAGTCAGGCCTGAGTTGTAGGTGGAACGCAGTAGAGAAAACTGGAAGGCGGGCACACCAGGTCCTTACTCTTGGTGCCTGGAATCTTGGACAGCTTCCGTGTTTTCTTTACTATCTGTCCTCGTCTCCAGTTTTTCTCCCAAGAACATACTTTTGTCATGAAAACATTGAAATCAGCCCCGTGTTTTCTCTGAATTAAAAAAATAGGGCACGAATAAGTGGGTTTGCTGATGTAAGAAAGATCGTCAGCCAAGTCCTCCTCCAAGAAAGCACTTGTTTTCAGTAGGAACTGGTAACAAACATGTTTTCATCTCCAAGGAAAAGTTCAAATATTCACCCACTGTGTCTTCGCTGACCTTTCACTCCCCTCAGCCGCTGGTCCGGAGCCGGTGGGCTCGGCTACCCAGCAGAAGGCCGCCAGGGGAGTAGCCACGGAGGGGAGCCCGTGGACAGCAAAAGCTGCTCATTGTCACAGGGCGAACCGAACCCGAGGTCCCAAGGAGACAGAGGAACGGGACAAGCAAGTGGTCTGTGGCCCAGTGTGGGTCTTCGAGTGCTTTCCTTTCAGGATGGCTCCTCCAGGGGTGGCACATTTGAGCCCTGTCACCCGGAGCACTCAGCGTGGCACCCGGCCCTCCCCCAAGTCTGCAGGAACCCCCTCTTTGGATGTATTTGCTACTGCAGACAACCTAAAGCCAGCTGATGTTCCTTCCTTGGCACGTTGCCTGCCATCTTCCTGCATCCCCTGACCTGGGTGTATCTGGCCGCCTCCCCTCCCACAGGGTCAGCAGGCGCGTGGAAGGAAGCCAGGCCAGTAGTGCACACTGGTGGCCGGCGTTCAGGCCCCAGCTCTGCCGTTTGCTAACAATGTGACTCTACGGGATTGGTGTCTCTCTGAGTCCCCACACCTGCAGGATGAGACGCAGCATCTCCCGCGTGCTGGTGGTGGCCAGGACCCAGCAAGATCGCCCAGCCCTCAGCACCCTTCCCTGCTTCAGGAATGACGGTTGTCTCTGCTGTCCCCAAAGCCACAAATTGTCCTGGGCAGTGACTGCCCCCATTCACTCAGCCCCTCAGCCTCAGCCACCACTGTCCACACAGACTCCTGGAAGAAATCCCCCAGGCTGCTGGCAGGGACCGTCCCTGAGACAGATGTTTATCCTCACAGGGACCCATGTGCCCATTGACGGGGCAGCAAGGTGTCCCTGTCAGGGTCCCAGCAGCATCTCTGGCCCCAGCCCCTCCTGCTCCCTCCCCAGCAGTAAGCCTGAGCACCCCCCATGAGTTCCCACCCCTTAACCCACCCAGGTGGGCACAGGGGCCTTGTGGAGAGACCCAAACCAGACCAGCTCCCAGCCCAGCTCAGCCTCTGACTAGCTGTCACCTAGACTCAAGTGGGGACACCACCCTGCCTAGCAGGTTGATCAGAGGAACCTGTGACAGTTTTGGGTGGCACAGCTTCCCAGAGGTGGGGCTGAGATATACTTCCGTGTGGCACTGGGTAGGCCCTGCGCCCCATCTACCCTTCCCCTGCTTAGACACACCCATGCTTCCCCTGGGCCCAGGACCCTCAGGAGAAAGAATGTGAAACCTGTCCCCAGAGACCATTTAGACATTCTAGACATGTCACAAGCTGGTTGTGGTGACACATATGTAAATAGCAAGAGTCAGGGCTCTCCAGGGAAACAGGACAGATAGGATGTATATATATACAAATCCTGAACTGGGGATGAGGGATGGACAGATGGATAAGATGAAGCCCTGGCCTTTGGAGGGGCTCATGGGCTGGAAGAAGAGACAGACACACAGATGACCATAATACACCATGACCAGTGCTGTCACGGAGGGACCACAGGAAGTTGTCTGGGCACCAAGGCAGGACCTAGCTGCGCTGCAAAGG
Organism: Noctilio leporinus; assembly: GCA_004026585.1. Lineage (NCBI taxonomy): Eukaryota > Metazoa > Chordata > Mammalia > Chiroptera > Noctilionidae > Noctilio > Noctilio leporinus. The sequence continues at coordinate 311,582 of PVIW01000272.1, read as the reverse complement.
GGCATAAAAGACTTTCTAAGAGACTTCATCGTAAAGGACAAGCAGGAATAAAGTAGGCGAAGAGCCTGAAGGAAAACAGGGAAAAGCATTATAGGCATGGGAACAGCATGAACGAAGGCCCAGAGGCATCAGAGAGCCTGGTGTGCTTAGCATGCTGGGTCATTCAGTCATCCTCATTTTCATGCTGGCTTTTCCTTTCTTTTTCTCAGAAGAATCAGGCCCTCCAACAAGGTTTCAAGGGCACTGTTGGGTGTTTCTACTTTAGGCCTGGGGGCTGTTCCATCTTCAAGGCACTCTGCTGCATAATTATTAATTCGTTTTATAGTTTGACTCCACCCCACCCCCCTCCACATGATGCGGGGAGGAGGCTGCCTTTCCCTTCCCTCACTAGGGATTTTCTTTCCAACAAGCATGTGGGGAGTGGGTGTGTGCTGGGAAAGTGGGTGCCTCCCCCCCATTTCTCGCCCTTATACATTCTCTCTAACCAAGTTCCTCATGCTCGTGGTACCTGGCTCCGCTCTGCCTTGGCGGCCCTCCCGGGCCCACACCCCTCGAGGCCTGCAGGCTGGAAGCAGGCTCTTAAACTCAAACACCCGCAGGACCCGTTGAGGCGGCGGGCTGGGGCTGCGTGGGGCGTGGACACTGGGCACCCCAAGGACCAAGGCCTCACCTAAAGGTCTGCATGGGACCATGTGGGGGCTTCCAGTTCAGCCTGGCCCCAGTTGCCTGCATTTCTAGAGATGTTGGGAGTCTGAATTTTCACCTGAAATATCTTGATTTTTAAGTATCAACTCTTTTTAAAAATACTGGTGGCTAAATGTAGCACATCGGTGAGTGTGTTGGTCCACGGGCTCCCATGGAGGCCTCTGTGGGCGGGTGGAGGCACAGATGGTGGACTGGCCTGCGTGGGCTGTGACCTGGGCAGGGGTGTTAGCTCCACGCTACTCACCTTGACACCCTCTGCTCAGGGACTCGGGAGCCCCAAGGAACGAGGGTGAAGAGGAAAGGAGCCCTTTCTGGGGCTGATGGACACCCCCAGCCTGGCAGATCGTCCCGCAACAGCATGCCTGGGAAAAGGCTGGCCTACTGGGCTCAGCCGTGACCCCCCAAGTCAAGAGGCACTCCCGGCTCTCCGCCCAGCCTCTCGGCCCGGGCCTGGCACCTCGCTTCCTGCCACTCCCTTCTCTGCTCTCCCCACAAAGGCTTTTCCTTATAAGGACTTCTGATGTGGCTGTTTTTCCCTCTCGAATTCATTGTTTTGTTTTGTCATCACGGTTCTTTCTTCTGCCTCTTTTTTCCTTCTTTGGTTGTTTTGTTTACTGTTTTGTGCCCACTGTTCAGCGGATTAAACTGAACATTTCGTTCATCGACCGGCCATCTTTACTGTTTGCTAACGGTGATGGTGAGTGAACGGGATGAGTTGTTCTGTAAGCGTGGCTTTGGCTGCCTCCTGTGAATTGGATTCGTAGCAGTCTCACCATCGATCACTTCCCAGATACCTATCATTTCCGTCTTAATGAGCTCTGATGGAAGAGTTGGGAAGAAGAGTGTTTTCTAGAGTTTGCAAGGGGTTTGCGATGTTTCGTTTCTATGTTTGATGTTGTCTGCAGGCAGGTCAAGTAATGTAGCCTTTCAGAATTCTGCATATGGGATTTATTGAGGTTTTATTTAGGGCCTACAGCATATCATCTGTAAATATTCCATAGAAGTCTATATTCCTTGTATAGTACAAAATAATATAACATAATAAATGTAACAGATTTCATATACATATATGTGTATAGAATTATAAATATATATATATATATATTTTATACTCTGCTAAGGATTATCTTTCCATTTTTGACAAACATGTTAAAATCCATATCTCCCCATTAGCATCGAGAGTAGGAAAAAACCCTATTCTTCTGGCTAAGATAAAATCTGTAGCACATTTTTCCTTCCCTGATCTCTCCTCCTCCCCACTTTCAGATTTAGTTACAATCATGAGAAATTTTAGTTCCAGATTATTACCTAATTTTTATGTCTTCTCTTTTTTAAGTATCTTTTCTAGACAGTTATAAACCTTCATAATCTCGTTACAACCCATTTGTTAGCCATACCTTAGAATTGAACTGGTATAATAGATCACGCTAATTTTTTCTACAACACCTCTTTCTTTTTCTGGAATTATTTGGTGGGATTCATTTCCCACCTGGCTAGAACGTGCAATTGCAGAGGCTCTGGGAAGACCCCACGGTGGGTGCTGTAGCCTGGGCTGGGGTCAGTCTTTCCCCTCGAGGGGCTTCCGGTCGGGTGGAGGAAACAGGACACAATTTGATGTTTCCCAGAACCTTGAGGCCCAAGTTCACCTCCAGAGGAGCTGAGCTGGGAGCTCCTGAGGCTCCAAGCTCTCAGCCTGAGAGCTGGGAGGGGTCAGGATAGGTTTAGGGACCCCAATCACTCGACTATGGGGACTAAAGGGTGGGGTCCGGAGAGGGTGGCTCTAGGGTCCAGGGCAGAAACAGGGCCCAAGTTTCTCTCATGCTTGCTCCCCTCAGAAAGCTCTTTGCTAAGGCAGTTTGCCTCCCAGTGTGGGATGGAGGCCCACCTGCTTCAAAATCCCTGGGGATGTTAGTTAGCAAGTCTTTGGGCACCTAGACCCCCAGTCAGAATCCCCAGGGAGGACCCTGGCGTCTGCGTGGGGGACCCACCTCCAGGTGACTCCAGGGCACAGCAAAGTCTGAAAATGACAGGTCTTTCTCCATGAAGCCACACCGCCCTGGAGCCTGGCCACTCGGCCAGCAGGAACGAGGAGGGGACTGGGCGTCATGGCTACACATCGGCACAGTAACAAACACGGAAGCCGTGGGGCTGCCCTGGCGCCCAGCATGTGACAGTTTACGGCACCCCACTGGCTGTGCCCGGGCGCTGCTGATTGATCTTCAGATGTGGGCTCTAGAGACTCAGAACAGCAAAGTGACTTGCCGAGGGTCGCTCAGCGAGCTTGTGAGCTTGGATGGGGGTCTGGAAATCAGATCTCCGCACTCCACCTCCCAGCGCTCCGCTGGCAGAGATCGGAGAGGCCCCAGGTGCTGGGTGGGAGTTGAGGGAGCAGTTGGAGCCTGCGGGGAAGTGTGTCAGGGTCCCAGCTGGCACTGCCCATGAATACATTGCCTAAGAACACTAGCGTGGGTGGGCGGGGGAACCCCCAACCTGCGGTGACCCCACTGCAGGGCAAAGGCAACACCTCTTTTGGGGGCTCTTTTTCCTGGCCTTGCGGGCCGTCCATCATAGGTGGGCACCTGCTCCACCTGCGCGAACCCTCCCCCGGCTCTCAGGGATGGGAAGGGCAGGAACCCCAGTGCGCCGTGGGGAAAGCTCAGAGGGTTTTCCAGCCAACACGTGGCCACATTTCGAACCCAGAGCCCATGTTGGTTCCAACCTGCTTTGTTCTGGGGTAACTGGGGGAAGGGGGGCTTGCCTTTCTCCAGGCTCCAGAATGCTACAGATCCCTCCCTGATGAGAGACCGAAAGAAATAGGCGACCCCTTGGATTTGTTCTGGAAAGAATGATGGACAGCTGGCTGAGGGAGGACCCACAAAGACTTGCATTCTCAGTCCAACTCCAGGAAATGGGCCATCGGTCAGTGGGGGAGGCCTTAGCTTCCGTCTGAAGAAGAGCTTTGTAAGGCTGCCCCTCACTGCCAGCACCTTCGCAGGGAGAGCACCCATGCCGGCAAGTCCGCGGTCGACACGGCTTCGCTCTCGGCACAGTCCACGCCATCATGACAACTGTGTGATGACCTGTCTCCACCATGGTAGCATTGCACGGAGTCGTTTCGCTGCCCTCAAAGTCCTCTGTGCTCACCTCCTCGTCCCTCCTTCTCCCCTGCTTAGGAAACCACTGATATTTTTATTGTTTCCACCCTTTTGCCTCTTCAGACTGTCATAGAGTTGGGATCCTACAGCATGTAGCCTTTTCGATCTGGTTTCTTCTGTGTTGTATTTCCAATGCCTGCCCTGTGACCAGTGTCCACCCATCCACCCATCCACCCACCCATCCGTCCAACCATTCGGTCAACCAGCAAATGCTGGACGGAGCCTGCTTTACGGTCGGCACCGTTCTCTGCGCCGGGTGGGGGGCAGCTGTGAACTGACTGGCAAGGTCTCTGCTTTCATTGAGGCGGCACAGGTGAGGGGCAGCCCTTAGCGGCACCCCCAGGCCCCCTGTGAACGGGCGTGCGGACACAGCCAGTTTGTTAGCCGAGACCCCATGGCCCAGCTGTTTCCCAGCTTGGCCCCATCCATCATCAGTCAACCATCCCTCCACCATCCATCCTTCAATCTGGACTCATCCCCAATACTGGGTCCTCTCACCACCTCCAATCAGCTCATCCCCTGAACCTTCCCCGTTCGCATGCGGCAGAGGCTGAGTCCCACGGAGGTCAAGGCTGTTCCCTGGGCCCTGCAGAGGGCTGTGCGAGGCTCAGTTTCCTCATCTCTCTGCCAGGGGTGTGGGGCATGGGGACGCAGGGCTCCCGTGAGTTCAGGCAGAGCTGGGTGGAGACCCTGGGGTCCTGCCTGTGGGGTCAGCATGGGGGTCTTCTCCCCCCCGCACCCTTTCTCCTCCCAAGAAAGCAGAAGACAGCAAATCCCTTTCTCAAGCTTGTGGGGCTCCCGACTACGGGAAGTTCCCGGCACCCCCATTGTTGCGAGGGCGCAGAAGGGCGCTGAGGGCGTCTCTGCAGAGAAGGAGGACAGCAGTGTCCCTTGGAGTCACTCAGAGAAGAAGTTAGAGGGGGGGTTGGCCAGGGGCCCCACTGCCCCACACCTGGGCCGCAGCTCCTGCTTCGTGTGGGCTGGGAGGAGTCACAGGCAAGGCAGCCTGTGACTCAGGGAGGCGCATTCCAACCTGCCCGGGAGAATGGGGCGCCCCGTCCGCCCCGCCCAGGCCCACGAGATTGCCTGCACTCAGCAGTTTTAATAACGGCCACCATTTATGGTGCAGCAATGGATACGTAAGTGGCGCTTTGCGGGCGCAAGCCCCACTTCTATCTTTGCAGCCACCCTGCCAGGTCCTCTTTGTGGCTCAAGAAGTGGGGGGAACTGTGGTCAAAATGTCACTCAGGGGATGGAAATGTCAGCTGCCCTTCCTGGTCCCGGAGGCGCACGGTTCCTGGCTCCAAGCCAGCAGTCCTGGATGGGGTTCAGCCTCGGCGGTGGGGGACCAACCTCCCGAACCTCCAAGCCAGCAGCCCATGCTCTTTGTCTCTCTGTCTTGCACCAGGACAAGGGTCAGGGTGCCTTGGTCTGAGTTAAAATCACCACCTCAATGCTGCTGGTCTGAGTTAAAATCACCACCTCAATGGCATCAGCCAACCTTTACAAAGTCCCTTCCACCTCAGCCTGAGTTAACCCCTGCCGCCCCGGGAGCAGGCCAGCAGAGCCTTTGCACACAGAGAAACGGAGGCTCAGAGAGGGTAAGTAACGCACGCGAGGTCACACAGGATCTGCGAGCGAAAAGCCAGATTCCGTACTACAAGAGCTTGGTGACAATGAACTCCTTCAGCTCAAAACTATGAAAACAGTAAAATGACAACAAACTCATAACCACCAATGGACTCTGAAACACAAACTAAGCCAACAGCTAGAACAGGAACAGAATCATAGGTATGGAAGCCATACACAGGGTTATCAACCGGAAAAGGGCAGGGGGAGAATGGGGCGGGGAAAGTACAGGAATTAAGAAGCACAGCTGGTGGGTACAGAATAGGCAGGGGGTGTTAAGAATTTCCTAACAGCATAGGAAATGGGCATGAGCTATGGGGGGCGGGTTACTGGAGGGAAGGCGGGGGTGGGCAAAGGGGAAAAATAGAGACCACTGTGATCGCATAGTCAATAAAATATACTACAAAAAAGCAAAGCCAAGCCAAGCCGGATTCTGGAGCATCAGCCGCACACCCATGTCTCTGGGACTCAAGCCCCAGGTGTGCACCCAGGTACAGAAGCCCAACAAGTCCGCGCTGCATGGCTCCCACAAATACACGCATGCCCGTCTGTCGCCCTGATTCCGGAGAAGACAAACCCCTGACAAACAGTTCCTCCTGCGGGGAGCCCTTCTTGTCCCTTGTCAGGACTAGGGAAGGGAGGGAACTTCCCCCAGCTCCCCAGGACTTGAGGGGAACTTCCCTCCCATCCGGGAGTCAGCCCCTGTGACCCCCACCTGCCCACCTTCCCTCTGTGCTGGGGCGGCCAGTCTTCCAGCAAAGGGGAGGCGGCTGGAGGCGGCTGGAGCCGCCGGGCCGGGCACCCACCTTGTCCGCAGGGAGCCGTGCGGGCACCTCGGTCGGTCGCTGGCTGGTCCGGCAGAGCTCTCTCTCTGTTGTCCCCTAGCTGGAGCACGGGGCAGCAGCTCATCTTTCAAGGGCTGGGCTGTGATGTCATCACCCTTCTGGGCACTTCCTCCCTCCACTTCAGCCCGGCCCAGACGCCTGCCCCACGTGGAGCCAGGCTGGCTGCTGAAAGCAGGACCCCGGGGGCCCGCAGGGTTGGCTGCAGCGTCCAAGCCTCTGTCCCCCCCCATCTGGGCTTTGGGCTGGGGAGTTCCAGGGAAGGTTTCCAGGTTGGCCCAGGCATGTTCCCTCGCGCAGACCGCAGCTGCCCTTCCTGGTCCCGGAGGCGCACGGTTCCTGGCTCCAAGCCAGCAGTCCTGGATGGGGTTCAGCCTCGGCGGTGGGGGACCAACCTCCGGAACCTCCCGAACCTCCCGAGTTGTGAAACGGAGCGGATGGGGACACATCGCAGAGGGAGGGGCTGTGCTGAGGATTAATAATAGATGAGGAGCAGGGTAGAGACATGAGAGGCAGTTGCCACAGTCCAGCTGCTCGATTGCTGAAGTCAGATAGGTGGAGGCGTAGGAACCCATTCAGTTCTTGGTCTAAAGAGCAACGTCAACATCCGCATGTCCTAGCCCTGCACCACTGCCTCGGTCTACACCAGGCCTGCAGGTGACCCTCCAGGTGACCCTCGGATTACCCCCGAGACTAAGAAAAAAAGGTTCAAATACCCAGACCCCATGACACCCTGTGTTCTGGCTACCTTACCTGCCATCCGGATACCTGGACCACCTGACGACCAGTGTCTGGACCACTGGTCACCTGGAGAATGGCCACCTCGGACCAGTCCAGACAGACGCTAAGAACGCAGGATGGATTCTTCTCACTGTTCACGCTAAGAACTCTTAGCTCACTTCCTTCTTGAAGCACCCTGTCATCGCCTGTTGTCAACAGGCAAACTCCAGGGCTCTTGAGTAAAAGCTTTGATATTTGCCTTTAGCCCAAGCTTCCAGACTCTTGTGTTGAGTTGACCCTGTCCCGATGCGTGTGTAGCTTTCGATGTGAGCTAGGCCCCTTTCCTACCCACTCACCACGGGCTTTCACTCAGGGAACCTTCACGGGAACCCGGGCTGCCTGGCTTGGTTGGCTCTCACCCACTCTGCTCTCCCCCTTTTCAATTAAATGATAAAAAAAATATATAAGTGGAGGTGTTGTCTGTATGGCAGGTGACCCGTAACTCTCTGTGTTCTTCCCTCTGGCTCACGGTGAGCCAGTGACTCTGTCTCCTGCAACGTGTCTTGCTTATCATGATTTGTTTTCCCTCCAAGGTGTTTCGTGTCTGGGTTAAGGTGTAGACAGAAGGTGGCCAGGTAGGCAGGGGACTTCTGATTATGTTTTATGCCCCATAGGCCCCCCAACGGGTGAGAGCAGCGAACACTCCAAAACATTTTCAGAGATCGAACCCCTTTCCCGGCCGTTTTCGGGCGATGTTTCAGGGTCTTCGCCCCTAAGATGCAGCTGTATCTTTGGGGAGGTTTGCCTCTGGTTTCTTCTCACTTTCACATGGATTGGCTTTCTCAGATTCCCTCTGGAGACTTGCTGAAAATTCACAGCACTTAACACTCCCGGAAAAAGGGAAGCTGCAAAACGCAGGGGCTTTCAGATCGTTTATTTATTTTTTTTTGAAACTTCAAAGGAGAGCAAATAAAGTCGGCCTGGAGGAGCTGAAGAACGGAAAGGAGGGTCAGGGCCCCATCTCTGTCTCCTCTGCTCCCGGAACTTCGCTGGGGAGAGGCTGCCCAGAGCCCTTGGTCCCCTAAAACAGGATACCGAGCCATATGCACATGTTTTGCCCAGGAAAGATGAGCTAGAGCCTTCATCTAGGTATTGAAGGGTCTGCCATGATCCAAAGCCTGTCAAGACCCATCAGAACAGGTGGAGACCTAGTGGAGTTCTTCTTTTGGCGCATTTCAAAGGTCTGGGCCCAGAGCTGAAGCTTCTGTGAAGATTATTGACCGAGGGGACCCCAGAAGGCACCTGCCCATCCGCACCTCTCTATCCCCCACCATGGAATCATTAAAAAAGCCATCTGGACCCAGCTTCGAAGTCTTGGGGAGAGGTCGGTCAGTTCACACTCCCGTCATTTTCCTCATTGGGCTCTCATACTTTGGACCAAACCGCACTGGTCCTAATTGTCACAGGGCCAGGTGCCCAGCCTGGCAGGCCCTGCCTGATTGTGGGACAGAAGCTGCCCCTTGCAGCTCCAGCTGTCTGTTCCCTTGTTCCTGGGTGTGACCCCTGATGCAAAAGCCTTGTGTCATTTGGAAATAAAGTAACAAAAGGCTCTGCCTTTTTTCCATCCAAGGGCCATTGTGTTGTGTCCTGACGTAAAAAGAATCTTTATGTCTTACAGAACAATTGCCCACTCTTTCATTCACCTACACTGGTATCTACCCATTCATCCAAACTATCCATCCATCCATCTTTACATCCGTTCATTCATCCATCCATCCGTACCCCGTCCATTTATCCACCCCTCCCTCTGCCCATCCAGACATTCATCCATCTGCCCACTTACCCATTCACCTACTCATCCACCCACCCACTCAGCTACTTAAGATTTTTTGTTTATTATTTTTAGAGAGAGGGGAAGGGAGAGAGGCAGAGAGGGAGAGAGACATCCATGTATGGTTGCCTTTCACCTGCCTCCAGCTACAGACCTGGCTGGAGACCTGGCTTGCAACCTGGTTATGTGCCCTGGCTGGGAATCGAACCAGCGACCCTTGGGTTCTCAGACCGGCACCTTATCCACTGTGTCACCAGCCAGGGCCTACTGACCCACTCTTTTATCAGATATCTACATGTTCATGATTAGGGAGAAAGAAGTAAATGAATCAGGTGCACCCAAGCTGGTTTTGGGAGCCCCAAACTGACGCATAACCCACGTGGGGAACCGTTTCTATAGGGGGTCCTTAAGGCTGCAATGACAACTCACACTCATTTACATCTGGATGAGCACGTCTTCTGTACTTCTTGTTGGCCATGTGCAGCCACTGATTTATTATACCTCTCACCATTCAGTCAGCTGGCTGGGCCCGTGGGGGCTCAGCCCTGCCAGGTCTCAGGCCCCAGCCAGCCCAGCTGCGCTCAGAGAGAAAGAGAAGGGACCAAGTTATTCCTGGAAACCCTGACAGCCTCCCCGCTAAGCTGAGAACCTGCGCTCCTGCCTTCCAGCCCTCTGGCCTCTCTGCTTCGTGTCCAGCCCGCAGCTGTAGGCCCAGGAAACCACAACGGCTCTGCATTTGGCAGGATAGCACCCAACTTGGGAGCTTCGCATGTGTCACCAGCTCTGCCTGGAGCGTCCATCCTTTGCTCCACTTGGTGGCATCTGCCCTGCTCTTAGGAGGCTGTCGGGACCTTTTCGGCTGCGCCTGGCCAGGGTCCGGTCCTGTCTGCGCCCGGCAGCCTGGGGCTTCCCTCCATGCGCCAAGCACGGGGGAGCCACGGGGCAGCGACTGCTGCCTGTTGATCAGGCGGCACAGAACCAGCCCCTGAGAACAGCTGCTGGTGGAGTGAGGACACAGTCTCACCGACGGGGAAAAGCCCCCCAGTCCAGCCGTGCCAGGGTGAAGAAAAGACCACAGAGAACATGAAAGCAGGCTCTAGATATGCATGCATGCATGCCCGTTTGTTTATACATGTCTGCCCCTCCACATCGGTGTTCCAGAACATTCTCTCCGAACGTCAGCGAGTGAGGCTGAGGTCGTCAGACCCCCGCTGCAGAAAGGCCGTTTCCCATCGGTGTCCCGCAGGGGCCAGTGCTTTTGTCCAGGGCTCCACGGTCCTGACCTGAGAGCTGAGCCCATTTTCCCAGCTGGGCGATGAGGGGCTGATCCGTTCCCGGCCTCAGGCAGACCAGCCCTGGAACAGAACGAGCAGGGTGGGTCGGAAGGTTAGAGACGCTTTGGATTCACCACAAAACACGTGCAAAAAAGAGCCTGTAGTTTTGACTGGTTGGCGCTGATGTTCACAACTGCGACCACTGCAGAGTGAGTCCCAGAGGCCGTGCAGCCCTCTGTCCTGCCCTTGTGCCGCCCCCAGGGGGCGCCTGCAACCCTCGAGCCATTGTCCTGGGGTGCAGATGCAGCCCCCATTCCCCCAGGGCTGCCCATGGCCCAGGGATGAGCTCTTGGCTGTTGAATGCCCTGATTTTTAATGAGCAGTACGCCTTTTCCCATCCATCTTTCTATGGCTCGATGCGTTTTTACCGCAAATATCAGTGCATTTAACTCTTGTGGGGAGTCACCACGAGACACCGGGGGGTGTCCACGGGGAGGCCAGCCCTTCTCCCGTCCGTCTGTCCCCTGCCCTGGGAGGTGGATGGCCTGTCTGCTCCTGCAAGGGGCCGGCAGGGTGCTGATGGTTCAGGCTTGGTGGGAAGGAGCCTTGGCCAGCCCATCAGCCAGCCGGTCCGCTTGGTCACACTTCCTAACTCTGTCCTTGGCCTGGGGCGTCCCTGTGGGCAGGTCTCCGGAGGTGATGACTCACTTCCTCCTGTGGGCCGCCGGCTGGGGGCTTCAGCGGCTGGTGAATTGTCAGAGTGACTTCGGAGGCAGGTTCCTGGCATTCCCTGACCCCTCATCTTCTGGGACTGACACAGAAGCTCCAGGAACCTGGCTCTGTCCACAGGGTCCCCGTACCACCCACAGGCCCCGGGACCCTCACGTGGCGCCAGCCTCAGCACCGGCCTGATCAAGTGGCATGAAGCTGCAAGAGCCCCTCCAGATAAACCGGGGTGTTAACCCACCCAGCACGGGGTGCGGCGAAGGCTGAGGGGAATTTGTGTCACAGCCAGTCCTTACCACGTGGGCCTGTCTTCTCGGTAAGGACTGTAAGAACTCTCCCTTCACCCCTTTTTCAAAAAAATTGAGATGAAAGTCACATGGCATACGTTAACCATGTAAAAGCCTGCAGTTCATTATCTTTTAGCACATCTGCAATATCAGCTGTCCCCTCTTTCTAGTTCCCAAGCATTTTCAGCACCACCCAAGGGGACCCCACACCCCATAGGCAGCCACTCCCCCTTCCTCCAGCCCCTGGCAACTGCCCACGGGCTCTGTGTCAGCTGGGCGTGTCAACTAGCAGCGCGTGACCTTCGGGGTCTGGCTCCTGACACTCGGCGTGATGGTTGTGAAGGTCATCCGTGTTCAAGCATGTGTCCGTCCTTCATTCTGGTTCACGGCTGAGTAATATTTCACGCTCGGGATCGACCATTCACATGCTGATGAGCATCTGTGCTCCGTCCATCTTTTGACAGTTGGGAGCAATGCAATGCACATCCATGCAAAAGTGTTTGAGCTCCTGACTTCAGTTCTTTCGCAATTCAGCTCCAGCAGTGGAATTGCTGGGTCATGTGGTGACTCTGCGTTTGGCTTTTTGAGGAAGCACCAGGCTGCTTTCCACAGCGATTGCTTCTTCTCCCTGGTTGCCTGCTCATAGGTGGAAACTCAGCCACCGATGGCGAGGACGGGGACTCTGGCCAGTGGGCCAGCCTTCATCCCTGTCACACCAGCATCCTTTCCAGTACCCACTTTGCTGCTCCTCATCTCAATCTTATCATGAGGCAGAGAGGCTGGTGACCCTGCCAAGGTCACCCATCAAGGTGGCTGAACTGGCTCAGAATCGGGGCCTCCTGATGTCCCTCCCCTCCATGCTCCGGCCGGCACAACAGGGAGCCCCAGCTGGAGCCTCTGCCCCCTAGCGATGCCCCTGCAAGCCTGGCTTTCCCTGGGTATTCCCAGCTGCCCCCCCTCTGCCCAGGCTGGCGCTTTAGTTAGGCCCCCATTCAGCCCCAACTCAAGTGCGCCGGCCTCCCCGGGGGAGAGGAACACTACTAAGTACACAACATTCTGGGCCACATTCCTGTGCTCCGTGACGTCACTGGATCCCCAGGCGGGGACCTCCAGCCTGGTGCCCTTCACCCTTGAATAATTCACCTTTGTCTCTGTGATTGGAAGCCACCCCTAGCAGCTCCCGTCCGGATAGCTCACCCAAGGCACCCTGAGGTCAGTCACTGCCACTGTCCAGGAAAACACAGCCATCTCGGCTCCTAAGTGCTGAGCACCTTGTTCTAGCCAGTCCCTGCCAGGTTACAGGTGTCATGGTCATGGTCGGCTCTCAGTGGGAATCATTGCTCCCTGTTTGTTCCCAGGGAGGAAATGGAGGCTCCCAGAGGTCAACAACCTGAGCTTGTGCCCATGTCCCTGCAACCGGCCACCACCTGCCAGGACCCACTCACATTCCCTAAGGGCACCGTGGTGGCCCCGGCTGGTTCCCTACTTCCCCTTACAGCTGCCTGAGGGGTCTTTTCCCATGAAATAACTAAAAAATGTGTATGTGGGAAAGTTTACTCTTTATAAAAAGTTTAAAATTCTCACCTGAGGATATGGTTATTGATTTTTTTTCTTTGGCGAGAGAGATAGAAAGAGAGACATTGATGTGAGAGAGAGACATTGATGGGTTGCCTCCCATATGGGCCCTGACTGGAACTGAACCCCAAACCTTCTGGTGTACATGGGACAACACCCGGCCAGGGCCGAAAGTCACTCTTAGTGGTGTCCAGCTCTGTGGGCTTTGACAAGTGCCGAATCATGTGTGAGATATCCTGGGGCCACACCATTGCCTGGGTGGCCCTTCTGTAGGAGAGCCTCCCCTTGTCCCCAGCTGCCTGGGAACCACTGATGTGCTTTCTGTCTGGAGGGACTTTTTAAGAGGAAAAACCACCCCCTTGCATCTAAAATCAAACTCAGCTCCAGGCCTGCTCCCTTACCTGGCACTTTCTGCCCCAGGACATTGGCACGACTGCCCCTCCCCCCCTGAGAATGTTCCTCCTTCAATTTTCAAGGTCAAGTCCTCTTCCTGCTGAGTGAGCCGCAGCCTCAGTGGGTCCTTCTCAGGGAAGCTCCTCAGCCAGGCCTGCTGGTCTGTCACCTGGGGACTAGTCTACAGGGCATCCAGCATATAGAGACGGGGGGTGGGGGTATGCTTGCTCACTTATTTGTTGCCTGTGAACTCGTAGCTCCAAGAGGGCAGGGGCACGCATACGTGAGGTGTTCAATACTTGCTCAGTGAACAGATAAGAGAGACTACAGGAGGCCGTGGGCCAGTCTCTCTAACTCTCAGTCTGCACCTTGTCCATTACCTCAGAATTTTCTTATCTGTCCACCTGTCCATCTGTCCATCCACTGCACCAAGGCTGTCTGTCCATCAAGCATCCCTGAGGCCGGCTCCGTCCCCACGCGCCAGCCCAGGGCTCAGGGAGCGAGTAAGGCTGGTCCTCGCCTTCCCACGGTCAAGATGAAGAGCTCTCCACCCCCGGCCGAGCTTGCAGAGGTGGGAGACACCTCGCCACCCATCTCTTCACAGCGCGTGGCGTGAGTGACACTAGAATGATCAGCATAAGAGAAGTGACCTGCCCAAGGAGAGAGGGAGCTATATGACAGAGTGCCCCAGTCCCCGGAGCCACCTGGGGGAGGCAGGAGGTGGGGCAGGGGATGGTCCCTCACATGGGGTCCTGAGCTGGGCACAGTGGGAACCTGGGAGGGCCGGGGGTGGAGGAGGGGCACCTCTGGGAGGTAGGTCCCCTCTGTGCCCAGTGGGGACCCCAGGTTCTGCTAGGCTTTGCCCTCGGCACCACCACGGGGAGGCTAGGGAACCAAGGCATCCAGGGGCTGTGGGCAGGGATCTTCAAGGGTGATGGTGGAACCAGCCCCCCCAGCGGGGTGGCAGTGAGCAAGCATGTCCTGTCTTCCTAAGCCATGAGTAGACCCCACCGTGCTAAGCGTCACTCTGTCACGAACCCCGGGGGTGTCGAGGTGGGAGCTGGGTCCAGAGTTCCCGGCCGCCAGAAATAGGCCAGGGCCCCTGTGGGCGGGTGCGACCGCGTGGCTGGACGCCCTTCCTGCACCTCTTCCCAGACCGAGTGATTCAGACAGTAAGGAGGTGGCTTTTCCTTCCCTGAGGGTCACTTTTTGGTTCCAGGACTTATTGAGGCTGTTTTTAGTAACCTCGTGGCAGCCAAAGTGAATGATGTCAAATGGTTGAGATTGACCTGGTGCCCAGCCCAGGGAAATGCAGGAGCAGCTGCTGACTGAATAAACACGTGCAGCTTCTCCTGGCCCCACAGGGTACTTAGAGACAAACAAGGGGAATCAGGCATGTCTCGGCCCCAGGGCCGTGGGCAAGCTGCACTCTGGGGGTGGGGGTGGGGTGTGTGTGCTAGGGGGTTGGCCTGGAGGTCGTGCAGCCAGGAATGGTGCCCAAAAGAAACCCTGGAGCTGCTCTGTGCCCACAGCTGCTGCCCCCCTGGGCACAGCCCTGCCTGGCCCTGGACACCATGCTGACCCTGGAGCATCTGCGAGCTGCACCGTACTCAGATCAAGTGCGGCTGCTGCCACCTTCCTGGGGTGGTTTCCTGGGTGCTCACTAGCTGCTGACTCAAAGGCCTGAGTGGGAACAGCTGGTCACCTCCTTGCACCCCCGTTGCAAGAAAGGCTAGGAACACTTGCCATTTTCCCAGACCCAGGGGTGAGAAATCATCGGTATTCGGCAAGGGTATTCAGAGATGCAGGGGACCCCAACAGGAGCAAAAATGCTCAGTACACTGCCCTGTGGACATCCACACTTGGACTAATCCATATCTCATGTGGCCATGCTTCTGAGCCCCCGCTTATGCTGTTCCCCTGTTCCCTGCACTTGGCATGACATTTCACTGTGTATGTCCCTCTATTTTATGTATAGTCATATATATACATAGTCATATATATAGTCATATATATGTATATTCCTCTTGCTTTCCCTCCCCCATCTTCTCAATATGATTATGTAAAATATTGGTTTTATCAGTCACCAGTTCCTAGGCTACTAAGCCTATGTGATATGGAATGGAATGTGGCTATGTTGTTACCGGGGAGGCAAGCATTGCACCATGATTAAGGTTTTTGGGTCTCCGAGGACTGCTGTGACCAATTACTACAACCTTAGTGGCTTAAACCACAGAGACATAATCTTTCACAGGTCTGGAGGCTGGAAGCTTGAAATCAAAGTGCCAGCTCTCTCCTTCAGCTTTTGGGGACTGCCAGCATCCCTTGGCTAATGGCCACATCACTGCCCTCTCTGCCGCTCACATGGCCTTCTCCTCTGAGACTACCCTCCCCTTGCCTCCCCCTCATAAGGACACTAATGACAGCATTTAGGGTGCACTTGAACAGTCCAGAATGATCTTGTCATCTTAATCACATCTGCAAGACCCCATTTCTAAGTAAGGTTGTATTTATAATTTCTTGACAAGTTCCTCCCTTTGGCTTGCATCCGTTCCCTTTTTCTGAAACATATGTTTTTTAAATCTTGAACCATGCGGTTCTCTCAAAATTTTTAATTTTTATTATCATTATTGTTGTTTTCCTTCTTCTGTTGGGAACTTGCTCTGATGTTATTGTCCAAACCTCCTTTCGACCATTTAAATTTTAGTTATCATATTTTTGAACACCTTTACAAAAGTAAAATTGACCCCATAAACCACGCATGTTTGAAGTGCACAATTTGCTAAGTTTTTACATATGGATACACTTTGAAATCACCACCACAATCGAAATGACATCCATCTAAGGGGTCCCTTAGAAATCTCTCCCTCAGAGCACCCGCCCCTTTACTCACTTCACTGTTGGCCACTGTGGATCAGTTTATAGTATTTGAGTTTAATAAAAATAAAATTTGCCTTGGCTTCTTTCACTCAACATATTATTTTGAAATCCACCCATGCTGTTGAGTGTACCACCTGTTCATGACTTTCTATGGCGAGGAGGGGACCATGCCCCAAGCTGCTCACCCAGTTATCGGTTAACCAGCATCCGGGTGGTTTCTGGGTTTTGAACAATTTAGAGATGCAGCTACGAACATTCATGGACAAGCCTTTGTCTGAACTTATAGATCCCTTCCTCTTGAGTCAGTATCTAGGAGCCAAATGGCTGGATCGTAGGGTAAGTGAAGTTGCACTTTTTAAGAAGCTGCCAACTGCTTTCCAAACGACCTGTATCGCTTTACGTTCCCACCAGCAACACGCCGCAGCTCCAAGTCACTCACAGCTCACCAGCACGCGGTAACTTTCAGCCGTTCCAGCAGGCGGGTCAGGCTATCTCCTTGTGGTTTTAATTTGCATTTCACGGATGACTAATGATGATGCTGAGCATCTTTCCATCTCCTTATTTACCATCATGGATCCTTTTTGGTAATATTGGGACAGAATAGTAAGAAGCCAGGAAAATATCTGGGCCAGAGGAATGCAGAAACGGAGACAAGAAAATTAAACAAGGCCAAACGATTTGAGCAACTGACAGCCAGCTGGTGAACCCCAAGACCTTATCTCCCCTGACCAGGGACACTTGGGAGCTAATGGTTTATACCACTCCTTCCTGACCAGAGAACAGGGCTCTGCTGGCCATAAACCACAGGTGTCCGGGAAAGGAAGGAATGCTGATACAAACAGAGATAACCCCAGAACACAGGAGAGGGCTTGGCAGGAAACAGCAGGGCTCCCCTCGGGAAGAAGCAGTGGGGTGCCCCTTGCAGCCCCTCCCCTTACACCCGAGAGAAACAGCACATCTGCGCTCCCCCTAGGAAGTTCCCCCTCCCAAATTCCCACGTCTCCCGTCTATAAACTTGCTTCTGAAAGCTCATGGGAAGGTGGATGAGAGAGTTTGTTCCAGCCACCTTCTCAGACTTCTGGCCTCCGAGATGAATGAAAGCGTAGTTATAATCCAGTCCCTGTCTCTGCTTTTCAGCTGAATGGTGACAGGACAGCATGAGCCCAGGGCTGGGCCGCCCTCCGGTTTCAAGGTGTCTGTTTAAATCTTTCGTCCCCTTTTCAATTGGGTTGTCGGCGTCCTTATTGTTGAGTTGGGAGAGCTCTTTGTATATTCTGGATACAAGGCCTTTGTCAGATGGGTAGATATTTTCCTGAGGTTTTTCTTCCTGTCTCAGATATGACCTGTTTCATTCCTATACAAGATCTCTCCGTGTTCTTGCTTCTTCGTTTTGATAGCATCCGGTTCTTGTTTGATGGATGCAATATTTTATCCTTCTGAGGCTATCAGTTCCAACTTTTAAAATGTCTCCTGTTTTCTGCACTGCTTACCCTTGGCCTCTGGGCCTCTCTGGGTTTAGGCTAGTGGGCTTCCTCAAGGGCGGTGCCCTGGCAGGCCCGTGGTTCTGGGGGCAGGAGGGGGCCTCCGGGACACGCTGGCTTCCGTGGCAGGTGGGCCTTGTGGAGAGACAGTCCAGCCTCAGGCAGGAGTGCTGTGGGGGGACTTCCCAATGTGAGTGTCACAGCACTTCCCGGAGGGCCACTCAGTTTTCCAGAGAAGGGCCTGGGAGTCCCCTGCCTGGGGAGGCCAGAACTGGCCATGGCCTTCTGGGGACAGGGCAGGGACAGGCCTGGGGGTGCCAAGCTCAACGGGCAGATTTTCATGGAGTCCTGTGCTGTTGAACTCCATGTCTCACCTCTCCTCACTCCGACCTGGTTTTCCCCTGGCGTGGGGCTGGAGCTGGTGTGGGGAGGAAGGGGCAGCCGGGGCTCCCGTCAGGCAACACTGGGACCCCAACCATCTGGCAGAAAAATTAATGTCCACCCCCCCTTTTTCAGTCCCTTCTCCCTTCCTGTTCCCGTGACCCTCCGCTTCCCTGTCCCTCATTGCCCCCAGCCCTCTCTACTGAGCCCATAGGACTCACACAGCCCAGTGTCCTGGTGTCACTGTCCCAAGCCCCACGTGGGCTGTCGCGGGCTCTCATCCGATGCCCCTTCTACTTTCCCTCCCCCTTCCACACCTCCCTCCGCCTTGGCCCTGCTGCTGCCTCACAGAGCAGCAGAAGTCACTGGACCAGGGCTCCCCATTTCCCATCCCCCACCCTCCTCTTCCGCCTGGGTGCTGTCTCCAGGGACCCTCCTCCACCTATCTCTGCCCAGGGGCCAGGTGGTTCCTCTGAAGATGTAAATCAGCCTCTGTCACTTCAAACCCCCAGACCTGTTATGGTTCCCAGACTTGGCCTGTGTTCTCCTCTTAGCCCATCCTGCCACACTCCTCCCTCCGCCTTCCTGTCCCAGGAAGAGCAGCAACTCAGCCTCAGCTGTTTCATGTTTGCTTTTCTCCAGGGGTGACATAAAGTTTGCAGCAATGACACTGCTGTGTCCCAGGGGCCTCCTGCACTACCAGGCTTAGCCCCTGCATGTTTGGGTCATGGGAGGGCGTCCTTTCCCGGGGGCCACGGTAGTAAAGTGCCATGGGCTGGGTGACTTGACCCGCAGACCCATCCGTCCACAGCTCTGCGGGCTGGTCATGGGGGTCCCGCTGTCAGCAAGGCCGCGCTCCCTCTGGAGTCTCTAGGGAAGGATGCGGTTGGCCGGTGTCCTGCTGGGGGATTTCACTCCAGCCTTCTCCTGTGCGTGTCTGCGCCCCAAGTTTTCCCTTTCCGTGAGGGCACCGGCCATGATGGACTACAGCCCACCTTAACCACCTCCTCATAACCTGGTTACCTGCAAAGCCCCTATTTCCAGCCAAGGTCACGTCCACGGGCACAGGATGTATCTGTAAACGTAATTCTTTCGGACTTAATTCTTTCGGGGGGACCCCACTCAATCCATAAGAGGGAGTTTGGAGGGTTCCAGAGCTGGGGGCTTGGGTGACTGGAGTGTTGGGGGTCAGCAGGTGGGAAAGTGTCTCTGTGTTACCCCAGATGGGAGCATGTCGATATTTTAATCCTGTCCTGCTGGTTGAGTATTTACCCCGAGAGTCCTTGCCCATGACCTACCCTTCCCCTCCTCCAGGGACACCTATTCTTCCTCCGGGCCTCTGCTTAGCCATTCATGCAGCAGGAAGCCTTTCCTGGAAGCCAAGGCTGAAGGAGAAATCCTCCATGACTGTGGGTGGCAGCAGGAATCTTCCAGAAACGCTGGTCTCTGACTGCAGCTCTGGGCAGATAGGCCGTAAGGAACTACCTGAGGGGCCGGCTCAGAAAACGTGCACAGGATGGGGGCTGGGGGACAATGTGCCCACCAGTGCCAGCAGGGCATCCGGAGCTGGGTGGGGGCTGCCGAGGTGGGGGGCCACAGGCTCTGCCGGGTTACCCCGAGCCCTGGAAGGAGGTGGTTGGCGTTCTCAGAGAAGGGAGGGGGAGGGCAGCCACCACCACAGGGACAGGAGGTGGACCTGCCCCTTGGGAACCTGAAGTCCCTCTTGTCTTGGCCTTGTCCTCTTCCTTTGCATCACATCCCAGCTCTGAGCCATTGGTCCTTTTCACCAGCCATAGCGGCCGTGGAGATGAAATGGGCTGTGCTGGGAAAACCAGCAGTCACCGTCCCATGCTCCCCGGACGGCCAGTCTCTGAGCCCGGCTCTGCCGTTTGAACAAGAGGCCGGTGGGAGAAGGGATGGAGCCCTGCTGCATCTCTGCCTGCGGCTCTCGCCTGCCATTCCCGTGGGCAGGGCCGCCGGAAAAGTACTGGTGTTGGGGAGTAGGGTGGGGATGGCCAGCTGGCTCTCGCCTTGAGGATGATGGAACTCGGGACACCAGGGGGCAGATGGAAAGGCCGGGCTTTGATGTGGTGAAACGGGATCCCTCCCGCCGGCCTCTTGATTCTCCGATTTTCCTGCTTTTAAATCTGGGCCCTTCCTGTCAAGTTCATTTCACATTTGGTTTTCCCGTCTGTGCTTCTCACGGTCTCCTTTCTCTTCTGGGAACTGGGGTGGCATCCTTTCCTGTCAGTAGGTACATCAGAGGGAGAACCCAGCTTCTGCAGCGAGAACCCCTTATTTCCACAGAGCGGCGAAATGCAGAGATGTTGCTCTCCCAGGCGCCAGGTTCGCAGATGACTCCAGCGTCAGGGTGGCTGGACTCCACGTAGCCACCCAGGTGCCCCAGTTCCCAGCTTGCGCCACTCCATTGTTCCTGAGGTCATTTCTGTTATTTGCGTAGTTGGAGCAGGATCGCTGCCCTGTCTGGGGTCCATCTTACGATAAAAGGAAAGAACATGTCAGAAGCACTCCCCTAAATTCTGGGCCCCCTGACAGCCTGTGTCGTGTCCATGACAGCCCAGGGAATGCAGCCCCACCTCATCCCAACTACATGCCCAGCCCCAGGAACTGGGAAGGAGAAGATGTCCAGGAGGACCGTCTGCAGGCTGGGTCACACTGGACACTGGGAGAAGTCATGGCTTCAGCTCTGTCCCCATCCCTGCCTTCTTGATTGAGACAGGGACCTTGGATCCCAGCTGTCGGCCAGTCCCATCAGTGGCCTCTTTGCGTGAAGGACTTGGGAGCTTCTGGAGAAACAACTCGCCCCACGACAAGAATCTGTCATCACCGCACCAGCCGTATCTCGCGTAACTAAGTCAAGATCGTCCAGCCCCGGCCGGGGAGCTCAGTTGGTGAGAGCATCGTCCTGACACACCAAGGTTGCAGGTTCGAGCTCCGTCAGGGCGTCTGCAAGAGGCCACCAGCGAATGCCCAAATAAGTGGGCCAACAAACCGACGTGTCCGTCCCTCTCTCTTTAAAACTCAATCGATTAAAAAGAAAAAGATAGTCCATGTGCCACAGTGGCTGAGCTTGGGATGGCCAGCCCTAAGCCACCACAGCGTGCAGTTTCACAGAGGCTTCAAGCCAAGTGGGGGATGTGTGACCGAGTGGGTCCCGCATAGGTTCTTTTCCTGGAACTTGACCTTTGAGTGGGTGCATATGAGGCTGGACCATGGTCAAGGTGTGGCCGTCCAGGAGGGCACGTGGGCCCTCTACCTTGTTGGTCATGTTCTGTCTTAAACTGACGAGTGGGTCCAAGGGAGGCAGTTCATTATGACGTTGTTGACACAATATGATTTATAAATGTTATGTGCTTCATTGAGAAATAATTGACGTACCTTGCTGCATAAGTTTAAGGTATGTGGTGTGATGGTTTGTTTTACAGATATGTGAATGGATTGACACTTTTACATGAAGAATAGGGTTTGGTCACAAATGCGGAAGTGGTGGTGGACTGTTTTGTCCTGCGTGTGGAGCAATGGAGAGACCCTGTGCTAATCCCGGGTTCTGAGGGTCTGACCTGGCTGCCCAGCTTCTGTATCTGGGACATTTTCCAATTCTTTTTTTTTTTTTTAAGATTTTATTCATTCATTTTAGAGAGAGGGGAAAGGAGGGAGGAAGAAATGGAGGGAAACATCAATGTATGGTTGCTTTTCACCTGCCTCCAGTTGGGGACCTGGCTTGCAACCTAGGTATGTGCCCTGACTGGGAATTGAACCTGGGACCCTTGGATTTATAGGTCAGCACCAATCCACTGAGCTACACCAGCCAGGGCCATTTTTCAATTCTTCTGCCTTGTCCTCATCACGTACACCAGGGTGGGTTTCTCTTGCTTATAACAAAAAAACCCAACTGAGACAAAGGCAATGTGATATGAGTGTGTGTGAGTGTGCATGTGTGGGCCAGTGTGTGAGTACAGTGTGTGTGCATATCTGTGTAAGTATATGTATATATGTGTGAGCATACGTGTGCAAATATGTGCGGGTGTGTGTGAGCGTGTAAGACCCACTGTGGAGAGCTGCTGATTCAGCTTCTATAATTAATTGCAGCTAAGGAAATAAGGAGGAAAATCCTGTTTTCTATTTGTGGTCCCGATTTTACCTCCAGGCTGGCGTGGCTGGCATGACTAGCATGGCTGGTGTGGCTAGAGTGGCTGGTGTGGCTGGCATGGCTGGTGTGGCTGGCGTGGCTGGTGTGGCTGGTGTGGCTGGTGTGGCTAATATGGCTGGTGTGGCTGGTGTGGCTAATATGACTGATGTGGCTGGAGTGGCTGGTGTGGCTGGCATGGCTGGCGTGGCTGGCGTGGCTGGCATGGCACAGTCTGTTGGCTTAAGTGTTACATGCAGGGTGAAGGTGAGGAGTGGACTTTGCTCCCAGGCAAAGGGGACGCCTGAGGTGTAGAAGGGAATAGATGGCTGTGGATGGCAGGGTCTGGCCCAAGGGCCTCCGGACTCCTCCATCCAGTTTCTTCCATTACAGATGACGCACCTAGCCAGCGAGGTGGAGTGACTTGCTCCAGGTTCACAGAGGATTAGTAGCTGCGCTGCATTGAGAACTGCATTTGCCACTAGGCCGTCCCCTTTAGAAGGAATGATGGAATTTGAGATGAGGCCTGGGGGCTCCAGCAAGTGAGAGCAGGAATGTTCCGCTGGATGAGACAAGCAGGAAAGGGAAGAGCTGGGAGAGGCCACAGCGGAAATAGTCAGATGTGTGGGTGAAAGGTCTTGGGGTGCGGTTGCTGCGCTAATTAATCAAGTATATGATCATGGATTGTGCAATGATGGGGAAATTTTTGAATGTGAGCCTTTGTCATCCAGACAAACAATACGTGATCAGCAACAAGAGACAATGATCAATGTGCCGAATGCAAATACATATTGAATCATCATAGATATTCATGCAGACCTACCACGTGCCAGACACAGGCCTGGACGACTCTGTGAAGCAGAGCAGGCTCGGACGCTGCCTTGCCAGTGGACCTGCACTTTGGGGGAGGACAGATGTTAAACATGCAATTTTGCATGGGACTGTTTGGCCACTTCTGTGCTAATGAACAGGGACCCTGTCCCTGCGGAAGTGACCGTCAATCTGCTGCCGGAAGCAGGAAGGGTCAGCCAGGAGAGCAGGCGGGGTAGAGTTCCCGGTGGTGGGAACAGCATCTGCCAGGACCCTGAGGCTTGGAGAGTGTGGCTCATTGATAGAACTGAAAGAAGACACTTTGAGGAGCTGAGAAGCTAAGTGTGACTGGAGCCTGGGGTGGGTGGGTAGGGTGGCTGGTGAAACAGCTGAGCCTGGGGTGGAAACAAGGGAGAAGTGGGGAAAGGCCTTGTGAGCCAGAGAGGGGTGTGGACTTGGGCCTAGCAGTCCAGGTGAGCCACCAGAGGGTCCGGGTTCAGGGTCAGGGTGCGTGCACGTGTGCACATGTGTGCTCCCCAGAGAAGCAGAATTAACGGGATGCATACATGTAGAAGAGAAAAACTTCTTTAAAGGAATTGGGTCAAAGGATTGCAGAGGCTGGCAAGTCCAAAGTCTGGCGGGGGCGGGGGGCAGGCTGGAGACCCAGGAAGGGCAGCAGATTCTGTATCTCCAAGCGCCATGATTTGTGAGCCAATTCCTTACAAGGAATCTCACTCTCTCTCTCTATACCCTATTGGTGCTGTTCCTCTAAACAACCCTGACTAACCCAGATTTCTCCTCCTTCCTCTGGGGACCACCTTCTCCTCCCCCAAGGTCAGTTTATAGCCCCCGCCATGCCTGTCACCCTGTTTGATCCTGAAGGTCCCCAGGAGACCGGCTCCAGGGAGACCGTTAGCAAGCTGTGAGCACCATAGCGGTCAAGTGTACCAACTGCCGGGTCTGAACCCGAGTGCTGTACCCTGCACGGGCACACTATTCAATTGCTTGTCTCTCGGCTTCCTCATCTGTGAGTGTTCATCTCACGGACTGGGGTGAAGAGTGAAAGGCAGCAGTTCTCCACTTACTGGTGAAAAGCTGGGGATTGATCTGGAGGCAGAGTCAGCCTCAGTTTGCTCATCTGCCAAGTGGGCAGGACCAGGCTGACCCTACGGGGGGCTGCAGGCCCCAAGCGCAGGAGGCGCTAGGCCTCCCTGGAAGAGGGGTTGGGGGCCCATCTCTGAGTCCTGGCCGGGCTGAGCAGGAGTTAACTGTAAACACCTCATGGGGCTGCTCTGGGCTTTCCCCTCCCACTTCCCAGCCTCCAGCTGCAGCCTTCAGGGGAGAGTTGCTGGCTCTTCCCAGCAACATGGAGAAATGCTTCTGACTTATTGACGGCCTGTGTGCCCAACCCAGCAGCAGCCCGCGGCCCTGGGACCTGCAGAGTCAAAGGGCTGCAGCCCTCTGTTTGCCCCGGGGGTGCTGGGGCGATGTCTGTGATCCCCTTTACTCGGCTAGACAAACCGACTTTGAACCTGAGACCGCGCTCCTCCTTCTCAGGTAAATTGCTGGAAAACCTTCTGCTTCGAGATGTTGGGTGACTGAGTCATGTGGTGTGACTGAATGGGTATCTCTGGGGGTCATGGGACTGAGGTTTCCTCACACATTCATCCACTACTCATCCATTTAGCAAGTACAGGGCGGGGCAAAAGCTACCGTTACAGTGGCTCCCATGGAAAATCACGGAATAATGAATGCATAATGGTAATAATACAAGAATAAACTCTGTGTTTCGGGTCCTCGCGACTGGAAACCTACCCAGGCCCCACCCTGTGTTTTTTACACAGTTACCAAGCTTCAGTTGCCGGGACATGGCAGCGAACAAAACAGGCCAAGCGCCCGACCTCACGAAGTTTACATTCTAGAGGGAAGAGATGGAAACTAGGCAAGGTCGTTCTAGGTCAATGCACGGAGCGTAATGAAAAGGTGAGAGATAGCGTGTGTCACTTTGGGACGGAATGGTCAGGAAAAATCCCTCTGGGATGAGAAGGGACCAGCCGTGAGGGCAGGGGGAGAACTTGGCAAGTAAGGGCGAGGGCGGCTGCCAAGGCCCCCGGCAGGAGCAGGCCTGGCTGCAGAGGAGCCCCCGAGGGCCAGCGTAGTTAGAGAGCTCTGGGGACGGGGGGCACCAAGAAGGGGATACGGAGCCCGCCGAATGGGACAGAGGCAAGGACTGCATTAGCCAGGGTGAGGGAGAGCTGGCTGCAATAACAAGCAGCTCTCAGAACTCAGAGGTTTGAGGTGAAAGAAGTCAATTCCCAGCTGTCCCGTGGGGTGTAAGGGATGCTCTCGGTCTTTGAAGAACACTGATCCCTAATGTCACATGGCCCTGCCTTCCTCCAGGTCTAGAGCCTGGGAGCCCTCCACTGGATCCTTAAAAGAGAAGAAAGATTGTGGGGAATTGTGCAATAGGGCTCAGGGGCAGGTTGGGAGGGTGGCATGTGGCTCCGGCCCACAGTTCATGGCTTAGAGTTCAGATCCCCCATCTCTCCGAGATGCAAGGAGTGAGGACTGGAAATATTTAACAGCTCAGCTGGGGCGTTGGTGGAAACTGGCCAGGCTCTTCTCCAGAACCAGGAATGGTGGTGGGAGGGACCAGATGACGTGGGTCCCAGCCCGGACCTGAGGTTCCACTCCAGGTGGGTTGGGAGGCGGAAGGTCCTAAAGAAAAGGGACATCACTTGGTTAACACCCACACTCTGCCTTTGACACTGAACTATGGGTCCAGGCACCAGCCCTGTAGCTTCCAGGGCCCTCAGGGAAAGGGACTTCTGGATATTTTCAAAGGCCCATCTCCCCCACCTCCCTACCTGAGCTGGGTCCTTCCGGCAGTGCTTTGACTCTATGGCTTCTTGGGGACTCCAGCCAGCAAGGCCCCCTCTGCCACCTGCTGAGAGGTGGGGCTCCCCCCAGGACAGTCCTGGGGGTCCAGAGTAGAGTGTGAACAGGGTGGGAAGGATCCCTAGTCCAAGAAAGCCTTTACAGGGGCTTGAGCATGGCCCCTGCTCCGGTCACCCTCCGCCTTCCCTGGCACTGTGCCGCTCCCCCTGCCACGTGGGTCGGCAAGACACCCTGGCTCAGCGACCCCTCCCCTCCCCCCCTCTCCAGGGCCCACGTTGCCCACACCCGGGGTCCCACTCAGCACCCTCTGACTGCTCTCTCCTGCACGCAGTGATTCCTCTGTTCTCCGAACTCCCACCAACGTTAGGGTATCTCTTACCCCATTTAGTAAGTGCTGTGTTCACTTAGCTACTTTAATTGTTAAAGGCAGGGATGATAATATTTTATTTAAAGGCACCGCTTGCCATACAAGGCAGGTCGCTGTCCGATTAGGCGGGGCTGCAGAAACAGGTAAATCCTGATGCCTCCGTGGCTGGAGCAATGAAGGTTTATCTCTTGTTCACATCTCAGGCCAATTGGGTCTTTCTCTGAGCTCTGATTTGGGACTCAGGTGTGGTCCAGCCTGCGGCTCTGCTCTCTTGTCATTTCACAGCCACCTTGGATGAGCTCGTAGTCCATTCAATCAGCCCGGAGCCTGCGGCCTGGAGGGTTAGAAGAAAGAGAAGATGGAAGGTAGTTTGTAGGAGATCTTCTGGGCCAGGCATGAAGTGGGCCTATTTCTTCCTCCCCCATCCCATCAGCCAGAATGTGGTCAGGTGACCTCATCTAGCTGCAAAGGAGGCTGAAAACAGAGTTTGATAATATGTCCGTGAAGAGGTGAAAATTGATGTTGGTGAACGAGCAGCACCTTCTCCATTAAGACTGTCATTATTTTAGAGGTGAAAAACCAGGGATTCCAGGGATGTGAAATGGATACACCCCCCGTCATCAGGCTAGGAAGTGAGGTGCTCGAATCTGAACTCCGGTGCCAAACAAAACACGGCAAGTGCTCATGACAAAATGTTAACTGAAAATGGCAGGATATAAAAGAGTATGCAATTTACTCTTATTTACGTTACTTACTTATACACACACACATCTACACAGACTGAAGAAAATATACCAAAGTATCACTGGGGTATAGCTGGATTATATCCAGTCTCTTGGAACCAAGTATATGTAACCTTTTCTTAGTAGTTTCAATATTTTCTTTTTTAAAGTATAGTTTATTGATTATGCTGTTGCGGTTGTCCCAATTTCTTTTCCCTTTGCTCCCCTTAACCTAGCACTCCCTTTCCTTCCCACAAGTCCACTCCCCTTAGTTCATGTCCATGGGTCGTGCATATAAGTTCCCTGATTTCACCCTTTCCTGTTATTCTTAACTTCCCCTGTCTGTCTTGTACCACCTATTACATTTCCTAATCCCTGCACCATTCCCCCATTTCTCCCCCTTCCCTCTCCCAGCTGACGACCCTTCCAAAGATCTCCATACCTATGATTTTCATCCTATTCTGGTTGTTTGTTTAGTTTGTTTTTGTTTTTAATTTTTTAAGATTCTGTTGTTGATAGTTGTGAATTTGTTGTCATTTTAATGTTCATAGATCTGATTTTCTTTTTCTTAAGTAAGCCCCTTTAACATTTCATATAATAATGGCTTGGTGATGATGAACTCCTTTACCTTGTCTGGGAAGCATTTTATCTGCCCTTCCATTCTGAATGACAGCTTTGCTGGATGGTGTAATCTGAGCTGTAGGTCCTTGCTTTTCATCACTTTCGAATACTTCTTGCCAGTCCCTTCTTGCTTGCAAAGTTTCTTTTGAGAAATTAGCTGATAGTCTTATAGAAACCCACTTATAGATAACTCTCTTCTTTTCTCTTGCTGCTTTTAAGATTTTCTCTTCCTCTTTCATCTTTGGCATTTTAATTATAATGCATCTTGTGATCCTCTTTGGGTCCAACTTGTTTAAGACTCTACTTCCTGGACTTGTACTTGTATGTCTATTTCCTTTGCCAAATTTGGAAAGTTTACCTTCATTATTTTTTCACACAAGTTTTCAATTTCTTGCTCTTCCTCTTCTCTTCTGGCACCCCTGTGATTTGGATGTTGTCACATTTAAAGTCGCCCCAGAGGTTCTTAAATCTTTCCTCATTTTTTCCCAATTTTTGTTTCCTCATTCTGTACTGGTTGACTGTTTATTTCTTCCTTATGTTCCAAGTCATTGATTTGAACCCAGGCTTCCTTCCCTTCACCTTGGTTTTGTGTGTATTTTCCTTTGTTTCACTTAGCATAGCCTTCACTTCTTCCCTTCTGCATTTGCCATACTCAAGCATATCTGTCAAGTCTATGAGCATCTTTATTACCAGAGTTTTGAACTCCGCATCTGTTAGGTTGGCTATCTCTTTGTTGCTTAGTTCTCCCACTGGAACCTTGATCTGTTTCCTTTTTTGGGCCATATTTCTCTGTCTCCTCAACTTGACAGGCTCCTTTGTTGGCCTCTTTGTCTTAGGTGGAGCTGTCCCACATGTTACGCTGTAAGGGGCAGAGCCTTAGGAGTTCATCAGTGTGGGCAAGCTCCATTTCACCACAACATGGGGAAGGGGCCTGAGAGGGAACAATGCCGCTTGCTCTGGACTCGCCCCTTTTCCAGGCACTTCTCCTGCTTCCCGTATGGGACTAGCATCCCTCTAGTTGTTGCCTTGGCCATGGTTCCAAGAGCAGGTGGATCTGTGGACGTTCCAGAACCGTGGGGGCCTCTAAACAAACAGATTCTGATCAGAGACCAGCAGTTTCTTCCTCTGCCCCAACCCCTACTGGTCTTCAGTCAGAAGCAACGAGGCTTTCTTTTTCCTTGGTGGTGGAACCGTGAACTGCGCAGTCTGGACCGGTGCTGGGAGCACTCCCCAGGTGTCCCTACTGGTTTTTAACGGGTGGCTGTGCTTTCTACTGGCCTGTCACAGACACCATATCACCACAGCTGCCTCGCCACTAAACTGTGGTACTAAACTGCGTCACCAAGCGGTGTCCTCTCTGTCCTGGCTCTGCCCTCCCTACCTGTCTGGATGAGTATTTCTTCTTTATATCTTTGTTTGTTGGACTTCTGAGTAGCTCAATTTTCTGGAATTTCTGGCTATCTCTAGTTTTGAGGTCGATGTGTTCCTTCTTAGTTGTGGAGGGAGACACAGCGTGTCTACCTGAACCTCCATCTTGTGTATTTTATTTTCAATATTTTCTACAATAAGAAAACAATTGCCATTACTTTCAAAAAATGAGTGGATTGACTTTTCTTAAATGATTTCTTTCCATAAAAGCACATCCTAAGGATAGCGCATTGCCCAATGGCACTAGACGATAGCATTCTTGCTAGTAGTAACCCTTTCTTACACCCACGATTCTAGTTACCTATCGTGTTCCGAGGACCCCTGTCTATTTCACTTGTTTCATTTATTCACGCAGTAAGCTGATTCCGCCCATGGCCCAGCAAGTCCTGGCGAGCGCCTGGATGGCGCACAGATGTACACTGCAGGGGTGGCTGGATTGGCCAAGCATTTGTACCTTGAAGACTTCAGGAATCAGGTCAGGAGTGGACCTGGTGGGTGCCTGCTGGGTGGGTCCCCCATTGCATCAGGACCTGCTGTGGCGTTTGGTCAGCTTCCTGTTGTCACTCGCAGCACCAAAGCAGGGGCCTGGGGCTGCCGGCGGTGGTTTCAGGTGCTCCCCACTGTGAATGCTGGCTAGAGCTGGGTTAACGCAGGGGCGGGGTGCTGGGAGCCAGCGGGGAGGCTGTGGAACCAGGGGCAACCCAGGGGTCTGGAGACAAAGGTCTGAGCTGAGAGCAGACCTGTGCCCAACCCAGCCAGGGCTCTTTCTAGAGCCTCGTTTCTTAGCCACCAGACAGGGTGGGGGCTGGGATATCCCCACCATGCTGTCCTCAAGCACTGAGAAGGGCCCTACTTGCACAGGTGGGGCTACAGCCCCAGGCATCCCTCAGATGTGACTTCGGAGCATGCCAGGAGCTCTGCAGGCGAATACATGACTTGAGTTCATTGTTTGTGTATCTCAGAATTCAGGGGATAAACAGGATATGCTGGTTGTCATCTGTGGTCGCCGCTTAGGGGTGAGGCGAATCAGGGTATCCTGCGCCACCTATCCACTGGACCTTTAGCGAGTGGGTATGGTATGTACCCAGTCACCCCCACATCCAACAGCTCCCGACACACATCTCAAACATACACTCACCATACACGTATGCACACGTACACACACAACTCGCACACAGATACATGTACATACACATACACATGTGCATACATGTACGCATGTGTGCTCGCCTTCACAGCATGACAGAATCCCTGCCCCAAGTGCACGGCTGCGTTTATTACTCTCTCCTCCACGTTCTCGATGTCCGAGAGCCTTACATTTTGCTGAAACCAATTGAGAAGCAAGAAGAAAACGAATGCGGAATGAAGAGCTGCATTTTCAAACTTTCTTAGTTTTGTAAGCAATAGAAACGTTTTTTCTTTTTTTAAATTTAATTGTATTGTTGTTGTATTACATCCATCCCATTTCCCCTCCCCTCTCTCCCCTTCCCCACCCACCCACTCTCCCCCAGAGTCAATCCCTCTTGTTGTCCATGTCCATGGTTCCTCTAGAAATATCTTTAAAGCAAAATCCAACACTAATAAAAGCAAAGTTGGAAGCCAGGTGAGGCCAGGGCAGCCCCCTCAGCCCCAAGTGTTGGGTGGGAAACCCTGGAATGACAGTGGCAGGGGACGCACTGACGGGGCCAGGATGGCCTTGCTGGGACTCAGGGTCTTCTCAGGGAAGGAAAGCCCTGGACTCAAAGACCCGCTCAGGGTCCTGGCCCTGCTCTGACCCCCCAGTCCTCAGTTTCCCCTCTGTGAAAGCAGGATGCTCATGTATGTGAGCACACCTGGCACAGAGCAGCCTGCCTGCCTTGCCTCCCGCCTTTCCTGTTGTGAAGGCTGGTGGACTCTGAGTTGATTTCTTTCTTTCTTTAAAGATGACATTTAACAAATTGGTTTTGAGAGAGAGGGAGAGATGTGGATTTATTGTTTCACCTACTTATGCGCTCACTGGTTGATTGTTGTATGGGCCCTGACGGGGGATCACACCTACAACCGTGGGACACTGGGACAACTCTCTTCCCAACGTAGCTACCAGCTAGGGCTCCGAGTTGATTTCTGGAGTCACGATCCCACGGAGAAAGTCCCTTCGGGTAAAATACAATGCTAGAACAATAACACCATTTTGAGACCATTTGGAGTCCCCCCAGAGCTGCTGAGCCTGTTCTTACCCATCCTCGCCTTCACAGAAGACTTCAGCCATTACGCGTCTTATCTTCTAAGCTCCTTTGGAAACTTGAGTTGGGTCCTGCCAAGAAGGGAATTTTGGATCCGCAGGCACCTATGTTAACTCTTTCAAGTCCGCAGCGGCCATCTCCAAAGATTTGGTGGTTATATAGAAGGAAGGGACCTTCCATTTTACAGATGGGGAAACTGAGGCCGGGTGTGGGGAGCAGGGTGAGGTCAGTGGCAGGCCAGGGCAGGGTCAGTGCAGGTCATGTGAGAGCAAGGTCTTCGAAGTGAAAAAGTGTCCATGGAAGCCCAGCTCAGCCGAAGAACCGTGGTGGGCAAGGTGTTTCCAATCATTAAGGCTTAGTTTTGTCCTTTGAAAAGTAAGGAGGTTCCTAGGTCGGGAGGCTAACGCTGGGATTAAAAAAGATGCTGGTTGCCAAGGGCTTAGCCTAGGGCCAGGCACAGGGAAAGTGCTGGAAAAATGCCAGCTGCACTCTCAGTGCCCCCACTGTCCAGATAAGGAAACTGAGGCTTGGGGAGGTCCGCCCTCTTGCTGGGTGTGACTCTGAAGCCCGTGTCCCTAACCACTGCGCCGCACTGTTGGCACCGAGGGAGGACAACGTGGCAGCACTGTCCGTCTCGGACAGGAGGTCTCCCGTCCAGGGGTGCACTGCTTGGGTGGAAGCTGAGCCCCCAGGGTGTGCATGGGGCACAAACCTTCTGCTTGAGGCCAGAGGAAGGGTGCTGGTTAGCCTGGTGTGTGGAGGGGAGGGGGTGAGCTCCGGAGAGGGAAAGGAGAGCCAGAACCCAGGCAGAGAGGGGTGGGCACACCACGTGACCCCTTCCCCTGTCCCCATGCCTCAACAGCTGAGCTCCCACATGTGGCACCTGACACAACCTCTGGGAGGGCTTCCTCCCAGAAGGCTGAGGCCAGCGTCCTCCGGCTCCGAGGACAGAGGACACAGAGCTGGAGAGAAAAGCCTGAGAAAGCAGGGAAGTCACGAACATCAGTTTGGGGGTGGGAGTTGGGGCGGAGGGGAGAACTCTCAGGAGACGCACAGCTCATAAACTGGGGTTTCGCGTGATCCTGAGGTCTTGTGTGTGCACATCATTTAGTAGTTTTCCAGGAATCAGGAGAAGCAGCTGGAGAAATTCACTCTTCCCTTCCGTGCCAGTGCTGCTTGCTGGGCTATGCGGGGGGCACCCTGGGGCTTGGTCAGTCGGAGCCCTGAGCCCCCGGACCAACCCTGCCAAGGCTTAAATGCAGAATTCTTCGGCCTCAGGGAGAACCTGGGCCTCCTGGATCCCCCAGGACTACTCACTTCCTGCAGACGCTCCAAGCGTGTCCTGATCCGACCCTACCACCCACCCCCTTCTCCCCGGAGTCCTCCGGAGTCAGAGCCTATCCTGAGCTCTGCTCATTCCACACGGACAAACCGAACCCCATGGATCAGGATAGTGGATGGGTGGGTCCCCAAGAGGCTATAACTGAAAGTAGGAAAGTGGGTGCTGGGTAGACGCGGCCATTGGAAAGACTGCGACAGACTGTGTGGAAGGTTGTCAGGGAGGGACACCGAGGCGGAAGAGATCAACTCTGATTGGGTGATCAGCGCAGTTACAGGAAAGGTGGCATTCGAGCTGACACTTCACGGAGCATTTCCAACAAGGAAACGGGCAGGGAGAAGGCCACCTGGGAGAGGGGGCACAGCACGAGCCCTGAAGCCCTGGGAGGGGACCTGCAGAGTGGGGGTCCCTGCAGCATTGGGAGCTTCAGGACACAAGGGGAGACATGGTTGGGGCTGGGTTGTAAAGGGCTCTGCATGTCGGCCGGAGGAATCTGGACGTTCTTTTATAAACAGTGGGGAGGCCTTGGCAGCTTGAGGGCCAGGAGGGGAGGTGACGTAGTCCACGCTTTGGGAGGGTTGCAGGTGGCAGCGTGGCGGGCGGGCGGGAGCGGAGGGAGGCCGGCAGAGGGAAGTGAGAGGAGGCTGCTATGTGGGCCTGAACCGGGGCACGAATCCTGGCCCGGGGAAAGTGGGTGGGCTGGAGGAAACTAAGAAGTTAGACTGCCCGGGGCGCAGGGGCTGGTTAAGTGTGGGAGCCGTGTGGCAGGCGGCTGCTGCCTCTCCGATATCCATTCTTCTCTTTCTGACCGGCAGACACTCAGCTTTGTTCAGGGCGGTGACACGCATGGTGACGGCTCACCTGCCCAAGGGCCGTGGCATGGAAGGTATAAAGCCTTTCACAAGCTGTGTGAGCCCACTGTGCCCATGTGAAACAAACAGAAGTCTACCAGGCGAAACTATTGCGTCCCACACAGAAGGGAACCAACTCAGGTGACGTGAACCTTTGTCTCACATCTTTCCCCTTCTTCCTGCTTGAAATGAAGTTGCAATGCTAGGATATACGGCAGCCTTCTTGTGACCATGAGGAGGAGAGCTTCAGGGTAATAAGGTGGAGCAGGAGGCTGCAAGGAATCCGGGTTCTTGATGACTTCCTCCAGCAGGTGCACTGGCCCTTGACCCCCTCCCTCCAAGTTTCATGTCGCAGGACACAAGCAAATGCCTCCTCGGGAAAGCCACTACAACCGGACTTATGACATATACAACTCAAGCCAATCTTCAGAGATGCAGGGGGATGAAGGGAATGTTAGGAATGACTTTGGAAGCTTGAGAATCATGTAAAGATGGATGCCATCGGCCAACACTGGGCACAAGTGTGGAAGGGTTCTCCAGGCAGGAAAAGGGCCACCGCCAAGAGCAGGCTGGCCTGTGGACAGGTGCGGCCCTGGGAAAATCCCTCGTCCTGGTCCATCTCCAGATCCACCTGTGAAAAAGGGTTATAAGACCTCATTAATTGAGACCGGAAGTAGCAAGCCCATTGTGTAAAGCATCTGATACATGCTCTGGCTTCCAAATAACATGTGGATTTGTTTTTGGAGTGTTGGGAAAGAGGACACCAGCCTCGCTGGAGGGTTACAGAAGCTGGTGTAGGGAGGTCGCTGAGCACGGTGGCCCGTGTGTCCCAGCCTACAGGTCTCTCAGCTTCCTGTAGAAGGTGCCCTGGCCAGGGATGGGACCAGCGAGGCACTGCAGAGTGAGCTGGCCGTGGGCGAGGGGACCCTGCTGCCCAGCACCCGTGCCCCTTCCAGCACAACGTGCCAACTCGAATGACGCACTGACTAGACACACAGATGACTAAATGTGGGTGGTCAGATGCTTGTGGGCTCATCCTTGCTCTTCCATTTCGTGCAGCAACATAAACTCCAAAGAGCAAACAAACAGAGCTGACCGATAATGTGTTTATAATGGTTATTAAGAAGGGAGGTGACTTTTACTCAGGCATTTCAGAGGGTGACTCAGCCCCAGTTAACCCCTCCACTCCGGGACTGTGTGCTGGACGCCGGGAAATGGTGGGCAGCGAGCATCTGGGCACCGACACCCAGCAAGACCCAGGGTGGCAGGGCATTCCGGGGCCGGAGGGCACAGGAAGCCACCGAGGTCACCACCTGTTGGAGCTTGAGGGCCTCCCTGTTCTCTGCCAAGCTGTTGCTGCCTCTGCCCCACTACCTCCAGAGATGGGGGCCTTGCGGTCCCCCACCAGTCCCTCCAGAGATGGGGACCTGGCTTCTTTCATTAAGACCCAGGGAGCAGATTGCAGGACCCTCAGAGCCTGGCACCGCTTTAGGCTCCAGAAATGTTCGCCCTGTCTGACGCCATGCCAGGCTCTGAGGTTAAGTTCTGGGGTGGCAAGAAAAGTCGATCCTGGCCCTGGCTGGTGGCTCAGTGGATCAGTACCGGCCTGCGAACCCAAAGGTCACTGGTTCGATTCCCAGCCAGGGCACATAACCAGGTTGCAAGCCAGGTCGCCAGCCAGGTCTATAGCTGGAGGCAGGTGAAAGACAAACATACATGGATGCTTCTCTCCCTTTCTTCCTCCCTCCCTGCCCTTCTCTCTGAAAATAATGAACAAAGTCATAAAAAACAAAGAAAAGAAAAACAAAACTCAATCCCTAGCCTTGAGGGTCCCAGAGTCTCAAGAGGGAGGAAGGGTGTGGACAGGGGCTGATGACCCACAAGGGGCCATGCAGGGGTAGCAGCTGAGTGGGCATTCCTGTGGGGTGGGGAGTCACCTGGCATTGCTGGGGTGGGCAGCATGTGGGAATGATTTTTCTGACTCACACCATCTAAATAGGGTGGGCTGGAGTCCCCCACTTCTCACCTGGGGGAAATCCAAAGATTTTTCCTATATGTCTTGGGGATTTAAGTTCCCATGGCCACCTCTAGCCCCAGGCCTCTGATTCCACTCAATTCCACTGGACTCAAGTCATGGCTTGGTTTTCAGCCCCGCTGGTGTGTGCTGAAGCCGACATGGACCTGATTCCCTGTTTCTGCAGGTGTAACTGACAGAGGAGACCCAGTTTACCCCACGTGTGCAGGAGCTGGAAAGACAGGAGGACTTCCCTGCAGTCTCGGGGGAGGGGCAGGCATGCCCTGCGGCACCCCAGCTCCGAGCACTGAAGCCCACCTGGAAGCCCTGAGGCCACCCTCACCAGGCAACCCTCCTGGCCGCTCCACCCGAGTCCCGAGTTCCTGGCTGCCACCTTCCTACATGTGTATGACTCCGTCAGGGCTCTTCTGCTCTTTCCCCTCACCCCACCCTGCTGGTCCCCAGATTCCATGTTCGGCACCCCAGCCCCCTGCAGCCTATGTTTACCTGTCCAACCCACCCATGCTCAGCTGGACAGCAGCACCGTTCACAGAGCGGGACCTTTGCCTGTTAGTAGGGGGACACCTGAGCATATTGTTCGCCTGACTCTGGGGTTCCTGCGTTCCCCTATCGAGCCGGAACCAGGTTGTCCTGGGTCCTCCCCTGGTCCTCAGTTGCAGTACCCAGTGGCCTCGCCTTTCCTGGGTGGAGGGCTGGGTTGGCGTCGCATTCCGCTCCGTGCCAGCCTCAAAGGGATTTCTTTGTGTCATTCCCATGCCGTCACTGATCCTGGGGACAGTCGTACCCAGTGCACGCCCATGGACTCCTGTGGCCCCTGGCAGGCCATCAGGGCCCAGAGAGATTTGTGAGCTGCACCTGTGCCCAGGGGAATTGGGCTGCTGTCTGTGGCTGAGATACGGCTGGAGGCAGGTCCGGAGCAGGCCTGTGGGTTAGGCTTTCCCTCCGCCTGGCTTTCTCGGGACCTGCCGTCTCACGACGGCCAAGGACAGAGGAAGCTTAGCAGCCCTGCAGCTGCCATCTGGGAGCCTGCCCTCCCGCCCTTGGAAGTGGAGAAGTGATTCAAGCTGCCCCACTCCTGTTACGCGTGGCACGCACTTCTGCCTGCCCCCAAATACCCAAAAGACTCCGGTGGGGACAGGAGAGGACGCAGGTGGCTAGCACATGCGTCCCTCCCAGCCTCGAGGATGCCTGCGGTCCAGGGTCCTGTCCACTTTTTCCCCAAGGACAGTGCGGGGGTTGGGAGAGCTGAAATCAGCAATGTGGCCACCGGTCCTCGTTCCTCCGTTGCTTCCCAGCGGACAACAGAAGCCCGAACCAAGGGAGGTGGTCAGGAGAGGCGGGCTCTCTGTAGCCAGCTCCCCTTTCTGGTCGGAAACTGAGGACAGTGGCTCAGAGGCCACTGCGCCTGAGTCCTGAGCTTGCCTTCCGCTCGTTCCTCCCTTCCTCATTCCCGTCTCATTGTGAATCCTCCCGTTCCCGTCCATGGGTTCATGGGGGCCAAACACCATTTTGTGAGCCCACAGCGCCCTCTCCCAAGGCTGGGAGGTGGAGAGCAGGCTGCCCTCCCGGGTCCCCATGCAATCCCGGCACGTGTTGGGGCTTCCCGGGGGAACGGGGATGAGGGTTATCCACCCAGCGCGGTTGGTGGATTAAGAACTAGGATCGAATGAGCACATCAGCTTCCTATTGCTGTGTAAGAAATCCCTCCATCTTTAGCGGCATGAAACAAACACTCCTTGTTCTTCTCACAGCCCCGCAGGTCAGAGGCCGGGCAAGCCAGTTGGGCTCTCTGCTTCCATTTGACGGTGTTGGCCAGGCCGGTTTCTGACCGGTGGCCGAGGGCAAGAATTTGCTTCCACGCTCATTCTCGTTGTTGGCCGAACCCCGTTCTCAGCGGCCACGGGACCCAGGTCCCCATTTCCTTGCTGGCGGTGAGCCAGGGGGCCACTTTGGCTTCCGGAGGCTGCCACACTGCCTTCCATCTCCAGGGACAGCCACGGGCATGGGGTTCTCCTGGCGCTTCTGATTCCTCTTACTTCTTTAGTTCTCCTTCAACTGGAGAAAGCGCTCTGCTTTTATGGGGCTCACCTGGCCAGCCCAGGCCCCCTCAGATGACCTCCGCTGCGTTGAGCAACTCT
Source organism: Noctilio leporinus (assembly GCA_004026585.1). Taxonomy (NCBI): domain Eukaryota; kingdom Metazoa; phylum Chordata; class Mammalia; order Chiroptera; family Noctilionidae; genus Noctilio; species Noctilio leporinus. The sequence continues at coordinate 274,125 of PVIW01000272.1, read as the reverse complement.
GGGATGGAACCTGGAGCCTGGCAGGGCAGCTGGCACATAGTAGGTGCTCAACTTCATCACGGAGCTGAAAGGATGGTTCCGCCACTCTCTGGCCTCCTGTAGGTCACAGAGATGCCCGCTGGGGCGCGACTCGGGGCACTGAGGCCCCTGGGCCCTGGGGAGCACAGCTGTCAAGCATCGCCTGCAGGATGAGGTGGCCTCTGTGTGACCACGAGGAAAGGCTAGGAACAGTGTGGGCGTGAGGCCCTGTCACCATGCAGACACTGAACCCCTCCCTACCAGTGAGAAGCCACCGGGGGATGGGTGGGTGGGAAGCAGGGAATAAGCAGGGGGCGGGGGTGGCTTGAGCTGGTGGAGACTCTAAAGGGATCCGTGCTGTAACAAGAATGGGCTTTAGAGGACAAGGGTGGACCCTGCGAGACCAAGTGAGAGGTTATTGCTCCAGTCCTAGTGACTTCAGCCAGGCTGTGCGGCAGGGAAAGTGCGGGGAGTGGTGTGTTCTCGACCCTGGGGAGCAAGAGCCCGGGGGGTTGGCCAACGGACCGGATGTGGTTTCCGCAGGAAAGAGGCACCAAGTGAGAGGGAAACCGGCCAGGGTGGAGACACGTCAGGAAAATGAGAGTGAGGGACTCCAGCTGGCTGACACGGCGTGGGTCAGAAGCCCGGCGGGGCTCAGGGGCAGAGGCCACGAGTCGGGAGGAGCCACCCTCGACAAGAATCACCCAGGAGTTGTGTGAAAGGGACATTCTGGGGAGGCCTGGGCGTCTGAGTGCCACAGGCGACTTATCCGCCCGTAGTCTGAAAGCTTCACCCCTGAGCCAGCAGCATCCGTTTAGGCCCAGAGGGGCTACAATCTGCCCAGTGTCACAGGCCACCCGAAGGCCTCCTGTCGAGGGGCCCCTGCACCTCACCTGGCTGTACCCCACAGGTGCTCTTCCTGCTCTCCCTTCCACGTCACCTGTCCTCCGCTTAACAAGAGAGGGTGGCCTCTAAACCGCAGGGAAGTACGTACAGAAGGGAGCTCTCTCTGGAGAGGGAGAGTTCCAGAATCTTCCGGCCAGGCCTGGAAACTGGTCCCAGGGGTGGCAAGGTTGGCATTGCCTCTGTGAGGACATTCTGGTCATGCTAACACAGTCTTTCTCTTCCCAGAAGACAGGATCTGAAAGGAACCATTGAAAGTGGAAATGGCCCTGGCTGGTGGCACAGTGGTTAAGGCGCCGGCCTGCGAACCCAAAGGTCGCAGGTTCGATTCCCCAGCCAGGTCACATAACCAGGTTGCAAGCCAGGTCTCCAGCCAGGTCCGTAACTGGGGGCAGGTGAAAGGCAACCATACATTGATGTTTCTCTCCCTCTCTGCCTCTCTCCCTTCCCCTCTTTCTAAAAATGATGAAAAAAAAAAGTGGAAATGGTTTGAAAGTGGGGAAGAGGGGGGTTGTTCCTGGCAGTTCTGGTGCCAAGCGCCTGGCCAAGGGTCCAGATGAGCACCTACTGTGTGCAAAGGAAGCTAGCCTGAGGACAGGGACGTGTCCCTGTCCTCGAGGTGGGGAGGGGTGGGCAGAGTAGCTGCCCTGGTCATGTTTGTAGACATGAACCTTCTGAGCTGAGGTTGATGCCGAAGAAGACGGCTTGGTGACATCCTCACGCTAGGGGTTTAGAAACCTGACAGCCAAGTTGACCTTTTCATGCCTGTAATGTAATGGCCAATTGGCAAAGTTCAGAAAAGTAGAAGGAACAGAAGAATGACTAACCCTTTCCACCAGAGACCAGGCCTGTTGACATTTGGCGCGTTGCTCTTCGAGATCCCTTCCGGCGCACTGCGCTGTGGGCAGCGTTTGCCAGAGTTGCGAGCGCTTCTGTACACAGCTCTGTGGACACTTTTTCCGCCCTTGACGTTCTGCCATAAGCATGACTCTCGAGTTGCTTGTCGTACAGGTTTTCTCTAAACAGTTGCCTAATCTTCCCCTGAGTACATTTGCCATCGTTTACTTAGCTGATCCCTGATATCTGAACTAAAGGTTGTTTCCACATTTTCGGCGCTATAAATCACGCTGATGACCCAACTTTGTACGTAGTTGGTTGTTTATTTGGAAACACAGCGCCTACTCTGTCCAGCCTACGGGGGAGGCTGGGGGTTTTGCTGGTCCCCTACATGGCTGATCCGCTTCTTCTTTCTTCCTTTCTTTTTAAATCAAGATTTCACGGACAAATTCTGTGTCATAGCTTCAGAAGATTAGGCGACCCTGAGCCACATTCCTTTCTGTCACCCTCTGCGGAAGCCCCGCAGGTAGGGTTCCAGCTCTGCCTTTTACCCCAACTCCACTTCTCTCTACTGGCCCCTCCACACTAGCCATTTCCCGCTGCACCTATGCTGATATTTTCCCCTAAAGACACGGGTGGGACATTCCTCATAGCTACACTTCTTTCAAAAGTGGGGACTGAAGGGCCAACCGAAAGGGCTTTGGGTTTCATAAAACACAGGAGAGAATATTTCTCTCGATGACACGGAAGTTTAGTGCTAACACCTAATATGCCCATCGAGTCTCTGTGCAGAAAGAACACCCCTGCAATGAGTACTTTATGAAAGGTAAACAGAAGCTTTTTAGGGCCCCGTGCGCTGGCTTGCTGCACGCACTTCATGCCCCTGCCCGGCTCCTGTCCAGATTTCTGTGTGCAAGTCCGCCCGTGGGACGCTGGGCCAGCCAGCAGCCTTTGCCCAGCGTGCAGAGAAGCCTTGGACAATGAGGAGGTATGACTCTTCCACACCTCACAGCCCCCAGGCTGGGTGGCTTTGAGCAGAGTGCCATCAACAGCTGATGCTCTCACTGGGGACCAAGTTCTGTCCCGTCTCTCTAATCAGCACTGGTGTCCCCTGAAGCTGGCTCACCTCCCTCTGCAGACCCACCCGGGGAAGGCAGGCAGACCTCTTTCCCTTCAGTGTGATCAGTCAGCTTAGGACACATGCCCACCCCTTGCCGGTTACCCATCGCCAGGGAATGCTGTTTGCTGATTAACCAGAGGGTCTTGGAGTGTATACCCCCAGCTGACGGCTTCCTTGAGCCCTCCGGACCTGCTCATCCTCGTTCTTGGCTCTGCTTTGTGTTTGCAGAGGCGCAAGCTAAGCTCTTCTCGAGCCAAGGCCCAGAGCAAACCCCTGCAGAAGCCAGAGCTTCCCAAACTGCCACCAGCTGTTGCGCCTGTCACCCACAACCAGAACCACATCGGTTCTGGACCTCCAGTTATTTCTCGACAATTCCGTATTTCAAAATGAACGTTATGTTTTCAAGTCTCTCCATGACCCCAGGAGACTAGATGGTGAAGATGGGACCAGGGTGGCTTGTGGAACAGCCTGTTCAACGCATGGGAGAACAGGTTATTTTCCCCACCCGACTCCCCATTTCCTTGAAGTAGCTACTCTGTCTGCTGGGCTGTCCCTGCAAGGGACAGTTTGTGGCTACTTGGCAACCTGGCTGTGGTGTGCTGTGGGGGGCAGCATCCCCTGGGTTCAGCTTCCCTGCCTTGTACCATGGGTGGGGAGGTTTTCCAGCTAATGAACCCGGCACAGAGCTCTTAGCAACTGGTCCCGCAGCCTGGGCCAGGGCCAGCTGCAGTCCAGGAAGCACAAGTCCCTGAAGCGCTTAGGGTATTTCAGCTGCCTTCCCGATGCTAATGTAATCCTGCCTCTGTCACCATTACCCTGGACGGACAAATGGTCGCTGGGGATGTCTCTAAATGCCCATTAGGCCCATGGCCAGGACTGCGTTCTCATCCACACACAAGCCCCTTGCACAAATGTTCTTTCACACTCAGCGGAGGGTGAAATCCCAGACTGTTGGAACTGGGGCGGGAACGCTGGGGACCTATCAGGTTAATTCCTGCAGTACCTGCTTGACGGGGAAGATAATTCTTGGGCTTTGCTACCACCTTCCTCCCAAAGACATGATAAATGCCAGTGACCCGGAGGTCCAGCTCTCAGTGTCTCCTCTAGCCACACCCCACTCACATGCACAGGGTCGCTTATGTGCAGGTGATAGGGTCACAGCTGGAGTTTATGGCAAATTGGGGAAAACCCAGTTTGCAAACTCCCATTACTACTCTAACCAGCTTAGGAACCAGGCTTGGAGATTGAGTGCTGACTCTCTCAGTTTTGCTCCTTCCACGTCCTGGGTACGGCTGCCTCTCAGAATCACAGAGCTCAGGCTCTGCCCAAGGGCGCCAGTCTAGGGGGTGAGTGGAACAAAAATCCAGTTTGCTTTCTGTTGCCCAAGTCTGCCCTCTGGGTGGGCCCATATGCCTGGAAGAAGCTCTGAACTTTTCATTAGTTCCCTTGTTTTTACCATTTATTTATTTTATCCTATATGCAAATTTTATTATTCTCCTATTGTTTAAGCATACTACATATGCGATTATTTTTAAAGTTAAGGTAACATTTTACATACAGGGAAGAGCATAATGTCTAATGTTCAATCTGATGGGTTTTCACAAATATATATAGTCACAGAATCAACTCCCAACCAGGAAAATGAATATGTTCGTATCCACAGAAAGTTTCCTTCCCTTCCAGTCAACTCCTACCTCTCAGAGGGAACCATTAGCCTGATTTATGTCACCACAGAATGCAAAGGTTTGGCCTGTCTTCCAAGGTCACGCATGTAAAAGGAATCCCATGTGGTCTTTTGTGTGTGGCTTCTTTTGTTCGGCCCTTTCTGGGAGTCACACATGCTGTTGTGTGTGTTGGTGTTGTTTTCTGTTGCTGAGCAGCCTTCTGTTGGAAGCATATACAACAACTCATTTATCCACTTGCCTGTGGATAGACATTGGGTTGTTTCCACTTGGAGAATATTGTAAACAAACCTACTATAAACCTTCTTATCCAGGAATTTTTGCAGACACACCCTTTCGTTATTTTCTTGGGCAAATACCTAGAAGCAGAATTCATGGTTGTACGGAAAGTATATATGTTGAACTTCATAAGACATGATATCAGTGGTTACAGTAGCAGATTATACTGTGTGAGTATATAAAGAAATGTGTACTAGGTAATCATCTGAGCATTTCTGCTGCTCCACATATTCATTGACATTTGGCATTATTCGGTTTTTAAACACTTCTTCAAGTGAGGTGGGGTGGTATCTTGTGGTTTTAATTTGCATGTCCCTGGTGACAAATAATGTTGACTTACTTTGTCATGTGTTGATTGGTCATTTGCATCTCTTCTTTGGGAAATATCTGTGTAAATCTTTTGCCCAATTTTTATTGTGATGCGTCTCTTTTTGTTATTTAAGAGCAGGAATTTAAAAATATATCAAGGATATCAGCCCATCTTCAGATATATGTTCAGTAAATATTTTCTCCCAGACTTTGGCTCCCTTCTTCATGTTTTAAAATAACACCATTTGAAAAAAATAAATAACACCATTTGCTGAGCAGAGGTTTTGATTTGGGGCAAATACAATTTTTTTTTCTTGTATGCTTATTGTTTTCTCTGTCCTCTGCAGGCAACTTTTACCTACCTCAAGTCCTGAAGATATTCCCCTGTGTATACTTTTAAACTGTTTTATGTCAGCCTTTTGTTAAGATACCCAAGTCATCTTGAAATAATTGTGCTTAATGAGAAGTTGGGATATAGGTTCATTTTTCTCCCCATGTGTTTATCCAGTTGTCCCACAGTTTACTGAAAAATGTTTTCCTTATTGAATTGCTTTGGCACCTTATAAAAATCAAATAATCTACATAAGTATGGATTTATTTCTGGACCCATATTCTGTTCCATTGCACTATTGGTCGATCTTTTGTCAGTATCATACCCTCTGGATAAACGTAGCTTTGTGGTAAGTTTTACCACAAAGTTGTAAGTCAGAGAGGGTAAGTCCTTCAATGCTGTTCTTTCTTTTCAAGATTGCTCTGGATACTCTAGGTTCTTGGTCATTCCATTCAAATTTCCGAGGGACATTGTCAATTTTTGAAAAAGAATTCTGCTAGTCATTGATTAGATCGGGAATGCATTAAATCCACTCATCAATTTAGAGAGGATTGACATCAAATCCATAAGCATAGTAGAGCTCTCTGCTTCTTTAGATCTTTCCCTTCTCTCAGCAGTATTTTCGAGTTTTCAGTATATAGGTCTTGCACATCTTTTAAAAGAACATTTGTTCCAAAGAAGTTAACAATTTTTAATATTGTGTGAATGCCCTTGCTTTTTCAAATTTAAATTGTTTGCTGCTAACATATAACAATAGGATTGATTTTTGGATGTTAACCTTATATTTTGTGACCTCTCAAAATTCACTTATTAATTTTAGTGGTTGGTTTGTAGCTTTCTTAGCATTTTTTATAGACATGATCACATTATCTGCAAGAGTTTTATTTCCTCTCTTCCTGCCTTTATGCCTTTGGTTTTCTTTACTTACCAATTACGTAGCTAGAGCCTCTAGTACGACTATACCTAACAGAAGAGAGGAGAGCTCATGACCTTGCCTCATTTCTAATTTTTAAGGGATAGCATGAAATGTTCCACCATTAAGTATAACGCTGGCTGCAGTTTCTTCATAAACACCTTTTCCCTTCATTTCTACTTTTCCAAGACTTTTATTGTGAATGGGTGTTGAATTTGATCAAATGCTTTGTTACGTTATCTTTTGTTTTCCTTTTCTGTCATGTTAATATGACAATTTACATTGTTTGATTTTCAAAGGTTAAGTCAACTTTGCACCCCTGTGGTAAAACCCGTTTAGTCATGGTGCATGTATTTACATAGTGCTGGATTTAGCATGATAATATTTTGCTAAGATGTTTGTGTTTGTATTCATGAGGAATGCTTATCTGTAATTTCTTCTTATGTTGCATCTTTGTCAGGTTTTGATTTTAGGGTTTTGTTGGCTAGTTATATCTGCAGAATAACCTGTATTTCATTCCAGACATTGATAATTTGTTTATATTTACTTTTTGTTGTTGTTGTTCTTGATTAGTCTAGCTGGGTTTTTTTTATCATTTTTTCTTTTATCTTTTCAAAGGACCAACTGTTGGTTTGTTAATTTTTCCTGATTGTGTATCTGTTTCTGTTTTATTTATTTCCACTTTTATCTTTATTACTTCTGTTTACTTTGACTTTACTTTGCTCTTCATTCTGATTTCTTACTGTAGAAGCTTAGAATATTAATTTTCAACCTCTTCTTTGCTAATGTAACTACCTAAACCTACACGTTTTCTCCGAAGTACAATCTTAGCTGCATTGCACACATTTTCTTCTTATTTTTAATGTTTTCTAATTTTCTTTGTGATTTCTTCCTTGACCCATAGATTATTAGAAATTTGTTGCTCCATGTCCAAAATTTGTTGAGTCTCTAGATATATTTATTTCATTGACTTCCAATTTAATTCCATTTACTTCCACTCCTCATAATTTAAATCTTTGTACATTTTTTGAGACTTAGTTTATGACCCAGAATTGTTGCTGGCGGAAACTGGGTTCTTCCATAGGACACAAGAAAGGCATTTCTTCACAAACCCATGCATGGGAGATGGTGGTCTGGCAAACTTTATTTGGGTGGAAATCTGCCCTTGGGTTTCCAATGGCCCATCTCTGTCCTTCCTGCCATGGAAAAAGCCCAACTGTGTCTTCAGCAAGGCTAAAGCCAAGGCCAGTGTCCGGAGTCCCTGTGCCCTGTGAAAGCCTCATCCAGTCCCACTAGCTTAATTCATGATCCCAGCTGCAATTCAGTGCTGCCCCAGTATCGGGGCTCCCACCTGGAGCCTGGGGCCACCCGATTATGAAGAGAGAATGTAAGAGTGAACAGGGCAAGCACAGCCCCCCACCCCCTGTGGTGAGAGAGAAAGCTCAGGGATAGGAGCGAGAGCTCTTCTTTGTCGTCCTGAGGTTATAACGGAAGTTTTGTCAAAATGACCCCTTTCCCAAGCTTTGGCGCGTCTGATGGGATGACCCTGACCAACCAATCATCCCTTTCCTAGGCTTGACAGACTGTGTGGCCAGGCCCTCCTCCTGAGCCATGCCGGCTGCTTCTGTTCATGTCCCTTCTGTGTCCTGTTCCTTCCCCTAGTGACCAGCAGGGAACAGATTGGTGGTTCCCTGAGAGTGGTGGGGGGTGGGAGCAGTGTGACACTGTAGCTTCCTGGTTAAACAAAAGGACTTATGCCCCGGGGCTGATTAAGCTCAACAATGTCCCATTTCCCTCGCTTCCTTTCTTATTAATAATTAGCTCCCCATCTATGGTAACAGAATCCAGCCCATGCGGGCGAGCACGCTTGTCCCAGGTGCACTTAAAATAAAGACAGATTATTCAGTTGTTGAGTGGGGCCACTGGCATGTCGCTCAGATGATCGATCTCCTATCCAACTTTGTGTCACTTTGTTTTATCAGTTGTTGAGGGAAGGATAGTAGGTGTTTTTAAGATTACAGTTAGAGTTCCCTTCCCAAAACATGCTTCACATTCTGCTCCCGTTTTGTTTACAGACTAGCGTGGGGGGCCCAGCACATGCTGAGCCTCAGACCCCAGCGCCGCCTGCTTCTCCTGCCTCACCTGCCACCCAGGAGCTTTATTCATGGGCCCATGCGGAGCTCACGGCCAAGCAACGGACACGTGGCGGGGCGTGGGAACTCTCAAGAGAGCAGGATTGGTCCTCTCGGCCTTCCTCGGCGCGTGCCAGTCCACACCCCAACGGTTCCAAGAACCCAATTGCGTTGGCACTTTGAACGTGCCCCATTTGGAAGCGCAACTTAAGAGTGTCACTCATCACCATTTTCAGCAGGCCTGACCGTGCTTCCGGTGAGTCAACCTTGGGCTCCTGGCTCGCTCCTTCTCTTTCTTTCTTTCTGTTTTTTTAAAAGATGTTATTTATTTATTTTTAGAGAGAGAGGAGGGAAAGAAGAAAGAGGGAAAGAGAAGAAAGAGGGTGTGTGTGCTTGCCTCTCACCTCCCCCGCCCCCAACCAGGGACCTGGCCCACAACTCAGGCAACACTTTGGTTTGCGCACCAGGGCTCCATCCACTGAGCCTCACCAGCCAGGGCTGCTTCTCACATTGAACGAGGCAGGGAGAGCGAAGCAATGTACCACCGTGACATCTCATATCACGGGCGACTCTCTGATTTCTGAGCAGGAATTAGAGAGGATGTTCAGGTGAGTGATAGGGGTCACACTATAGGTAAGGATACAACAGCGTCCTACATGAAGACCAGGAATTAAGTAGCCATCAACGGTGAAATTGAGTCCATTTACACCAGAATTGTCAAACTTTTGATTTCTTCTTGTAGGGCTTCCAGGCCCCAGCCCTCGGGCACTGGCTCAGGCAGCACCTTCGGGGCGGAATGCCATTTCCCTGCCTCTTCACATTTTGGGAATGAGTTCAGCGTTCCAAACCACGCTTCAACGCCTCCCGCTGCCTAGAGTATCCCTGGATTTCCTTCTCAGCGGGGCTGGCGCCACCTCCATTGCTTTCCCGGGAGGGTTTGCTCATATCCGATTTTACTGTAAAGTGATGAGAATCAATAGAGACTCTGCAGTCAGACTCATCTTTGTATCCTGGTCAGTGAAGCTGGCATTAAGATGTTAAACTAATCAGTTAACCCTTTTAAGCCTCTGTTTTCTCCGCTGTGGAGTCAATCAGGGCAAGGCCTTGTAGGCTGGTGTGGGGATGAAATGAGGCAAAATGTGCAGAATACTCTAGAGTGTAATAAGCAGTCAGGTGATGTTAGGGCCATGATCATAACGGGGGGACAGTGATCATGATTACCTGGTTAATTCTGCCTTGAATTACAACTGGTTCTTTTCATCTGTCTCCCCTTCTTAACTAGAACCTCCTAGAAGAAAGAAATTGCGTCTAATTTTGGTCCCAAACATCTATTGCGTGCCTGGACCATAGTAAGAACTCAGTAAAAGTCTCATAAAAAGCAAAATGAGATGAACCAGACCCTAAGACTGAAATACAGAAACCTATCCTGAGTTCAATCTTGTTAAGGCCTGCAGTTTCTGGAGTCAACTCGGAGGGGAAACATTCTATGAAAATACATTTTTTCCCCCCAGATTTCTCTAACGTGCTTGCCTGTGCAGCTGCTGCAGGCCAAGGCTGGCACAGAGCTGGGTTTCTCCCCCTGGCCCCTCTCAGTTCTCCTTGGCGCGAGGTTCGGCCTCGCTGACTTCCTGTAGTTGCACGTTACAGGATGCGGGGTGGGGGGTGGGGGCGCTGGCAGTTTGTAACCCTGCGTTGGAAGCTGCCTTTGCCCTGCTGGTTAACCCTGCGCCCCCCACCCCCAACTCTGGGTGACTGAACAGGGAAGGGAGCAAGGATAGGCCAAGACCCAGTGGCGTGCCACCCATCAACCCCAGGCCCTCAGGGGACCGGCCAGCCTGTGTTTTCCCATTCTTGGCCCACGCACGCAGCAGTGTTTGTTCTCCAGGTCCTGGAGAACTGCCGCAGACCTGGAACAGTGGTGAATGATTGATTTGTGAGTTCCCAAGTGTTGCTAAGCATGTTAAATAGCTGTCCTCTCTCGTCGGTCCCAGCCAGTGGTTTCCGGACACGGCCAGGAGGAATTTCACTTAGATTACGTGCTTTTCAAGGTGGTGTTCTTATCTTTCCCCTCAATCTTCCCAGCCCTTGGATAATTGTCGCTGTGCCTGGCAACCTTTCAGCCGTGGGTGACCAACGTTATGTCATTTTAAAAAGTTAAATTTTAGGCCCTGGCTGGTGGCACAGTGGATAAGGCGCCTGCCTGTGAACCCCAAGGTCACTGGTTCGGTTCCCAGCGTGGGCAACATAACCAGGTTGCAAGCCAGGTCTCCAGCCAGGTCCGTGGCTGGAGGCAGGTGAAAGGCAAGCATACATGGATGTTTCTCTCCCCCTCTGCCTCTCTCCCTTCTTCTCTCTCTGGGAATGATGAATAAAATCTTTAAAAAAAATTAGAAAATTAAATTTTAAAGCTCCACAGATTAAAATATTTGAAGAGGACTCACAAGTGAGTCCCAGTTCATTCACTATTAGATCATAGTTCTTCACGTTCCCACCCGCCCTGCGGATGTCATGCCTGGGTGTCTAAATTGGGAAGATGTCCCACCTGAATGGACCACCAGACATGGATTCAGGTTTGGCAAGAACTCTTCTACTCCCCAGCAGCAAAGCGTTGCTCCAAGTTCTCACATGCTACCCTGTACCAAGGCTATGAAACAATAGTGAACTAAACAAATTCTTCCTCTGGAGGACGAGCTCTCAGAAAAAAACCCAAACAAAGAGTCATGAAGTACTTGTTCCTGCTAAATGAATGGGACACAGACCAGGTGTTGATTGATACCATGTCAAGCTGTGGAATGTATTTTTTGAAAAACACAACATCATTCATAATGGATAGGCTGTTTTGTAGCTTTCTCTTTGGAATGACAATGTGTCATGAGTACTCGCTTCTGTCCTTAAATAGTTTTCTCCACTCTCGTTTTTAGTGGCTGCAGGTTATTTCGCTGAATGATTGTTCCATAATTCCTGTATCCAAAATATTATTGTGCGATGTTTGCAACCACCACATTATCATACAATTCATTAATCTCTTTGCCAAATGTTCAGTAAGCATCAGCCACATTTCAGGCCTTCTAAGGGTAAACAAAGCACAGTCCTGGCCCCTTACAAGCTCCCAGCCTGGGGAGAAGATCTTGTGAGGGGCTGTCCAGGGCTAGAAGGCTTCTATGCACAGACATTTTAGACACAGCACAGGCCACAGCGCCAGCCTTCTCAAGTGGGTGGGAGCTGTTCCTAAAGTCCTGCTGTCCTCTCTCACCCCAAAGCGCTCGGACCTGGACGTGCTGCTGGAGGCCGGAGGCTCACATGGGCCAGGCGTCGGTAGCCGCCTCTTCTTCACTACCCCTCCCCAAGGGTCGGGGGTCTTAGCTCCTGTGCTCAGCTTCTTAGCTATTAGGCTCTAAGCACATCAATGTCCAGGCTGGTCTGTGAGCACCAGGGATCCGGCTTGAGCAGTGTGTGCTGGTAAATATTGAACAGCCGGCTCTCGCAAAGTATGCATAATTTATGACACATTTCCCTGGTATGAAGGATGGCTAGGACACAACTTACTGATAGTTAAAATCAGCTCACATAAGGGCAATTAGACACAGGTACTTGTACCTGTCCTTTGGTTGGCACGCTGAGATTTTTACGCTCAAGGCAATTGGTCAGTCAGAGGGTCCATGAGTCTGCCTTCCCTTTGTGACCCCGGAGAGGGCAGGAGGGTGGAGGACAGGGGTGGCAGCAGCCAGAATGCCTGTGACCCCAGGTGGCAGCATTCTCTCTTTTCCACCAGGGACCAGTGTGTGTGTGTGTGTGTGTGTGTGTGTGTGAGTGAGTGTAAACTGAAATGAGATTTATGAAATGTTAGATCATGTAACCTGCCCTTTGCTCTCCATACCAAGTATAACTATCATTTCATATGACCGCACCTGCTCTTCTATTTATACCGTGTAATGCTCCGTTGTATGGATGGTTCCCTGATTTAATCAATCCCTACGGACAGGCACAAGGTGGTTTCTAGCGCTTTCCCACTACAGACACTTCTACGATTCTCAACAAGGTGAACCGTAACAGAGGGAAAGGCAGACCGGCCACCTGCGCCCTTCCCCCAATAATCGCAATGGCAGCCACCATTTCCCGGGAGCCCGCGGTGTCCGAGGGCAGGCTGCAACCTGCTCCACTGTCTCGGCAGCTGGTCGGCCTGTTTCCAAAACCCTGCTTCTGGGCCCCGGGAAGGCTTACTCTGCGGGGCTCACTTCCCGTGCAGTTTTGCACAATAGTTCAGATAAGAAGAACAATGGCGAGGGACCTGCGCCTGGGGGAGCCCGCAGAAGACTCCAGAGCCGGGAGGTATCTGCGGTTCAGGAAGTGACTGGACTGCTGGTTTCCACAGCCTCTCCCTCACACAGCTTTCTCAATCAAAATGCAAAGGGCTTCCAGGAGGTTTCGTCTGGAAGTCAAAATCCTCTCTGAGAGTCTTTGCTGGACATGAAGGGAAGTGACGCCTAGAGGGAAGAAAGGGTTGAGGAAAAGATAGAAAATGGGAATTCAAGATGCAAAGGCAAAGTGACGGGGTGGGTGTTTCCTCAAGCGGAAACCTGGAGCTGAGTTGCAAAAACCCTTCTCTGGGCCTCAGAGGGGTGGGTGTTCTCGGGGCTGCTGGGGAGTCAGGGAGCCTGTGCACTTGGGAGCAGGGCTGTGTGTGCCAGGCTCGATTCTTCCTGAGACCCACTGTGTGTCCTGGGGGCACTGCCAGGGACCCTTGCAGGCCAAGAGCACATGGCACCCGCAGGAGACCGTGTTGGCACTGGGGAAGTAGCCCACCCTCAGTTCCTGAAGCTGAAACGGGAGAGCACTGAGGCTAGAATTCAAAGCAGCAGGACCAGGGTCAGGGTCAGGGTCAGGGCCAGGGTCGGGGTCGGGGTCGGGGTTGGGGTAGGGGGTACAAACAGAGGCAAGAGGGTGTTACTAAAGGCGTCTATTCACCTGTGCGCATGAAAGCCCAGCCCCAGCAAGCAGGAGTTTCCAGCAAAGAAAGTGGAGGTTCATTAGTTGAGGAAATGGTGCCAAGCCGGAGTCACTGGTAAGTAAGCTCAGGCTCCATGACCCGGCGTTCTGATGGTTTCCAGGGGGTCGGGGGAAAATCATTAATCATGGTGGTGAAAGGAGTTGGGGTCACAGGCTCAACTGGTTGGCTGGGACCAGGGTAGGGGGCAGTGACCATTGTGTCAGGCCCCCAGGTCAGCCGGGGATGGCGTTGCTCTCTGGTTTCACAAGGGTGGGGACTGTAGGGTGGTCCCGCTGTCATGGACCTGGGTCTGAAACACAGCTGAAGTCTCAATGTTATCTTCAGCTCGATAGACACTGTTCCTGTGATCTGCAGCCCTGAGCCTTTCTTCCTGAGACAGTTTGACACGGACCAGCCTCTGATGTCCTAGGGTTTAAGATGAAGGAAGGAAGTGGGGGGGCTGAAAGGAGAGAGGGTCCTGTTGAAGCAGCGGAGTTTCTGCCTAGTTATGAGGAGGTTCGAGGCTCCACCTTCTGCAATGGGAGCCCGATGGAGTGGCCCCAGGGGCAACGCCAAGGGACCCATATGCCTTGAGGACTGGAGTCAGCTGAGCTGAATCAGGTCCCAGATCCGCTGCTGACCCCCGAGCTCCTGCTCCTGTGGGTTTTGTGGGTTGGAAGACATGACTCCAAGCCGATGAGAAGCCCCGTCAGTGCTGTAAATTCCTCTAGACCGTGCGTGTCCTAAACGCCTCTGCACTGGGATTCCACCATTCCCTTCCTTTCTCTGGTTTCGGTCAACCCTCTAAACCTCAACTTGACGTGAAGGGCTACGCTCAAGGTCACCCAGGGGGCCAGCTACCCAATTTCAGCTCAGCCGGCTCCCCCAGAAATCCCCTGCCCCCCAGCCCAACAGGTAATGCATTCTCCAGACGGGCTGGAAAGAGCCCAGGGAAACTGGCTGAGAATCCACATGCAGAATGGTTCCTTCCTTTGGAAACCGGGCCAGGGTGTGACTCGTTCCGCTCAGACAGGTCTGCCAGCGAGACAAAGCCAGGGCCACCAGCGTCTGGGCCCCCTCGCCAGCGGCACAGGAAACCTGGCGGGGGTGGGGGACCTCCGCCATCCTTTGAAGTGGCCATTTCCTCCCAGCCCCAGCCTGCAGGCCCGGCTTGCGCCTCCCACCTGAACACCTCCTGCCCCCGCAGGAGGATGTCTCCCTAGATGGTACTTGTTTTCCTTTGCTCCCACTGCTTCCCAAAATAGGTGCTTGGGAAGCAACGCTCCTTTACTCACCGAGGGGAAGGGCGTTTCTAGAAAGGACAAAATACCCTGGGATGAAACTGGGAAAGGGGAGGGCGGAGTGACCATTGGACCTTTGGGGTTGGTCCCGAGGAGGGACATCATGCCCAGTGTTGTGGCCTCCCAGTCCTTTCGTTAGGTGTGAGGGAGGCAGGGCTGGGGCCCGGACATGTTTCTAAAGAGTGGTTCCAGGTAGTTGCAGAGGTTTTGTTCTGTCAGGAAGAGGTCCTAGAATCGTTTCTTCAAATTTTCTTCTTTAAATTAAGATAAAGTCTAAATCAACATTAAACGAACTATTTTAAAGTGTACAATTCAGGGGCACGTAGTACAAATTGTGCAATCACCATCTGTACCTGGTTTCAAAACCTTTTCATTATCCTAAAGAAACCCTGTACCATTAAGCAGTTATTTCCCATTCTTCCCCCCACCCCCAGGCAACCACCAATATGCATTCTTTTTTTTTTTTTTTAAAGATTTTATTCATTATTTTTAGAGAGAATGAGGGAGGGAGGAAGAAAGAGAGAAAAGCATCAATAAATGGTTGCCTTTCACCTGCCTCCTAGCTGGAGACCTGGCTTGCAACCTGGTTACGTGCCCTGACTGGGAATCGAACCAGCGACCTTTGGGTTTGCAGGCCAGTGCCTTATCCACTGAGCCACCAGCCAGGGTCCTGTGTCTATGGATTTACCCATCCTATGTCTATGAATTTACCCATTCTGGCCATTCTAGATGAGTGAAATCATATGATATGAAACCTTTGGTGTTTTCACTTTCACCTAGCATGTTTTCAAGGGTGCTCCATATTGTAGCATGTATCAGCACTTCATTCTTTTTTAAATTGAGCTGTAATTGACACATAATATTATATTAGTTTCAGGTGTATAACATAAGATTCAATATATATATATTTATATATATATATATGTTCAGTACAGTAACTATGGTTAATATTTACCACCACACATAGTTACAATTTTTTCTTGTGACGAGAACTTTTTAAGATCTACTCCCTTCGCAACTTGAAAATATCCAATGCAACGTGATTAACTAGAGTCACTGTTCTGTACATTACGCCCCCAGAACTTACTTATCTTACAATTGGAGGTTTGTTGCTTTTGACTCCCTTTACCCATTTTGTTAACCCTCTCCTCTGCTTCTGGCAATACCAACCTTTTATATATGTGAGCTTTGCTTGGGTTTTAGGGTTCAGCATATAAATGGGATCATATGTATTTCTCTGACTTATTTGACTTACCACTGCATCATTATATTCCATTCTTTTTATGGCTGAGTAAGATTTCATTGGGCTGTTCCCACCTCTTAGCTATTGTGAATTGTGCTGCTATGAATATATGTTCACAAGTATTGATTCCAGAGAGAAGGGAAGAAAGGAAGGAAGAGAGGGAGAGAAACATAGATGTGAGAGAGAAATATTAATTGGTTGCCTCTTGCATGCGCCCTGACTAGGGACCAAACCTGCATGTGCCCCGACTGGGAATTGTACTGGTGACCTTTGGTTTGTAGGATGATGCCCAACTAACTGAGCCACTCTAGCCTGGGCTAAGAGCCTGTTTTTAATTCTTTAAGGTATAGACTGTGGGAAAGAAGACATTTTTCTACCCTTGCAGGTTCTTTTGGCTGATCTAATAATTGCATTTATACGAAACAGATTAACAAGAGAAAACAATCAAATTTAATTACATGTGTATGCACGGGAACGCCACACACATGAGAGAGTCAGGGGCCCCACATATAGGAAAGAGTATGAGACAGAAAGGTAAAACAGGGTCATATAGAGCATCTCGAGCTAAGGAATGAGGTAAGGGGCCTGCAGAAGGGAGAAGGATCACTCACAGATTGATAGGGGCAGTAGCTGTTCTATAATTAGATGCCTGCCTTGCCATACAGATAAAGAAAACATTTTATCTCTGGGAAGAATTCTGATTATGAGCAAGGCCCCTAATTTAAATTCTTCTAGGTAGTTAAGTGGAGGTGGCAAATGTTCCTTTTGAGCCCACAGGGTCTCGATTGCTTAGCTCAAGGCAACCCACATATCACAGAGGTACACCTCGGGGAGACCTGCTCTGAACCCCTCAATGCCTTCAAATGAAGTTGCTAGCTCCTGTGGGGCAGCTTTGCATTGTACACCAACATGTCACACACTTGCCTAAAGCACCACAGTCACCTGAGTTTTGTTAAAAACACAGACCCCTGGCCCGGACTGGTGTGGCTCAGTGGGTTATGTGTTGTTTTTTAAACCAAAGGGTCGCTGGTTCAATTCCTAGGCAGGGTACATGCCTGGGTGGTAAGTGGTCCCTGGTTGGGGGCAGGTGAGAGGCAACTAGTCTATGTTTCTCTCCCTCTTCCTCCCTCTTTTTCCCTCTCTAAAAATAAATAAAATCTTTAAACACACACACGCACACACACACCTGCCTCCACCTGGACCTATAGCAGAATCAGCATCTCCAGGCAGGGGCCCTGACAGTGAATTATGCACAAGATTCCCAGGTGAGTCCCACGCTTGGGCAGCTTTGGGGATTGCCATGCCATTCCCTTGACTGTGCTAAGGATCGACTCATTCAAATGTGCGGTGAAACAGTAAACCACTCTCCTTCCCACATGTAAGCCACTTTACAGACAAAGGCTGCTGGCCCTAAGGACTGCCACTTCTGTCAGCTACTTCCTCCCTTTGTCAGTACCCATGTGGACATTCCCAGATGCCCGTCAGTCCCGCCCACTTCCTGCCCTGACCCGGCTGCTCAGTGTCCACCCGCTGGCCGCAGAGCTGTTCGGTGAGCAGGGTCTCCCACGGCCCCAGGCCTGGGGTCTCAGACCGTGGGCTCCCCACTGGCATTGAACCCCCATGTGTGCATTTGGGACGCTCAGTTTCGGACTGGCTCGCTCTGGCAATGATCTGCTAATGTTTCTGAATGGGGGAAATTTCCATGTGTCCTCTTGCCTGACTCCTGAGACTGTGAGGCAGGAACTGGCTTTCTCCCTCCCTGTCCCCCGTCACCAACCAAGGCTACTCACAAACATTGTCGCCGCCACCATGGACACGCTCTTGTAACCCAAACAGCTCTTGGTAAATATACTTGTCAGTTCTGACGTTTCTCTTTTTCACTGAAGGATGAGGAAAAGTGGGGCCAGATGGAATATTTTTGAGGGGAAGCCCTGGATGCTGCCGAAAGGAGGTGAAACCTTTTGTTTAGATCTCAGGAAAAAGTCTGCCACATTTGAAACCCTTTCAGACATGTGTACTACTCGTAAACTTCTTGTTTCTTCACCCTCCAGTCTGTTGATTCTGTGAGATTACAGGGAAAGGGAATAATGGTTTCCACAGCAGGAAATACCGTTAAGTTCCTTAACATTTTGTCATGGAAATACTTTGGAATGGAGCCTGGGAGCTCTGTTATCTACTGGCTTTAGAAAAGTTACTTAACTTCTCTGAATCTTAGGGTTTTTTTTGTTTGTTTGTTTGGTTGGTTTTTGTTTTTAACACAAAAACAGATAATAATTGCAGTAGATGCAAAAATGGTCACCGTTCCCCACCCCGCCCCAAATTCTCACCCTTTGCAGGACCTCCCACCAAGAAGTTGTATCTATTTTCCATCTCTTTGGATCTCAGCGGGCCTTTTCATTTGCTTTGGCCAATGCAAATGATAGGTGCCCATTTCAAGTCTGGGCTCAAGAAGCCTTGCACCCTATGCTCTCTTGGAACCCTGCCCAGCTGCCAGGTGAGAAAATGGAATGGCCCCCCTGGAGGAGAAGAGACCTGTGAGCCAGTAAAGGCCACTCTAGGTCAGCCATCCTCCACCCTCTTCAGCAGCTGAGGACAGAGCCATCAGTGAACCCAGCCAGAAGAATCTCCCTGCTGAGCCCAGCCCAGACTGACTACCTGCAGAATGGTGGGCTAAGCACGTGGTTATGTTTTTGAAGCCATTGATCCTGGGGTAATTTATTACGCCACTGCTTGGAAATATTGGGGTGCCCCTTCTGGCACACATGCAGCCTAATACTCATCAAAGGACTTGTGAAAATCTTAAATACTAACTCGTGCTCAACCCTCTGCACAGCACCCCCAGTCTCTGATGCTCAGCTCCAGAGATTCCAACCACTTCACTCCTCTGGTGGCCCATGTTGCCTCCTCAGAGCAGAGAGTCTGTTTGGACTCTGTTGCTAAAACAGTTGGGAATTCCCCTCACGGATGGGATGGCAGCTATAATGGGCTCACCCTGTGAGTTCCCGTCTCTCTGGATGGTTAATGCTGAAGAACAGTTGCTTCATGTGTTTTGTCCCATTTTATGGTTGTTTATGGTGGGAGGATTAGTTGGGTAAACTTATTCCATCCTAGCCAGAAAGCAAAATCTCTCTTTAAACTATAAACTTTGAAAATATCATAAATATTTTAACATGCTTAAAATTACAGTCATTGTCATTGTTTTGGTGAATCTATATATAGCCTTTCGCTGATTCAAGGTACCACGTTTTATTAAACTATTATTCTCGCAAAGCATATTCAGACTATTTTCAGAAATTTGCCATCATAGCTGACATATAGCTTTTGGCTGTTATCTCTGTCTGTGGAATAAATTTCTCACTGTGAAATTATTGAGTGGAAGGTTATGAACAGCTTCATGGCTCTTCCTGGAACACTTTTTATCAATATTACCACTGCATCAACATCAAGAGGAATTTTATTTTAATTTTAGTCTATTTTATGTTGGTTTCTGGTGACAATAAACATGGTTCACCTAACTCTTTGCTATGTTTCTTGAAAATATAAGTTTGGCTGTACATGGAGCAGACACCAAGATTTCATCATTTTTCTTTTCCACACCCGTCTTGCTTAATTTCTGCCTCTTTTTGTGATAGCCCCTCTTAATGAATACAATGCATTCTCTTAACCCCCTGAGCACCGAAAATAGGTTGATTGTATAGTCTTATCAGATGCAGTGTTTTGTAAACCTTTCTTTCATCTAGAATGCAAGTTCCTTTGTTCATTGTGTTGGACTCTGACATAGCATTACATTTTTACTGTGTTTCCGATGTTTGGTTCACAAACGCAAAGTAAATGTGAAAATTTTTTTAGGTTTTGCATTGATTTTTCCCCCTTCATTCTTCCTATCTGTGTGTATTTTCCACTGGAGCAACACACCACTTATCCTATGGCCTGTCAGGCTAAACACTTGACCTGCAATTGGGTTTTGGATGTCTTGTTTCTTGCTAACCCCAAGGAACCCACTGTCCAGCTACAGAGACAGTGGCATGGGAGGGCCTTGGGCCACAGAGCCCTTCTCCTCCCCAGCATTCTACCTACCTCCTTCCCCCAAAGGTTCGGGTAGCCCTGTAGTCACCTGCAGAGGGCCCTGTCACCCTAGCACCTTCAGGAGTTGAGACCCTGCCCCCATTCACCTCCTTCACCCCTGCCCCTACCCTGCACCCTGGCTTTTATCTGTGAGCTTGGTCCTAACCTTCCTCCTGTTACCTTGAAGATCATGCAAAGCTTTGCGTTCCTTTTTTCTAACTCATGGAAACGCATACCTTGCTTCGAGTTCTGTCTCCTGAGTGTCTCTTTCTTTCACGGGAGTCCCCCTCATCTGCAGTTTTAATCGCTCATGGTCTATCATGGCCCCAAAATGTCATATGGGAAATTCCAGAAGTAAACAATTCTTCCATTTCAAATGGTGCTCTGTCCTGCTCTGCCCCATTCAGGACATGCATCCTTTGTCCAGTGCCTCCCTCCCTTAGCCCCTTAGCAGCTGTCTGGGTGATCCCCTGCTCGGTGGCAGTGTCCCAGCGCTGTGTGCAAGTCACCCTCCTGTCACTCAAGGAGGCCACACTCACATGCCTTTTGTTATGCATATTGCTGCCATTTTATTTCATTATTAGTTAGTTATTGTGAATATCTTACTGGGCCTACTTTATCCATTAAACTTCACCCTGACTGTGTCTGTAGAGGAAAAACATGGTCTTCATAGGGTTTGGTACTCTCTACAATTTAGTGTCCCCTAGGGGTCTTGGAACATTTTTCCCCAGAGGAACAGGAAGGGATTTGATGTTTTTTTCTCTCATTGCTTCCCTTTGGGGGTGCTGTTCAGCACGAGCTCCCCTCTCACTGCAGGGAGCCCAGTGACTGGTCTGGCAAAGAAAGACCTCCTTTCGTCCCTGGGTAATTATGCTATATCCCCGCCCTTCCGGGGGCCCAAATCCAGGCCTCCCCCAACCCTGGGACAATTAGCACACAGAACGGTGTGTGTTCCCACAACCTGGAGACACGTTCCATTCCAGGCTATGCTGCCCTTTAGTTCCAACGTGGAATGACTTGAGTTCGTTGAAATCAACAAAATTTTACTGCCATCTGCTACATTGTGTTGGCAGGATTGAGAATTAAAATATAACCAAACATTCTTAAAGCATGTTAATGGCTCCTACCTACTAAGGAAAGGTAGTGGTTACAGACCTCATCTTCCTCGAGCGGCGTTTTGTCTGAAAATCCTGGGTGGCCTCCAGGAAACAGCTTCTCAGCACCTCACAACTTCACCGCCACCTGCCTGTCCAGACTTCTTGCCCCTTACTCCCCAACCCTCCCACCATCGTCAGCTCCTGTCTCTGCCTCTTCGCTCAGGCCTGTGAGATGTTTGCTTCCAGCTGCAATGCAGACTGTTGGCCATTCTAGGGCTTAGGGCAGTAGTGTGAGCTGGGACATGAATCTGGGATCTAAAGCATAGAGATGTGCATTAGCTTGCTGACTCCATAAAAAGATACCACAGAATGGCTGGGGAAACAATGGAAATTCACTGTCTCACAGTCCTGGAAGCTGGAGGTCCAAGGTCAAGGTAGTGGCAGCGTTGGTTTCCTAGGAGGCCTCTCTCCTTGGTTTATAGGAGGCCACCGTCCTGCTGCTTCTGCACACACATCCCCGGTGTCTCTCTGTGTCCTCATCTCCTCTTCTAATAAGGATACCTGTCAGATTGAGTCAGAACCCATTCTAATCACCTCATTTTAATTAAATTCTTTTTTTTTTTTTTTTTTTTTTTTTTTTTAAGATTTTTATTTCATTATTTTTTAGAAAGAGGGAAAGGGAGAGAGGCAGAGAGGGAGAGAGACATCAATGTATGGTTGCTTTTCACCTGCCTTCAGCCACAGACCTGACTGGAGACCTGGTTTTGCAACCTGGTTATGTGCCCTGGCTGGGGAATCGAACCTGCCACCTTTGGGTTCGCAGGCCGGCGCCTTAACCACTGTGCTACCAGCCAGGGCTTAATTAAATTCTTTAAAGGCCCTGTTTCCTAGTGAAGTCATATTTTGAGGTACTGGAGGGTAGGGCTTCACATCAATTCTGGAGGAGTAATAAATAGTCCATTACAAGATGGTAGATAAAATCACAGGACTGAGTGATCTTGCTGAGGGAGAGGATAAAATGGGCACAAATTTAGTGGAGATTAATGGCTCAAGTCGGCTCATGATAACCTGTTACCATCTCGAGTCATATTCTTTTAACACGTATACTTTACTTCACTATTATTCTTATTTTTAAAATAAGTGATTTTTCACTAAGAAAGCTTCTCTTGGTTAATATTCTTAAAACCACTTCCCCTTTCAGTGTATCTTGTGGTTTCCCATGTCTGAGGGCGGCCTTTGTATGTATTATGACAAAGAAGTTTCTTTGTCATAATAAAAACAAGACAGTGAGTGCCTGGTCGTTGCAATGGATGGTCAGTCTCAGCTTTGGGGTTACAAGTGGACGTGGCAGGGGCTGGAGACCCCGGAGTGCGCACTATGGCTGGAGTGTCAGCCGTTAGTCCTACCCCATAGGCTGCCATCCTGTGGAAGGGCTGACCCAATGCTGCTGGATTTAGACTTTCCAAAGGAAGCTGGAAAGGTGCTTTTGCATTTTAAAAATGTGCAATACCCCTCCATTAAAATAAAGTTTCCACTGATTAAAAACCACAATGAAGATCAAGAAAACTACATCTTCAGGCCATGTTGGGAGGGTGAGTCACCATCTCTAACCCTAGACACAGAGTGAGGCAGGAAGAGGTGTCAGGACAGAGCTCAGAGATCCCTGTCTTTCTAAGGTCAGCGGAAACTTGCAGCCTCTGGTGACCTAGTTAAGAACCACAATTGAATTCCAAAATCATCAGGTGAAAGATTAATGAGGAACTTTATACAGAGGGACTTTTAATCCCATTCACTGTGGGACAACAGACATGATGTGTTTCCTGGTGTGTGATGGAGCACCCAGGACCCACCATGAGCCCTTTTACCAAACTCTCTCAACCTGAATCTAATCAAGCCTCTAGATAGAAAATTACAGGAAATTCAAAGGTTAGCGGAACCCATTTATAAAAATTACAAGGATGCAGGAAATTCTACCAGAAAAATGGCTTGATGTTTTTCAGGGGGGACAAAGGGGGTGTAAGGGGACTATTTTTTAAAGTGTATTTTATTGATGACGCTATTACAGTTGTCCCAATTTTTTCCCTTTACTCCCCTCTACCTGATACCCCACTTCCCTCCAGCAATCCCCCTTAGTTCATGTCCATGGGTCATGCATTTGGCTTCCCCATTTCCTTTACTATTCACAATATCCCCTTATTTTGTACCTACCAATTATGCTTTTTAATATCTGCACCTTTCGCCCATTCTCCCTCTTCCCCCTCCCAGCTGATAACCCTCTAGATGATCTCCTTATGTATGATTCTGATCCTGTTCTAGCTGTGTGCTTAGTTTTTGTTGTTTTTTTTTTAGAATTCAGTTGTTGATAGTTGTGAGATTGTTGTTATTTTACTGTTTATAGTTTTGATCTTCTTTTTCTTAAATAAGTCCCTTTGACATTTCATATAATAAAGCCTTGGTGATGATGAACTCCTTTAGCTTTCCTTGTCTGGGAAAAACTTTATCTGCCCTTCCATTCTGAATGATAGCTTTGCTGGATAGAGTCATCCTGGTTGTAGGTCCTTGCTTCTCATCACTTTGAATATTTGTCAGTTCTTTCTTGCCTGAAAAGTTTCTTTTGAGAAATCAACTGATAGTCTTATAGGAACCCCTTTGTGGGTAACTCTCTTCTTTTCTCTTGTTGCTTTAAAGATTCTCTTCTTATCTTTAAACTTTGTCATTTTAATTATGATGTGTCTTGGCGTGGTCCTTTTGGGTCCAATATGTTTGGAACTCTCTGTGCTTCCTAGACTTGTATGTCTATTTCCTTCGCCAAATTAGGGAAGTCTTCTTCCATTATGTTTTCAAATAAGTTTTCAACTTCTTGCTTTTCCTCTTCTTTTGGTACCCCTATGATTAGGATGTTGGCACTTTGGGAGATATCCCAGCGTTTTCTTATTCTCTCCTCATTTTTTTTTTTTTTTTTTTTTTTGAATCCTTGTTTCTTCATTCTATGTAGGTTGACTATTTATTTCTTCCTTATGCTCTAATTCATTGATTTGAACCCTGGCTTTCTTCCCTTCATTATTGGTCCCTCTGGATTTTTCTTTATTTCACTTAGTGTAGCCTTCCTTTCCTCCCTTATGCATTTGCCATACTCAGAGGAGCCTCCTTATCACCAGCGTTTTGAACTCTGCATGGGACAGGTGGGCTATCTTCATTTCAGTTAGTTCTGTTTCTGGAGTTTTGATCTGTCCTTTTATTTGAGCCATATTTCTTTGCCTCCTTAATTTGGCAGCTTCTCTGTGTTTGTTTCTGTGTATTAGGTAGAGCTGCTTTGACTCTCTGTGTTGCTGCACCGGCTATGTTGTAAGGGGTAGAGCCTTAGGTATTCATCAGTAGGGACCATCTGTTTCACCTTGTCGTGGAGCTGTTGTGTGGGAGGGTCAGGGAAGGGGCAGTACTACTTGCCCAGCACTTACTCCTTCTCCAGGCACTTCACCCACTTCCCATATGCAACTGGCCCCCCTCTAGCTGCTGCCGTGGTTGTGGTTCCCAAAGAGGTGGGTTTATAGATGTTCTAGGACCCTGGGGAATTGCTAAGTGGGTTGTCACAAGAGAGGGGCAGTTTCTTCTACTGCTGCAACCCCCACTGGTTTTCACAGTCGGAAGCCATGAGGTTCTATTTTCCTCATGCTGGAGCCCTGGGCTGCACAGTCTGGCCTGGGGCTGGGATTGCTCCCCAGGTGTCCTTCCCAGTTTTTATTCTCCACATGTGAACGTGAGACCACCTGTACCTGCTGCCACCTCTGCCCTACCACCCCTGCCACACCGCGTCCTCTCCACCCCAGCTCTCCATCTCTGCCCATCCTGCCCATCTGGATGGATAGTTCTTCGATAAATCGTTGGCTGTGGGACTTCCATACAGTTCTGTTTACCGGAAGCTCCGGTTGTTTTTGGTTTTGAGGTTAGTTGTGTTCCTTCTTGTGGTTATGCAAGGGGCTGAAGTATGTTTACCTATGAATCCATCTCAGCTGGAAGTCAGGGGACTCTTTTTATAACTACGGATTAACCATCCTAAACCCAAACCTTTATCTTTTCAATTCTTCACAAATGCATTGTTTCTTTGACTAAGAGGTATAGAAGCATCCAGCTTTAGTCACTTCTTCTAGTCTCATACTTTTATGGGGTGCCCTTGTGTACAAAATTAAATTTGTTTTTCTCCTATTAATGTTTTATGTCAATTTAATATGTAGACCTGCCAAAGCACCTAGAAAGAAGGAAGAGAAAAATTGTCTGCCCTGTACTGACATCCCTTACAGGGGGTTATTCCCCTAAGATGTTCTTGAATTAATAATGGCAATGGTTCTCTTGAAAATGGTGGTTTTCGTAAAAGGGCCTTTAAATATCCGTAGTGCTGAGATGTGCCTGTCGATGTCTGATACAGTAGCCTGCGTTCTGTTTGACAAGAAAATAAGAAGACTGGAGCGTTAGCTAAGCTCTTGATGCCATGCCTAGCACACAGTAGGCACTCAGTAAGTACCTGGCAAAGGCATGGATGAATCAGAATTTGGTTTTGACCCCTGAGGTCCAATTATCAGAGATCTTTGTGGGAGTGTGTTTCCTCCTCCCAAATTTCCAATTACAGGGAAGCCTGGAACTCCTTCATAATCGCTTGTAGCTTACAATATCGCTCCTTTCCTGATGCTGTTACACTCAGTGTGAAGAGAGGTTCTGGAGGACAGACGAGGGTGGGAGACATTAGTGACCCAGGGCAAGTGGAAGAGGCAAACGGACAGATGGTAAGCAGCCAAATTTACACTTCGGAGTAAATGGTTTACATGTCTTCCCCCCACCCACAGGGTAAATAGCTTAAATCACCCTCCTTGAGGAAAGCAGAAATCCACTTAGTGCCATTTGCCAACCACACCCAAGGGCAGATGAAGTTAAGGGAATAAATCTAAATTTGCTGCATCAGCATGAAGGTGATGAGTATTCTATTCACCTCCCCCCGCAACCTCCCGTAAACTCACGGCCTTTAAAAACCCTCAACCCAAAGGCCCTCGCACATGTTCCCTGTCCCTGTTCCACACCTGCACCTTTCCCTTCTCCCTCTTCTTGCCCCCAGGCACGCACCTCCTAAACTCCAAGGGTCCCCTTAAGACTTGCAACAGGGGGAGCAGTGGCAGTGGCAGCTCCTACGGGGCTCGCCCCCTGACCTGTCTCCCAGACCTCTGGGTTACTCTTTCCCCCGACTTCTCAGTGAGCCAAAGCAGCCTGGCTTAGTCTCTCTCCTGTCGCTTCTTTTGCCCTAAGCCCACCCGTGTTTTCCCGCCCCCAGCTTTAATAAACATGCTCTCAAAGTCATTTGGACTCGTGTTGTGAAATCTTTCCTGCATGATGTCAAGAACCCACACATTCCTGGCTGGCCCCGGGGCAGACCCGCTCTGGCCAGGTCCCTGTCCCATGGCAAGCGTAGGAATAATCCATGTTTATTGTGCTTCTTGCTGTCTGCACTTAGAACTGTGGGGTCCTTTGTGGGAGGGGCTGGGCATTTCTTCTCTGCGTTGTTGCAAAAGAGACAACATGGAGTCGCTTGTGCTAAGCGCCACACCACCAACGGGGACCTAATGCCTAACTTAACTACAGTCGCAGCTTTCCCCAGGAGTAAAGTCATAAGCCAGTCAGTCTGGGATTTCCTGGCCAGCACTAGTGAGGTCATCAGCCCCACTGACCCCTGCCATCCCCTAAGGAAGGTGACCCTACCACAAACCACCAACAATTTGCTTGTGTAACTTCCTGCCCTGCCCTCTTCTGCCTGTGAAAGTCATCGGTACAGCTCTCTGGGAGCTCCTTTCCATTTGCTAGATGGCATGCTGCCTGATTCAGGAATCGCTGAATAAAGCCGATAAGGTCTTTAAAATTGGCTTGGTTAAATTTTGATTTTTAACAGTGCCCTCTGTTAAAGGTAGAAGAATATGCCACCCCGAAATAGGCCTCTTTGGCATAACAACGATTACTGTTATTATTTTGTAACCCTCACCTCAAGATATGTTCATTGATTTTAGAGAGAGAAAGGGAAAGAGAGGAGCATCAGCTGGTTGCCTTCCACAAGTGCCCTGACTGGGGGTCAAACCCACCACCTCAGTACGTGCCCTGACCAGCCCTGCCGCCTCCTGGTGTGTGGGACAATGCTCCAATCAGCAGAGCCACCCGGCCAGGGCTGACGTAAAGATTATTTTGAGAACAGCAGATACAATAGAAATTCGGAAAACAGAGTAGAAGTTACCCTTCTGTAGGGGACATTTGTCTTTAGAAAGGAAATCTCCATATGCCAGGCCCTCTCTGCATTGGGAAGAAAGGGATGGGTCTCAGCCACCAGGACCTCTTTTCATCTGATAACCATGCGACCCTCTTGTGTTTCCTGGTCACCTCCCATGACTGCTTCCCCCCATCCCCTGTGTCTTTGTCTTTAGCCAAAGGTGGTGATGTGGATGCTGGTGGTTCAGGACCCCTCAGGGAGTCACTCACTTTTCCAAGAGCTCAGAGCGGGGATAGAAAATCTCTTTTCCTGGCTATGCTACTCAGTGCATGGCAGGCCCACAGGAAATGTCTTATGCACCAGTGATGGACAGGTCCTTCACTCGTGTCCTTAGTGGTTAGTATAGGGCTTGGTGCACAGCGAGTACTTGATAATGCCTTACTCTGCGGGAGGCTGAACACATTTTCGGGAACGGTGAAAAGTGAAAGCATTTTTGACCTGAGCACCAAGCTGGGCTGGATAAAGAGACTTGAACGAGCCTCCGGTCGGACCTGAGGCAGGCAGGCCTGCTTCCGAAATGTAAGCACCGCCCCCCTCCCTTTGACAGTGCCTCTGGAGCAGATTAAGAATTTTACCAGATTCCCTGGAGGGATCCTGCAGCCAGAACCAGGCTCTTGGGAGACATCAGAGCAGCTGTGAAATGTCTGGCCGGAGGCAGCTGGAGGCCTGGTGACTTTGGCCTCTTCCCCAAGTTCTGCTTCGTGCGGGGAAGGATGCTAGTCCAGGCTGAGCATTGAGGCCATGCCAGCACCGCACCCGTGTACCAAACCCACACCCCACGACAGTCCCGGAGACTAGGTCTTACTCCCCCCACCTCCCTTACAGACACACACTAACCCTTCTGTGGCTAAATAACCGATTCACGTGTGTGGGCTACGTAGCGGAGCTGGAATTCACACCCGCTCCCGAAGTGTGTTGGCACGTTGGACGCCGGTATTCATTGAGGGCTGACCGCATGTGCTCTGTGGTCACCAAATGGAGCCTGGCAGCACCCCTACTTACAGATGAAGGAAGAGCAAAGAGCTGTCCATTTTACCGTGGGGATCAGAAGCTCAGACAGACTAAGAGGCTTATCCAAATGATACGCAGAGGGACATGAGTTCAAACCCAGGTCTGTCCTTTTCCCCATGGTGAGCACCAGGCAGGGCCATGAGTGGCGGTGGGTGGCGGGGGGAAGGGGTGGCTGCGTGGGGCTGAGGCTGGCTCTCCAGGGAACACAGATAGGGGCACAGGGCTCTGGGAGACCCTCCAGGATCCGTCTGTCACCCCAAGTGCTGAGAGGGCCGGATCCTGGACTCAGAAAGTGGGTGGGGACCTGGTGTTGTGCGGCCTGGGCCAGAAGGACGGCTCCGGTGCTTGTGCAAGGGAGTCCGTGGTGGCAGGAGCTCGCTTCTTGAGGATCACCGCTCACACGCCCTGGCCTTTGTGACAACTCCAGAGCCTTGTCAGTCTGGCCTGGGGGCTTCCCAGCGGCACTGGTTCATGTCCACGCAGAGGTGGGGCCTGGTGTGAAGTCTTAGCGTAGACAGTTCAGAGGGCAGGTCTGCATCCAAATGACCCGGAAAACGGGCAGCCGTGAGCTGGAGGAAGGAGGACTATGGTGGGACCACGGAGTGGGTGGTGGGGCTGCGTTGGGACAGCGTGGGGGTGGCTGCTCCCTGCGTGGTTTGTTTTTGTGGGAAGGATCTGGCTTGCCGGCCACCCATCTGAAAATCACTTGGCTTTGCGAGACTGCCTTGACATGGATTATGAAAGCCACTGTGTGTCGATGGCGTCACTCTTACCCTGGCCCGCCGCCGGTGGCTCGGTGACCCTGGAAAGGGCCAGGGGACGTGATTACTATAATCTCCACCATCTGGCTGTCTTTGGCCTCCTGCCCTCCCTCACATGGTCAGAAGCTACCGTGTATCTTCTCAGGAGCTTCCTGGGGTGGCAGCCACCCTGGCGCCGGAAGGCACAGCAGGGAGGGGCAGGCAGAGGTGAGGGAGCCCAGTTCTGGGGACAGGGCAGCAGCTCCGAGGAGGGAGCCCCCGTGGGGCTCCAGACACCAGGTATGTAGGGGCACCGTCTGCCTTCAGCCGTACAGCCGGCCTCTGAGATGGGCGCTCATGTGAGGCTCCCGCACATTTTGAGCCGGTGACCACACTGAGCAGCTTCCAACAGCACAGATTCGTTACAGTTCTGGGACTGGAAGTCCAAAGTCACCGTCATGGGCTCACGTCAAGTTATGGGCAGGGCTGGTTCCTCCTAGCCTCTTCTAGCTTCCAGAGGTCCTTCTTTGTACCCATCCCATCTCTTGCTCCCATTTTCCCGTCTGACGACTCTCTGACCTTCCGCCCCCAGCGCCGTCCGATGAGCTCATACGGGTCATAGGTTCCTTCTTGAGCATGAGGGAGCACCCCTAATGGGTGGGCTATTTGACATAAAAACGGAGGAGATGGAAGCAAGCAGATAAGGGGCCGCCCTCCCTGGGTCGGTTGTGTGTAGAACTGACTCCTCCTAAGCTCCCTGGACGTTTCTGTGCCCAAAGAGGACAAAGCGTCAGGCCTCCAGCTTGGCCAGCCAGGAGGACCTCCCTCTCTGTAGGACGGGCAGACTCTGCATCTTACCTTCCAGTGTGCGGTTGTTTTGTAGAGGGCTCATAAGGAGCATTTTCCACGTTGCTGGCCACGTGGTACCCGTTGCTACTGCTCTGTTGTCCTTGAGCGGCGGCAGACCAGACACAAATAAACGGGTCTGCTGCGTGTCCCCATCCAACTTTATTTGCAAAAACAGGCAGTGGCGCCCACTGGCTCCTGGCCTAGGACATGTTGCTATCCCTTGTCCCCCTGTTGAACCCTGACCCAGCTCCAACTAGTTCTCCAGCTAGGAGAGAACAGCTTAAATGGGAGCCTGGGCCCATCTTACGGAGCAGCAAGCCCTCCAGATGAGGACATGGTGCCCTCCCCTTACCCACCAGGACCAACCGCCGCCTGCAACTGTTCAATGGAAAATCCCAGAAATAAACAATTCGTAAGCTGTGGGTTGCGTGCCCATCTGAGCAGCATGATAAAATTTCTCGCCGTGCCCTCTCTCCCGTGGAGATAGGAACCCTGGTCAGGCTCCATTCTGTCTAGGTCACCGGCCCGTTAGGTACTTGGTAGCCATCTCGGTTGGCAGACTTCCTGTCCACGTACCCCAGTGCTTGTGTTCAAGGCACCTCGTTTTATTTAACAGCGCCAGAGTAGCATAAACTTGATCACAGCTGTGCCTCTGCAGAAAAAGCAGTGTACGCAGGGTTTGGTACGGTCCACAATTGTAGGCACCCCTGGAGGTCTTAGACTATATCCCCATGGATGAGGGGACAGCTGACCTTGCTATAGACTGTGAGTGTGCGCGTGTGCAAGGCCACCTGCTGACGTCATCTCATTAAACCCATGGGACACCCCTGTGTCCTGTGTCTGGACCTGTAAATGTCTCCAATTTCCTGCCCTCAGCACCCAACGTGATGGAGAGCTGGAGGGAGGTATGGATGGTCGCACATCTGCACAGAGCTAGAACCTGTCTGATGCCAACAGACAGGCTGTAAACTCCACCCTCCCCTACTCTTTCCCCAAAGTGATGTTTTTCAAATTCAGGATTGCAAACCCAGTGCCCACGTGGGCCAGGAGCGGAAGGTGGGACTGAGGTAAGTTGTCGTAAGAGAATCTGGGGGCACAGGGGCCTTCACACAGCTGGGCCACTGTCTCAGCAGAGCCCACTTACCATGTGTCCAAATGTAGTATAAACACTATAAATCAACTAATATGCTTTTGTGGGAAATACTTGGATAGACTGTATTTTTCTATCTTCATGACAACCCAGAAGGCTGCATTTGGGTCTAGACTCCTTGGATTCTATTCTGGTTCATTCCACGTGTCACCTTGGTGAGGCTACGGTGGCCCAGCTGGTCGGCCAAACTCCAACCCTGATGTCGCTGGGAAGAAATTCTGTAGCTGTGATTCACATTTAAAGTGGTGGGCTTCGCGTATAGCAGGTTGCCCTCCGTAATATTGGTAAGCCTTGTGCAATCCATTGAAGGATATAAGGAAAAAAGGCTGAGAGGGAGCAACAACGGGGTAGATGTAATACAACAACAATAAAAATTAAGTTAAAAAGAAAAAAAGACTGAGGAAGACGCTTCCCAAATGAGGAAAGAATCCGCTGGACCATAAACTCTGCCTGAATTGCTGGAGGAATTTGGGTTTAAGAATATCAACTCTCGCCTGAATTTCCAGACTGACGGCCCACCTTGCTGGTTGCAGGCGTGCCAGGCCGCATTCATGGCAGGAGCCACTTTCTTAAAAGAAATGTCTTTCTCTGTCTGTCCTGCTGGTTCTGTTTCTTCGGAGAACCATGGCTAGGATGGACTCTGAGGGGTTCTAAGCTAGAATGTGGTCCCCACGGAGAGTGCGCTGGGGCCTGGGGTCTGGGGTCTGCCCCCACAACCTGCACAGTGAGCCCCGTTCACTGCCCCTCTCCCTGTCACAAACAGCCGTCCTTGGCATTGCCAAAGGCTGAAGGTGCAGATATACGTGTGGTCTACGAACCCCCAGGCCTAGAGGAGGGCACAGAATTCTGGGGTCCCGGGGACTGAAGTGTGGGCTAGAAGAGGAAACGGGGGAGACAGATGGACAGACACATCCTCCTGGCCTCCTGGGCTCCTGGTCCTACAATGAGTGGCATGTGGAGGAAGATGGGGAAAGAACCTGCAGAACGGGAAGCTCGGGGGTGTCGCTGGCCTGGGCCCACCGTGGCCTCCTGTAAGGCCGGCAGGCACGCCGCTCCCTGCACCCCTTGGGCAGGCAGCTTTCCCTTTTGTCCAGAAATCCAGGTTTTCCATGGCTGATGTTGCCGGCAACCAATTACATTTAACTGCACAGCATCGTGCAGGCTGAAGGGGGTTCTGGAGAGCTGAGCTTTCTTGCCTCTGGACCCGAGTCCCGGTTTACGAGTGCGAGGACTTGGTGAAAGCATATTGAACTGCCTGCATAGGACATGTGCATTTTTCTGTATGTCATACTTCAACAAAAAGGCTTTATTAAAATAAGACAAGGTCAAGCCCTGGCTGGTAGCACAGTGGT
Organism: Noctilio leporinus; assembly: GCA_004026585.1. Taxonomy (NCBI): domain Eukaryota; kingdom Metazoa; phylum Chordata; class Mammalia; order Chiroptera; family Noctilionidae; genus Noctilio; species Noctilio leporinus. The sequence goes on along the minus strand of PVIW01000272.1, from coordinate 241,508 downwards.
TAAGGCACCGGCCTGTGAACCCAAAGGTCGCAGGTTCGATTCCCCAGCCAGGGCACATAACCAGGTTGCAAACCAGGTCTCCAGCCAGGTCTGTGGCTGGAGGCAGGTGAAAGGCAACCATACATTGATGTCTCTCTCCCTCTCTGCCTCTCTCCCTTCCCCTCTTTCTAAAAATAATGAAATAAAATCTTTTAAAAATAAACAAATAAATAAAAATAAAATAAAATAAGACAAGGTCGCACCCAGGGTCATAGAGGCGAGGTTCAGCCCAGGACCCGCAGTTATTTGGTGGGGCAGGATCTAGATGCACGCCAGGAGGTTGGGATCCATTTCCTCTGCAGTTTAGGACTCCTGGGTGCGTGGGAGCGTAAGCTATTGAAAGATGCCATTTAGGAGCTTCTGGGGGTGCTTCCTGGAGGAGGCGGCTCTCTCCCGCTAAATGGCAGAGATGGGCCTGGAACCCACCCTGCCCAGTAGGCGCCGGCCCGTTCCTATTTCTTTCGCCACACTGCCCCCTGCTGGCCGGGGCTCACTGTGGTTTTTCCAGGTCTCGCGAGCCGTAGTGCCCCCTGGGGGCAATTTTGGGGAATAAATTCAAGGCACGGGCGTTCTCTGGGCAAGGCAGGATTTTGAGTGGGTTTGCAGAGAATGAGCGTCAGTTTGTCCCCTGTCTCTGTGGGTCGTTTTCTGTTTTGTTTATTCCTTTGTAGTAAGAACACTTAATGTAAGATCTATCCTCTTGGGAAATTTTAAGTTTATAACATAGTATTGTGAGTAGTTATATAATTTTTGAAAATGATTTTGATTTATTTTTAGAAAGAGGAGACGGGAGAGAGAAACAGAGAAAAACATCCATGTGTAGTTGCCTCTCGCACGCCCCCATTCAGGGACCAGGCCTGCCACCCAGGCATGTGCCCTGACTGGGAATCAAACTGGCGACCCTTTGGTTCACAGGCCAGCACTCAGTCCACTGAGCCACACCAGCCAGGGCTACTTTTTATTATGTCACAAATATGGTATTAGTTAACTATTTATTTGCCTTCTGTCTATGCTCAGCATCAGAGTGTGGCAGGTATACACACCCCCAGTATCTGGAATAGCGCATTGCAGATAGTAGGTGCCCCAAACCACTGAAGCACTTGAGCAAGCGAGTACTTGAGCTTCAGGTGTCTTTTCCAAACACTGGAGACTTGGCCTCTGGTCTGGGCTGGCAGCCTGCGTGGGAGTCCTCCTCTGCGTCCCCTTCCCCGGGCTCCCCAATTTCCGTGGAAGACACCCTCCTGTCTTCACTGACCGTTTGTACCCTCACTTCCACTCCCCACCTCCAGGCTAAAGAACAAGGGGGCACTGCCTCGTTCCGTGCATCTCAGAACCGCGTCCTGACTGGGTTGCGCTCGGTGCAGGTGGACCAGGGCCCAGGGCAGCACCTGGCCAGAGGATCAAAGCTGGATTGGAAAATGCTTTGCAAACCCTGAGGCCGCAGCCCCCACAGGGCTGGTCACCGTTACCATGGCAGTTAATGCTCTTTGTGTGGTTTGCAGAAAAGGCCCCAGCAGCCGCGCCTAAATATTCGTCACCAGGCCCTTTCTGCTGCCCTGCCCAGGCTCTGCAGGAGCCTGAGGAACGGGGGCCAGAGGAGGCCAGATGGAAAATTACCCACTGGCTGCGCTGGTCAGAGTCACAAGGGGCTCAGCCCCTCCTGGAACCTGTCCCTCTCCTCCCCCCTCCTCTTCCCGAGCCCCTCTAGGCTCTGGCAGCTCCAGGGAGGTGGGGGGAGCGGCTGCATGTGGCATCTCAGCTCCTCTTGTTTATTTATTCACTCACTGTGTGGAATATGACACTCAGCCTTGCCTGGGTACGTGGGGACACAAGGGTGATCCTGGGGGGTTGCTATTCGCCCCCTAGACAGACAGGCAGGTTTTTCCATGACAGGCGCACGCCTGCTCTATCAACTCAGCGGTCTCCTGGTCAAAGCCAAGGGCTTTGTTTGTTGGATTCTTCATTTACAGGCCTAGTGCCGCATACTGACAGTCTGTTGCAGGAACCCACCCCAAGCTGCTAGATTACCAAGAAGGATTGAAGGCAAATAGAAGGCGACCCTATGTGTTTACAAACCTAATTTGCTAGCAGGGAGGATGACAGTGTCACCGCTTAAAATACAAACATAGCAGCACTGGGCTGTGGCTGTTGCCTTCTTTCCCTAAAAATTCTTGCCACTAGCTTTCTTTGTTATTTCAAAATGACACTCCTCGGTTGTGAGAAGATAGTCTGATGGGCTGTGCCCTGCGTGCTGTCTGCTGAGGTAGTGGCAGGGGCAGGTGCGGGGAAACCAGCTGGCAGGGCAGGTTTGAGGGGCAAAATCAGGAGTCACTCGTCAGCTTCCTTGCTCCCTCCCTGTCCCAGACGCTGGTTGGGTACATCTGATAGCGCCCACACTAACGCACAGGGTCCTTTCAGGCTGGTTTTAATCCCTGCCTTGACCTCCAGGCTCTAGCCTGGCTTCCCAACTCCCCCAGGCAGCCCAGGGCTGCAGTCAGGTTGGAGCACACCTGCAGCCCAAGGCTTCTTGGCTGTAAAACCCTTGACGTGTGACCCATGAATCTCTGGGCTGCCATCCCCTCCTGCACCAGCTCCTACCTTTCAGGATGACCAGCCTTTGGACCAGCGCCAAGCTCCATTGACTGCCTGCTTCTGCATAAGCCACTGATCCAATCAATGTGTTGTACCCACCGTTCCTGCCTCAGTGGGTCCTGGCCCCCAGGGTGGACCTCCTTTGGGGCCTGGTATGGATTCTTCAGAAGGGACCCTGGGGCAGAACCAACACTTGGGTGCCTGTCATTTCAGCATGTAACACCTGAGAGTGACAGTATTTGTGCCCCTCTCTCTGAAAAAATGTGTTCCAGGGTAAGGGTGCTTGCTGGCACAGGACCCCCGACAGTCAGCAGCCAGCAAGTGTCGAGGGGCATTTTACAGCCATCAGACTATGGACTCTGAGCCAATCCTGGAGTCCAGTCCTGTCCTGACACTCACCAGCTACACGGGCCTGGGTGGGAAACCTCTCCATGCCTCTGTTTCCTCATTTATTAGAACAGGATAACAGTAATATAGTAACAGTAATATAGCCTGTGGTCAAGTGAGCCATTATATGTGTAAAGAGCTCAGAACCGCACAGCATCCAGTAGGTGCCGTATGTTTGCTGTTACCAGTGAGCAAATGCATAAAGCTAACTGCATACACGCTGTCCCAGCTTGGGCTGGAATTGCCTGAGTGGGTCTTTCAGACGTTTATTCAGTCCTTGAATCTTGGTTGAGTGTCATCGTGAGCCAGGTACTGAGTGAGGTGCAGGGGTAGCGAGTTGACTATGATGAACTTGGCTTGCAGGTGACTCAGAGGGTGGGGAGAATGGGGGGTGAGCAGAGCTTCTGGGATTGATTACGTGAATAGTGATGGGGCAGCTGAGGTGAGGCAGGGGAGGCAGAGAGGGTCCTGCCTGGGGTGGGCGGAAGGGGCAGCAGGCTGGGGTGACACCGAGCTGGGTCTTGCGGAGACGTGTGGACAGACTCCTGGAGATATAGCACAGGTTGGACTCAGACACTTTCTTTTCTTTTAATGATCATAATAGAAAAGGACCACAACAGCTACAGTACCACCAAAGACTCAACGATTCCACAGCCACGTTTTTACATCCACAAAAGTTAGGTTCTTGCGATCACATGGAAACCCTCCGTTAAGAAATCGCCTTTCTCACTGTCGTCAAAGTTAGTGACCGCATCTGAACCACAGGCTTGAGTAGCAAAGCTCTGGGAATAATTAAAATACTTTTTTTATTCAGTAAATGACGTACAAGTTGATTATGAAAACGTTAGTAAAGCACAGGACCATTTCCGATTCTCCGAAAAGACTGGTATCCAGAGAGGGCCAGTTACAAGAATAAGTTTTCTGTAAAACTGTAGAGAGTAGAAAGAGTGTTAGCGGGCGTTCAACTGGGGGACGTGGCAGGGGGCGGGGGGCAAGGGTCAGGCAGGTGAGTTGGAGGTTTCATCAGTGCGCCCCCCACCCCGGGCTCTGCTCCCCGAGGCATTAGCGGTTGGCCAGGACCCTCAGCGTCCCAGAGGTGCTCAGTTACGGGGTGGGGCCACGCGGGACCAGTGCAGACACACACACCCACTTTGTAGGGTTCTCTCCATCCAGACTGAGACGCCCCTTGAAAGTCAAAGACTGTGGCAATGCGGTCGCTGGGGAAATCAAGTCACGGGGATTTCAGCGACGTCTGGGTGCCCATCTCTGCCCTCTGCCCTGACTGCTTGAGTACCAGGCCCCGGCCAGGGCGGTTGCTTGGTTCTGAAAAGCTTTGATTGATTCCATGACTCACAAATGGGGAAGCCGACCTTCGGGAAAAGCCGTCATTTTGGCATCAGCGATGGTACCGCCCGTGCTGGGCTTCCTGACCGCGGCCCTGCCGGTGTTCGGGGCCAGAGAACTCTTTGTCGTGAGGGCTGTTCAACTCACTCGCTGTCCGTAGGACCATCCCCTCCTCTGCAAGCTGTGAAAACCAGAACTGTCTCCAGACGTTACAGAGGTCCCCTGGGGGGTGAAATTGTCCAGTTGAGAAGCAGTGGCCCAGTGGTTCGGAAACTGCAGACAGTTGCTGCCCACCCTTACCTGGCGATCCCCCCAAACCTCTCGGAGACTCAGTTTCCTCAGGTGTAAAAAGCTGGAAGTCCCCCGCCCCCAACCTGCCGCACCTGCCAGTTTACCGAGCCCTGGTCAGAATTTGGGACAACGCCTTGCACGGTCCATGCGCTGATGCTCCAATGACCATGGTGGGGAAGAGGGCTAACGGGACGGACACGGGGCCACTGGCTGCTGGGACGTGGGTCTGAGCCTCCGTGGAGATGGGGTGGTCCGGGAGGTGCAGGTCAGCCGCGTACACCGCCCACCCACCTGTGCAGCTGGTCAGGGGCTTTCTCTGCCTTTACATGTATCCTGATCAGACTTACGTTTCCAAGTTCAAGAGCGGAACCGACCATTCCGTGTCGCTCCTGCTGACTAGTGTCTTCTGCCTCTGGGGCAGTCCTTCCCTCTTCAGTCTCTAGGGTTTGCATTGCTTTTTCCCCTGCCCCCCACCCCGTACCCCAAAAGGGAAAGGACATGCTGAAGGCCCCGTTGGGACCACCTGGCCTTCACTTCATACTGGTCACCTGGGTTCCTCAGGGCAGATTCCTGTTCTGCTCAGAGACCACGGACTCCGTTCCTCTGGGCTCGGAGGCTCGGTTCACCCATCCTCTCCTCCATCCCTGTCACTGAATGACCCGGGTCAGGGGTCCATGGAGAAGGTGTGGCCGGCGAGGAAGGGCAGGTGAACACGGGACAGACGGGCTCCCGCTGCTCCGTGTGGCCCCTGAGCACAGCCCCCCGGGTGTCCTGTCACAGCAGCCCAGCCCACTTGCTCTGGGGACAAAGGGGCTTTGCCAAGACATGGCAAAGGGGTCAGATGGCAGCTGGCCGAGAACATGACACCCATCCCAGGGCTGGGGTTGGACACCCGGGGCCACCCCTTGCTTCCCATTGAATGTCCAGCACACCTCGTCGGCTCTCCACTGACTCACCGTGTGGCCCCAGCTGCCCTCCCCAGACTGAAAAGTCCTGACTAGAAGCTCTCTAAGGTGGCTACCAGCTCTGGGACCAATAAACGTGTGTGCGCCACCGCCTGGCCTTCCCAGGGTCCAAACAGACCCGTCCTGGAACAGACCAGTCCAGGGGGCTCCCCAGAGGGAGGTAGCTGCTGGCAACTGTAGCCGGGTGGCCATCACAGCTACTTAGCGTGGGTTCTTGGGCACACAGCCTGGCCTCGGTTTCTCAAAAGAAAAGTGAAACGATCATAATAAATGTACATTCCTCCGCGTACACCCCTCACTCCGGCCCTCGGGGGAAGGTGGCTGGAGAAGCAATGGGTGCAAGGAAGAGGCAGGATGAACGGCAGCAAGGAGCATGGCTATTAGTGACATCACCACTCACCGGGAGGAAGGTCATGCTTGCCTGGCAGAAGTCAGGCGTCAGGGGGCTGAGCCTCTTCGGCTCCAGGGAGGGGGTCCAGCGTATGCTGGTGGTCTGCTGGGTGTCCCAGCCTTCCATTTGGAATAGCGGGAAGACGTCCAGCCAGGTGCCACCAGCCTGGGATCCTGGACGATGCCGGAAAGCAGATGTAATTCTCTCTCCCTGGATGGGTAGAGTCTCAGGGGAGCCTCACTTGCCTCTTGACCTTGATCTCATGGAATAGGGCAGGGGCAGCTGTGGCCGAGCAGAAGCCAGCAGCGCAGTCACCTGGCCCAGGTCCCAACAGGACGTAGCATCCCACCAGGACTAGCAGGTCCTCGGCCTCTCCAAGCTCTGGGGCCAGGACTTGACCTCATGAAGATGCCTCTCTGTTCAGCAAAATGTGCCCCACATGCGAACGAGCGCCGGAACATGAAAAATGGAGTCAAAGTGCGCATGGAGAACATTCCAGAAAATGCCGGACCCCTTCCCGGAGGGGCCGCCCCGAAGGGTCCCGCCGCTCCTTCTCAGCTCTGGTTCCTCAGGTCAAGGCAGGCTGCAGGGTCACCTCACCCTGGAGACGCCAGAATGGGAGCCCCAGCCTGGCGAGGGTCCGAGAGAGGAGCACCTGCCCCTGCTTGGGGAGCCCTGGGGCTCAGTGGGAAGCCGCAGCCCCAGCTGGAGCCCGACCTGCAGCACAAACTGTCCCACAAGCCTCTGCAATTCTGGCTGCACCTGTCTCCCTCTGTGGGGTCCCTCTGTGGGCCTCCGTCTGCATGTGTCCTGAGATGGCTGGTCTCCGGGGACTGCTCTGGCCATCCAAAGAAAACTGTGATTGTGCCCAACTCTAAAAAGGGGGGCAGGCAGGCCACAAGGATCAGCACCCTGAAGCCTGGGCAGAGGGAGAGTGACGGGGTGTGTGTGTGTGTGTGAGCATACCCCTTCCCAAGCATAGAGACTTGTACCTACGGAAGCCAGAGCTGACCCAGGCCACACCACGATGTGGAACCTCTACAAAGAACCTCGGTAGACTCAGGGACTGGTTTAACTGGGCCCCGGAGGCTCCACCCAGCCACCCAAGGCAGCCTGGTGTTGCAGAAAGAGCCTGGCTTCCAAGCTAGACGGTCCAGACTCAAATCCCAGCTCGTGCTGTGCAGTGCCAGGCAACTTACTCCACTGCTCGGGGCCTCTGGTTCCTTACCTGTGGATCGGAGCAATGATGCTGGGAGGGAACTGTAAGCATTGAACATGAGCAAGTCGGGCTGGGGAGGAGCCTGGGTGCAAGCCAAACAACGGTGTGGCATCTCGTTTGGTTCTTTACCAAAGCTTCTGGACAGAACCCCAACTCAGACAGGAGGGGCTGCGCATCGTACTCAGGCTAGAAATTTCCCACTGGCCTCTATCCTCATTGTTGTTTGAGTAACTGGTGGGAAAAGTCGGTAATGAAACCAGAGGAGGTTGAGACAGTGACCCTGGGCAAGTCGCTATCATCTCTGTGATTCGCAGTTTGGACAAGGCAGCCCCTAAAGCTCCTGACTGCTCAGGGCCTCGATACTGAAAAGAGATAAAGGCATTACGTCGGGAAGAAAACCTTCCCGAGGCAGACCCTGTGCCCGGGGAACCCCAGCTCCAAGGGTTGACTGGGAGGCTAGAGTCCCCCCTCCATCCTTCTCTCCCCACATCATGGGACACAACTTCCTCCCCAGCACCATCTCCACCAGCCTTTGCAAGAACAGGGCGCTGCCACCTGCCTCCTGCAGGGCTGCAGGCTCCCCTGGTGTCCCAAGATGAAGAACCAGGGCATGTGGGCGGGAGTGACCTCCAGGAAGCCGCCAAGCATTAGTGGCCTTGTCTCTGAAGCCTGGCTCTGACCGCCCCTCCATGGGCTCTCTAAGAACGACCTTGCTCATGGGCACACACAGGGGCTCAACGGAGTGGCCTGTGCCTGCAGGATGGGCCAGCCAGCCAGCACTATCTCCAGGCTGGTCCTGCAGGGAGCAGGGCCCCATCGGTGATGCCACAGGCGGCTGGGCAGAAGCTCCCACATCTCGTCTCCATCTCTGCAATGTCATGCCAGCTCTCTGCCCTCTCGGCCTCCCCGGAGGTGGGGCTGGTAACCCTGTGACTGCGGCAGCTCAGGGCCACTACCCAGAGGTGAGTGGCTGCCTCTGGGCCATGACAATGTCCCTTTGCCGTTCATCAGGAACACTTATCTCCCCTGAGACTACGGTGACCAATTCAGCCCTTTTACATACACAAGGGTTTCTTAGCCTTTACAGTTTCTCAACTATGGGGCGAGGGGTGGGGAGGTGGAAGGGGCTTGTGCCCTTTATTTAGTTTTGTACAGCGCAGGGAAAAAGCAAGCAGGCAGCCGTCAGGCCTGTGGGAGAGTGAGCCCCTACTCTGTCGCACAGGGCGTCCTGTGCAGGGACCTTTCCCTAAGGTCAGGAGGAAAATGAGCCCTTTCCCATATGGCGCTCCAGGCGTGTCCCATCATGCTCTGGTACTCACTGGGGACCCCCTGTTTGCCAGGTCCCCAGCCACTGGCTTCTAAGATGCCAGGAACAGACGTGGGCAGGTACATTCACACCTGAAGCAGGCCACACAGCAGCCAAACTGAGTTTACGCTGTGGGTGTCTGACCGCTCTGCCCACCTTGCGCACCATTCGAGACCCTGTGGACACTGTCCCCAAGGGCAGCGGAGGAGGGAGGGCCCTGACGGAGCCAGGACGCGTCCCTTCTGATCCGGCCCCTCCGTGGACGTGCCCGGTGACTACAGGCAAACCCCACCCCTCTCCTGCCCGTCCATCCAGTGACTGGCGGACAGAGCCAGACTCATCTCTAAAGGTCTTATTTCTCCGAGATCACAGAGCATCTTCTCAGGGGGTGGCCTGCAAAGTTAAACACAGGCAGAATGCATTTTTAAAGGTGGCTTCTCCGCTTGTTAAAAAGAAGAGAAACCAAGTGTTGCCGGTTCGATTCCCCAGTCAGGGCACAGAACCAGGTCTCCAGCCAGGTCTCCAGCCAGGTCCCCAGTTGGAGGCAGGTGAAAGGCAACATCCAATGATGTTTCTCTCTCTTTCTCCCTCCTTCCCTTCCCCTCTCTCTAAAAATAATGAATAAAATGTAAAAGAAGAAGACAAAGTCCACCCAGCAAATGAAAACCGCCACCCCAAAATCCCACCGTGTCACTTGGTCATGCCCCCATCCTGGGGTTTTCTGATGCTTTTGGGTCTCAGAAGGGGGCAGGTATCTGGTGACACAGGTGCACTTGCAAGTCGAATGAGGAATGTTCTATAGTCTTTCCATGACCACCCCCTATATTCCTGGGGGCTTGAGACTGGGGTGGGAACACTCTTGTGCTGAGGGGGCTCCTGCTCAACACCTCCCACATCGGCTGCGACAAGTCTGTGTGAACACAAGCCACCTAAGTGATTATTTACCGCCAGCCTGCGACCGCCCAACTATGTCTGTGCTTTGAACCTACTTGGCTGTTTCCTCCAGTCTCTTGTTCTTGGAAAGCGGTTTCAAGGATCCCCACTCTGCTCCTTGAAGGCCTTGCCCAACCTGGCTTTGGGGGTCAGGAGCGCACGTTCCCATGTTTTCCGGATCCGCTTTGACCCCAGCACGGAAAAGTAAACTCAGGACCTCGTGGGGAAATTCCATGCTCACCGCCCCTGGAGAGGCCGCGGTGGGGTCGCAGCTCCGGGCTCTGCAGCGGGGGCGCCGCCAGGTGCCAGCAGCCACGGCGCCCTGTCCCAAGCCTGGCCTCTGTGTGCCGGGGGCCGGCGGAGCCTCGCCTCAGAAGGTGAAGGCGTACACCACCCCCACCACCACTATGTTCCCCAGCGTCGCTATGATGGCGATCCACAGCAAGACGGCGTCATTGGAGGACCGCGGAGGCTCCTCCGGCTGGCCGTGGCCGTTGGAGGCCGCGTGGATGTTGGTGGAGGAGTTGAAGAGGGAGTACTCAGCGCCAAAGTCCTCGTTGGGCGAGTCCATGAAGGCTCCTCCCATCATGGGCAGCTGCGAAGAAGGAGAGGGAGAGTGAACGGGTGGAGGGGGGCACGCCGGGGGCTTGGGGAGAAGTGCCCCCCCTGCCCCCCTAGGGACGCGTGCCTGGCCAAGCCACTCCATGCAAGGAAACAACATCTAGCAGGGTTTTGCCTTTGCCTTTAGCGCGGGCAGAATATAATTTAATCTGTAAACATTAGTATCCTCAGACCTGCTGGAGGCAGACGCTGCCCCGGGCAGCTCAGGATCTCCTGCGACCGCTGGTTGGCAGCAGGCCCCTTGGAGGCAGCATGGCTGCTCAATGCCGGCGCTGTCTTCTGACTCAAGGAATACTTGCTCCGCTTAGAGCATTGAGGAAATACAGAAGATGAAGAAAAAAAGGAGGATCCTAATCCCACCGCTTTGGGACAATCACTGCTAATGTTTTGGTATTTTTCTTCCCAAACTCTTCCCTGCCCACACGTGTGTGAAAAAGAGAGAGAAACAGAGAACACATTTAAAGATGTGCATTTATATTTCTGTATAAAAAGGGCACCCAAATAGCCCTCTCCCAGTTGTATAATACTTTTTCATCAACGCAAGTTATAATCTAACTCTCTCCCTAGGACTAGAGATTCAGGCATTTCGTTTTTTCCTCTCCTGTCAATAATGCACGGACGAAGGTCTTGTGCCGGCACGTGGGTGTGCATACATGCTTGCACAACATTGCTACTTATTGGGCAGACTCCTGGACACGCGACCTCTGAGCCAATGGCAGGGACATTTCAGAGCTGCAGGTGCCCGGGGCCGGGCTCCCCAGGAGACAGTCCAGCTCCCAATGCCCACATGCAGAGAACATGAACCAAAAGGTCAGCCCTGACGCCACTGTGTGGACACGGGGAAGAGGTCATCAGGAGCTGACTCGTGGTCAGAATGAAGGCGGAAGCCCCTGGGAAAAGGCTGTGGGAGAAGCATCTGGAAGGCCCCTCGGAAGGGCCCGTCGGCCGGCCCCGTCACTGTGAAGCCACTTTTGGAGATGTGGTCCAGGGACACCTGGGCATTATCACACTTGCAGGCAGGTGTAATCACTGGTCCCTGAGGATGGGGCAGATCTGGGGATACAACCCCTAACATCAAACCCTGGAAAGGCAATCATGCAGAGAACCTGCCGCCCAAAGATGCAGAACAAGAAAACAAGTCTCCTGCTGCATTAGGCCAATCAGAATGGCACGGGGTGGGGGCAGGGGGGCCTCGTTGCCCCATCAGATTCTGTCCAGATCAGAAACCATCTGCTGGCTTGTTGAAGAGGGGACACGAGGGCATGGTGGGCCCATGGCTGAAGTTCAAGGTCCGTGTTTCCTATAAAGGCCGCGCTTCCTGCCCATGAGTCCCAGGAAGGCGGGGACCATCCTTTGGCCACAGTATCCCCAGTGCCTAGAGCAGTGCAGACACAAAAACAGGATTTGGTGAATAAAATGAACTCCAGGAACCTCAGCCAAAAATCCTGCGGGCATGGTGAGAGTTGGTCCCAGAGCCAACATGTCCCCACGATGTGACCTAGGGCCACTTCTTAACCTCTCTCAGGCTCAGGTTTCTCATTTTACTTTTTTTTTTTTTTCCCGAATGTTAAAGACTTTATTTGTTTATTTATTTTTAGGGAGAGGAGAAGGGAGGGAGAAAGAGAGGGAGAGAAACATCCATGCGTGGTTGCCTCTCACATACCCACAACTGGGGACCTGGCCTGCAACCCAGACATGTGCCCTGACTGGGAATCGAACCTGCAACTCTGGTTCACAAGCTGGCACTCAATCCACTGAACCACACCAGCCAGGACTGAGGTTTTTCATTTCAGAGTGGGGAAATCAACATCAACTGCCTCATAGATGGCAGCAGTTTCACTGTGTGGGAAAGGCTTTCCAGGGGGAAAGGCAAGTCACAGAATGAACTCAGCTACCACACCTGAAGCCAAAAACACACCTACAAAATCATACTACACGTTACCCATGGGCCCACACACACGGAAGGGAAAGCCAGGTTCACGACAGCAGCTGCCCCTGAGAAATGGGGGCATGAGGGACAAAGGAGATTGATTTTGTCTGTAATTGTTTATTATAAGAAAAGATCAGCAAACATGCTTGAGTATTTTCTTTTTAAAGGTCTGTTCTGGTCAGTGGGCATATGTCTATTACTTTTTTTTTTTTTTTATGTATTCTTTTTTAAAAATATTTTATTCATTACTTTCAAAGAGAAGGGCCAGGAGGGGGTAGAGAGGGAGAGACACGTCAGTGTATGGTTGCCTTTCACCTGCCTCCAGCTATGGACCTGGCTGGAGACCTGGCTTGCAACCTGGTTATGTGCCCTGGCTGGGAATCGAACTAGCAACCTTTGGGTTCACAGGTTAGCACCAATTCACTGAGCCACACCAGCCAGGGACTTTTTGGTAGTTTAACATTTTATAACCTAAAAAACAAGTCCTTGAACACTGGAGTGCGGCACGTGAGGTGGGTATGGTCACCACGGCCAGACCGGCTGCTCTGCAGAGCCGAGAAGGACCCCAGCATGCAACCTCAGTGTCGGGGTTGAAAGCTGTGCAGCTGTTGTGTGCATGGGGTGCCCCACCCTGCGCCCCACAAAAGAGCTTCTTGGAGGAAGGAGATGGCCTCCCGGTCCCCATCTGCTCCTGCTGAGGAGGCAGAGGTTACATAAATCTCCCCAAAGCTGGGCCTCTCCTGAGAATGGGACAGAAAAGCCTCTCAAAACGAAATCTTAACCAGACGCAGCTCAGGCACTTTCCCGAGCAATGCCCGCCCTTCAGAGGAGGGGAAGCCACCAAGGATGGGCCTTTGTAGACGGTGGAAGGTCCTCAAGGCGGCCTTGCAGCCATAGTGGGTGCCTACCCCACCCTTCGGAGGCCGCCCACAGGGGCCCCCTGGCACCTTGGCAGCCTGGCCACACGACAAGAAAGCCTGGGTTGTAAAGGAAAATTTGTATGGGAGTAAAAACGTTCACATTGTTCTCCATCTCCTTGGGGCCAGAAGACCGGAGTTCAGGCCCTGCTGGATCCCTGCCTCCCTCCCTGAACCCCACTCACTGGGGAGTGACTGTCAAGGTCAAGACCAGTCTCAGAAGTCCTTGCCAGATACGAAGAAGGCAGTAGTCAGTTGTAAGTGGCCTTAAGGTGACAGCAGACAGTTACAGATGGCCTAAAGTGGGAGCCGGAGGTGAGGACTGTCACATAAGCCCTTAGATGACATTCACAGAGGGGAAAAAACCAGAAACGAAACCGGACACCCAGTTAAATCTGAATTTCAGATAAACAACAACAAAAACTATTTTTTAAAAGTCTAAGTCTATTCCAAATATGGCTTTGGACACAGCCATAGTCAAAATCGATGCCTTTTCTAAAAAATGATCTGACATTCAAGTTTAGCTGAGTGTCCTGTATTTTTATTGGCTGAAACTATGTGCGTACGATCTGAGAAAGGGCTGCAGTTTCAGACTTTGTTCCAGGGGCCACGCCCTCAGCTCTGTCGGGTTGGCGGAGCGCGCCACCTGCGGCCTGGGCTCTCTGGGTGACCTAGTTCATCGGAACATCCCAGGGCTGCCTCCAGCCAGCCTGCAAATGTGACGAGATAATTCCTCTGATCGCTGAATTCTCGCGGGATCTCCATGATCCCAATACAACGGCTGGAGGGGTTCAAAGTGCCATCTACCCCTTCATTACTCATTCGACAAGCTCTGAAGACCCACTCTGCTCTGGAAGGCGGCAGACAGACACGATGCCCAGCATAACCCGTGGCCTCTGACCTCTGACCTCTGACCTCGAAGGACGCTATATGGAAAAGGAATGCGGACTCAAGCACAGTCATAAAACATGGCATTACATGCACTTTAACAGAGATAAGGACAAAGCATGGGGGTGTCACGCATATAGCAGGGTGGGTTGGTGTTTTTCCTGGGCTGGAGAGTCAGGCAGAAGGCTGGGCTCCCTGCTGTTTCCTTCTGGCTGTATGATGCGGGCAAGTGACTGACTCACTCCGGGCCTCAGTTTCCCTATTTATAGAGAGGATAATAGGGAGGACCACCCATGAGGGGGCTGTGGAAATGAAGCGTGCTCTCAAGTATGAAATATGGCACTGGCTGCAGTACTCAACCCTCGTGAGCCGTGACACCTGACTCGCTGTCATCGCTGGGTGGCCCCAGAGAGCTGACCAGCCTGCTGTCCTCTCAAGGCGTCACCCTAGTGCAGTGCTTTTGGTTTTCTCCATTTTCCACTTTTGGATCTCATTAATCTTAAGTGACTTCCGTTGGAAGCATTAGAAAAGAAACAGGAAGCTCACAGAAGATAAAAGGCGACTTCCAGGCAGTGTGTCCTGAAGGTGGGGGCCAAAGACACTCGCAGGGGTGGGGGGAGAGAAAGGTGCCTGAGCTGTCACCTCCCACCTGTGCCATCTCACTAAAAGGGCACAGATGCCTAGGAGGCCCAGAGGAGATCCTGCAGCACGCTGGCCAGGCCCTGACCGGGGAGGGGGCAGCCACTGGCCGAGAACGGGGAGAGACCCCCAGGAGCACGTGCCGTCCTGGCTGCAGGCCCTGTGGAGCCTGCTGGACAGGCCGCTGCTGGGTCTGCTTCCTGTCTAAACAAGGATGGTTTCAGCCCAGACCCAGGGGATCCTTAGGACAAAGTTAAAACAATGAAAAGAAGACTTTCAGGGCCTGCCAAGTCGGAGCAAGCCCACTATGAGTACAGCCAGGATTTCTGACCCTGCACAGTGGAGGGCCCAAGACTCGGTCCAGAGGGCAGTAGGTAGCCGATGGGCTGGAGGGAGGAGAAACAGATGGGCCAGGAGCACAGTGGGTTCTCCCTCCTTATTTCCCAGCTCCCACAGCAAATGCCCTAGGAAAAACCCTCTCTCTCTAGACACAGGACTGAGAAGAGCAGCTGCTGGGGCTGGAGAATTTAGGGAGAAACCCAAATTTCTTTTCTTTTTCTCTTTTTCCTCTCCTGCCCCACCCCATGGACAGCTTCAGTTGCTGATCTGTGCTTCTATGGCAGAGATGGTGGCAGCTGGGACCCAAGAACCCTAACTCTAACCCTAACCCTAACCCCAACCCTAACCCTAACCCCAACCCTAATCCCAACTCTAACCCCAACCCTAACCCCAACCCTAACCCCAACCCTAACCCTAACCCCAACCCTAACCCCAACCCTAACCCCAACCCTAACCCTAACCCCAACCCTAACCCCAACCCCAACCCTACCCTAACTCTTCTCTCTGGCCAGAGGAACAGGAAAGGGGCCCAGTGGTTGGCAGTGTATGTGGGGGGGGATTCCCTTGCCTTTTCTTTCTCCTTTCTCTCCTGTCTTGCTCAGCAGGCGTGTGGCTGTGCAGAGTTATGCCCCAGGCAACACAGGACAATCAAGTTAACAGAAAACTGAATTTCTAGCCAGAGGGTTAGGAAAGAAGGAATCAAAGGGTGTCTGGGGGAGAATGTTGGTAAAGGGGATCCCCTATTCTGTGCACGGGCTTATTCCAAGCTGTTTGTGCACAGAAACTACCCAAAGATATGCAGTGAAGGAGCTGAGAATAGAACTAAGACGAAACCCCACCCTGGTCTGGGCACACCCCCAGGAAGTGGAGGTGCCACGCAGACCCAAATAGCCTCACCAAGCCTTTCCAGTCAGAGCTCACATTGGGACTATGGTAGGAAGCACAGAGCCAAAAATATCCTGAGAAAAGAAATCTCCAAATGCTTTCCCTGACAAATTCTACCAGAAATATGAGGAAGGTGAGTACCAATTCTCCCCAGTGAACACTCTCTTTTGGCCAAAGGGCATGTGGCTCATGGGCTGATGGCCCAACTCTGGCTACAGGTCCAGGGGGCCATTTCAGCAAACCCTCCCAGCTTAGGACAAAAGGTAACTTCTGTCTCTAGAGCAGAGCTCTAGGGCATGGAATATTGAGTGGAAGCAAGTTGATATCTTGCTCCCTTAATGTCCTCATGTGAGGCCTTTGGAAAGTGCTGGAAGAAAGGCAAGCGGGCACAGGTGTGATGACACGGCACAGGTGTGATGACACAGACTCCCAGGCTGTAAAAATAAGGCTTGGTATGGGTTGTGCTGGGAAGAACGACCCCCCACATAAAGCAAGAACCATCCCCTCTAAAACGATACACATTGAAGTCCTGAAAGATCTGAAAGGCAGCATCTCACGGAGCCCAGATCAAATCCATCCACTGTCTTCAACTCCATCACATGAATAATTGCTGAAAGTCACGGTCAGATGTCAGGCTCTGGGCCTACGCCTCGAGGCCAGTGGAAGAGACTGAGGTCTTCAGAAGCTGCCCTGCCCGCCCAGACCGGCTGCCCCAGCTCCATGCAGCCCTCTCATGCTCCTGCTTCATGTCCACACTGCGCCTGCCCTGGCTGGTCAAAGTGTCTCGACAGGAGGTGGCTTTTCTCCGTCTTACCAGTAGTAAAACTGAGGCTAAACATTTCCAAAGTCCCAGAGCCTGAATTCAAACCACCCAAGGACAGACTTTGCGGCAGTCCGCAGGATTATGCTAGGGAATTGACAGTCTCCGCCACATCCCCGTACTCAACCCCTGACACACCTATGTGATAAAGGTGATGAGGTACCAAAGAATGGAAACCTACAGAAGCCTGATGCATAGGCTTTGGCCGACAAATGCCATATTCTGCAGGCCATGTGGCCACAGGTGCACCTGACCCCATCCACATGCTCGTTCTGAGGGAGGAGGCAGCCAAGGGCCCCAGGCAGACCTGTTGTAGCCCCATTTGGAAGTGGTGTCAGCGGGCAGTCCCCACTTCCTCCTATAAACGCTGAGGCGAACGGTGGGTGCCAGTGCCAGCTGGTTTGGGGGCAGCGGCCGGGCTCCAGGCTTCCGGCATCATTCGTGTGAACGTCACACGTCTGGAAATGAGCCCCTGGGAGCTTCTCATGAGGTCCTCCGAGCCTAGGACACTTTGGGATTATATCCTGCAGAGAACCAGCCTCCAAACTGGGCTATTTGGTGGAGATCCAAGAAAAGAGGCAGTTCAGCCCTTTGCTGAAATTTCACTGCACACCCACGGTGACGCACCTACGTGCGTTTTCCTCCACGTGGGCTGCAGACCATGGCAACATTTGCTGCCTGCCGTCCTCCTTGGCTGATGTTTACACGCTGAAGAGTTTCCTATTAAATGAGCTGTGCAAATGAAGGGCAACGCGAATATTTATTGAGGACCTGCTCTCTGCCAGGCACGGGCTGCCCCCACTTTATGGTCAAATGGGCAGGAGCGCATTTGATCATGAGCAAGCCCATGAGGTGGGTGCCATCCTCATGCTTGCTGGTTAGACCACAGACCCCACAAGTTCCTGCCCGTTGTAAGGGGCGCCTGTGTGCGCCGATACAGAGCTGGACGAAGAGAAGAGACTCTTCCTTCCCTCAAAGAGGGGAAGGTAGGGGTCGCACCTGCAGCCCGCCTCACGCAGCGGACTTCACCACAGGCTCTCCTGCCCTTTCGCCACCTGCGGGGCCTCTGTCCGCACTCAGGCCCTTTCCTGAGCCAACTGAGGGGGATGGGCAGCGATGTCCAGGGACAGGAAGCTCTGGACTGGGGGCTGTAACCTCGTGGTGCGGCCTCATCCTCACCTCAGCCCAGCATGACTCAGGGCTCAGAGATGGGAAGTCATTTCCCTGAGCTTGCACAGCTCACAAGTAACTGATCAGAGATCAACATCCAGGTTTGCCACCTCCTAACCCTACTGTTGCTAGGTGAATGGATGCTTTTCTCCACTGGGTCCCAAACTGATTTTCCTGCAACTGACAGAACTACTACATTGAATTACTATGTATTATAATTATTATAGATAATCATAATTATCTATAGTAAAATTATATTATACTTAATACATCATTATATGTTATGGTGCATTACTTTATATTATGTTACATTTTAGCTATGTAATGACATTACATTATGCTATATATTGTATGACATTGTAATTGTATACTTATGTTACATTATGTGATGATATGTTACATTAATTATAGTTAGCTGTGTACTAATATTACCTTGCAATGTCAGTTATATTATATTACATTATATTCTGGATATGTACTAACATTACACCATAATATGTTATATTACGATTATATTATATCATAGCTAGCTGTGTACTTATAATGCCTTGTAACATTAGTTATATTATATTATATTATAGTTAGGTGTGCACTCACGTTACACTATAGCATATTAGGTTACACTACATTATATTAGAGTTACATTACATTATATGGCAGTTGGCCATGTACTTATAGTACTTTGTTACATTAGTTACATTATATCACATTATTTTATAGTTAGATGTGCACTAATATTACTCTATAGTACATTATGTTATATTACATTATATTACTTGGTTAGCTGTGTACTTATATTATCTTGTTAGGTTTGTTACATCACATTATTTTATAGTTAATTGGGTGCTGATATTACATTATAATATACCATATGTTACGTTACATTACATGGGATCATAGTTAGCTGTGTACTTGCTTATTTTCCTCAGAGACTGCAGGTGCTTTAAGGACAGAAGCTGAATCTAACTTCTCTTTGAATCCCCAGTACCTAGCACACCAACTCACAGAGTAGGTGGTAAGAACATTTTTTTTATTAAAAAGTATGCACAATTACTTCCTGAGCATTGTGTTATTTGATCCACTATATACATACATGGTGGATGAGCTGTATCTATGTTTTGTGGCCAAACATGTTTAGACCCACACAGAACTCAGGAAAATAAGGATATTTTTGGAAAGCCTGAGAACAGAATTAACAGGAACAAGCAAATTCACCACTTTGGACACAGTTACCATAGCAACTTGGCATCACGCAGCGGGTGATGCCTCTAGAGCGTATCACCGTGGATTAGCGATCAGGGAGGAACCCTTGCCACACAGAGGTGGCCCCGTGTTCCGGGAAGGGCCCTGCACAGTGTGTCCGTGGTCCATCCTGAGCAGCCAGGGGTCATCCTTTGTTTTTAGAGGAGGCTGGGTGAGCACCTAAAGGAGGACCAGCCAAGACCAGCTGGGGACACCCCACCTTCCCTGGCTGCACGCCCCTGGGGTGGGCGCAGACCTGCCTCTGTGGCCGGGCTCTGAAATGCTCCCACCGCTGCTGCGTATCAGCCAAACAAACAGGGAACAACTGGGAGTTTTCATGTTCTTCCTCCGGGAACAGTTGACAAAGATTGTCATAAAGTGATGAATTCACTAGCCTATTTGGGGCGATCCAGCAGCAGCAGTGGAACCAAGTGGGGGTCCCTGTGAGCCCGCATCCGCCTAACCCTCCTCCTAATCATACAAAATTTCCTTCCGCTCGAGTGGAGTAACTTCGTGGGGCTTTAGGGGGATGGGTGGGAAATCTGTCCCATTGTTCGCTCATTCTTTGCCTAAAGAAGCATCTACTATATGGCAGGAGGGCTGGGAAAGCCAGAGGGGCAAAGGGAGAAACCACGGGACCTCTATTTGGAGGAAGAGAAAGAAGAGGAAGGGCGGGAGGAGGGGCAGGTGGAGACTAGAATAAATGAAAGAAATGCCATCAGAAGAGAGCGTCCGTGCGTCACTGAGCTCTTGCATCCTACAGCCCAGCCAGCACGGACACCGGCACACCTGCGTCTTCACCGCCCTGCATGGGCCATTTTAAATCTCCCCTCCTATGCAACAAAACCATGTTCAGTGGTAATCACACCATTAAACGAATGACAGTAACGGGAGGGTGGGCTCTCCTTGGAGGTGTGCAGGGGGGACATTTTTAAAAAGCCAGGGTCTCTTCCCTCCCACCAATGAAGCTGCACCCCTCCACAGGGACATAGCACAAGGCAGGGCATGACCTGGAATGCCCAAGGAAGCTCCTGGAAGGCTTCTAGGAGGAGGTGTCCCTTGAGACAGGTCCTGGTAGATGAACAGGAAGTCTTTCAAGCAAAGAGAGGGTAGTTCTATCCAATCCTCGCTGGTACCATGACTTGGGGCCTGGTCAGTAGCAATCTCTTACCTTCCTCCATTGTCTGTGCTCACCTAACTTTCACACCAACATGACGGTTTTGGCCTCCTCTACCTCCCAGGGGTTTCGCGAGCATCAGATGGAAAGATCTTTTCCTTTATGCAATGAAATCCATGGTCTCTCCATGGGCTGACACCCTCTTGGTTCTTCAATTCAGGCTGGAAGGACCCAAGCTGTCATCGTTGACCCTGAGCATTCTACATACAGCAGGTACTCAATAGATGCTCACTGGCTTGTTTGGGCAGAATCAAGTCCACAGGAAGCCTGCCTGTTGAAGAGAGATGGTCTCCAAAGCAAGGCTGGATTCTTCCCAAGAGTATGCAAGGGCCCTCTGAGGACTAACAGGGTGCAGGGCACCCCAGAAAGGACATACTTGACAGCCCCAAAGTGAAGAAAGCACCTCAATGCTCTGTTGAAAAACCCTGGTCCAGTTTCAGCTGGAAAGTTTGAAAGAGGAATCTGGGCCTGTTCAGAGGGTCCAGCAGGGGGTCCATTCAGAGCAGTGGTGCCAGGAGGACCCCACCCTTACCTGCTGGGGAGCAGGTACCAACGAAGAAAAGGCCTCCTTTCCGCTGGGAAGGCCAGTCTGGGTGTCTCAGATGATTAGAGACACACATGGGTGGCCTTCATCTCAATGGCAGCAGCAGGCAGGAAAGAAAGAACTTAGACGAAGGGTTGATACAAAGACCCACTGGTCGTCTTGGCACTTTTGTTTTTGTTTTTCCTGATTAACTGTGATGTTTGTCATGGGGCTGAAGGGATAAGAAGGGGAGCTGGGGTTCAGGCTCTGGCCCCAGGAATGTGCGAGCTCACCCAAGCGCCTTTCCTCACCTGACCCAGGGGGGCGACACCCTGACTGCCAGGCGGTGGGGAGGTTGAGGTGCTGTGCACATAGCAGACGCCGGGCACTCCCTGGGGAAACGCTGCGAGCAGACAGCAGAGCTGCCTGCGAGGGCTCTTGACTTCAACACGCACTGAAGGCCCGCCCGCCAGCCAGCCAGCCAGCCAGAGGCCTTTATCTTCAGGGAGTCTGAGGAACTCCTCATTAAGGAGGGATGTGCTTACCGAGAAAGCAGATGCAGTTTTCGAATAATTGTTCCGTTGAGGATGAGTGAGAAAGCCGTGGAATTATGCTGAGGTGTTTACTTCTTTGAATCTTGCCCCCCCAAAGGAAGGCATTCTCTAGCATACACTGGTTACGTAGTCACTAGCAATTTTTACTTAAAAGAAAATAGTGTTACACACACACACTCACACACACACACACCCCCCATAACTAGCACTGAGCCCGGACGTGCATGTATCCGGCCCCACCAAGTGCACTGTCTCCTGGGGGGTCTCCTTTGTTCACAACCAAGAGCAAGCAGCTCACTGAGTGAACTTATGGCTTGGGATACGGGCAACCACACGCATGTCCCATGGCAACAAATACAACCAAACCCCAACTCCTCCAACAGCGAGAACGTGCAGGACAAGTTGCTGGGCAATCCTGTAGCCCATGTGTGATTTGGTTACCAGGGAGCTGTGTGACCGTAGGCCACTCCATCACCCTCTCTGGGCCTTAACCTCCTCTGCAAAATGGGGCTGAGAACACCTCCCTCCTCGGGTGCTGGGGGGACTTCAGGAGCCGACAGGCATAAAGAGCTGAGCTCAACGCCAGGCTCAGGGCCTGGCACCAGGGGGACAATAATTTGAAAAGCTGCTGTATTTTTTCACGTTATTATTATCGTCGGTGGGAATAGTTGCTGGTGGAAGTGCCTTTATTTTCACTACTTTACGAGGGTGTGTGCCCTGGAAGAAATAGGTTCGAACTGTGGAATTACGAGCGTTCGGTGTTCTTCTGCTCAAGTAGAGCAACTACGTGATGGATTGGGGAGGAGCTGGAGGCCTGGGAAGGGGGACCAGCTTCCCCTCTGCTCACCGCCCCTGCAGACGGCGTCTTAGAGCCTCTGACGTCTGCTTATTACTCTTCGGACAGATGTTTGGTGACTCTCCATGGTGGGCAGGTGCCCAGCAGGTGGGACGAGGGAGGGAGGGCAGAGGCCCCTGACCGAAGTGGAAAACAAGTGAGTGAGGAAGGCGGAGGGAGAAGGGGAAGGTGGAGTCCTGAACTGCCAGTCCCTAGCAAGACAGTGTCGTGGATACAAGCCACCTGCTCAAATAGACTCCACGTATGCTCACGTGCAGGACCAACTCACGCGTGCAACCCTGGAAGTGCCACACCCACAAGGCGCACCAGCCTGGCCCAGTCCACTCAGGGCTCCTGCATCCCGGGGCCCTAGCTGTCCCGCGGGGCGGCTGAGGAGCCTAGGGCTCTGGGGGATGAGGACTTGCCAAGGTCCTACAGTGGATGTCGGGGGCCTGCTCAGACCTGGCTCTGCCACCCCAGTCCTACCTGCCTTCTCTTTTGTGTGGCATCGACTCCATCCCGGCCCCATGTCCTGGGCTTTCAAGGACGGCTGGTCTGGGTCAGCCTGGGCTCCACCTGACATCTCCCAATGACAGTCTGGCACAGGACTGCTTTGAATAGCCCTGCCCTTGAGCATGGGGCCCAGGGTGCCTGGCTGTCGCTCCAGGACGGGACCCTGGCCCCTCGGGGGTGGAAGGAGCCCAGGGGTTGCTGCACCGCCTCCTCAAAGCTCTCTGCCTGTGAGAACATAGTCACGGAAGCACGTCCAGCCTGCCAGCTCACATGCAGACCCCTACCACAACGTCAACCTCGACTGAAAACGGTTCTCCTGACCCCTGCTCTGCTTTCCCATGTCCTCCAGGCAGGTGAGGGACCGGAGCCTTGGAACAGGTCTCCAGCCAGAATGCAGATGATTAAAGGCCCCTGGGAGCACTTTAATCTGGTGCATAATTATACGGAAGCCCACGGTCACAAGGCTTTTAAAAGTAAGCAGGGGAGCTGAGTGTTGGGACGAGGGGCGGGGACAACGGGGAGTAGAAATGGCGCCACGAAGCAACGTTCTCATGGCAGCTGCAACGTGCCGGTCGGGGCAGCTGCTCTCCGGAGACAGACGTGCCCGAGGACGTTCAGGGCAGAGACGCAGAGGCGTGATCGTGGGAGCAGGAGGTGCCCCAGGAACTGCTGGGAAAGAGAAGGGACATGAGAGCAGCTGGTGACAAGGGTCAGGGTGTCGGGGAGCACTAGCTGGGAGAGGGTGTCTTGGGGATGCTGAGAATCAATGTTTTTTTGTTTTTTTTTTTTAAAGAATTTATTTCATTATTTCTAGAAAGAGGGGAAGGGAGAGAGGCAGAGAGGGAGAGAGACATCAATGTATGGTTGCCTTTCACCTGCCTCCGGCCACAGACCTGACTGGAGACCTGGTTTGCAACCTGGTTATGTGCCCTGGCTGGGGAATCGAACCTGCGACCTTTGGTTTCGCAGGCCGGCGCCTTAACTACTGTGCTACCAGCCAGGGCAGAATAAATGTTTTATGTGTGGGCCGGGTGACAGTTGGGAGGTGTCCACAGATGTACGTTGGGGTCCCCTAGTCCCCCGCGGATTCACTGACCCTCTAGGACTCCTGACCAGCGTTTCTCACAGGACAGGACACAGAGCAGAATCATGATGCAAAAGAACAGCCACACAGGCGAGGGCGGGAAACCAGGTCCAAGCTTCCAAGTGACCCTGTTTAATGGAGCCACACGGGACACACCTAATTCCCCCACAACAGGCTGTGATGAAATGTCTAAGGTGTGGCCAATGAAGGGCACACGGCGGCCACACCCAGGGTCTTGACTGGGGCTGGCCACGGGGGCACCCCCTCCCTAGCGTGGACCCAACCCGACTCCCAGCAGGAAAGCCCCTGTTCCACCTAAATCATGTTGTTTGCCCAGGTTAGGCACAGTGAGCCGTTGTTACTGGTTAGGACAGTGGGGACCCCTGTTAGACTCTTGTGACAGAGCTCAGCCCAGGGCCAACTGTGTAAGCAGGGCTTTGTCAGGATGCGGACAGGCTTGTCCCAGTGACAAGCTGCACAACATGTATTGGGTTGGCCAACAAGTTCATTTAGATTTTTTCCGTACAATGCTGGCGAGATGCACTCAATTCTGAGGGAGCATTTTGGTCACCTCGGGGTCAGAAACCCCTCCTGAGGCCCAGAGGACCTCTGAGCAGGGCGGCCAATTACCCTGGTTTGCCTGGAGCTGTCCAGGTTTCAGCCCCCAAAGTCCTGCATCCTAGGAAGCCCCTGAGTCCCAGCCGTGTATCTGGGTCGCCAGTTTGACAGTGAAGTCCGGTGGTTAAGAGGGGTCAGCCTTCTATTCAAGCCCAAGTCCCATCAGCTCTGCTGTGGGTCTGAACATCCCTGGGCTCCATTCCTCACTAGTAAACCGGGACAACCATAGACCAACATCACAGCCAGCACAGGTGGGCAGCACCACCAACACAGGTGGGCAGCATGGCCAACATAGGTTCACACCATTGCCACTTGGTTCACATCAGGGTCATTAGAGAGTCACACCACGGTCGTCATAGTTCACACCATGGCTATCGTAGGTTCGCACCATGCATGGGTCATCCTAGGCTCACAGCACAGTCACCACAGGTTCACACGCACCATGCATGGGTCATCCTAGGCTCACAGCACAGTCACCACAGGTTCACACGCACCATGCATGGGTCATCCTAGGCTCACAGCACAGTCACCACAGGTTCACACGTGGCTACTGTCACATGTGACAATTCAAGCCACGGGCCTGTTCAGAGGATGGAACAAAATGCTACCTGGGAGGCTCCTGGTCTGGCGAGCAGCCTTCACCCGACAGGGGCCACGGGAGGGCGCTGGGCCTGGGGGTCTGCAGGGACAGGGCGGGTGCAGGAGCAGGACTGGGTGCTGTCAGTAAGTGGTCAGTAAGTGGTGGCCTGGGGAAAGCTCTCACCCAGACCCGGAGGAATGCCGGCAAGCTGACACAGACATGCTGTTGGCGGTCCTCTCCCTGGTTCTTGTGCGGAACATTTCCCAGTTCGGCCGTGGGCTGAGCAGCAGTGCCCCCGGCTCCTGCCCTGAGCGCGGGGGAAACCGCAGCCAGGAGGGGTGCTCTGGCCGAGAGCTGGTGCACGGAGGGGGGATCGCTTCTGGAAGGAGCAAGTGTCCCCTCCTGCAGACCTCTTCCTGTTCTGCCTGTGTCGGGGCGCCAGCCCGTCCCTGGCGCCAGCCTGTCTGCCCTTTGGAGTCATCTGCTTCAGCCGCAGCCCACGGGGCCAGCACAGGCACCAGGCAGAGGCCACGAGCTAACAGACGGCTGACACAGGACCACGGTGTCTGGGGCTCAGGTCACCCTCCCTCCCACTTCAACAAGCGTAACCCCTCAGCTGCTGTCCAGCTCGGGCACCAGGCCCTGGGCTGCTGACTCGGGCTGGACCCTCAGTCTCCTCCTCTCTGAAATGGGAGTGTGATAGAGGCCACCGCCCTCACAGGGCCTTGCCCTCCTCTGCCCCATCCGCCCCCTCATTCTGCCTCCCCTGTCCGTGAACCTGAGAGCCATGTCAGGCAGGTAACCTGTGCTAGCAGAATGCTGGTGAGGGTGACACAGGTAGGCTGGTGGCAGCTCCTTTA
Source organism: Noctilio leporinus (assembly GCA_004026585.1). Taxonomy (NCBI): domain Eukaryota; kingdom Metazoa; phylum Chordata; class Mammalia; order Chiroptera; family Noctilionidae; genus Noctilio; species Noctilio leporinus. Next base: position 215,846 of record PVIW01000272.1, on the reverse strand, counting down.
GGCTCCTCAACACCCCCCAAGACAGCACAGGGGCATCCATGGCATGCTGCCCACGAGGCCCACGCGGCCGCACTGATTTGGTCACCGGACTCTGCCGGAGAGGAGCAGGGGAAGTGGGTGACATTGTCACAGCTCAGCAAAGACAGCGGGGAGTGTGTGGCCGGAGAGCGCGCTGGTCTCCTCCTCCGGTCTCCCTGGAGCATCTCACAGTGCCCGCAGCGCAGGTGGGAAGCACACAACAGCCTAGACGCAGGGGTGAGAAATGAACACTCGGAATAACGTTGGCTTTGGTCCCACCTGACACATCTTACGAGCCAGACGCAAAAGGGTCACACTGTTTCCAAGTAACAAAACCACGTCCTGGCCCGAGAAGGCTTATAGGAATGTGAGGATATCCAGCATTCAGAAGGGCCAAGTTCACAATGTCTGGCACCCAACCAGGAGTTCCCAGGCAGGCAGCGCAGCAGGAGAAGGGGACCCGGAGAACAGAAAAGACAACCCAGCCAAACCAGCCCTCAAATGTCCCAGGTTCAGAATAAGAGCAAGGGCATTAACATGCTGTTCTAACTCTATTCCACGTATGCAAAGAAGCTAGAGGAAATATTGAACATGTTAGGGAGAGAACTGAAGATAAAAAAAAAAAAAAAGACCCAAATTAGGCTTCTCCGTAGACATGAACACCACAATGTCAAGATCACACACTGGAGGAGATGAACAGAAGGGAGATATTCAAAGAAAATACTGGTGAATTGGAAGACATATCAATAACTATTAAAAATAAAAACCACAAACAGGATAAATGTTTTAAAAAAAGAAGTGAACAAGCATCAGATCAAGCATCTGAGACACCTTCAGACAGCCTAACACATGTGCACGTGGACTCTCCAAAGGAGAATGGGGAGAGGGAAAAACTGAACTCAGTCACAACAACAAAATCAAAACCAAAAACAAAACACCAAAAACATCCAATTAAAAAAAAACCAAAGGACCTGACTAGCCATCTTCCCCAAGGAAGACAGTGAGATGGCCGGCAGACACACGAGGGCACTCAGCATCACTGATCCCCAGAGGAATGGAAATTAAAACCATCTTAGAAGCGCCTCACACCTGCCAGGATGGCAGCGGTCAGATGCCAACAGCAAGTGACGCTGAGCCCGCAGCGCGGAAAGGACCAGCGTGCACTGCTGGCGGGACTCGAACGCGGCGTGGCCACTATGGAAAACGGGATGGAGGCTTGGGAGATTACAGTAAAAGATTAAAAACAGAACGACCCTGGGGCCCATCAGTCCTCGTTCTGGGGAGATAACGGAAGGAAATTATTTCAGTATCCTGAAAAGATATCCGCACTCCATGTTCATGGCAGCATTATTTGCAGCGGCCAGGAATGGAAACAAACTGCATGTCTGTAGACAAATGAATGGATAAAAAAACGTCACACACACACACACACACACACACAACGGAAAGCTATTCAGCTACCGAAAGAAGAAAATCTTGCCATGTGTGACACCATGGATGGACCCGGAGAGACAAATGCTGTCTGATCTCCGTTACACACAGACTCTAAACAAACCCAAACTCATAGATCCAGAGGCTAAATTGGTGGTTACCAGAGGCAGAGGGTAGGGAATTGGGGAAAGGGATATGAACGGCACAAATTTCCAGTTAGAAGATAAATAAGTCCTGGGGATGTAATGTATAGCAGTGTAGTTAACAGCACTGTATTGTATAGTTAGAAGTTTCAGCCCTGGCTGGTGGCTCAGCAGATTGGTACCAGCCTGTGGACCCAAGGGTCACAGTTCAATTCCCAGCCAGGGCACACACCCAGGTTGCAAGCCAGGTCTCCAGCCAGGTCTGTAGCTGGAGGCAGGTGAAAGGCAACCACACGTTGATGTCTCTCTCCCTCTCTGCCTCTCTCCCCTCCCCTCTCTCTAAAGATAATGAATAAAATCTTTAAAAATAAGAATAAATAAACGAACAAAAGTTTCTAAGAGAGTTGATCTAGAAGTTCTGATCATACACAAAAAATGAATTGTAGCTGTATAAGCAGATGAGTGTCAACTAAGTTTATTGTGGTAACCATTTTGCAATATATACACGTATCAATACACCGTTATGTTAAACACATTGAACTGATGCAACATTAACTATATTTTGATAAAACTGGGGTTGTGGGGGAGGGCAGCGAATGGGAGAAAAATTTCCCGTATGAACCCACAGATGCAGGGAGCTCCCAGCCCTATGGGCAAGAAACATGAAGAAAAATGACCTGAAGGCACATGATAATATGCTTCAGATCAGTCAAGAGAAAACTGTCAATGCAGCCAAAGGCGGGGAAAGACACATGATGTGCAGAGGGATAAAATTAAAATGACAGCAGGCTTGTTATCCCTGGCAACAGTGCAGGCAGGAGGAGGTGGAGTAACAGACCAAAAAAACAAACCGCCAGGCTAGATAGACTTCGACGCCCAGCTAAAAAAAATTTCAAAACTGAAAGCCAAAAATGATTTGCTTCGAGACATATAGAAGCTGAAAGAATTCATCACCAGCATTTCTGCATTAAAAGAAGTGTTAAAGTCTGTTAGGCAGTAAAAAGAAAAAAAAAAAAAAAAAAAAAACAAAAACGAATACCAGGTGGAAATAGGAATCCACACAAAGGAATAAAGAATGCTGGAAATAATGACCATATGGGAAAGTATGTAAGGTTTCTTTCTTAGTATTTAAATCTCTTTAAAGATAAGTGGCTTTCAATACGTGTAACAATGTAATAATGCAAGGTTTATAACATGTAGAAGTGAAACCTGTAACAATAACAGCACAAATGCTAAGAAGGGGGAAATAGGAATGTATTATTTATGGTAAGGTCCTTGCACTGAGTGTGAAGAGAAACAATTTCACTTGTAGATAGGCTGTGGCAAGTTAGAGATATAAACTCCAAATCCTAAAGCAACCACTAAATAACAACAACCAAAAAAAAGAGTTACAGCTAATAAGCCAACAGAGGATATAATGGTGGAATAAATATTTGTCAGCTAATCCAAAAGAAGGTAAAGAAAGAAGAAACAAACAAAGAGCAGATGGGACCAATTTAAAAAAAACAGCCAGATAGTAGATTTGTACCCAGCTACATAAAACATCACGTTAAATGTAGGTGGTTTAACTACTCCAATCAGGAGGTCAAGATTGTCATATCAGATTATAAAAATAAGCCGAAGCAGCACAGATCTGGGTTTGAATTTTAGCTGTGCCCCCCAGGTAAGTGACTTTGCCTCTAAGCCTCAGTTTCCTCATCTATAAAATGGGTTTTAACATAGTCTGTTCCATGGACCTCTTATAAGGATGTAGTGAGATTCTGTGTTTATTTAACACAGGGCCTGCCTGGCTCTAAGTATCTGATACATGGCAGCTAAGAGGGGGAGATACAGGGACATCTTGAGGGGGATAAAATGAAAATGACAGCAGAAATAACACGGGGGAGAGAGTGAACAGAAGCGGGTTTCCATCATCTTCGAGTCGGAGGAGGTGGGGTTCAGACCCCCCAAAGCAGAGCTGAGCACACTGCAGGTGCTCTAAAAGTCACTTGAATTTTTATTGGACACTTGCAATCCATCCTCAGATGCCCCTGTTTCCTTAGCTCTGCAGGAGACAATTATTTCAAGTCAAATGCAATGCCTTGGCACTTGAAATACTGCCTGTGAATCTGGTCTAGGAAAAACACCACAGATTTTCCCTTTTCCCTTAACCACTCTTCACACCCCTGCCAACAGGTAGCCCCACATTCTCTCCGGAGGCAGGTCTAATTAGAATGATAAAATATTTACATCTGTTCTTCAATAATTGGAAGTACAAGACAGAAGCCAGGCCCTCTAGTTAAAAACATTTGAGATAATAAGACAATTTGTCTTTTTTTAAAATATATTTTATTCATTATCTTTAGAGAGAAAGGCAAGGAGGAGGAAGAAGGGGAGAGAAGCATCAACATATGGTTGCCTTCCACCTGCCTCCAGCTACAGGCCTGGCTGGAGACCTGGCTTACAACCTCGTTATGTGCCCTGGCTGGGAATTGAACCAGCGACCTTTGGGTTCACAAGCAGGCGCCTATTCACTGAGCCACCAGCCAGGGCGACAATTTGTCTTTTAATGGTAATTCTTGCTCTAAGAAAAAGGAGCAGCCCCTGGCTGGTGAAAACATTCTCTAAGTAGCAGATTGTCAGTGTCCCTAGAACCCCCTTTGCCTGGGCAGTGCCTGGTTCCATAGGGAGGGACCACAGCTGCTGGTTTCTTGCAGATCTTCTGGAATAAGGACCCTCCCAAGAGATAATACAGGCACCTCCTCAACACCACCAGATGTCTTCTGTCTTCTGTGTCGTTTTTTTTTCCCCTCCTTGACAAATAATTAAAATGCAAATTCACTGTGAGCCTTCCAAGGTCCAGAAGGAGGGAGAAACAGAGAAAGGGGGGCTGGCGGGGGATGTATCAGCATCTCAGCTATGATGAGGCCACATCACATGCGTTGTCTTCCGGAAAGGCCTGCCTGGGGTCAACATAATGTGCCAGATGTGACCGTGTCCTCCCACCAGCCAGCAGAGCCAGTTCTGAGAGCAGGGCTGAGGGGAGAGGGGGGAGGGGTGGTCCCCTCTTTCAGCAGAGAAGAAGCCTCCTCTCTCCACCCCGAGCCCCACCCCCCACAGCTCTCCTTTCCTTCGTCACTCAAGGAACTTACTGTCACTGTCTTACCAGGTAGGACCTATGAGGCTGACTGTACGAAATTCTCACGTTGTGAGTCAGAAAGGGTCAGATAGCAGCAGCTTCCTACGGCCCAATCTAACAAAGTCACGGCCTAGCTCCTTAGCGATGACACTTCTCTCCGGGCTTGGCTGTGGTCTAGTTTGGTCAAGCGCTCTCCACCTCCCAGTCCAGTCTAGAAGGGTTACGCAGGGCGGCCCCGGGATAAACCCAGCCCGCACACCCGCTCTGTTTGGAGGATAAACCCAGCCCGCACACCCGCTCTGTTTGGTCCATGGAGCAGCCAGTCTCAAAGGATGGCTGCCACCCCTTCCTGTCCTCCCTCCTGGACGCCGCCATGCCCGCATGGATGGGTGAAACCTGATCCCCTCCCTTAAATCTGGGTTGGCCTCCCACTCTTGACCAAAGGAAGGCGGAGTTAGCAACCACCGGGGCTTCCCAGGCTAGGACAAAAATGGTTTTGCAGCTTCCCCCCGGAATGCTTTCTGAAGGAAAGACAACGCCACGCAGGCCCCGGCTGGTGCGGCCCAGTGGACTGAGCGCTGACCTGCGAACCAAAGGGTCTCTGGTTCGATTCCCAGTCAAGGCATGTACCTGGGTTGCAGGCCAGGTCCCCAGTTGGGAGCGTGTGAGAGACAACCAACCACACATGCATGTTTCTCACCCTCTACGTCTCCCTCCCTTCTCCTCTCTCTAAAAATGAATAAGGAAAATATTAAAAATAAGAAACGAAGAAGTGCAAGTCCCTCAGGCCACCACCCTGGGAGGGGCCCAGCTGCCTGCAGACACCTGCAGGGTGAAACGCTAAGTGGGGACCGCGGTCAGTAGCTCGGAGGGGCAGGGGTGTGTGTGAAGAAGCCACACAGCCCCAGCTGCCCAGCTCACACCAGCGGAGCAGACACACATGGCCCGGGTCCCTCCCAAACTCTGGTGCCCCCAAAGCAGGGGCAAAAGATACGTTACAGCTTTAAGCCCCTGAGTAATTGAAATAATACAGAAGTCACGGAAACTGCTCACATCATGGTTGGTTGGTGTTTTACAAAAAGAATTAATTAGCAGCCAGGAGGTGAAAATCCAGACTGCATGTGCAAATCAGACTCTCGATTTCCTTGGGAAACCAGGAGGGACCGCAGCCCTGGGCCTGCCAGCCTGGGAGGCACCAGCGAGCAGCTGGGGCCAGGCCCCTGCTCTCTGGGTCACCTCAGGCGGCCCCAGCCCATGAGGTCACTGGCCTGGGCCCGGTCTCCCTGGCTTCATCTCCCGCGGTGGCCTAAGCACACGGGGACTCACAGTCACGGCCCCGGGCAGGAGACACCACTTCCAGGCCCGTCTCTAGCCTTCGTGCGGACCCCCGCCTTCGCATCCCCTCCGCCTGGACCCTCCCCTCACACTGTCCATGTAACAGCTACGCGGCCCGCAAGCTGGGCTCGATGCGGCCTCTGGGAGCCTTCCCTGACCGCCGGGGCTGGGTTGGGTGCCTCCGCCAGGCTCCAGGGCACCCACGTTCACTCCTAACCCCGTCACGTTGGGCCTGTGACCCTGTCCTCCCTCGCACTCCACGCAAGGAGGGCCTGGCACACAGAACACAGGCATGACTAGATGGGCGGCCGGGGGGGCAATGTTGTCACCGTTTCACAGGCGGGAAACCCGAGGCTTAGACAAGTGATAGGGCCATTGCCTCTCTAAGACCGGTGGTCAGGAACACAGGGACGAAGATCTTGATTCCCTATGGGTCTTCGGGCCCTGTCATGGGCTGACTTGCATCTCCCAAAAAATTATACAGAAATCCTGCCTCCTCTATGAATGTGACCCTCTTTGAAACTGGGATCTCTGCAGATATAATCAAGACGAGGTCAGCTGGGTGGGCCCTGATGCAATAGGCCTGGTGTCCTGATAAGAAGAGACTGAGAGAGACAGTGGGGCACAGGCTGGGATTGGAGTGATGCACCTACGAACCAGGGAGGTGCAGGACTGCGGCCACCACGCAGAGCTGGGAGAGGGACATGGACCGCACACTCCCCACTGCCCCCGCAGCCTTCGGACACGCCAGGGCCCTACAGACCCTTAGTTTTGACTTCTTGTCTGCAGGACTAGAAAAGATTACATTCCTGTTGTTTTAAGCCACTTGGTTTGTGGCCATTTGGTTAAACAACCCTAGGAAATGAATACAGACCTCTTCAATTACTCATTTTCTTAATGTGCATAATCCCAGCATGCTGTGTACCTCAGAGCGTCCATGAGTCTCTGAAGCGGCTGCGTGACGGGGGCTCCCCTCCTGGCTCCTCTGCTCCGTGGCCGAGCCACCCTGGGTGTCCCTATCCTCCCAAGGACCTGTCCCAGACTCCAGGTTCCCCCACTGTGGCAGGTGTGGTTCAGGGGGAGGGAGAACCTGAGCAACTCTCCAGGGTATATTACCCTGCACCTCAATCTGAAGTGGCTGGATTGATGCTGGGGTGACTTTCAGGGACCACATGACCTAAAAGGGACCAAAGGGCCAAGGATCTGTTCCAGGCTGAGAAGGAGGGGGGAAGCGGCCCTACAGTGAGGATTTAAGCTCCAGGTCTCAACCTTGACCACACACTGGAATCCACCGGGGAATGAGAAGGAATCCGGACCCCGGCGCCCACCCCGACTCTGAGGGCCAGAGCAGGGGCGGCAGGGCTCCTAATTGTCCCCAGGTGATTCCAACGGCAGCCACGTTGGGGAAGGTGGGGTTCAGACTGGTCCCTGAAGGGACAGGGCAGGACAAAACAACACTGAGCTTCACGCCATGGGCGTGCTGGTCCTACAGGGGTCAACCACCTAAGGACGGCATGCCCCCTGCGCTGGCCTGGCACACAGTCGGCTCTGGTTTCTTCTGCTGGATCCATGCAGATTCGTGCCTCTGACCCCACCTGCCCTCGCGCTCCAGCCTCCCCTGGGTCTGGGATTTCCCAAGCTGCTGCTCTGGGGGTGAACCAGTCCCAGCCCGGTGGCCAGAGCAGCTTCCGGGCCGAGTGACCTCCTCCCACCTGGCGGGCACCCCCTGCAGCCTGGCCCCGGCTCTCTTCCGGCTCTCCAAGCCCTGCGGTCTCTGTGGCTACGTTCACAGCTTCGCACCTTCGGGCCTCTGTCGTCATCCCCAGGCCCACCAGGGCAACCTGCCTGTCCTCATCCAGCAGCACAACGTCCATCCGCGGAGTCCTGACGGGGACAGGAGTTTGGGGGGGGAGCATCTGACACCTCAAATTCACCATCCTGTCCTGAGAATGCCCTCTCATGCACATGATTCTTGTCTGGCCCTCACCCAATCACCTAACAGATAGATACCTGAGGAGGACCTACTATGCGCTGGTCACCTTGGTCACCCTTGCGGAGGACCTACTATGCGCTGGTCACCTTGGTCACCCTTGCCGGAGATGGCCCGACCTACCATTTCTCCAATACCCTGGGCGGACCCCGCGAGAAAGGCTACATCCCATTCAACTCTGTCCCCTTGCCTGACACGGAGCACCGGGCAGACACCTGAACACGTGCTGGACAGGTGGGTGGAGGCACTACCGTTTCTCTGTCAAACCTCCCACCGCTGACGTGTGGGGACAGTCACACACACCTAGCGGTCACGGCACACTCAGAGCAAGTTGGCCAAGCACGGTTAATGCTGCAGATGAAGGGGTGAAAGTTCCTGCCATGTGGGACAGGGAAACACTAGAAAGCCACCCACTGGAGTACAACACACCATAGTCAGACGCTTTCCCGAGGGGACGGAAGAGAGGGTACATCTTTAAATACCTGCCCTGCCCCTTGTGTTGTGTCTTAGGGTGAAGCAATCATTTGGAAACCTGGGTCTGAGCCCCACAGATACGCAGACCCAGGTCTGACACCCAGTTGTGGCCCTTCCCAGCGGTGCATCCTGGGAAAATTACTGAAGCATGTTGAACTCTGATCTCCTCCTCTATAAACTGAGGACAGTAGCACCCGGGTCACTGACCTGCAAGAAAGGGTGTGCGGCCCAGTGTCTGGCACACAGCAGGTGCCAGGTGACCCTTAGCGCCTCTCCCAATGGGATGGCACTTCGTGTCTCCCCGTCTTTCCGCTAGCTCAGGACTGAGCATGTAATCAATGACCAAATCTTTGTCCGTGGGGATACATGGACCACATGAAGCTTGAATTAGTGCCCAAACCTCTGTCCATGGGGATACACTGACCACATGAAGCTTGAATGAAGAAGAAGGAGGAGGAGGAGAAAAAGAAGAAGAAAAACCTTCCATCTCTGTACAGGCTCAGCTTATAGGTGCTAAAAGACCCTATGTTTATGTTGCCACGTTACCATAGCAATTCATGATGCTCCAGCCAGCGCCAGGATCAGCAGATCAATTTATTTATTAACCACAGAAACACCAGCTGTTCCCTGAGATCCAGGGGGGAAGGCAGACCTGAAGTACTACCTGAGCTCTTGTCCCCTCCAGAAATGAATCCACTGAGGCCACCTCAGTTACCACGTGGCTAAAGTCACCACTGTGTAAAATGATGTCCACATGACAATATTTTACATATGGGGTTAGAAAGAGGAAACAGAAAAATGAGGCACGAAAAGCCACCATTGCTCATGGGAGCAGTTAGCATTACGGAAAACTTGTCAAGAGGCTGCCAAGAACTGGACTGGGGCTCCCTGGAGCCAATGTGGGGGTTCTGCATCCTTTCATGCTTGTATCTGGGGACGCACTGTCCCCACGGCCTAGATTGTGCTGTCACTTTAGAAACAGGCGAAGTCTGGGGAGAAAGGAAAGTGTCTCTTCAAACTCCACTCCCTGGAAAATTCAACAGCAGCAAGTGGGCCCCTGCCACAGCCAGAGGGCACTGGGAACCTGGGTGGCCTTGGTACCCCTGGGCTCCCCACATAACCAACCTCACAGAAGACCAAACTGTCCCTTCTCTGGAGTCAGACCAGCACCGGGTGCTGGGAAAGGCCACAGACAGTGGAGAAAGTGGCCGGGTGCCTTTGTTCTCCTTCAAGAGAGTCAAGGCACAGAAACAAAGACCACGGCCACCTCAGACCTCAAGGGGACCCTCCTGGGTTAAAGATCAAGCGATGAGAAGTCATCTGAATTCCCTGATGCTGGGATCCTGCTTTGTCTTGAGGGAAGAGTTATGGTCCCCGGCACTGACAGCTACAGACTCAACACAAAGCAAAACAGGATCAAACAAATCACCGCTGCGCTGGGCGCTGGCAGGTCACAAAGCAGCTGCGGGGCTCGGGTGAGAGGCGAGACTGCTGCGGGTCTCCCCTTAGAGGAGAAGAGCGAGGTGGGGAGCAAGTGACAGATTAGCGGGCGCCTCCGGAAGATAGAGGACGGGGAAGAGCAAGGTTGCCGGCCCATCCAGATGCACACAGCTGGGGTGCCCATCTTTGAAGGACTTCGGGGTCTCCCAAGGGGGCAGCAGGCAGTGGTGGGCAGAATGGGAGGGGGCGCCTCGCACTGTCCAGGCCCCTCGCAGCCTGGGAACAAGTGAACCCAATAAGCTCTGAGCGTAATGCCGCCCCACCACCGGGGAACCGAGCTCGCCATCCGGGACGCGCGCACCAGGTGGCGATGCCCGGGCTCTGGACAAAGGACTGGGACATGGATCCTCGGCTGGCGCCACAGCGCGCCCAGAACCCTTCGGCGCGCCCGGCACCAGTGGGGAGGGCGACCGTCGCCCCCGACCTGCCCAAACTCGGCGGCCTAGGGCGCGCGGGGAAGGCGTCCCGTTACCTGCGCGGCCATAAAGGACAGATCCATGGTGTCGCTGCCGTCACGGCTGCTGCCGCCGCCCGCGCTCCAACCGTCACTGCTGCTGCTGCTGCTGGTCCAGCGCTTGCACAGCTGGGCGACAGGAACCGAGCTAGCCGGCGTCCTCCGACCGCCCGGCGACCGCGCCGACCTCCGCAGCCTGGGCGCGGCAGCCGGTCCCTGTCCGGATCGCGCACCCAGAGACAGGCGGAGGGCTCCGAGTGCGGGGGCGGGGCGGGGCGGAACTCGGGGGGCGGGGGGCGAATCCCCTCCACGTGACCACGTCCAGCCCCACCCAGGAGGGCGGGGCGGCGGAACCCTGGAGCTCTCTCCAAGGTCTCTCTGCGTGCGCCGGATGGAGAAACTGAGGCCAGGGGTGCCCCCGCTGGTCGGCGCTGGAACCAGCCTTGAACCCAAGTCCCGGGCTTTGGGCGCCCCTCCCCGTGCGGTGGAGCCCGGCGGGCCCTGGGCGGCGGGCGGTGCTTTCCTGGGGCCGGCCTGCCTTGCTCCCCGGCCGGAGACCCGCACCCGCGCGTCCCAGCCTCGCGTGCCCTGTCCCAGCGCCCAGAGGCCCGCGTGCCGGGCGCTTTGGAGCTGGGCGAAAGGAAGTTTAAATCCCAGCTCCGCTCGTCCGTCTGGCTTGTGTCTCTGTGAGCCTCGGCGTCCTCATCTGCAAAATGAAGATAGCAGAACCTGACAATTAAATGATAACGTGTCTATCTGGTGCGTCGTGTCTTCAAGCCCTGTGAGCCCTAACATGGCTAATACGGTAGCAGGGACTGAGCTGTGGCCGGGGCCTGCTAGCACTGCACGTGTGTAATATGCACAACTGCACTCTGATGGTTAGGATAGTCTCTTAGCCTGGAATCCCGAACCAGGCCGATTCCACAGCTAAGAGGACAGCAGCAAAGACGCCCAAAGGGGCCTCTTCCCGTGTGTGTGTCTGTGTGTGTGTCTGTGTGTGTGTCTGTCTGTGTCTCCTCGGAAGAGCCGGTGGGAGCTGCGCCCTTCTCTAAACCTTCCCTGGTAGGGAACGAGGGACTGGGTTGTGACCTGAGGGGTCTCAGTGAGTGTTACTTGGTCCCTCCTGGGGGCGTCCCTGCCCCGCGCTTTCACTCGGGCCTTGAGCCCCTAGACCGCCGGTGGCCCAGGGGCTGGAAGGCTTGTCAAGGACAAGGACGCTTTGGCACAGAGAGAGGGCGGGGCTTGTTCAGGGCCCCCAGCTGCTGGGGGTCCCGCAGGGGCTGTGGGAAGGGACCGTGTCTTGTTGACTGTCAGAGAGTGCATGTTGGTGTCCCCCGCAGAATGTGCAAGTTGAACCCCTCCCTAATCGTCGCTGTGACCCTATTTGGGAAGGTGAATATGTCATAGGGTGGCGCTCTCACGATGGGAGTCCTGCCTTTGTAAGAAGGAACACAGATCTTAATTTTAATTTTGTCAACGGGTTTTAATCTCCTTCTGTGCAACTCGCCCTTGTTTAAGAAATCCTTTCCCAGCCTGAAACCATGAAGATACTCTCCTGCAGTTTTTTATTTTATTTTGTTCTTTGTATTGCAGCCCTTTTGTAACTGACTTTTTTTTTTCTTGGTATGCATGAAGGAAACAATGTAATTTTTCTCATGTTAATTATCAACGATCCCAGCTCCGTTATTGGCCATTCCGGCCCTTTCTACCTGTCAGGTGTCCGTGTCGGGATGGGCCTGTTTCTCTGTCTTCTGTTTTGTTCCATGGGTTGTTCATCCCCACTCCACCCACCCCACCCCCCTTACATTAATTCTGTTCAGATTTGGTTCCCCTCCTGGTTCATTTTACGTATCAACTTGACTGCACATCATGGGACTCCAGACAGCTGGTGAAACTCTATTTCTGGATTTGCCCATGAGGGTATGTCTGGAAAGGTGGACAGTCGAATTGGTGGACTGAGCTCTCCTCCGGGTGGCTGGGCCTCATCCCACCCTGGGTGAGCCTGAACAGGACAAAAGGTGGGGGAAGGTCCAACTCTCCCTCTGCCTGACTGCTTGAGCTGTCTTCAAGTTTGACGAAATCCAATTCATTTTCACATGTTCACTTTTACAGGTTCTACATTTGGTGTGACTCCTAAGAACTTTGCCTGGCCCTACATCCTGAAGATTTTCTCCTAGGTTTTCTTCTACAATATTTAGACTTTGGTGTTTTACTTTTAAACCCAAGATCCATTCTGAGTTCATTTTTTAAAAGATTTTATTTATTATTTTTAGAGAGAGGAAGGGAGAGAGGCAGAGAGGGAGAGACATTAATGTATGGTTGCCTTTTACCTGCCTCCAGCTATGGACCTGGATGGAGACCTGGCTTGCAACCTTGTGATGTGCCCTGGCTAGGGAATCAAATCTGAGTTAATTTTTATATCAGGCATGAGACTTCTGGACAGGTTCATAGTTTGCTTATGGACTCATTGTTTCCTCTACTGGACTGTTTTTCCACTCTTGTCAAAATCAGTTACTTCTAAGAACAGGTATATTTGTGTGGGTCTATTTCTGGGCTCTTGATTCTGTTTCATTGATCTATGTGTCCTTTGGCTGACACTCTAGTCTTGATTACTCAAGTTAGCTGAATGGTAAGTCTTGAAATTGGGTAGATTGATTTCTCTCACTTTATTCTTTTTCAAAAGTGTTGTGTCTTTCTATCTTATCTGTATCTACAAAAAAAAAAAAAAAAACCCTGCTGGGGATTTGTTATATTTATGTATTAAATTGGGAAGACATTACATGTGTTCTATGTGAGACTTCCAATCCATGAAGGGGTCACATTTATTTATTTAGATCTCCTTTGTTTTCTGTTTGTTTGTTTTTGTTTTTTTAATCAGTGTGTGTAGTTGGCAGTATACAAGTCCTAGATATTGTTTGTTAAATTCACATATAAGTCTTTCGTTTTAATAGTGATTGTAAATAATATTGTACTTTTAATTTTGGTGTCCATGTGTTTAGTGCTAGTACAATATAACGTCTCCTTTATCCGTGGTGTTGCTTTCCTTGATTTCAGTACCAGTGGTCAACTGCCTGAAAAGATGAAATGAAAAGTTACAGAAATAAACAACTCAAAAGTTTAAAATCGCTCACTGCGCTGAGTAGCGAGATGGAATCTGCCACCATCCCACTCTGTCTGCCAGGGACATACATCATCCTTTTGTCCGTTCCCCATTCCTTAGTCATTTAGTAGCCACTGCGCATGCCAGGTCAGCTGTCTCAGTATCACAGTGCTTGTGCCCAAGTCACCCTTATTTTGCTGAATAATGGCTGCAACGCACAAGAGTGTTGTACATATGGAAAGAAAACACCATATACATATATGGCGGACTGTATCCCTTATGGATGAGTTACTATGTATAGAAATGTTATTTATTTCATGCTGTCAGTCTTGCATCCTGTGACCTAGAATTTCCCTCCCTGCCTTGCCTGTCACACTGACCAGAACTGCTGGCACCAGGCTCAGCGAGTGGCGAGAGCAAGCATCCACGCTTCCGTTGGCTCCTCACGAGGACCCCAGGTGGCCCCGTAGGACAACAGTGAAGGTGCGGAGACCTGCGCAAGGTGGCTCAGCTGAAATCCAAAGCGTTCACTCCTGCAGCCCACGTGGTGAGGAATTGCACAGAGGGTTTGCCGTCAGTACCTCCATCAAGCCGTGAGCCCGCGGCTAGATCTCGCCTTCTCTGACTGAGTCCCTGTTCCCTCTTTCTACAAGAAGGGGCAGACATGGACCTGCCCATCCTGAATCCGTTTTTAAAGTCTACGGTGTCCTGGTGGTGCGCAGACCCATTTAATCCCAACGTCCTTGAAGAAAGAAAACATCCTCCATCGGTTACCACAGTCAGAGAGAGAGGAGGACCAGGGGATTTAAACTTTGTTAACAAAAGTTGGACCCAAAGTATTTTAAAAATCACTCTATTGATGTATAATTTTCATACATGTCACCACTTTACATATATCGGTTGAAGAGTTGTGAGACATATATATACCCATGTAATCAGAACTGCAATCAAGATAGAAACATGCCACTTGCCCCTATACGGCTCCTCTTGTCCCTTTGCAGGTAACCCCACCCCCACCTCCAGCCTCAGGTTTTTATTCTTCAGGTTACCAGACCTCTGGTAAGGTGGGTGTCTCTCAGTGCACATCAGATTTGTCTTTCCTAGATTTTGCTATAGATGGAACCATGTAGAACATGCTGTTTTCTTTGGCTCCTTTTGTTCAGCATGATGTATCTGAGAATCACTCATGTGTTGCATACATCGATAGTTTCATTTTTCATATTTCCCAAACAGCGCTCCGATGTACGGATGCTCCACTGCGCACCTACCCATTCTCCTCCCAACGGACATCTGGCTTGTTTCCTGTTTCGGGCTTTTACGACTGAAGTGCCCAGGAACATTTGTGTACGAGTCTTTGTTTAGACACCGTGTTCATTTTCTTGGATGGTAACGTAGGAGTGGAATTGTTGGGTTTTACATGTATAAGAAATTGCCAAACTGTTTTCAAAGTGTTTGAATAGTTTTCATTCCCACCAACAGTGTACGTGAACTGCTCACTTCATATTCTCACCAACACTTGGTGTTTTTGTTGTTTTAATTTAGCTGTTGTGGTGGGTGTAAACCGGTACTTAATTCTAGTCTTAAATGTGCTTTTCCCTGATGACTGATAGTGTTGAGTGTATTTCCTACTTGCTCATTATCGACCATTCATATATTTTCTTTTGTGAAGGGTCTGTGCCAATCTTTTGCCCATTTTTAAAAAAACATTTTATTCATTATTTTTAGAGAGAAGGGCAAGGAGGGAGGAAGAAAGGGAGAGAAGCATCAACATATGGTTGCCTTTCACCTGCCTCCAGCTCAGGGCCTGGCTGGAGACCTGGCCTGCAACCTGGTTTTGTGCTCTGACTGGGAATTGAACCAGCGACCTTTGGGTTTGCAGGCTGGTGCCTTACCCACTGAGCCACCAGCCAGGGCTCTTTTGCCCATTAAAAAAAAATAGATCACATGTTTCTTTATTACTGAGTTGTAGGACTCCTTTATGGGTTTTTGATACAAGGTCTCTGTCAAATTTATGTACGGTAAATATTTTCTCTCAGTCTGTAGCTTTTCTCGTTTTCTTAAGGGTGTTTTTCACAGGAAAGTTCTTAGCTTTGATCAAATCCAACTGATGGGCTTTTGTTTTTTGCTTTTATGACTCATGATTTTGTGACCAAAGAAACGTTTGCCTACCTCAAGGCCGTAAAGATTTTCTCCCTTTTTTCCACCAGGGAAGTTTCATAGCTACAGCCTTTATGTTTACCGCTATGACCTAATTCTGGTTTTATGTCTGATGTGAAGTCAAGCTTGAGGCCATTTTTCTTTTTGCTGCGAAAGAATGTCCAGCTTTGCCAGCACCACTTACTGTAATGACTCTTTCTACACCGAATCACTCAGGACTAAGGCTAGATGAAAAGAGATGCACATTTTAAGGTGGTTCGTGTTCCCTGGTGCCAACTCAGCACTTAGGCCACCCTGAGAGTGCATGTTTCCTTAAATTTTGATGTCTAGGCACCTTACTGGCTCCACCCACCAACCCCTAAGCACCTCACTGTTCTGTACAGTAGAAATGTCACCCTTTCCTCTAACCTGCCTGGCTTGTAACCAGGGAGGACTCGCAGGTCCCTGAACTGCAGCCGGGCACATCCATCTGTCAGCTCTCTGGGGTGGTTTGATGGCAGCTCAGATTTAACCTGGCCAGCAGCCAGCTACGGTGTCCCCCTTCTGCCCAGCAGCACCGCAGCAGATAGTGGCACTTCCTGGTCCCCGTGCACCATGCTGTGTGTCGCACCCTGCCCTTGGGCACCTGGCAGGGAGGCGAGGGGCTGGTTAAATCCAGCCGGCCCCTCTGGTGGACCCTTGTGCTGTCCCGGGGAAAGGGGTGCCTCTGCTTATTCTCCAAAGGCCTCACAAGGCCGGTAGGTCCAGGAGTCACTGGCTGGCCTCTGTGTCCCTTGCACCCGTCTCAGCTCACTGCCCTGCTTGTCTGGCTGGGAAGGCTTCTTTCTGTCCCAGCCGCACCCTGGTGCATTTTCCTTCAGCACCACAGTCTTGGCTCTTCCTTCTGCTTTACCTTTCTTCCTCCAAGATCTTTCTTTTGATGGTTCAGGGTTCACTTCAAAAGCCACCTCCTCCAGGAGGCCTTCCCTTGCTTAACTAACTTGTCTGCAAAAGAATAATAAGAATAATAATAACAGAAGCACCTTATTTCATTGTTTCCATAATATTTCTCCATTTTGGACTTTATTTGCCTGTTGGGAGAGGTACCGCTACAGGCCCTGAGTGCCCCAGGTTTGGGGCCATCTGCAGGCTTTTGGTCCTGGCCTGGTGGCAGCTGGGGCTGGGGACAGGAAGGGGATGAATCTTTGCACAGTACACTCAGAGGATTTGGTTTCCAGGGACAATCTCCAGGCTGCCTGGATGCCAAGTACTGGATACATAATTCATGTGTGCAGAGAACTTGGGATCCTGGGATGGGGGACATTCCATTCCTTTAAAGGTCCTTGGCTTGAAGGTCCCAGCAGGAGAGCCTGGCCTTGTCAATGGAGCCTCATCTGGGACTCAGATGGAGAGGGCAGGGGACCCTGGGGTGAGGCCTGCTTCTCCCGGGAGGCCCTGACAAAGGTTTAAGAATTTATGCGATTCTCACTGAGTGACCTGGTACATTATTTAGGGCACATCACTGGGGTGTCGATGACCCAGGACTGCTCCCCCTTTTATCAGGCGGACAAAATTGAGGGCAACAGCAGGAATGCGAATGTGACATGTACAGGACGCCTACTGTCCTGTGAGGTCTGTCCCTAACACTCCCTGTTGATCAGGTCTCTCAGTAAGACACTATTTTCCCCGTGGCCATCCACCCCAGGGGCTTCCACAGTGCTTTTCAGAAAGTGATCTCTAAATTGTATCCAGATCACCAGGGGTCTTGCTGAAAGGCAGATTCCTCCTGACCAGAGTATCTGTCAGGGAACTATGCCAGCAGGATTGTAGGAGCTTCCCAAGTGGTTCTGATGCTGGCCCAGCTGCCCAGTCAAAATAAACCCCCTCTTCTCCTGGCCTCCCTGGGACTGTTATGAAACTTCGGTCCCATTCCCTTCCAGTTAAGTGGTCTTAACTGAGCATCGATGTTATGCCCCACGGAGACATAGCACCTGGTGCCCGATGCCTTCAAATCCCAGGAAACACAGGCTCAGAGAGGTTAAGAAACCCATTCAGGTCACTGAGCAAATAGGAGCCAAACCAGGATTTGAACCCAGATCCAGAGTCCACGTGTCTTCTACCCTATGGCCCCTGCCCGTAGGGAACCTACATTTTAGTCAATACAAAAAGAAATCATTATGAATTGAGGAAGAAGTCATTTCTTCACTCTTTAATTCGTCAAGTATTCCACTCATCCATTCAGAATGTATTTCCAGAGTACCTACTGTGTGCCTGGAAGGAGTGAAGAGGGCGGAGCAAAACCTCAACAACGATGATGAGCCCCAGGATATGGTCCAAAGCTCCCCGTTTGGGTGACCTGAGGCAAGTTACTTAACCTTTCTGAGCCGGAGATTTTTCATCTCTGGAGGCGGAGGGCTGGGTGAGAGGATGAAGGAAGCATCTCGCACCACCTGGCACATAGTGGGTATGCTGCCCACGGAAGGGAGAAGGAAGGTGAGCTCAAGCCTGCAGGGGAAGACGGTGTTCAATTTTGTACGGCAACTGCTCATCGGCTGTGTTTATTCTGGCTTCTTCAAGGTCCCCTAGAACAAGGGCACTGGCGGATTACCAAGCAGGATGGGCGTTTATTTCTCTGTGCCATGCACCAGTCTAGCAACGGCCGGCTTCAACGAGGAGCTCTGAGGGTGCTTCCTAAGCGAACAAACTAATGAGCTAATACGCGTTTATGGTTGGATAAAAGAATGGATGAAATGAAGTAGGAGGGTGCGGGAAGTAAAATGCCTCCTTCCGCCCCCCTCAATGGCCTCAGCTGCTCTCGTCTCCCCTGCAACCCCCTGCAAATATTAGGTCAAGGCTAGTATTTCAAATGAGTGAACGCCAGGCACCAGGGTGCGCGTGCCGCTCCCACCGTTACCGGGGAAGTGCGGCGCGCCTAGGGGTGGGAAGACGGGGAAGCTTGGAGCAGGGTTCCTGGGCCTCTGCCCCGCCCGGAGAATCAGCCGCCCACATCTCCTAGCTCCATTTCTTAACACAGGGGCAGAGCGACCCTCCTAAACCATTCATTCTCTCCACAACAACTATGAGGCTCCTACCAAGAGCCTGGCACTGTGTCCGAATCCCTGGAGGGATGAATGCACCCTCTCTGGGCCATCGTTTCTCAGGGGCGAATGTACCAAGTTAATAAACGGGGACAAGGCGGTCACCCGTCGGTAAGGCAGTACAGATACGCATTGCCCAGTGTGGCAGCCCCTGGCCGGTGTGGCTGCTGAGAACCTGAAATGGGCTCAGTCCGAATTTCGTGTGAAGTACACACAGGATTTTGGAGACGTAATACAAACAAGTGATGAATTTTAATATTTGATTACATGTTGAAATGATAATGTTTTGCATCTATTGGACTAAATAAAGTATACTATTAAAATCAATTTTACCCATTCCCTTCTTTTTTGTTTTTATTTTTAATGTGGCTACTAGAAAATTTAATGTTGTGAAGATAGCCTGCATTCTTTTTCCTTTTTGACTGTTCTATTTATTTTTTAGTCTTAAAAAAAACGTTTATTTATTATTTCCAGAGAGAAGGGCAGGGAGGAAGGAAGAAAGGGAGAGAAGCATCCATGTATGGTTGCCTTTCACCTGCCTCCAGCTGGGCACCTGGCTTGCAACCTGGTTATGTGCCCTGGCTGGGAATCGAACCAGTGGCCTTTGTGTTCACAGGCCAGCGCCTATCCACTGAGTCACATCAGCCAGGGCATATTTTTAATTGAGTCTTTATTGTATTTTTTCTCATGGTTTTAAAAAATTATATTTTATTGATTATGCTATTATAGTTATCCCGATTTTTCTACCTTTGTCCCCCTCTACCCAGCACCCTCCACTCCCTCAGGCCACCCCCCCATCATTGTTCATGTCCATGGGTCATGTGCGTAAGTTCTTTGGCTACCGCATTTTTTATACTGTATTTTACATCCCCACGGTTATTCTAAACTACCTGTTTGTCCTTCTTAATCCCCTCACGTCTTCACCCATCCCCCCATACCATTCCCTCCTGACAACCGTCAAAACACTCTGTAGCCATGATTCTGTCTCCATTCTTCTTAGTTTATTTTTTAGATTGAACTTTTGATAGATATGTATTTTTGGGCCATTTTATTGTTCAGTTACCTTCTTTTTCTTAAATAACTCCCTTTAATGTTTCATATAATCATGGTTTGGTGATGATGAATTCCTATAGGTTTTTGTTTTTTTGTTTTTTTGTTTTCTTTTTGTCTGGGAAGTGTTTTATCTGCCCTTTGATTCTAAACAACAGCTTTGCTGGGTGTATCCTTGCTTTTATGACTTTGAATATTTCTTGACAACCCCTTCTACCCTGGGCACTCCTCTGTACGTAACTAACTTTTTTTCTCTTGCTGCTTTTAAGGTCCTCTCTTGTCTTTACCCTTTGGCATGTTAATTATGATGTGTGTTGGAACGGGCCTCTTTGCATCCATCTTGTTTGGGACTCTGTGCTTCCTGGATTTGCATGTCTATTTCCTTCACTAAATTAGGGAAGTTTCCTTTCACTAATTTTTCAAGTAGATTTCCAATTTGCTGCTCTTTTCGCTCCTCCTTCTGGCACCCCTAGGATGCAACTGTTGGACCCCTTGAAGTTGTCCCAGATGCTGCTTATACTGTCCTCAATTTTTTTGGATTCTTTTTTCTTGTTGTTCTGATCGGTTATTTTTTGCCTCCTTAGTGTTTCAACTCATTGATTTGATTTTCAGCTTCATCCACTCTTTTGTTGTTTCCCTATAAATTGTTCTCTGTTTTAATTAGTGCACCCTTCCTCTCTGACTGACTCTTTTCCATGCTTTTGAGGGCCTCACTAAGTTCCTTGAGTACCAGTGTTCGACCTCTGCCTCTGATAGATTGCTTATCTCCATTTTGTTTAGGTTTTGTTCTGGAGTTTTCATCTGTTCTTTCATTTGGGCCATGTTTCTCTGTCTGCTCATTTTGGCAGCCTTCCTGTGTTTGTTCCTATGTATGAGGTAGAGCTGCGTTGACTCTATGTCTTGGTAGCGTGGCCTAATGTAGTAGGTGTCCTGTAGGGTCTGGTGGCACAGTCTCCCCTCTCACCCAAGCTGGGTACTGGAGGTGCTTCCTTTGTGTGAGCTGAGTACACCCTGATCTTGTAGTTGAGTCTTGGTTGCTATTGGCAGATCAATAGCAGGAATTTACCCAGGCCAGTCAGCTGCAAGGACTGGCTGTGACCACTGACCACCCACCTCCGCCCTCCATGGAGGGTCCGCTGTGCAGGGGCAGGTGGCGGTGCTCCAATGTGGTCTGTAGCTGTCCACTGGGTGTGCTGGCCCTGGGTTTCCCGGGTGCTACAGGCCAGGGTCACCCCCACCTGTGTCCTGCCCGGGGCCACCCTGCCTGAGCCATAAGCAATCCTGTGCTGGGCTCGGCCCAGGTGAAGCCGAGCTGTGAGTCTAGGCGGCTGCTGGTGCCAGGCTGGGGCGCCCTGAGGCGGCTGGGGCTTGTTTGAGGGGATTTAGGAAGCTGTGCTGCAGGAGCCAAGACAGCCACTCATATGGGAATGCAGCTTGGGGGGAGGCTGTAAGTTGGATGGGGCAGCATCTCCGGGGGTCTCCAAGTATAGCCTGCATTCTATTTCTACTGACAGCACCAACAGAGAGAGTTCAGAGCAAAGAAGCCCTCATCTGTGGTGCTGGACACGATGCAGGAGGGGCTGGGGCTGGGTTACGGCCTTCAAGGGTGGGCTGCTTTGGGGCAGATACGCAGGGGACAGGCAGACAACTTGCCTCCAAGCCAGCGTGCAGTTTTAACCAGAGTAAGTCCCCAGGCTCCCACGCAGACAGAACAGGGAGCCATTTCAAGCTGGCCATGGTCATTTCACCAGCTGGGGAGCACCACTCAACCCCGGATGCCAGGCTCAAACCAGGGACCTTGACAGGGAGCTGGGGTGAGGAACGCTTAGCCTCAGAAATCCCACCAGCCCCTCAGAAATTCAGGCACAAAGAGGAAGGAGTCTCCCCTCCCCACAACCCCAGCCGAATCCTTCCGTGCCACCCACGCGGGCTTCTCCTCTCTGCACACTTCCGAAGCTGCAGGCGCTGTTCCCAGAAGGTAATTGCTACTTCTGCTTCTTTGTTCTCTGCGCCTCCAGACTCCTGATGAACTCATTTTAATTAAAGCGCTAATGGCATCGGGCGGATATGGTGGGACCGAGCAGGTCTGCTGGGGAGGCAGCAAGTCTGAGAGGCAGGAAGATGCACTTCTTCCTCCGGCCCCCCTGCCTGGGCAGGCGTGTCCCGCCACGGCCCCCCGCAAAGGACAGCAGCAGCCAGAGGGAGGCTGGTGATGATGGCCATCGTGAAGCCGCCAGGCTGCTCATCTTCCCGCTTGGATGTTCGCTCTCAGACCTGCCCCGCAGGGTGTCAGAAGAGAAACAACTTCCCTGAAGTCTAATGAGTAAAAAGGCAGGACTTGAACTCCCAACTGAAGGGTGATCTGTCCACAGCCACCGCCTTGTATCCCCACCTCCCAGAGGGGACCTGCAGGGTCAGAGCCCCGCCCGTTCTGCTCAGCCGCTACCAGCCCATGTGATCCGGATTCTGCTGGGCCCTGCTGACCATTCTGCGCATCTAAAGGAGCGGCGTTCCCTTTCTCCCTGAGGCTTGGCCCAGGGGTCCCCTTTGGCCAGGAGCGCACCCCTCCTGCCTGGTCAGCAGCCCCTGCCCCCTCCTGACGGCTCTGCTGCTGTGGGGGCACACGCCCTGCTGGAACCCGTTTCCAAGCCTACCCTCATCGCTCATGGGAGCGCACACTGCTTTCCCACTCCACGTACGTCCCCTGCGAGGCACACGCCTGGCTTCCTCACCACTGTCCCCCTGGGAGCTCTGTCCTAGACCTGAGGTGAACAGGGACCGTGGAATCAGGCCTAGCTTGGATGCTGTTGGGGTAGAATTGTGTCCCCCTACAAAACAGGTGGAGGTCCGAACGCCCAGTAGCTATGAAGGTCACCTTCCTTGAAAGGACAGCCTTGTAATCAAGTTAATCTAAAAATCAGGAGGGTGGGTCCCAACCCAATGTGATTGCTGTCCTTATAAGAGGAGCAGATACGCAGAGAACCATGCAGGGTGAAGAGGGTCCTGGGATGATGGAAGCAGAGACTGGGTGACACAGCCGCAAGATTGGGGACATCAAGAATGGCTGGGGGCCACTGAGGAGGAGGAGGCGAGCCAGGCTGCAACCCAGAATCTCAGAGGGAGCTTGGTCTGCTGACGCCTTGACTTCAGGCTGTGCGCCACCGCCAGGCCTGAGAAACTAATTCTGTTGTTTTAAGCCTCTAGCTTGTGATTGTCACAGTCCCTCTAGGAAACTCCCAGATGCCCAGCCCTACAACGGACAGCATGACTAGCTTGTGCTTCAGTTTCTTGTAAAACGGGGACCATGATCCGTACCTTATAAGGTTGTGCAGATGAAACGAATTAATAGCGTGAGGCCCTACGAAGCAATAAGCACTACCTAAGAATGTGTCGTTATTCTTAATAATTGGCTATGGAAGCCTGCGTCTTGCGGGCTTCAGCAAGTTCTTACAAGAAAAAGATGAGCTTCTCTGGCCCACCCACATGGTGAGCCAGAATAAAGCTGGCTTTTCCTGAAAAAGGCTTTTCTGCTTGTGACAAAGGAAGCTTGAGGGAAGCCTTGGCCTGGGGACAAGGACCCTCACCTCCAACAGAGTTCTGGCTTTGGATGCTGGTCTGCAACAGGACCTGAAACAAGTGGATTAGGGTCTTAAGGAGCTTGTAGGGCTCTAGAGACATCCAGCTCCTGGGAAACCGAATCCCCGGGCTGCTCAACTCTAGAGGCAACATGAGGCCTTGAGCCTACACCTGCAGGAATTAGGCTGCCGAAGACATACGGCTTCTAATGAGCATCTCGTGTGACCCAGCGGTGAAGGGCAGCCATGAGGGGCAGCTCTCGGAGGTGCAGCAGGGACAGCCCACAGTGGCCGACCAGGGAACTCGTCCATCACCAGGGGGCAGTTCTTGTTCTTATTCATAAGCTCAATCATATGGACAAGGGCTCACACCGCCACCATGGGCTGCAGGCCTGCCTATCGGCTTGCCTATGGGTTGTCTCTTTTCGGGGTGCAGGGCGGGGAGTGTTTGCACATGGTTTTGTTGCAGTATGTTACATAGCGGCATGTTCGATGGCCTGGGAAACTGGTAGGTCTTAATATTTTTTTAATTTAAAAAAAAAAAGGTTTTATTTATTATTTTTAGAGAGAAGGGCAGGGAGGGAGGAAGAAAGGGAGAGAAACATCAGTGTATGGTTGTCTTTCACCTGCCTCCAGCCATGGACCTGGCTGGAGACCTGGCTTGCAACCTGGTTATGTGCCCTGGCTGGGAATCGAACCAGCGACCCTTGGGTTCACAGGCTGAAGACTGGTATGTCTTGTTGGTAGTTCAAGTGCAGAATGTAGTGGACAACTAGTGCTTTTACCCATCCAGCATCCATCCTTGCTCTCAGCACTCTGTCTTTTCCTTGGGGGACAGACCCTCCCAGTGGCTACGTAGACAGCGGCTAGACCAGGCTGACAACTTGTCCATCTCCCGACTTCTCAGCGTGGAGGTTTAGCGCATGACCCACACCCAGATAATCAATGATTGCATCCCCCAATCTATCAGGGGGAGATCCATGATTCCAATAACAGTCAAGCTAATACTTTTTCTGGAACTACAAGGGAAAAAGAGCTTCCTTCCCCACGAGGCCCTGAAGCTGGGAGAAGGTGGGTCCAGAGCTGCTGGTAAAAACTTGCTGCTATGAAGTGAGGATCTCCCTGAAAGCTGAGAGAGATCTTCGAGATAGGAAGGTGGAGGGAGAGCAACTTCTGACAGCAGCCTAGGCCTTGCCTGGGAGCCCTGGGCCGGCGGGCAACTCAGGGAGCCAGCAAATCTCATCTTCTGCTAAACCAGCCTGAATGGAGTGTCTACCATTTGCAGTTGAAAGAGTCTTGACATGGAAGGAGTCAGGCTGGTTCTTGGGGTAGAGATGGTTGGAATACGAGAACATTAGGGATCGGGTTAGCGTTACCTCTCCCTCCGACTATGTGTAAAGGACTCAGAAAACTCCCATCTCCAACTGCAACGTCTCCACAACTGTGCGACCCCAACAGAAATGTAGGCCAGGGTAGCCACCGAGGTGTGGAAATCTTCCGTTTGACACATGGAAGGTGTATGGGTGGATATGGTCATCTTTAGACTTTATTAGTAGTGTTTTTTTTTTAATTTTATTGTTGTTGTATTATATCCATCCCCTTTTTGCTCCCCTCTGTCCCCCTCCCCACCCACCCATTCCCCCCAAAATCAATCCCACCTGTTGTCCATGTCCATGGTTCCTTTATACTAGGTTCTTGATATTAGTAGTTCTTTATTTTTACATAATTTCAAACACCAAAAAGTTGCAATAATAGTAAAAAGAACTCATATATATATATACATATGCATATATATGTATCCTTCACCCAGATTCCCAATGATCAATATTTTGTTGCATTTGTTTCATCATTCTCTCTCTACATATGCACATCCAAATCATTAATTTTCTGAACCTTTTGAGAATCAAATTGCATGTCATGATTCTTTGCCCATACATAGTTATTATGTATTTTTCAGAAGAAGAACATTCATCTGACAACATAATGCTCAAAACCAGTCTATTTAATATTGACATAATGCTATTATTTAATCTATAGAACTTATTCAAATTTTACCAATTGTTCCATAATGTGCTTTTTGGTCATTTTTATTGAAGTATAGGAGCCAATTTTGCAATTAAGGGTTGCATTTAATTTTTATTGTTTTCTAGTCTCCTTTCGTCTGGAATGGTGCATTAGTTTATCCTTGCCTTTCTTGACATTGACGTTTATGTTTTGTAGAATGTCCCTGAGTTGGTGTCTCAGTCCACTCAAGCTACTCTAACAGGCTACCGCAGATGTGTTTAAGGTTTAAGACACATAAAGTCAACCTGACCTTCCTGAGAGTACAATTCTGAGTTTTAACCAACCTAGGCGGTCATGTGACCACCACCACTATGGAGATACAGACAAGTTCTGTCCCCTCCCCCAAGTGCCCTGCCACCTTTCTTTCCAGTCAACCCCTTCCCCAGTCATGAGCACCCACTGATCTGTTCGCTGACAATTCAATGTCATAGAAATTGAATTATAAAGTATGTCGACCTTTGGTTACTTTCCTTTAGGGTGATGCGTTCGAGAGGCACACTGTTGTGGGCCTCAGTGGTTCCGACTCTTCATTGTTGAGGGGTGTCCCCTGCGTGCAGGCCCCGGCTTGTTCACCCCGTCCGTCCCTACTGCAGTGACCGGGCCGCGTTTCTTCCTTCCTTCTTCCCGCCTTCTTTCCTTCCTCCCTCTCTCCCTCCCTCTCCCTCTCTTCCCTCCTCTCAGCAATTACAAATATGCCACGATACACATTCCTATATGGTTTCTTTCACTTGAGCTATGAATCACATAATGTTAAATTTTATAAAGTGTACAATTAAGTCGCTTCTAGTATCTTCACAGAATGGAGCAATAGTGACCACTATCTCATTCCAAAGCTGTCGCTGGCTTGATTCCCCAGCCAGGGTACATAACCAGGTTGCAAGCCAGGTCTCCAGCCTGGTCTGTAACTGGAGGCAGGTGAAAGGCAGCCATACATTGATGTCTCACTCCCTCTCTGCCTCTCTCCCTTCCCCTCTCTCTGGAAATAATAAATAAAATCTTTTTAAAAAAATAAAGTAAAAATAATTCCAAAGCACTTTCATCCCCCCTATAAGAAGCCCCTTATTTATCGGCACTTCCTCTCAATTTCCTCCTTCCCCTTCCTGTCCAGCTCCCTTCACTCCATGTCATGTTATTAGGTTTATCAGTGTTGTAGCAGGTAGCAGGACTTCACTTATTTTTATGACTGAAATATGGTATAGATAGACCAGATTTTGTTTACCCCCAAGTTGAGAGACATTTGAGTATTTTCTGGCAATTAGGAATAATTCTGCTGTGAACTTTCTGTGAAGATTTGTGTATGGATGTGCATTTTCAGTTCTCTTCTGTCCGAGTCTATGTCTATCTTTTGGGAGCTGCTGAACAGTTTTCCCAAGTGGCTGCACCGTTTTATAATTCTACCTCAAATGTACGAGGCTTCTGGTTTCTGTGTCTCGTCACCGGGCAGGAGGGCGACTGAGTGGGCTGCCCTGTGGGACTCATTGGTTGCGCTCTGACCTCAGCTCTCTGATCGTGCAAGAAAAGTTACAAATTTACAGATTGTCCAGCATTGTTGTTATGAAGGTGGGAGCAATCCAGGCCCCCTTTCGTTTTCCTGCATCCTCAGTGACGACTGTGGTGGAAATCTGAGTATCTAAAATCTTTCATGTGCTTTGCAAAACAATGAGCCTCATCACCCAGCTACAATTGTCAACAGGAGATCCCTCTTGCCCCATCTGTTCCCATCCCACTTCCTCCCACATCGGTGGGAAACTGTGCAGGAAATTCTACCTGTCATCAAATGTCAGTAGATGTATCATAACAGTGAAACACTTCTTCGAAATCTGACGTGGGTTTGAATCCTACGTGCTCTGCTGACCGTATGTGTGACCTTAGACAAGTCACATTACCTCTGGGGCTGAGGGGTGGGCTGGGGTGGGCTGGGGTGGGGAGGTTTGAAGGGCAGACAGAAACCCAGGTATTAGGTGCACTAGCAAATTAATGGGCTCACCTCGCATAACTTTCTGGCATACAGTTGGCACTTAATAAATGTGAGAAACCTAATTGCCTTCCATTCTACACCCAACTTACAATGATCGTCTTCTGCCCCTGTGTGGCGTGTTTAAGCTATTGCCAGGGTTTTTCGAAAATCATAGGAAAACCAAAGTGAATATTATTTATTTCCCCCCTTACATTGGAATTCATCAGTTTTACCTCTTGGTCTCCAAAACTGCAGAGTCTTATTGTCAAGGGCATATAGCACCCCTGTTTCTCCCACCAGCTTGCAAACTTCGCAAACCCCTTGAGGACAGGAGCCTCTCTCTCTCTCTCTCCACAACAAAAAGGGATAAAACAGTCTGAAGGACTATTGTGATGAGTAAATCACCTAGAGTCCGTGAAAACATTTTGTCAAGTGCTAGATGCTTTCCGTCTGTCCATTTGCTCCCTCATAAAGTTGGGTGAACAATGTCCACCAGCCGCAAAGGGCACCATTTGGAGAACAGAGCTTGTTCCCTTAGAGAATCTGTGGCCTCACTCGTGGTGGGAAAGAACAACTGTCCAAACTACAGAAAGAACGTGGCCGGTGTTGTACAAAAGGCCATGGGAGCCAAGAAGGAAGGGGGCTTTTGGGGACAGGGCCAGTCAACTTTTACCCACAAAGAGGACTTGAGGTCTCCGGGGAAGCTCACCTCGCAGAGAAAGATGGTATGAAAGGGGGTGTTGTCAGCACATACAGAGGGTGGAAGCCAGGCAGGCATGTCCTGGGACCCTTCCAGGTCCTGGGTAGCTGCACGTTAAGGTGTATGGTGGGCATGGCTGGAGAAGAGTCTGGAAAGGTAGGTTGAGCAAGTGCATGAAGGAACTTGAATAGTAAAGAATGGACTTGCACCACCCAAGCTTAGTCTGGTGACTAGGTGGTCAACCTACCACAGTCACTAGTGAAATATACAATGGGTATGAGGGACAGGAAGAGTCTTCGCTTCTCTTTTGAATTGTCTACTATCTTTTGCCTAGAGGCAGGGGACATAAAGTTTCAACCTTACCAAGTCTGTTTCAACAAACCATAACATGTCTCTGATCATTCTCACTATCCCAGCGTGTGAAACTGATAGTCATCATGTAAAAAGTCTCATGTCTTCAGAGTGTGGTGGTTCTTTTTTCAGAAGGTGATCTTTAAAAAAATATGGCTTCCTTTAGAGGCTAGCCCACAGGTACACATTTTTTGTTGTTGTTGTTTGTTTTTTATCAATGTACGGTTGCCTTTCACCTGCCTCGGGCTAAGGACTTGGCTGGAGACCTGGCTTGCAACCTGGTTATGTGCCCTGGCTGGGAATCGAACCAGCAATCTTTGGGTTTGCAGGTTGGTGCCTTATCCACTATGCCATGAGCCAGGGCCACAGGCACACATTTTTGGACACAAAAGCGTCCATAATCAAATATGGATTTCAGAACACCTAAAAATAGAGCCAAGTGTCTTTTCACTAGAAGATAAATATCTCTCAAAAGAACTTGATGATCATTTTAGCAGTTGACAACTGGCATTCATCAAAGTTGTTGCCTTTGGGTTTTAAAGATAAAGGAAGAAAATGGAATCGAAATGAAATATAGCTGTTTGAAATGAGGGGTAAGAATAAATTAGGCTGTAAAGTTGTTAAGGATACCTTTAAATCTTTATAATTATGATCGTGGATGGAGATAAACCTTCAACTCATAATTTGCTCTCAAGTTACCTTTGTAGATCGGGTGTTATCTGAACTCCTACTTTTTTTTTAAAGATTTTATTTATTATTTTTAGAGAAGGGGGAAGGGAGAGATGCAGAGAGGGAGAGAGACATCCATGTATGGTTGCCTTTCACCTGCCTCCAGCTACAGGCCTGGCTGGAGACCTGGCTTGCAACCTGGTTATGTGCCCTGGCTGGGAATCGAACCAGCGACCTTTGGGTTCACAGGCCAGTGCCTTATCTTCTGTGCCACCAGCCAGGGCTTACAAACTCCTACTTTATAGAGAAACCAAGTTTAGTTTGTAGAAAAAGGAGCAAGGAATTTGATAGGTGTGTCACAAAAATGTGGGAAAATTGGTAAATACATGAATAAAAGATGCCTTAACAAATTAAAACAGTTCTTTCCCACCACAATTATTTACCCATGAACTTGGCAAAAACTTAAAATTGTTGATGTTGGCCATGTGGGAAAGAATGACATTGGAGTGTGAGGGGGCAGAGTGCACACACTTGCCCACTGAGGACAGAGGCTGGCAGCTCCGTAGTTGCTAGGCAACTGCTGACGGATGGCTCCCAGCCTAGTGTCTCTCACCCAGTGACTGGTCCATACAGAGACCAGGCCCCTCCCCGTGGTTCAGGACAGCTGGAGGCATGTCCCAGTCCCAGGATTCCCTGTGTGGTCCCCTCTGCATCAGTTCAATGTTTCCCTTGCCAGTCTTGCTCCTCTGACCCCTCTCCTGACAGGCACCCCTGTGAGACCCCCTCCCCAATCTACCTGCACACAAATCTGTCTCTTTGAAGCTAAGACAACGCGAGGAGGAAATGAACACATTCCTCCTCCTCAAATCTATTGACATTTTCCTTTATGAATCTCATTTGGGTTCTACATTTATAGGGTATCTGCTACCATGAGTCAGAGTAACACACACCCATTATTTTCTCCTTGTTTTAGGGGCCCATATTTCTGTATGTGACTCTTCCCTTCCTCGGGAGTTCATACCGCATGATGTGGAGTGGAATCTGATTAAAATGCCCCCCATCCCACTAACCCCCGGCACTCACAGAAGAAGCCACCTTCTTCTCCATGGATTTTGAGTGTGATTTGATTTCACGAGTAAAACGTCTTAACTTGGGAGTTGTCCAACTCAGTGTCCTATTTGGGTAGACCGGTCACGATTCGTTCACAGCCAGCAGGGGGCTCTAGTGCATAAGAAATGGGCACCTACCAACGGGCTCAGTCCCTCCAGGGAATGGTTTTCTTTCTCCGATATGAATTCTGACACCCCCCAGCTAGGCTTCCCCAGGGGTCAGCTGGGGCCACGGGGTCAGGGGCAGAGGGGAGGGGGAGACCCGTCTCTGCTGTCGGAGGCCGTGAGAAAGGTGACAGGCAAGGTGCCCAGGGTGCCTGTGGGAGGGAAGGGCTTAGCGGCTCCAGCAGTTTCCATCAGCTTCCAGAGGCCCCAAGTTCGACCCTCAGCAGCGCTCCAGGGTGTCTACATGCTAACGCACTGAGGTTATAAAATGCAAAGTGCTAAATGACATTCCCCGATGAAAGTTTCTCAGCAGGGACCAGGCAGCTTCTGCTGTCATTGGAGACCAGAGAGAAGGACCTCACCTCACCCGCCCCCAATTCTACCACAACACCTGAGTTGACATCACTGTAGCTTCATTGCTCTGGCTCCCAGGAGCATTTTATTTATTTAAAAGGCTCCAAGGCTTCATCATCAGACCAGTCCGGGCCGTGACAGCCAGCTGAGAGGCGGACAGGTGTGGCCGTGGCCCTGGCCCTGGCGGGGGTGGGGGGTGGGGATCTGTCCCCCAGGCACTGTGCTGGGATCACAAGCAAACTCCTTCTCTCTGAACCTCATTTGGCAGTGAAGCCCTCACAAGAGCTGAGCCCTCATGTTCTTGGAGACCCTGGATCTTGATTCTATGATGGTGTGAATGTCACCAAGAACGCTGAAGCTGTGCCACGTGGCTGTCTCGTGTCTTCGTTAGCTCGGGGGTGGGGGTGGTCTGGGTCAAGGAGCCTCGCCTCTCCCCCAGCAAGCAGGGCTCCCGGGACCACATGCACGGGGTCAGCGGGCCACTGCCCTGCACAGCCCAGCTGAGCCAGTTGCCGGGGTGGCCCTGCCGCTGTCACTGACCCCTGGGGGATTCTGATGCACAGGGAAGGGAGCCCACTGCCCAAAGGACGCGTGCAGCCTTCCCCCAGCACAGCTTACCAGCCCTGCAGAATCCGGCAGCTGCCGAGCACGTGACCTTGTGCGCCCCCCACGCACCGCACACGGTGACCCCCTCTATGCCTGGAATCCGGGGAGTGCCCCTGCGTGGTTCAGCCTGAGATTGCGCTTCCACTGGATGCTGTTTCCGACACCTCCCCGCTGCCCACCTCCACTCCCGCAAACCCAGTCAGCTGCGCAAGCTTCAGGTTCAGTCTGAGCTGCTGTTTCTTCCCTGAAGCCTCCCTGGAACATCTGTCCTCAGGCCACATCGACTCGACCTTCCCTATGCCCGCTGGACCATGTCCAGACCCTTGTCACCTCACCTGCCAGGCTTCAGGGCCCTTGAGGGTCCATTTCCTCCCTCCCAGCCCGCACTCCACAAAGACAGCACCACCATCTTCTTTGTCATTATAACCCTAGGGTTTACCCAAGGACTCCCACCACCAGAAGGGTTTGCTGGCTGAATGAATGAAAGAGCTGTTGTCTTCAGAGATTCTGAGAAGAAAGGGCACAGTGTGAGGTCAGCCGCCTACTGGAAGACTAGGCAGCAGATTGGCCAGCTTTGTGAGTGTAAGGCCCTTACAGGAGAGTGGCGGGGTGTCCGGACATAGGAAGCAGACTTGGCCATCTGGGCCTCTGTCCCACATTTGACCGAGACCAGCCTTGGCAGTGCGCGTGGTGCAAACCTCGGGAAGCTGGTCTTCTTGCTCTTGGTTGCAGGTGTAGCGACTGGCTCAAAGGCCACAGCAAATAGCAGAGCTGAGGTTTAAACCTAGGTTCATGGATTCCTCTAGTTCAGCTTTGCACCTGCTAGTTTTTCTCTTTTCTGTTAAAGCCAACCCTGCCCTATTCCAATTTTTTGACCCACCCATTCACCATTGTCTACCATGTACCAGGCACTGTGTCAGCCACCAAGAGTCTAGGATGGGCACCTCAACAATCAGAAGGAAGCTACCAGGAATGGGGCAATGGCAGCTCGGATAGGCCCTGAGGCAGAAATAAATAAACCCAGGATTCTTTATGACTTAATGCAATAAGGGTTTCTTTCTTTGTTGTGTGAAGTTCAATGCACTTCTCTGCCTTGTAGCTATGTGGTGCTTACTGCCTCTGCAAGAAAGACACCTGTCAGTTTATTTGCAGGCCATTGGCCCCAACCTAGCTGCAAGGGAGGCAGGAAGAGTAGGGAAGCACTAGGATACTTGCGAGCATCATCTTTATCAAGAATGCCTTGTGGGCTCCAGCTATCTCTTTGATCTAGATCACTAACCCTTCTTCCAAAACCCCTTCCAGTTGCTACATCCAGTTTCAAACACAGGATTTCCAGAGGATGTTCAACCATCCTCCCATCAGGAAGGGATCCGTGAACCAAAAGAACAAGCCACTGGCCAGTCACAGCCCCCCCAAATATAATAATGGAGCAGGGACACTGTGACCTCCGTAAGCACTCCCACTTAGAGAGGGGAAGGAGGGGAGATACACCACAGTCTCTGCCCATCGTGGTTCTGAAATCCCACTGGGCAAACACTCTCAAAGCCCCTCTCAGTCCCCAGAAGGTCCATGGTTAGGCTCTGGCTAACCTCTGGAAGCTGCTTCTTGTCCCTTGTCTTCCTTTAGCTCTGGTTCCACCGTCTTTGGCAGCATGTGAAGTGGTCACTGGGGAATGAGCCTCCCCTGGGCGCTGCTTAGCTCTTTGGGCTCATTTTCCTAGGCGCTTTGGTGCGAGGGTTGTCTGAAGACTTAGATGTGCAGGGCTTGCTCAGTCAGGCTGTGGGCTTTCTTTGGTCATACAACCTTTTACAACCAGCCCACTTGTCACCTGTTTGCTTCCAGCAGGGGCCACGCAGCAGTAGCTGCACCCAAAGCTCGTGTCTGGACCAGTTCCAAATTTGCACCATGTCTTTGCCCCCTTGCGCCAGGCCCCGCCCGCTGAGGGCATGTGGCCCAGTGCGGTGGGCAACTCATCTCCTTCCTCTGATCTTTGCCGTGGACGTGATCTTGCCTGGAAAGCTTGCTGGACTTGAAAGCCTCTTTGATCCCATTTCCGTCTGTTTGGGTCTAGAAGAAGCAGTTGGCTTTTCCATCTCTACAGCACCTCAGATTTCTGGACTACCCACCCCGACACTACCCCTTTCTTTGTGTCTGCGCTCACCCCTTTTATAATTACTATCTTATCAAACCCAGCCACTAGCAACTCACACACCACTGAAAATATTTTTCCAACACCTGTCCCGGAATCGCCAAGTCGGTAAACCCATGACCTGCCTCCCAAGGGGCTGTGGACCATGGCTCCACCATATGTTGTGCTATTTTATGTTACTATCAATTGATATATTTCCCTCCTAAGGTATCAATTTCCCCAGGGCTTTTCACCTGACCACTAAGGAGGGGTCACATATTGTGGGTGGGTTGTTATGGAAGAACTTCTGTTCCACTCTTAATATATAGATACACACACACACACACACACATGTATGTATGTATATATATGATAGGCATAGACAGATAAATCCACATCTCTATCTAGCCATCTATCTCTGTATCTCTCTATCTAGATCTATTTATCTACCTGTCTACCCACGTACCTATTATTGGGCTGTTTCTCTGGAGACCTCTGACTGATCTCCTTGGTCTAAGGCCCTGAGCGGGGACCCAGAGCCCGCATGGGGAAGTGACTTGGCCGAGGACACACTCTGAGTTGGTAGCTAGGTCCCAGTACCCCGCCTGACCCGCACTGCAAAGGAAGCCTTTTCCGGGAGCTGCGGTAGTGGGAACCCTGAGCTGTGCTGCCCTTTCAGCGCTTTCAAGCTCAGCCCTGCCTTCCTGTGCGGAGCCAGGGGCTGGTGTTGAAGTGGATTGGTTTGCATGTCTGAGCTCCGGCCCAGAGGGAAGGAGGGGGCCGTGGAGGGAGGGACATTTTCTCTGATTCTCATTTCCTTGAGATCCAGCACCATTTTGGTCATTAACTTTGAGGAGCATCGTCAGACCGTTGGATCCCCTGGGGCGCAGTGGTGACATCGGTGGTGCATGAAAAGCTGTTCCAGGTAGAAAACTCGAGGCCAAGAGGATGTTGGGCACCCGGAGCTGACCCAGTTTTTCCAAGAGCCCCAGAGGATTTGCTGTGCTTAAATCCCCACATTTCCTTGGGCCCCATGTCAGGGAAATTTCCCCTTTGTGTCAATTCTGCTGTCCTCGCCCTGGACAGCACACTGTGTCTCTGGAAGCTCCACAGCCCCCTCTTACCCCACCCAAGGACACCAGAGCCGGAGACTCTCCTTTGCTGTGGGGGCAGGAGCACGGGACTGGGAGCCAAGGGACCTGAGGTCCAGACTCAGCTCTCTCCTGCGTTTGCTGTGCAATTTTGCTGGAGCCACTCACCCTCTCTGGGCCTCCCCAACTTGCTCCCTACCTCTTGAGGCTCTCATAGCCCTACTGTATACTGGACAGTAGTTGTCATATGGTTTGACCCATGTTCTCTCTGAGAGATGCAGGGTTGAGTGGAAGTGGAGAGCTCACACTCTGGATGGAGATTCTGTTCCTATGTGTAGCACTTAATAGCCATGTGACCGTTTCCTAAGCCTCAGTCTTCTCATCTGTAAAATGGGGTTATCCCCCCGGTAACTCCCCAGAAGGCTCACGTGGGATTAAATGAGATAATATACTGGTGACTTATGAGCTCTCCTCACCATGATGAGTATTTGAGCACCTCTCTTTCTCTCTCTCTTTCTCTTTCTCTCTTTCCCTCTCTCTCTCTCTTTCTCCCCTCATGTGGGTCCCTTAAAGCAGTGTCCTGCTGGCCTGGATGGGTCTTCAAAAAATAAAAATAAATAAAGCTGGATAAATGACACAATAAATGGAAATACCCATTCATGGGTTGCTGAACGAATGAAAATCTACATCAATGAAGGGACAGGAGGTGGATAGCAATATCCTCAGGACTCATTTTGACCTCTGATTTTCAAACATGGGATTGGTAGCGCCCTGTTCATGGAAGAACATTGCTGGCGGAGGTGTAACATCCACGAGCTGAGGGAAAGGCTCTGACTGAAGTGCAGGGGTGTTTGCTGGGGCTACTACCTCTCAGCTCCGGCTCCCCCACGAGCCAGGTGTGCTCTCTCCGCGTCTCCTCAGGGCCCCTCAGAAGTGAAGCTTATAAAACACAGCTGTGGCCCCCTTTCGGCACCCCCTCCATCACCCCCGGGAAATACTCCAGAACCAGTAGCACCCCCCTTCTTCAGGAAACTGTGCTGTGCTGTGATTTATGGGGGCAACAATTTGCAACCAACCAAAAAGAGACAGCACCAGAGAGATCGACACAATGCAGTGAATTAGAAAATGCCACTCAATGAAATAAGCACCAGTGGAGAGCAAAACAGCGACTCTGAAACTAATCTGGCGCACAGGGAAAAAACTGGGTGGAAAAGCGTTGGAGCTTCGTGAGAGTATTTCTTCGTTGGACTAAGGGGTGCAGATGGACGAGGGAGAATTGAGACAAAGTGTTAAGTGGGGAGAGGGGGACTCTGCCTGAATGTCCCCCCTCTTTTTCATTTCTTTTATTGCTCACATAAGGGTCTCGTGCCACACAACAAACCAGGAGTTAAACATGAGACCTTTTTTCTTCTACAAAGGCATCACCTGGGAAGTTTCTCTTCTTTATCCTCAGGTTAAAGCTGGTTCATAAACTCGTCCAGCACCCATTCAAGTTGGAGGTGGTATTGAACTGTGGATCGTGTGTGGGTGCATGCATGTGTGTGCCTATCTGTGTCTGCACGTGTAATCGTGTGTGCACAAATGGGTATGTGTGTGCCTGTTTAAACAAAATTGAATCTTGGATTGAGATCATACAAAAAATGTAGGCGGATTTAAAACTTTATTTAAATAAAGATAAAATTTAAAATTTGCAAGATGAACGGCACGTTTGAGCTAGAGGGTGGGAGGATGTTTTGAAACTAAGACTGGAAACCTGGCTGTTCTCAAAGACAGATGTGCATATATGCAATTTTCAAACACATGATAGAAAGAATTCAATGAGGGAGCGGTGTGTACCCAAGCAAGTCCCAAAGGCCAGAGAGTCACCGCAGTCCAGAACAGGCAAACTAAAGGTACAAGGAGGGTCACTTTATCCTCCAAAGCCCGGTGGCATTTAAGAGCCGTAGCCCGAGGGCATGCTGGGAAAGGCGGGCTCCTGCCCTGGGAGGGGAAGGGGAGCTGTCGCTACCCTTCAGGAAAGCAAGCCACTGCATCTGTTAAACTGAAAACGCGGGTGAACTGTAGCCTCGCCATCCCATCACTGGGGTGCAGCCCATCCCCTAGAAACGAAGCCCACGTGGCAGCTCACGTGGCAGCGCTGTCCACTGCAGCACCGTCCACCGAGGCCGACCCAGCTGCAATTCAGCCCGTGTCCCCCGACACCCGTCCTCTGAACCGGGCATGGGACCAGCACCAGCAGAGCTGCAGGGAAGGGTCTGCAGTCATGGCAGGGCGGTGGGCGCTGACTCCGGGTGGCCCCCTGGTCAGCAGGTCCTTGCCGGCCTGGCTAAGGGGTGGACTCTCTCTGTGGCAGGGACCTGACGCATGATGAGAGCACCTAGATTCAGGGAAACCATTCGCCTGTGTTTTACTTCCCTCCTGCCCAGGGCAGTCTCAACTGGGGAGGCAGAGAGCAGGAATGGGCTCCAGGAGACTCCATGCACAGGCTCCAGGGGGACATGTCTTTTGAAGAAGGGGCCACCATTCACCCACTGCAACCCCCACCCCTCCTGGGACCTCAGCTTCTGCACCGTAAGAGCAACATACACCCTGCAAACACTGTTGCAGGGCTCCTTGGGTGACTCATTTTCCCCTGAGGCTCCTACTCCCACCAGACCTGGGGGAGAAGTAAAATGTGAAAAGTAAGCAGTTTCCATCCTTTCCTAAAGGCCAAGCCAGTTTTGAAGTGTTTGTTAAATATTCCAAACATGGGCCAAAGGACAGACAAGGGGCGATGCGGCATCCTGGCCCGGCAAACAGGCCTGCTGCCCAGGGGGATGGCGGTGGGCCGGCGCCTTCTCTCCCCTGCGGACGGATCTGGGGTCTGAGGTCCCCGAGCCCAACTGGGGGCTTCTCCCAAGTCCCAGGCAGCAAATGTTTCAGGGTAATTCCTGGCGTATTTTATTTCCTACCATCCTATTCCGGTTTTCCTTCCCCCTCTCCCCTCTCCCCCCAAGCTAATGGTCCTCTCACTTCGTACGCATCCATTCTCATGTATCGGATGTTTCCCCCAACGTTTATTTGCTCGTCTGTCACAGAAAAGTGACAAGGCAATGTTTCGAGAAGAGATGTGCATCATTGATAGAAATGGATAATAAATTAGATTGTTTTCTTCGCGTTCTTCCCTCCGCATTCCGGTTTTGAAATCAAACGGGCCGCCATGCTATTACCTGCCACCCCCCAGCCCCCAGGAGGCCGGAGTTTCCCTCAGTAACATCCTGGACTGTCCTTGAGCCACTGTGGGGAGCTCCTCTGGGGTTTGAAGGTGAGGGCGGAACTGCTGGGTCACTGGGTAGAAACACACCCAGGCTGCCGCTTCCCGTTGCACGCGTGTCAGCACACCTGCGCGTACATAACCCACATTTCTCATTTCACAACTTGGTAAATGTGAAGCAGGGTCTCATTTTGATCGGCATTACTCTGACTATTGAACATTAGTATGTCAGTGCTCATACCGTGCCTGACATGTGTTAACTGCTCAATTAATGTCAGCTGGGCTCCATCGGGGACGTTTTTAAGCTTGAATATAATACGTCCAGTGACAGGGCGCTCACTGCCGGGGCCTGACTTACCGGAAGTCAGTGGTAGGTTTACAACACATGACACCTGCCACCCTGCATCTGGCCACAAATGAGCACGGTCCCCTGGGAATTTCAGCCCAGCGTCAACGGGTGGTGGGTACTGGGCCAGAAGGACAGGGTGGATATGGGCCCAGACTTATTGAAGGAGAAAGGGAGAGGGACACACAGCAAGAGACAGGCAAAGAGAGAAAAGAGTGTAATAGAGAGACAGAGAAACTAATAGAGGGAGAAACTGAGAGAGAGGAGAGTGAGAGAGAGAGAAGGAGAGAGAAATATGTATAGAAGGTTCCCACCAGCCCCCCTGGGTGGCCTCTCTCTTGGTTCCCAATTGTCCTACTCTGTTCCTACACTGAACTTCCCTTTCCTTACTTCTGATGGCTTGAGTTGAACTTGAGTCCCCAGGACAGGTGTCAGGGGACACGGGCTGAATTGCAACTGGGTCGGCCTCGGTGGACGGTGCTGCAGTGGACAGCACTGCCATGTGAGCTGCCACATGGGCTTCGTTTCTAGGGGATGGGCTGCACCCCAGCCCATCCTGGAAGGTACCCAGCATCCCTACTTCTCATTCTGTCCCCCGGGGATGGTGAAAAAAGTATTACTGGCTAGTTAGCATCTTGAGAGCAGTAGCTGTTCTATCCATCTAGTTGGATCAGTCCAATGAAAAAC
Organism: Noctilio leporinus; assembly: GCA_004026585.1. Taxonomy (NCBI): domain Eukaryota; kingdom Metazoa; phylum Chordata; class Mammalia; order Chiroptera; family Noctilionidae; genus Noctilio; species Noctilio leporinus. The sequence continues at coordinate 176,944 of PVIW01000272.1, read as the reverse complement.
CAGAGACAGTCCACATGCCCAACCATCAGAGGCTGCAAAGTCAAGCTATCACCCAGGTGGGATAGGACACAGACTTTTAAGGGGATAAATATGATGAGTATGCACAGGAGGAGAGGTCTGCCTATGGAAGAAAGGGTTAAGTGAAGAACTGTAGGAAGCCGAAGAGATATCGATTACAAAGACATAAAACCAGTGCTGACACGCTGGCATGGTGATCATGATCAGCAGGGATCTTGGAGAGTATGCCTGGCTGTTTTGGGAAGATAATGGAGTTTCATGTTTTCATGTAATGCTGATACACAAAGAAGAATATGCAGAACTATTATTGGGGCCAGTTTTAAGGTGTACCTTTCAAACATTTCCCGATGAAGCACCTTGAATGTAGAACACACAGTGCATCCTCACGGTGGGGTCTGGGCCATCAGGCAGGACTGAGGGTGGAGGTAAGCCAGGCCCTGGAGCCAGGGGGACCCAGGCTGAGTGGTGGCCCCATTGTTGACTCAGCTTGAGGTGCTTGTTACCAGCTGCCCTTCACCTCCTAACATGGTGGTCAGGTGATGGACTCACTGTCCTCAGCTGATTTCTTGCCCCTTCCTCATCCATTTAATCAGCCACAGAACTTGAGCACCCAGTGCCGGCACATTTGCTTCTGCCAGCTACCATGTTTCCTGCCAAGAACCCATGCTGGGATACACAGGTGACTAGCACCCCGTGTATCGATGAGGGGGTTTCAACAATGAGTGACGGGCAGCCTGGTTGAGGTGCGCTCCCACGGTCGGGAAAGCCACTGCTGCGGAATCAGGGGCTCCAGGTGTCATCAGGGATGCAGGTTCTCCCACCTCGCCCTTCCGGCATCCACAGTGCTGCAGACTCGCTGAGACTGGTTCTGGTGGTCAAGGGGCCATTGGGCCAACGTGCTTCCCCATTCATGGCCTGTGCAGCTGGAGATAGATGACAGATGGTAGGTAGGTAGGTAGTGATTTTCCCTGCCAACTCTTCAGGTGGATCTCTTGTCTGCCTTCTGACTGGACCAGCTCTCGTGTCTGCTCCTGAACTACCCCCAGGGCAATGCCATGCACCAATTAATTTGCTCATGGCTTCATGATTGATCAGCAGAGACTAGCGTGTGGACGCAAAGGTGTTGACCAGAACCGACACCGGAGGCAAGGTTAATAGAGCCAATATGTGTCCTGTGTTCTGGGTGTGGGGCTGGGGGACTGATTTTAAACCAACTGTGAGTCATGATGTTTACCTTCTCCTTTCGATCTGACCAACAAGGCACAGTTTTAATTCTGGCCACTGCTCAAGGGGTTCCTCCTTCCTCTGTGGGCCAGCAAACAATAGTAGTGACTTAGCGACACATGGTGTTCTCGATTGCATTTCAGTATCTTTGTCACTCCCCAAGTCTCCATCCCTCCAACGGTTCCCGTCTCTGCCCTCACCGCCTCTCTCCAGACAGCACAGCCTATGGATACCCTACAAATGTCTGTGCCAGGCATGATTAAAGGATTCAGGGGGTACGAATTCATAATTCCCAGTCTTATTGCAGAGACAACTTATGTAGCTGAGACAAGCCACCGGGACACACAGGTTTGCTTGTGTGAAAGGTGATGGCAGTTCTCAACACGGGCATCTTTCCAAGCAGGGCTGGGTCATCTCCCCAGGGGAGGGGCTCCTTGGTCTAGGCTATAGGGAGGTTCCTGGGAGGATTTGGATCGATGGAGAAGTCAAACCTCTGCCCACTGGGCACCTCTCTGTGCCTGGCCTGTGCATCTGAAGATATACAGGAGTTGGGGACAGGGATCCCAGAGTCAGGGCACAGGGACAGCATTCCAGAGTGGCACACAGCAGTGGCAGCTAGAGCCGCTGTTTGCGGGCAAGTGGGCCTAGCTGGGTGGTAGGCAACCCCGTCTGCTCCCTGGGCCTCGGATTCCTCAGCTGTTGAAAGACAGACTGGACTCCGGCATGTCAGACCCTCCCTGACGTGGGGTCTCCAGTCTTTGAAAAATGAGACCTCTCGCTGTCCGTGGTGCTGACTGGTCACGGAGCTAGAAATCGGGTGGGGTTGTCTGGAAATTTGGGAGCCTCCATACTGGGGCTCTTCATCACTTCTCACCTCAGCCAGCTGGCCTCTCTGAGCCCAGCAGGGCTGGGATGGGGCACGGTGGCCTGGCTGCCCTTACCTATCAGGAGGGGAGAGGAGAGAAAGACCAAGATGTGGTTCTCCTCTTTTCGCAGGAAACCTGGGCTCCCGCTGCTAAGAAACCTGGCGATGGATCAGGGCACCTGGCCCAGAGAGGCCCATACTGGTTCAGTTGGATTCTGTCTCTCAAATCCTTTTCCTACCTTCAGGGACAACATGGCTATACCAGGTTTGGAACCCAAGTCTCCTGGGGGCACTGGAGCTAACTTACTGCCTCATGCCACATGCATGCCCCTTAACCCCTTGCTCCACGCTCCATGAGACCCACTGCCCAAGCTGGTCTATGCGACGGGAGCCTTGGACTGGCAGGTCACATTTGGGGTGCCTTCTGGAATTTCTCAGCTCACTCCCAGCCTCCATTGTGTTTGCACTTCAGGAATTTCAGTTTCACTTGCATGTTATGCAAGTGTCGCCTGGGGGAATATAAAGATGTTATGTGTCATTCCGGTGAGTCATTTAGCAAACAATTAGGGGGCAGAGAACAAACAAGTCCCTGCTTCCGAAACCCTTCTTTAATCACTTTGCACGTCCTGTGAACCTGGAGCAAACACCAAGATAATTAATCGCTGCCAGTCTGTCAGTCACACAGAATTCCCAATTCCTTATGCAGAGTGGGTGCTCCATCCAGGAGGAGGCTGGAGTTTCATCCAAGGTCACGCTCTGAATTCTGGATCCCCTCTCCTTGGGCAGGGATTCAAGTTGCCTCCAATGCTTCCTCCAGGATTATCTGTGCTGAGCAGGGCTGTCATAGATGATGAATTCCACACCATCTCGTTTTTTCATCAGAGTATCTTCCGTGTGACCTTGCATAACCTTCCATGCTCAGGGGAGAAGGGATGGACTTTCTAGCGATTTTATGGAAACCTGGTTGTGGTGCTTCTGTTCCACATAGGCCATTTGGAGAATCAGATGAGTGTGGGAGAGTCACAAGTATTTGGGAGCAGAGTGAGGAGCCGTTGGAGCTGCTCCATCAAGGTTGCAGGCTGGTCTCAGCTGGCTTTGGTCGGGACAGTTTGGGAGAGCTGAGAGGCCATGTGGAAGTGATGTGCTGGGGACCGTCCAACACATGCATAGTGGGAGCTACTAAATGCTGGGTGGGTGGTTGAATAAACGAACCAAATCTTCATGCCTCATTCCTCAATATGGAACAGGTATAAGAATCAAAGTCTTGCTCTTCCTTCACGGTTCAGTTCGTCTGTTATCTCCTTGGGGAGCTCTGAACTTTCACATGCCCCTGTCACCTCTGTCCCTGCTCAGACCACACTGCACAAAGACCACCTGTTTACCTGCCTGTTCCCCTGAGACCGCCCGCTCCCAGGGCCAGAGGGGTTGTCTTATTCCCCTGTGTTGGTTTTGAAGTCTACCCTTACCGCTTGCTGCCATGTGACCTTGAGTCTCAGTTTCCTCATCTTTGACCGCAAACTTTAAATTAATGAATGCATGTTAAAGGCTTGTTCAAGATGGCAGGTTGAACACTTGTGTGGCTTTGTTTCCTTCTGAAACCCCTGGAAATTTGGAATCTGGAATTGAAAACTGGACAGTGAATGGTCAAGATGTAAATGGGGAAGAACCAAGAAGGTGGAGGAGTAAGTGGAGCGACACCAATCTTCTCCCAACACCAAACTGGAATTACAACTTCAGTGGGGAGAAACCATCCGGAATAACCAACAGAACACCAGCTGGAGAGAAGCCTTATTACCACAAACAGAACAGAGGAGCCGATTCATCACAACATGACCGGTAAGAAGTATGAAGACACGGGAGGCCTGGTGGGGCTCCCATGGGCAGCAGCTGAAGGGACAGAGAAACATCTCAGCAGCTGGGGGTCCCACCTGAGAAGGGAGGGATCTAAACCTGCAACTGGGCTCCCCAGCCCACAGCAACACAACTGAGAGTAAACAGCACGCAGCTGTGAAAGGCAAAAAGCCGCCAGGTTTAGCCAGCTTGACAGAGAGACTCAGTCCTTAAAGGGAGGACCAAGGACAAGAATACAGTGGCACCACCTACCCTGGGCTCCAGCAGAGGAAGGGCAGAGTGGACTAGAGACACTAAAGGAGGGTTTGCATCAGTGGCTTTAGGGGGAGAGTTGAGGGAGCAGCCCGAGAGTCCAGTGCTGACCCAGCCCCATACAGCCAGCAGATGCTTCTCCAAAGGGCAGGAGCTGAGGGGAAGCCACAGCCCCACCCATAAGAGTTAATCCAAAAAAAAAAAAAAAAAAAAAAAAAAAAAGAGTTAATCCGCCCCACCCAGCAGTGCCTAAACCGGACCTCAGATCACAGACTGATTGGATTAACAACTAAAGGAAACAAAGACAGTTGCTCTCTGGTAGTCTCCACCTGGCTGACTAGGCCCAGACTGGGACATGGGCTGACATCAACAAGCGCAGGTCCCGGAAGTAAACAAAGTGCACCTCTACACCACAGAAGGTCACACCACTAAGACAGTAAGTCAAAGCAGACTAATCCAAGAAGCAGAAACAAACAAGAGCCACCTAAAATGGGGAGACAAAGAAAGAACCCCTCAGCAAATGGAAAGGAGGAATCCCCAGGAAAAGTGCAAAATGAAATAGAGGCAACCACCCTATCAGACATGGAATTCAAAATAGTGATGATAGAGAAGCTCAATGAGCTCAGTGAGTTCAAAGAAACTATAAACAACTCCAGGGGAACTACAAGTAACTTCAGAAAAGCTACAAGGAACTTACTGAGAACTACACAGGCATTAAAAAGGACATAGACACCATCCATAAGAGCCAGGAGGAAATGAAGAATACCATTTCTGAATTAAAGAACACAGTAGAAGGAATCAAAAGTAGGTTAGAGAAAGCAGAGGATCAGATCAGTGAGCTGGAGGTCAATGTAGAAAAAAATTCCCAGGCAATGCAACAAAATGAAAAAAGACTAAAACAGAATGAAGAGGTTTTAAGAGAGCTGCAGGATAACATAAAATGTAATAACATCTGTATCATAGGGATACCAGAAGGAGAAGAGGAGAAGCAAGGGATAGAAAACCTGTTTGAAAAAGTAATGACAGAAAACTTCCTTAAATTGAGCAGAGAAATTGTCATGCAAACTCAGAAAGCACAGAGGGTCCCAAGGAAGATGAACCCAACCAGGCCCACTCCAAGACACATCATAATTAAAATGGCAAATTTCAAAGACAAGGAGAGAATCCTAAAAGCAGCAAGAGAAAAACAGCTAATGACATACAAGGGGGCTCTGATAAAGTTATCAGTTGATTTCTCAACAGAAACACAAGCCAGAAGAGAATGACACAAAATATTTCAAGCAATGAAAAACAAAGGCCTGCAACCAAGAATACTCTACCCAGCAAGGCTCTCATTCAAAAGGAAAGGTGAAATAAAGAGCTTCCCAGACGAAAGAAGACTAAAAGAATACATCTCCACAAAATTAGCATTGCAAGAGATGCTAAAGCGTCTTTAGCTTTAAGAAGAAGAAAAAACAGAGAGACAGACGGAACAAAGGTACGAAGGTAAATGGATTAAATGCACCAATCAAAAGACATAGGGCAGCTGAATGGATAAGAACCAACTTTAACTTATGAATGCTTGAAAGTGATCTTGTTATAAATAGATTTTACTAAATAAGGTACAATTTTGTATATTACTTGTATCTGCATTACTGCAGGTTAAGGTTTCTTAGATTGGAATCATTTCACAAGATGGGAAAATCAGGTTACTTGCAATAACTCAGAAAAATCGAATGCAGTTAAGGAAGAAGAAAAACCTAAGAAAATGTGGAAGTATATTACATAGAAGACATGTTATCATTCTTATTCACTGTTATAAAATATGTGCTTATTTGTGGGTGTGTAATATATAGATTTTGTTAGCAATTTATGTTTTAAATAGCAACCAACTGGACATAGGTGTTGTGAAATCAGTCAATCTTTAGGTTAGAAAAGATGCTGAGAATGAAGACCAATTTGGATGGAAGTTGCAAACTACTAAACTATATGATTCATGTACATAGGTAATATATATTCTCATATTAGCATATAAACTAGATGAAATTCCTTGCAACTAAATCGTGGAAATACACATTTCCAGTTATGAAGACCCCCAAACTGGGGATGCTTGGGGAAAGGAATGAATGCTATAGTAAACTTTATTACTGAAATGTGAATATACCTAATCTCTACCTCAACAGACTCTTAAATAGTTCAGGGGTTAGTTAGGACCACATAGAAAATCAACCACAAGTTCAAAAATAGCTAGAATACTATTCTACAAAATTATTTAAATCCTAGGGATCTTTATTTTTTACCTTAACTTAGTAGACATAATACTTTCTACTCTGGTTTGAAGTACTGCAGGTGTCATTATTTCTGAAGGCTTCAACTAAAATACATGTAGAGGAAAAACAGAGGGTATTGAAAGAAGTAAGACCTGTGCACAGCCTAAATAAATAAATCTACTATTTAAGATGGAAAACTCCAAAAAGAATAAGTTGTAGTTCCGGTAGCTTAAAATAAAGTTGAGTTATATTATTGGAGGGGGGAGGATCTGACTCAAAAACCAAATTCATTTTTTACTATGGGTTTGGCACTGTCTCTAGGACAACTTTCACAAAAGTGAGTTCTGCAATACACCATTTCTGTGATATATTTCACAAAAATAGCATTCCAGAGTAAAATAAGTATTAAAGGGAAAAAAATCTGCTTAATTTTGGTACAATATATCTAAAATACCATCACTTCATATGTAATAATTATGTAAGCTATTGGCATATTTTAAATTGTTTGTATTAACTCTTCAAAATCCAGTATGTACTTTATGTGTAAAAATATGTATGGGTATAAATATATTTTTGCATGTGTTTGGTAATATTGCAATTCATATTACTTCAAAGAGTAATTCTTTAAACAAATGAATTCATGTAGGCATTTGGGAGTAATGAAAAGAAAACTTTGTATTAATATGATCTGAGAAGCTGACAGAAGGCAGTAATTAAATGGTGAATTTTCTGGATGTGAAAGGAAAAAAGAAAAAGTACACATTGGTGGTTACAGAAGAGACAGGGGAATGTTAAGAAGAACAAAGGAAATAGAGAAGCCAAGGAACTTATATGCATGACTCATGGACATGAACTAAGGGTCATTGCTGGAGGAAATTGGGTACTGGGTGGAGGGGGGCAAGGTGGGGGAAATTGGGACAACTGTAATAGCAAAATAAATAAAATATATTAATTAAAAAAAAAAAGATGTAAATGGTTAAGCAGATGGGAGGCTCTGAATCCTAAACCAGATGAGTCCAAAAAACAGTGGATAAACATGGCACAACACCCACAGACTCTGCAAGTGGTCTATTGTGCTTTTGGAAGTCAGAGTGATTTGGGGCTGGAAAGAGGAGGATTGGTTAAAAGTAGAAGCAGCAGACTTTTGGCTTCCTTCTGCTACTTCATGTCCCAGGACATGCTCCCTTCCTGCTCCAGCGGAACATGGGAGCCTTGTTCTCTGTGGAGAGTTAAAAGATGCTCTGGGCTTGGGACATCGAGGATCGTGCTGGAAGAAGGGGATTCTGGGAGTGCTACTTGCTGGAGGCCCACCATGCACCTGGGCAGATGGCAGGAGGGTCTGCCATGGGGACAGGTGACAAGCGCACATGTCTGTACAGAACTTCACAAAAATCACAAAAAATTGATTAGACGTTGGCACGCTATTTCACACATATTAGAATGACTATTATTTTAAAAAATGGAGTATCTTTTCTGAGCTGTGTTCTAGATAACTGTGGTTCCGAGTGAGTTTCAAGAATATCGAGGTAAGCGTCAATCCGGCACATTTTCAGCATTTCCCCTTTGCTATTTGATTCTCCTTGAGAGTTAATGAGAACACCCAGCACATACAAACCCAGCAATGCTCCTGGTTGGAAGGTGAGCAGCTAACCTTTATGATCTGTCCGAGTTCCAGACACATGAGATGGGTCTCACCCGCATTTTTAAAGGTGACTTAGGTCCATCCGCCTGAGAGCACTGTGGTTGTCAAGACAAAGAGACAACGTGGGTTACTTCACCCTTGTCATTCTGTGTGACCCCTGGGAATTTGATTAATGCTTACGTTTTCTATCAGTAAATCAGACCAGGGATGGAACGCAGTACTTGCATTTGGCAAGTGCGGATTTTAGTTTATGCACAGTGTTCTACTGAATTGACATAACGTCATTAAAATGGAAATTGATTCCTCTGTTTCACTCTGAACAGTTTGTTTCAAAAATAAAGAAGAAATTAAAATGATTACTACTGATTCTCACATGATCATAACTGAAACTAATTTTTTCACACGGAGAAAGGGGTTGTCAATATGATCCGTGCTGCAAATCGGCTGGGCAGGGCGGGGCTGAAAGTTGAAAACCCAGGTTCCCTTCCTCCATTGGCTTCCAGAAAGAATTGCAAGTCTTCCTGGGAAGTGTAATGAGCCCAAGAGAAAAGAACTAAAGATGCTAAGACCTGGGGATTCCCGGGGAGCTTGCCAGTATTTGCTCCCCCACTGCCCTTGAAGACTCCTGGGCAGCTTTTGAGTGAGTTTGCAGAACACTGCCAATCAGCCCAGAAATGTTGAGGACTCACTACATGAAAACCATCAAAACAAAGCAAGAAAAGGCCACTCAAGAAAACAAAGCCACTCAGAGTGGCATAAACTTCAAATAAATTAGTCTTGCTGGTCTTCACAATTGGTACAGTTTAGACCTTTTGTAGTGAAGAATGTTTTAAAAAAAAGGTGGGGGGGTGCTATAGAAAGGATCATTCCAAGACCAGAAAAACACTTTAGGAAATGTGATATGATATGATATCAGAAATGAAACATTCAATTGGGGGCAGCAAGTTAAAGTTGAAAAACCTCCTGGAAAGTAGAGTGAAAGTCAAAGAAATAAGAAAACTGAAGTTACTGATTCCCCAGCCAGGGCACATCACCAGGTTGCCAGCCAGCTCTCCAGCCAGGTCCGTAGCTGGAGGCAGGTGAAAGGCATCCAAACATTGATGTTTCCCTCTCTGCCTCTATCCCTTCCCTTCCCCTCTCTCTAAAAATAATAAATAAAAAAAATCTTAAAAGAAAAAGAAAATCGGAGTTAAATGTAAGCAAATTCGGGGACCCACTGAGGGGGTCCTAAAGCCACTCTAAACACAAGCCATTGCCAAAAAGTAAAGAGAAAACAGAAGGTGCCGGAGGACGTGCTGCTTTGGAAAGAGGGGGTAAGTGGTGGGTGAGCAAGGAAGTGGGGGCAGGAGGAAGCTCTGAGTGAGACTTCTGAGGTGCTGGTCAAGGAAGGCCCCCCGAGAGGCCAGCCGTGCCGCAGGCAGAGAGAAGCCAGCCGGATCGGGGGTCAGAGTCCCCAGGGGCGGGTTCTTCAAGGTGACGGACCCCCTGCTGCAGTTGGACACATGAGGGGAAGACGTACATGACAGGAGAGTCCCAGGTTGAATTCATGATAAGCACCTAAAAAACAAAACAAAACAAAAAAGTACCAAACAGACAGTGTGGGAAGAAACAGTTACTGACAGTCTGAATTTGATGAGCAGGAAGGAGACCAAGATGGAGCCAGGTGTTCAAGAGATGGATGGGGAGACGCACTGTGTGTGACAAAGGAGAGGAGACAGGGCATCAGGGGAGCCTTCGGGCCACACCCAGGGCGGACCCTGTTGGGGACAGAGGGGAGGGAGGGTGAGGGGCCAGCTGGAATCCAGGTGGCAGCTCGTGCTGGAAAAGGAGCATCCAGGACGATGGGGAGTCCTCCCGCCAGAGATGCCCACCGGGGGTTTGGTTCCGGCAGGGACCAGCCTGTGCTCAGGCCCCCTGCAGGAACGTGCCCTTGGAGTGAACGCGGGGCTGGACCCTGAGGGGCAGCAGCTGGGGTCCTGGTCCTGCCATGGGAGAGCTGAGTGGAAAACAAAATGGGCTGGCAGGCTTGGCCTGGCTGCTGATCTAAATGAAATGACAAAAGAACCCCGTTGGGAGGATGAAGGCAGGAGGTGTGGGATTGGGGGGCACGGGAGGAGGTAAAAGTGGCCTCCGTTCCACAGTGAGCTGCGAATAGGGGTCCCCACATCAAGTGGCCTGCAGTCTGTTGCCTGTGCGTGACAGGGAAGGAATCAGCAAGAAGAATGGAAAGAGCTGTCCCTGAGGAGAGACTCGAGAAGGGGCAGAGGGGCACAAGTGACAACCAGAATTGGGAAGTCTGTTCAGTAAGCCAGCCCTGATGCCGAGGGTGACAATGGGGACCATGCACCCGGTGCCTGGTTCACAGTAGGCTTTCGCTTGGGCTCCAACTCCTGCCCTCCCTGAAAGGGGGGAAATAGCAACGGGGGCTCATGGTAAGGATACCCTGCCACGTGGTCCGAGCCTTCTAGTGTCCAGCTGTCTCTCCAACCAGCTGCTACCCGCCCGGGGAACCAGACCCGATGCTGCATTTTACGTGGGTTTGACCTCCCTCCTTCCCGAGCACAATGAGCGGTGCTGCGGAGCTCACCCCTCAATGGTGCGGGGAGGAGGGTGGCACATGTGTTTTAACGGCAGGCAGGCAGCCCTGGGGACAGCGGCGGCTCCGTCACCTCAGCCTACCGAGGGGCGGTTAGGGAAGTGGAGCCGGCCTGGCTGCAGCCCCGCCACCCCCGCTGTGCCCGTGGCAGGGAGCAGGGGACAGTCCGGGTACACCTGGGAGTCTGCTGCCATGGACGGTCCCTGCAGGGAAGGCCCCCTCGGCCGGCCAGGAGGACCCAGCCAAGGAGGTCCCCAGCCTCACCAGCTGCGGCCGTTGCTGGCAGCTCCCAGGTCGGCTGCAACTGCGGATGCCAAGCCTGGGCCTGCAGGGCGCAGTCGGCAAAGGAGAACGGAAGCAAAAGCGCAGCACTCACCAGCACACCTGACCACCCGGTTCTGAGCAGGCTCCTCCCCTCCCTGGGCCTCAGTTTCTCCACCTGTAAAACGAGGGGTCTTCTTCATCCACTGTGGCGCTGTCAGGTTTCTATTCGGCACAGCGCCCACACACAGCAGGCCAGTGTAGACACCAGTGGGGCGAATGAACGAACGCTGTCACCCGCTTTGGGGGCAGCTGTGTGTCGGGGTCCCTTCTACCTCCTGGGTGTGCGAGATAAAACAGAGAAAGCAGGAAGGGTGGAAGGCTGGCTGGGAAACTTAAGGGCAAACAGGGGACCTTAAATGTGTCTTTCTGGGGCCTCCTAGGGCAGGAGAAAGACCAACTACATACACACACACACACACACACACACACACACACACACACAGCACCTGCCTCGCAGGGCATGCTGGGAGGATGCTCAGCTGAAAGGCAGGCAGATGCCTGTGGGTAACCATGGCAACAGCAGCTGAGGGGCAAAGGCAGCCAGAGGAGGCCCAGAGCACAGAGCTATTTTCCTTCCTTTCTGCCTGGGAAGGAGGAGGAGGAGGAGGAGGAGGAGGAGGAGGAGGAGGAAGTGGGGAAGAGGGGTCAAGCAGGGAAGACTCCGGGTGAGGGCAAAACTCACCTCTGAAACTGTAAAAAAAAAAAAGATCGCTTTTAAAGCAAACCATCTGAGCCTGTTTTATGATTTGGGGGCAGCAGTAAATTCTAGTAATTGCAGGGACTCCCCAGCAGCTTCCCGTGGCCGGATTCCTGGAAGGTTGGTGCTAGAAGGAACCTCAGAGGCTCCCAGGACAGGTCAGGGGTGGGGGCTGCCAGTGAGAGGTGGGGGTGCTTGGGAGCCCCGGCAAAGAGAAGGGAGTCCAGGCAGCAGAGGGCTTTTCTGACAGGAGGGAGGGAGGTTACACTCCCCGAGTTAACCTAGCAAGTGTGGACCTTGGCTGGGAGCTCTGCAGGCAGTGCATTCACTGGCCAATTCTCTGTCGCCAGTTCCTTTTACCCCAGGTTTCAGGGATAGGGAATCAGTGTGGACAGCGCTCCCCAGCGGCGCTGGAGGTGAGTAGAGTGAGATGCTGAATGTGAGCTTGCGGGGCCCAGAGGGGCTGACAGAGGCACCCGCGGAGGGTAGCTGAGTCAGCTGGGCAGCTGGGCAGCTGGGCAGCCGCCTACCACTGGGCAGTGGCGTGTTTCTGCGGAAGAGGCCATTGTGTCTGAAGGGGTGGGTGACTCTGTTCGCAAAAACAGTTCCCGGTCACTTTAAATTTGGGGTGTATTTAATGCAAGTTTGCTAATAATGTCTGTGTATCACCTTTCCTTGGGGGAACAACTTTTGTGGGATTCCCACGAAAGAGAACAACGCTAGATGGGGGGTTGTTGTGGCGGAAATGACAGTGGCTCTGGTGAGTGGTCGAGGGTGACCACATTTTTTGAGGGTGAGCAATGGAGCATGAAGGGCCCCAGGCAACAACTGGTCTAACCCATCACGGAGAGGGTGTGGGTACTGAGACCCAAGATGGTTCTGGGACATTGTCACCGTCATCCGGTTAGTGGCCAAGGCGAAACGGAAGCCCAGCTTCCCTGCCTCTGCGCCCCGGACAGAAGGCAAGCGGGTCTGTGGACCAGGTGCACAGCCGGCTCCTTTAAGTCTCTGGGGCGTTCACTGGGTCACCGTCCATAGTCCAGAGGTCACTTGGTCCCAGCTGGTTAGTGATGGAGCCAAGATACGGGTCTGGGTCTCCAGATTCCTAGTCACAGGACCCAACCACTTATGACCCCCAAAGTTGGCACAGAAGCCCCAACACTGTCATCTCATCCAAAGAGGGTTTTCTAGCTAAATTAAAGTTCTGGGTAGACAGTGTAATGAACCTTTGTCCTCTAACTCCACATGACAGACGCTTTTCCTATATCTGGGGCAATTGCCACATTTGAGTGTCTATCTCCCGCGTAGATGCCAGAAGTCAATTCCCAGCTATTCCCGAAGCTAGGAAGGTTGCCTGGACTGGCCCCTCAGAGGCATCCGTGCAAGGCTTTGACTTGGAAGAGAGAAGCTTAGGAAGCAGGCCACATGGAATCCTCTCCTGGTGAGGCTGACAAAGGGTGGGGGCAGAGGGAGCTTCCAAATCTGGGAGCCAGCAGAGCCCACGGGCACAGCAGCTGCGCCTCGCGCAGCATCTGCGAGGTCAGTACCCACAGGCCAGGGGGTCTGAATACATGGGGATGATTTGATGACTCTGTTCCCAGACACATGGCCTCCAGACCAGTCTCTGGCTCTCTGGGGAAGACTCCGAGAGCTCCTAACCACCTTCATAAATTCCACTTTCACTGAAACGAGACAGAGCGGGCCTCACGGTCTACGGACAACTAAGAATCCCAATCCGTTCAAGGACCATCACCATCATTTGGGATTTGTGATCTTGGATTTAAAATGACTTCAGAAAAAAACACACGTCCTGATCTTTTTAAGAATAAAACCCATTATCTGCCATCGTGCGCCCTGAGACAGCAAGCTGTACGTGCCTAGTAGGTGTCCATAAGGAATTTGCTGGCTGCTGGCTAGTTGGGTAGACGCATGACATCCTCATAACAGAATATGCCACTGGTCTGATCTTTCATTCTCAGTGGGTGCTTGTATTAATAGGATCTTTGCTGTGTGTAATAGATGACTCCATTCAAAATGGCTTAAACAATAAAGGGCAGCAATTATTTTACGTCACCAGGAATTAGAGTGGGACCGAAAGTAAGCCCTGCTGAGGCAAGGCTCAGGGATGCTACCAGGGCCCAGCTCAATTCCCTCTTTCTTGATTTCATCTGGTTGTCTTTTTATGGCCTCTTGCATCTCATTGAGCTTGTTCTGGGTGATTGTTTTGAATTCTTTGTCAGGGAACTTGTAGGTCTCCATTCCTTTGGGGTTGGTTACTGCAGCTTTATTCGCTACCCTTGGTAATGTTACGTTTGCCTGCTTCTTCATGATCTACGTACCCGTGTGCTGGCGTCTGTGCACTTGAGGACCAAAGACCTCTTCCAATCTTTACAAATTGATGTTAGTAGGCAAACATCAGTTTGCCTGCTGTCTGATTCCCAGGCTGATGGTCTTGTCTTTAGGGCTGTAGTTGAGTGAGGCTGGAATCTGCAGTTGGACCTTGGTGGTGGGCCTGCCTCCCGGGCATGGGTGGGTGTGTCTCTTGTCTGGTCATGAGTGGACAGGACTGGGGGGTAACAGGGGATGGAGCCAGGTCATGGGCTACTCTAGGGCTCACAGTGGGAACTGAGACCAGTAGGCCTGTTACCCCGAGCACAGGTGGGTGTAACTCCTGTAGGGTCCTTTGTTGGAGGATTTAGTGGCAGGACCAGGGCCAGCTGGGACTGTGGCAGTGTCCACAAGGGGTTGAGGCCATTTCTGGGTCTGGAGTCAGGACCATGGTCAGCAAGTCCACCACCTGGGTGAGACTCTGCCCTTGGTTCACAGTCTCCTACCTGGAACCCAAAGCTCCTGCAGAGGCACTTTTGTCATGGACGCCTGCCAAAGTATCATTGCTGAGCCAGGACACTAGTAGGGGCTCTCCTCTCACATCATCTTGCCAATGTCACTTCTTTAGAAAAGATGGTATCTTTCCCAGGGCCCTCCCCACCCCCAACCTCATTCCCCTCATGTCTCATTAGCCAATGCATTGTGCCTGATATTCTTTCTTAAACCAGTTGTGCCGTATTAATAAATCATAATAGCCTGGAAAAAAAACTCATAAAAAAGAACAGAATGACTACGATTGTCTGTGTAAAGTAGGACCCATGTTCTGGGCTGGGAAGATCATACCTTCTGTATCTACGGCCACCGGAGCCTGCACAGAACAGGGGCTGTGTTGCAGAGAAGGAAGGAGCCGCTTCGGGCCGCCAGAGTCTGCTGGTTGTCTGCGGGGTGTGAGCTGGCCACATCCGTGTTCCTTCCACCATGGGAGCCTCTCCCCGTTTTCTTGACTTGAAACCCACAAAGTGGAAAAGTTATCTGCCTAAGGCCACAGGGCTAGTTCCTGGAAGAACTGAGACTGGAATCTGAGTCCAAGTTCAGAACCACCGTGGTCCTTGAAGGGAAAGCACTCTACTTCCAGTTTAGGCAGAAGTTTTGCTAAAGCAAGAAAAATCACTAACTGGAGGGAGAGGCAGGAAAATGTATTTCCTTGCTGGAGTGAACCTTGCGTTCCCATAAACAGTTGGAAGGAAGAAGGAAGAGCTTCCTGTTGGCTGTGGAGGCGCCTGGCTCCGTGCTACTGAAATATTTACTCCCCTGCAATTGCTGGCTACCCCTCAGGTTTGGCCCGACCGCTGTGCGGGAGAGCGAATTCAGCAGCCACCGGACGGGACTTTCACGGGAAGGAAATCCTGTCCGTGGGTGACTGTGGTTCACTAATGGGCTCCGTGGGAGGCTCATTGGGGATTTATTTCTGGGCAGAATTAATTTCTGTTTAGAGGCAAGAATTGCGGCCGCCTAGTCTGAGGGTGTAGCTCTTGCTAATTTTATTTCCATGTAGCCGGCGAAGTTTCCCCCCAGGCCATGGGCTGCGCTGGTAAATTGCTTTGGATTTTAAGGCAAGTTGGTTTCTAAGTCAGATAAATTCAGTTGAACTCCCATGTACGGAAGGCATCCTGGGCCAGGCACTCTCTGGAAGGTCCTCTCTGTTCCGAGGGCTCCGCTGTCAGCTAGGAGAAGATGCTGATGACCTAGATAGTCAGGGTGGCCTGGAACAGTAGGGATGTGCGGCTGTGGGTGTCCTCAGAGGCTACCACGCCTCCCTCAGGATGTCCAGAGGCATGAGCAGAAGGCACCTTGGAAGAGGTGATGCGTAGCATGAAAGGAAAGGTGGTTCGGGATAAGGGAGTAACGGGCAAAATCACAAAAGCCTAAACTAGTGTCATCCGCTTTGCTCCACACACACACACTACATAGTAGTACAAAGAACAAATGCATCACTTACTATATTCCAAACTCCATCTTAAGTGTTCTGCATTTATAAGCTTCAATTCTCACAGCCACCCTGTGTGGCGGGCACCTGTTATTGACATTTGACAAATAAACAAGCAAAGAGGCTAAACAGCATGATCACATTAGCACATGGCAAAGATGAGATTAGCCCTCGGGCAGCCTGGGTCCAGAAGTCGAGGCCTTCTGTAGCAACTAGAACATGGAATAGGAAGGGACCAAGCAACAGTTGTCCTTTCTTGGGTGGTGACAGCTTCACCCAAGGCATTCCAGTAGAGTCTGAGGAATAAATAAGGCAGGTTTGGGTCTTTATTCTCACTGGTCCTCATCTGAGGATAAAGGAGAACCTATTCTATAATATTAATTGAGATGGTACGTGGAAAGATTAGGTGACAGTGCCTGGCACGTGGTAGAGGCAATTTATATTAGTAATTGGTCACCGCATGTTGTTAGGATGTCCGCAATAAGGGATATAAAACGTCTCACTGGGGCTGCTTAACCGTTGTGCTAAAAGGTACTTACGACTTTGCTGCGGGCTGTTTACTGAGTCACTCTTCTGTGCCATCCATACGCCACTCTAAAGGCTTTTCATATATTACTCGATTTAATCATCAGCAGACCAGCATGGGGTTGGTGCTGTGTTGGCTCAGATGCCCAGATCATTGGAATCACTCACCCGAAGCCCATGTAGCTGTGATATGAGGTCAATGTCCTCTCTGCCAACTGCATTTTTTAACCACCGTACTATTCTGCATCTTGCTGTTTAATATTAGTCCTACTGTTGTGACATTGTTGTTATAATCTTTTCTATTCTTATTCTTACTGTATGTTTCACATCAGGAAAGAGCAAACCAACCATGGTGGGCTTTCAAGAACGGTCTTCTTGTGTTTCCCCTGTTTCCTTCCTGCAGGTTAGGTATTTTACCGTTATGTAAGCAGTGAATAATGGGGAAAATCCTTGGTGGGTTTTCCTGTTAAGGACACATGCATGCTCCCTCCAACTGTAGATGCTTGCTGCAAAGATGTATGTTTTTGACATAGGACAGAGGCCCCAGTTGTCATAAAACAAATAAACACCACAGAGAGCTCCTTCTAGTCACCAAAATAGAAAAAAGGCTGGTGGTTAATGCAAGCAGTTTTCTCAAACAAAACAAAACCCTAAAAATGGAACTGCCTTCTGACCCAGTGATTTCAATGCTGGAAATATACCCTAAGAATCCTCCAACACCAATTCAAAAGAATGTATACACCCCTATGTTCATAGCAGCATTATTTACTATAACCAAGTGCTGGAAACAGCCTACATGCCCATCAGTAAATGCACGCATCACAAAACTCTGGGACGTTTACACAAAGAAATACGATGCAGCGGAAAGAAAGAAGGAACTCCTACCTTTCGTGACAGCATGGACAGGACTGGAGAATATTATGCTAAGTGAAGTAAGCCAGTTGGTGAGAGTCAAATACCCTATGTAATCTCACCTGTAAGAGGAACCTAATGAACAAAAATAAATCAATGAGCGAAATAGAACCAGAGGCATGGAAACATGGAATAGTCTGACAGCGACCAGAGGTGGGGAGGGATGGGGAGAAGGGGAAATAGAAGGGGAAGGGTCTAGTCAAAGAGCATGTATGAATGACCCATGGACGTGGAAAACAGTGGGAGTTTGGGGGGCTGAGCAGAGGACGGGAAAGCGGGGGGAAGGGACAACTGTAATAGAATAATAATTAAAAATGTAAAGAAATGCAAGTGAAATCAAAACTGTGGTTCTATCATGGTAAAAACCCCAAATATAGAGTGACTTCTGTATGTCACCCTACTCTGCATACCTGGTCTTATTTAATTCTTGCGACTACCCAGCATGGTGGGTGCCATTCCTGTGTGTCACATGAGGCTGGATTTCAGAGGTGAAGCGGCCTAGTCTCGGTCACACAGCTAATAACTAAGGAAGCCAGAGCTAAATCCGGATCTTTCTGCTGCAAATCCCCTGCTTCTTACCCTAGGTCATGACATTTCAAATTGTCCCAGGGGGCCAGTTGTAGATTTCACCCTGGCCCCCGGTCAAGAGCCACCTCCACAGCAACCCACCCTCAGTTGTCCAAGGCAAATACAGGGTTGCACTGTTCTGCTACCCACGCCCGGGCCCTGAGCCGGGTTTACCCTCATGGCCATGGCCATGTATGAGGTAGACCATGTATCTGTACTGTTTTCTGATCCAGCCCTGGCCAGGCTGAGCATATGGCAAACACTCAACCACTATTTGTTGAAGGAACAAATGAGTGAATGAATGAATGATTTGCCTTTGAAAGGTTTTCCCCAAAGGCTTGGGCTCCATCCTCTTCCCACCCTCCTTCTACTGCTTCCTGAGCGTTACAGAGCTGGCCTCCTTGCTTCTGACATTCTGGTGAGGACAGGGTGAGCGCACGGGAGGGAAGATGGGGTCCCAAGGGGCACAGGGCTGAGCCCAATCAGAAGTCAGAGACCAAAGGCGCCTTTTGCCACAGTCTGTAGAATTCACCCTCGTGGAACCCAGACCACGACATATTGACCCTGGAGCCTGGAACGGAAAAGCCCAGGCATTGAGGAAATACTGAGATGAAAAACACGAGGTTCTGGGCCCTCCCGGTATTACTAGGCAGTGTGTGTCTGCAGCCTCTGCCTGGGCCCATGCCAGGAACAGAGCAGCGACTCCACCCAAGCAGGAGGAGTAAGTAAAGAAGACAAGAGAGCCTGTAGCTCCAGCAGAAACGGTGTCTGCTGCTGAGGAGGGGCTGGCTCCCCGAGGTCTGTAAGGAACTCCCTTGAGAGCCTCGGTGCCTGTTCTGTGGGGCCGAGGGGCGCCAGCTGGAATTCTGAGTGCCAACAGTGGCCAGAAGCGATACGAGGTTCTCCGTCCCAGAAGGCCGACCCCAGGGAACATCCAGGGAACCCTTTAGCTGCAGAATGAAAAAGCAGGACTCAGTGGCTGGGTCAGTGGGGCCCTTTTTGCTGTGGCAAAAGAAAAGATATCCTTGCAGCAGAGGGCAACCCCACAGCTGTGCTCTTTGGGGTTAGGGCACCACATTCCTGAGGGTGAGGCAGGGGCTGAGCTCTGGATTCTTTGAGAAACCATTTGCTTTGCCCGGAAAGCAGAGAAGCGCAATGGGAGGAGGTGGGTGGTCCAGCCCCAGGACCCACCAGCCCGTTGAGAAACCTCTACCAGCCTTCCTTGCAGGGATGTCCGGTCAGAGCTCTGCACCCCTGGCTGTGAGACTTCAGCCTGGCTCTGGGCTTCTCAGTTGGCTTACTGGTTAACAAAATGAAAAAAAGTATATTAGGAAGAGGGTCTCTCACCTGTCCCTAGCCCATCCTGTGGCATCAGCGGGACCATCTCTCCTCCTCCTGTGCAGGGTCTGTGTCCTTTGAGTGGCACTTGAAAGTCTTCAAGGTGTCCTGTCCCCTCCGCTGAACCTCAGACCCCTTGGGGGTCTTTTTGCAGGGGCTTACCTGCCATTCCTGGGCTGCAAGGGTGAAAGCAGTGGCATCTGGAACCCGGGCTTGAGGCTCACCATGTGACTTCACAGCCCTGGAGCCTTTGCTAAGTAGACCTGCCTTTCCACGACGCATTTCCTGCCTCAGTCAAGTGAAGGAAATGCACCTATCGGATGGGGTTTAGGGCCATTCACGGGTGGCCTGCCATTACCGGTGAAGGCAGCCCAGGTTCACCGAGCTGGCGTGGCCTGCCCCGTGGTCACCCAGGTATCTTCCAGCCATCGACAAGCACCTGGCACCCCCAAACCGCCCTGGCCAGCGTGCTGAGGTGACAGCCCGGGGCTGAGGCGACAGGCACTGGCTCAGCCAGGCTCCCTGGGCCGGCCGAGCAGCGATCACGGAGAGGCAGGGGTGGTGGGGAGCCGCTTGCCATGTGTGCTGGGAGGCTGGGCTTGCCAGCGGCTCCAGGGGGACTCCGCTCAAGGCACTGACAGCACCCGGACGCACGTCACAGGCCTGACGCAGCCGGTGGCCAGCTCTGCGGACTTGGACGTCAGTCAGCCTTCTTGAGTCTTTCCCCTCACCTTGTGAAGTGGGCGGACACAGGTCTCACGGGGAGGTGGGTGTGAGGGAAATGCGGGTGCAGTATCCAGGCCTGGGGCGGTGGGGTTGCTGCTGTCCCTGGCGGAGTGAGCTCAGCGCCCTCCGCCTCCGGTCCCCTCCCCAACATGCCTCTGGACCCCGAGGTGGCCCCCGCGGGGGCGGCGACAGAGGGCTGCGCCTTTGGGTGGTGGTGGCTGCAGGGGCAGCTTTATTTCCAGCCTGCGGATGCGGACAGCCGAGCAGACCCCTGGGGAGCTGTTTGGGGAGGCGCAAAAGCAGTTTTTCCCCTCAATAAATTTCAAATGCGCACACTTGAAAAATCACCAGGGCTGCTACAAGTCTAAGTAAAAGAGTCTCAGTTTCACCGAGCCACGTTCTGTTTTTATCTTTAATACAATTAAAAAAAAAAAAAAGAGAGAGATGTTTAGGTCAAGGAATGAGACCAAAGTTTTCAAACACCACAAGGGTGAAAAAAATAGGACATCGATGCTTTTTGTTTTCCATTGCACCTTTATTGTTTACGCTGTTCACGGTTCAGAATTTGCATACAGTCTTTCTAGAATCACACAGAATCTGTCAGGCAGCTCCCTCCCCTGACATTCCATTTTATCTCTAACCAGCCTCCGCCTGTCCCTCGTCCTTACATGTAAGATATTCTGCCAGTGTCTAAGGAGTTCCCAGGGGTGTTTAATTTTAGGGGGGAGGGGACAGGAAGAGAGGTGTGCAGAGCTGGCCTTCAGCAAAGGCATCGTGTGTCCTGACCCCCAAGGACACTTTCCTGTGAGGGCCCCACATGGCCTCCCAGACACAAAGACTCAGGCCGGCTGGGGTCTGAGTCCTGATTCACTCCCAGGACCCCGTGATCCCAGCCAAGTTCCCTGACCTCTCTGAGCCGTCCTTCCTTCTGCACTGTGGGGAAATGATTCCCTCTCTCACGGTCACGGTGAGAACTCAATGACAAGGAATAGAAGGTGCCTGGCACACAGTGTGCCCTCAGTTACACATCCACTTGCTTCCTTCCACCTGAGGAATCGCTGTCACAGCGGGTGCTCAGGGGCATTTGCTGTATAAAAGAGCCCGGTTCCTTAGGAAAGCCCAAGAAATGACTCTCTAACGGTGGAATTTCAGATGCCACACATGGGTAGGGACAGATCTGGTGGCAGAGACCTCTGGGTATCCCTCAAGTCCAACTGGGCAGGCTGCTGCTGCTTTTGGCCACAGGCAAGGCTGGCATTGGCAGGAGTTCTGACCCCCTTTTAGGGCCACGCCACTGAAGCCAGGCAGGAGCCAGGAAAACAGGGTAACTTCCTATCTATTTGACTTCCTGCAAAAGAGAAAGTAACTTCATGTGGGTGTAAACCAGGGGCTTTAAGAAGCGCAGCAATCCTTCAGGGTGATCATTATGTCTCTTCTTGCGCCCTTGAAAAGCCACCTGCCCCAAGGTGTCCTCACAGCCTGAAGTGACCTCTCACAGTGGGAAGTCATGTGTCATTTACTCCCTGCTCACTCTGAAAAGGACCCCAGGTGGCTGGCTAAGGGACTATGCACCTGGCAAGGAGCTTCTCCCCTGGTTCTGCCCATCTCTCAAGGCACATGGCCATTAGAATCAACATCTGATCTACGCACAATCACAAGAATGAAATGAAGATGCTGTTCATCAGCTGACCTGCAAGCACAGATGCTCTCTTCCTCCGTGGTAGCCCGTTGCAAATTCTTAAGCCGACCTATCACTCAGCCTTTGTTCATGCATAATTCTCAGGAAGGACACAGCACATCTAAGCTCCACATGCCCACAGCCTCCCTACATCTCCTACAGCACAAGAAGCCGCTCCACGGACAATCTTACAACATGCACCAACCAAGGCCAGGACTGATCTTCAGGAAAGATGTCCTTCAGACCAAACCGAGAGAGAGCGAGAGAGAGAGAGACGGAGAGAGAGAGGGAGAGAGAGAGAGAAAGAGAGAAGAGAAAAGGTTCAAGATAAGAGCAACAGGACTAGAATGACTACACAACAGAGCATCTATCTACACGCTACGGGGCAAAGCAGATTAAACCAAAGAAAGTGTGAGGATTCCAGAAGCGTCTCCCCAAATATTTGGTTCATGCTAAAAAATAGAGCACATTTATTAAAAATATATATTTATAAACCTTGATATGAACAGATACGCACGTCAAGCCAATGAACAAAAAAAAAAGAAAAAGAACTTATATCCCGGTATCAAATCGACACTTTGGATGAAGAGGGTGACTGTCTGCAGTCCCTGTGGTCCTTCGTACTCAACAGCTCATTGAAGGAAGATGAGACGTGTGTCCTGGGAGACACACCCAAGAGCTGCGTGCATCCGCCCTATTCCTCTTGTCAAATACGTGATTATCGGTCAGCGATCCGGGGTGATGCGTTTCTGGACCTGCCTGCTCGCTGGCGCCATCAAAGGCGGGTCTTCCGAGCGCTCTCCCGGGCCCCCCGACAACGGAGTTGAGTTCCTTGCCGTGTGCATGAGTTCTGTTGGGTTCATTGTGCTTTAGTGTCTGCTCCTCACAGCAGGGTCGGATTATTTCTGCGACCTCCTATAAAGTTCGAAGGCGCATGGGACCGAGTGGCGTGTGAAGGTCCAGCCTGCTCGTTTGCACACTGTCTGGTCACAGATCCGCCGAGGGACCGGACTCCCGTCCTTCAGCCATGCTGCTGAGGTGCCTACAGAGTGGTGTAGATGTATACAAATATGATAACGATCAGGTTCAGGATGGTCCCGATAATCCCCAGCACCGCCAACACACTCTCCTCTTTACTGTCTTTCTCTTGGCCTCCTCTGTCTTCATCATTCCCACTCGTGATGACCATCTTGGTTGCAAATGTCTTTATCTTCCTCGCCAGGCTAACCTGCAGTTGGAAAGAGGCAGCGTCAAGATTACCACTCGCCAGCAACCCAGCCCTAGCCGGGCAGATCTGGTGCCATGGTGTGTTCATGCCCAGGGGCTAGGACACGGGTGGGAGGGAAAAGAACTCCGAAGGAGCCCACCGAAGGAGCCCACCGAAGGAGCCCACCTTGGGACACGTTGCTCTTGGTTGCAGAGTGACAGCAGAGCATGGCTTATCCCTTTCAAGGACGGATGATCCTGACATCCATGTAAAGAGGTCAGCCCAGCAGGCTAGCCTGGTGCCACCCACTCTACTGAGCCTGGTTATTCCCTTCCCTTGAAGCAGAAACAGAGGCAGCTGCACGGCAGGCAGGCGAAAACATGTGTGCTCTCCCGTGGCAGCGGGGATCTTACACACATCACGGACTGGATCACACCCACGAAATGTGCTGTCCTGCATGTGCACCAAGTGTGAAAAGGGGCATCACAGGGGTACCCGTTCTGAGCTGTGATGTGGGCAGGGCTGGATGGGACCCGCACAAGGTGACTTATTGACATCCAGTAGGACAGTAAGGGTAGAGGAGAGCACCCCAAATTGGCATAAATCAGTAATCCTTCTGGAAAGCTCCTTTGTATTATCTAGAAAAAAGAAATGCATGTTTTACAGCTGGGTTGGACACTTGTTCTCCTAAGTGTGTACTGTAAAGAAATCCTGGACCCGTGCACCTGGGCATGTGGGCAGGAATGAATGCTTCTACGAGGTCTGTCCGTGGTAGCAGAGGACTGGAAGCTACCCAAAGGTGCACCGAGAGTAGGACAGATGGGCACGCGGTCCGTATAATGAACATGTCCAGCGATGGAACATAATAGGGCAGTGAAATGCATGGATTGTTTTACTACTGAGAACCACTTGCTGTGCCTCTAGCTTGAGGCCATTATCCTGCTGTGACCATTCTCGTCTGTGTCTGCTGGCAAATACACGTACGCGTTATCCCCTGCCACACGCACACACACACACACGCGCGCGCGTTTTATAGGACTTTTTAAACATACAGTGAAGCTGAAACATTTTTATGGTGAGCACCCATACACTTACCATCTAAATTCCATGATGAACATGCTAACTCTACTTCATCAGGTCTCTGTGCATCTTCTGTCTTGGGTGCTTTTCAAGGTAAACTGCAAATGTTGCTACTTGTTTTTAAATGCTGCAGCATGCACATGTGAGCTAGAGTTCTACACTGGTTTGCACTTTCTCTTGTGAAGTAGAATCTACATGGGTGCCCTTTCCTGTTGGCTATGCCCCCAGGAGAGGACCCACCAGGGTGTAGAGTGTGCACACGTTGGGCTGCTGTAGACACTGCTCAACAGGTTTTCCCAGGGGTGGCATCGGCTGCCCCTTTTGGTGACTCCATGGCCCAGTGTTGGCAGGAAGTCACAAAGAAGAGTAAGTACTTTAGAAAGCCACTCCCAGATGCTGTCTCTCGAATGGGTCTCTTATTTTCTGTCCTTTGCTAGACTTGCAGCCCTGAGAGGACCAGCTGCTGAATCTCACTTCCAAGCGCGGAATCCGAGCGGTCTGCGGAGCGATCCGGCACCTCCCTGGCTCTGCCAGGTGGGGGCTGGGTCACCAACGTTGGTCTAAGGCGCCGCAACCAGTGCTGCCCTTAAAACACCGAAGACCGTCATTGTGGTCACTCCAGCGAAACCAAGCGTCTGTCAGGGAGGCTGCTGGGCCTCAAACCTTAAACAACCCTGACTCAGGAGGAAGTGGGAGGGAAGAGCAGGACCCCCCGGAACTCACTAACGAGCTGCATTCCAGTCTGTTTCTCAGCTGCCTGAGTCACCTTGCATGTCCCCATGGGAACCACGTTGCCGTTCAGGCAAAGGAGCTACGTGGGGGGCTTCCTGGAGGCGGTGGTTGGAACATCATTGCCTTGGGAAAAAGGGGTCTGGCCAGGGTGTGGTGGGTGAAGAGGGGGTAGGGGAAGGAAAGAGGCTGGGGTACTGGCGTGGAAACCAGAGCAGTAATAGAAACAGGAGGGGAGAACAGAACCCAAATAACAAACCAGCAGACGCCATAAAGCCTGCCGGAGAGGCGGGTCAGGGTGACCGCTGGTGGCCAGGGTGTTTCTTTGGGGCTGAAGAACATGTTCTAAACTTAGATTTAGGTAACGGCTGCTCAACAGCATGAATGTACTGCAACTTTCAATCAGTGAATTTTGGGGTTTGTGGATTGTATCACCACGCGGCTACTTACTTTAAAAAAATAGTCTTTGCAATAGTTTCTGAGATACAAATTTGAATAAATGAACAAAAGCAAGCAAAATCTTCATAAAGAATGTTGGAAAACTAGACTCAGAGATGTAGAAGTAGACCTACGTGAAAAGGGAGACAAAGCTTCTTCATGGGCTCGATGCCTTAACAACATCAGTTCTTCCTAAAGTGATCAGAGGCTGCCCTGCAGTCCCAGTCACCCAGGCTTCTCTAGCTGATTCTAACATGCATCAAGGAGCCAAATACATGGTGACAGGAGGGGACCAGAGTTTGGGGGGTGAGCATACAATGTACAGCACAGATGGCATATTACAAAACCATGTATCTGAAACATATGATGTTTCAGGCCTTCGGGGAAACAGTGCCAGGATCACCGGGGCCGTATGGAAATGTAAATAAAACCAACCATGATTTCATCGGTTGCAGGTGGACTGGAGAAGACTGTGAAAAGGAAAATGTAAGAACTTTTAAGAGACAATAGAAGTGATTGTTTTTATAATGTTGGGGTAGAGGATATATATTTTTAAAAGATTTTATTCATTATTTTCATAGAGAAGGGCAGGGAGGAAGGAAGAAAGGGAGAGAAGCATCAATGTATGGTTGCCTTTCACCTGCCTCCAACTATGAACCTGGCTGGAGACCTGGCTTGCAACCTGGTTATGTGCCCTGGCTGGGGAATCAAACCAGCGACCTTTGGGTTCACAGGCTGGTGCTTACCCACTGAGCCAGGGTGAGGAGGATATCTCAATAAAACATAAATGCTCAAACTACAAGGGAAAATATTAATAATGTCAATGACATTAAATTATACATTTCTTATTTAAAAATGTAAAATGTGAAGTGAGGCCAGAAACTGGGATACGTTTACAGTATATCCTGCACGTATCGACCACACAAACTACGTTAATTATATTGACATTGGTTTGATGCTTTGGGGACAGGCTATATAAAATCTCCATACAATCATGTTAGTATCAAGTCAATAAGAAAATAAACTTCCCGCAGAAAGCTGGGCAAAAACCAAGTCCATGAACCTCTCAAAAGCGGGAATTGCCACAGAGAAGGCAAACCTCAGAAATCAGACACCAACATGATGTCTGCCGGACTGCCAACACCCAAAAAATTCTACAAAACTACCAAACACTGACAAAGCGTATGAAGCAACAGGGACTCAGACACCAGTGGGAGGACTACAACTTGGTTACTGTCACTTTGGGCGATAGGATAACACCATCTTATGAAGCTGAACATACTCAGACCCTGGTCACCTGCCACTCCTCCCTGGCCACGAGCCCTAAGTGCACCTGTACCTAGGGACCAGGTGTACAGCCTGGGGTCTCTATTGCCAGCGTCATCAACATGCTGGAAAAACAACACAAACTTCCACCCATAGTGGCCTGGACCGACCGTCACATATTCAGACACTGGAATTGCAGACAGTGGTGAAAAGACTGAAATCTACAGCAAACATGAATAAATCATTAACACGACATCGTGTGAAAGAGCACGTGGCAGAAGGATGTGAAGAGGATGTTTCCATTTACATAAAGCTCAGAAATACAAAAAAACTGACATTGTTTAGCGATACAAACGTGATCCAATGACAAAGGAAAGCAAGAGAATAAATAATAAACCCTAAGGACTGACAGTATTTCTCAGGCTGGGCAATGGGTGCTTATTCTTTACACATTACATTTTCTAAATAAGCTTCTGTTATCTAGCCAATAACCAATTACTCCATCCATGAATTAATCATTATCACAAGTGGTGGTTTCCTTTGCTCTGCAGGAGCTTTTGCTCTCCCAGGACCCACGCCCTTCTTATGGTATCAGTGCCTTGATTCCCTCCCCGAACTACCCTGCCCCAAGCACGCTGTCAATGGAGGGACAGAGGGGGTAGGCTGGAATCCTGGCTGAGCCCATCAGATCCTCTCTCTGGTGCTGGTACAGAAGTGAGGTTACCTGCCGCCACCCGGATACCAGGAACCAAGCCTGACTTGCTCTTTTTAAAGTGTAAATCATGACCCTGGCTGGCAGCACAGCGGATAAGATGCCGGCCTGTGAACCCAAAGGTCGCTGGTTCGATTCCCAGCCAGGGCACAGAACCAGGTTGCAAGCCATAACCAGGTGAAAGGCAACCATACATTGATATCTCTCTCTCTCTCTCTCTGCCTCTCTCTCTTCCCCTCTCTCTAAAAATAATAAATTAAAAAAATGTTAACGTATAAATGACCATTTCTTCCTACCCCACAGGCTACCTCATGCCCCTGCAAAAACAGTGCCTTTTGCATAAGGTGGTCGGGACCTGATTTTATCAACATCCCTGCCCCTTGCAAGTGGAGAGCCTTTCCTCAAGCAGAAGGGGTACTCAAGGTCACTGCCTTCGCATCGGACCTTTGACCTCCCCCTAGAAGAGCTTCAGTACACGCGTGTCAAGTCTCTTGAATACCTCCCGTCACTCCAGCACACACCGCTGTCAGGGAAGCTTGTTCCACCTGCTGACAGCTGAGTCAGGACGGTCTCTGCTTCAAGGCAAGTGATCCTCGCTGCAGCTGCACCCCCGAAATCACGTCTGTAATTAGGCGCTAAACCCACCCTCTTCTTTTCTGTAAGGCGACACCTCCGTTGTGGAAAAACTGCCGTTCGCTGGGAAGAAATGGCAACGCTAGACTCCGATACACCTGAGATCCAGTCTTGGCCCTGGTTTACCAGCTGTGTGACCTGGGCAGGACGCTTCGCCTCTCTGAGACTCCGTGTCCTCATCGGTAGCTTGTGGGATTTAAAAGCCATGGCTGTACACGGTCCACCTCCATGGCGTGTAGCTATGGTCTCTGATCAGATGAAGATGGAGATGATGAGGCCGATGATATGATGATCATGACGGTGACAACTGAGGTTCGTTATCAAGGCCCTTTGAACCACTTTTCTCCAGCTAAGCACCCCCTGTTCCCTACTTGTCCAGGTAGCCCCTCTTAAACACGGTCCCTCTCCTGGAAAGGCTCCTAAGATGACAGTATGCATAGGGAAAACGTGACTGCAGGCAGGCCTTCCCCAGCCCAGGTGGGGCGGGCTCTCCCCACTCCCATTCCGCTGCAGCGCTCTCACCAATGCTGTCAAGAACCACACGGGTTTTGGGGCCACCCCACCCCACTGTGGGCTCACGACACTCCCAAGCCAGAGCCCCCATGCCCACGGGAGGCCGAGTGTTTGAACCCAAGGACAGGCCTGTGTGCCTGGATCGCGTCAGCTGGCTGGGTGCTGCTCACTCCCAGCTCCAGGGGGCCCACCACCTGGATGGGCACACATGCCACGCTGTTGTCTAGGTGACCCATGTAGCAGTTTTGACCAGCTTCCCAGGTTAATACGAGCTCATTAATCAGCACCCTTCCAATACCATCATTCTGTCGCCCGCCTTCTTCTCCTTCCCACATTTCTCTGTCTTTTCTACAAGGTGCCATCCAGTCCGGCTAGGTCTGCTGGCCCGTGACCCTGCCAGAGAAGGACGTGGTGGAGAGATGTCTAGTATCAGGGACCCATGCTGGGTTCTACGCGTTGGATAACCACCCTCTTTATGACTCCTCCCCCCAGTATCTCAGAGCCACTTCCGAAGAGACTGAGACCTTCCTTTAACAAGCCACTCGGTGATCATTAATAAACAGGGAATGAAAAATCACAGCCTTATAGGACCCCCTGGATCACTACAAGCAGTTAAGGATGATGGGAACAAAGCGATATGAAGGAAGATGCCCCCACTCTGATACGAGGGGGAAAAAAACACAAGATATTAAAATTCAGGTCCACTGAGGATTGCAAATAATATTTTTAAAACCCTGCTTATTCAGGAAAAAGAAATGCCTGCGTAGAATACTTCAGAGATTTTTCTGCAGTGTCATTGGTTACGTTATTTTATTTTTATCAATTCACAGCACACACAGAAGGACATAAAATTAAGAAGACTCCAAGTGCTTCTGCTTTCCTAAAATCCTGGGAGAAGCGTGTCATTCGAGGGATGAGAACAAAGCCTTCCGTGCCAGTTGTGCCAGGAGACACGTCTGTGTTGGTGTCCGTCTGATGGGCAGACTGGGTTTGAGGTGGAAAGGGGTGACTGCCACGTATAAGAATGACAGATGGCGAAGGCCTGACAGCCTCTCTGTGACACAGCAGGGGTGTGCGGGCTGAGCGAAGTTGGCCTCGATGTCAGTTAATTCTAGTAGAAACTTGTTTTGCACAATAATGCCAGTCTTGGAACTAACCCTGGGTTCCAAAGGTGCTGGCGGTAACCACACATTCAAGACCACATGGAGGGACTATTTCACCCAAATCCTTGCCATGATTCGCCCGGCTGCCTTCTCTGGAGTCTCAGCCTCAGCTGGGGTCCCAAGGGTTCTCTGCCTGCAGGGCATTTTGGTTCTGGGTGAGGAGGGTTCATCCTGACTTTACCCCGCCTGGAAACTCGGAAACACCAGGTGACACGTGGAGGGGCTGAGGCCACCGCATTAAGAAGCACCAACTTCTCCCTGGAGAAGACATCTCAGTGGTCCCCCCAAATGCAGCTAGCTTCCAGAGAACACCCCAGGCCCCCACGCTGTGGCGCTGTGAGCCCAGGGCATTGTGGGAGTCCCTGCCTGCCTGGGGGGCCACACGGAGAGCTGTCCCTGGAGACGGGGCAGGGGAGGGTCTAAGCTAAGACCCCAAAGGCTAGCAGGACTAGTGAGGCTGATGGTGGCGGCGGAAGGGCACCCTAACGAGGGTGACAGGTGCAGAGACTGGGACTATGAGAAGGCGGCAGCAAGTCTGAGCCTTGAGGCCACATGGGGAGTGAGGTAAGAGCTGCAGCTGCAGGGGGTGCAGAGACCAGCGCAGGGGCTCCCTGGCACTGTGGAAAGGATTTTGCAATTTCCCCCTATTTATTCCGTGGATGCCACGGGTATGCAGATGTTCGTTTCGTGTTTATTTTCCCCACTGTACACACTTACTATTTATACTCCTTTATATGCGTGAGATGCTGCACCATAAATCTTAAAAACCCACTGAGCTCCTAAACTCAGACCACAGTAAGCAAAAATTGGTAACTTTCTCTCCAAGGCGGGTGTTTGGACGGGGTGGCCTCCGTTCTGCTGATACCCCACACGGAGGCCTCAGGAAGCCAGCTGGGGGCCTCTCTGCAGTGACAGGTGTCTCGCACCCAGGCGGGGTCCTCGGTAGGGGCCAAGCAGGAGTTCCCCAAGGGACCACCTCCTCCACACATGGCCATGCCTGGCCTCTGCGGCTACAGAACTGGGTTAGTCTGCTCAACAAAGGCTCACGGGTATCATTATTAATAACAAGTGGAGTGTTTTCTCTCATCAATCATCAGCCTGTGCTGGATGCAGCTCTCGATGCAAGGTCTGTCCTGATGGGGCCAGTAGCTACCTTTCCAGCCACACAGGATGGTGACAGGCACGGCAGCTGATGAGTATGGCCAAGCACGGTAGCGTCAGCCGGCCAGCCACTTGAGTCCTATTTATTGGGCACCTACTATATGAAAGGCCCCAGTTGTGAATATTGGGACACAACAGTGGCAGCACAGGTGAAAGTAAGTGCCATCCCCACTTCAGAGACAAGGAAATTGAGATTCAAAATAACGACACCTGCCTTGTCCCAGCCATGGTTGTAGGTACTAGGGGGAGAGCTCAAGAACTCACCAAAACCTGAATCAGGATCGAACCCAGTGGTGTATTCTACTCCCTGACATTGCCCACGTCCTGCCTGCCCACCCGTGTCACTCCCACCCCCGTCCTATGCCCCCTCAGGCGCTCTCTAACCCCAATGCCTTTGCTTGGGCTCCCTTCTGGGTTTCAACTATTGATGCTCATCCTTCCATGCTCAGCTCATTTGGCAGCATCTCCAGGGACCCCTTCATGATGTCACAGGTGTGCTGCAGACCACGTCTAGGCATCTTCTGCCCTATTCTATGCCCAGCCCTTTGCCTGGATCCTTCCTCACTACACTAGCCTGGCCTGATTCACTTCCCTGTCCCCCAAACCTGGTGCCCGGGCTGGAGTACCAGTGCCACTTGGGACTGAGTGAAGGGATGGATGATGAAACTCGAGCGAGCCCGGGGAGGCCCAGCTCCCAGGTGAGGGTCGGGAAGGCCCTGGTAGGCAGCTGAATGGGTGACAGGAGCAGCTCAGCTCCGCCCACCGAGCTGGACCTAGGCTCTAAGGAGACAGGCAGTGCATGCTGTCCCCTGACTGTCCACGGCAGTAGTCAGTCAGGACAGAGAGGGGTCATCCGCCCTCAGGGTAGGTGGAAGAGACCACTGCTCCTGCTCCTGGACTCTCCCTTCTCCTGTCCCCTGCCGTCTACAAACAGGGACACCTGGAGAGCAGTCACTGGAGCCCCGGGGCTGCTGTGCACTTTCTAGGGACCAGGCAGAGCCCCCAGCTCATTATACCCCCTGACAACCTTCATTCTCACAACGGCTGAACAGGGGCAGGGCTTCCATCACATTTTCTACGTGAGCAAAGTGGGGCCAAGTGAGAAGGGGCAGCTATGGCAGGTCCCGCAGCCGGCGAGGAACGAGCCAGGATGCAGAGGTGCACGCCCAGCCCCAAGCCCCTGTCCCGCAGTGCCCCTTACACGGCACCTTGGCAAGCAGCCACCCACCTCCCTCCCTTCCCGCACTCCCGGGCCTCCGGGCCTCAGTTTCCTCGTCTGCACAGTGGAGCGAGAGCCCCCTGAGGGCTGCTGTAAGGATGGAATGGAGCACCTCCCTGGGCTCACACACATGCCGCCTCCCCGGCTTCACGACCACTCTTCACGGCTCAAAGTTGCAAAGGAAGGGCATGTACTGAGACGTGTACGTTCCTTTTATGCCCCCACCAAGACCCACAGGGAAAAAGGACAATCTTTTTAAGGAGCATCATCTCAAAGACCTTGTTTGGATCAGAAATAGAAGCCGAGGTGAGCGCAAAGGAGTGCAGACCCCTCCATGTTGCCAATACGGAGCCCCCACGGCCCACGGTGACAGGTCCCACCAAAATACGGCAGGAAGGCAGCCAGGAAGGCCTCTGAAGAAGCGGGCTCCCGCCCCATCTCACGGCATCCCCATTTCTGAATGCCCTGTGGAGATGCCAGGTTTCTGGGGGGCACAGCACAGAACGCACCTGCAGCTGAGAGTTCTTAGTGCCAACAGCTTGTGTCTCATGGATCTTTCTCCTTCGAGGGCTGTACCCGCCAGCATCTCACGTACTCGTGAGCACTTGCATTTTAATTTAATTTTTTTAAACCTGCACCAGACAGCTGGGTGGGTTTCACTAGCCACTGAGGTACAAAAATCTCATCTCTGCGCATGGATTTCTCCAAGCATGTTTGTGGCTGGGCTGGAAATAGCATCTGTCTGAATGATTGCCTTTTTGAAGAAACTGCTACTAAAAGCACAGAGGAAAGCCAGGGTTGAAATTTGGATCCAATATTTGACCAGAACAATTGGAAAACATGTTTAATGGATTTGGCTGGAAGGTGTCACTACTGAAAAAATGTACATGGTGCAGCTCCAGCTGACCTGCCTAAATTCCTCTTCCTCTCAGTCATTCCTGTACCAACTAAACTGACACCTTTTTTAAAAAAATAGCACCTCAGGGCCTTTGCACATCCTGTTTCCTCTATCAGAACACACTTTGCCCAAACTTCTGTGCTGACTTGCTCTCTCCCAGCATGACTTTGCTCAGCTACCACATCGACAGAGAAGTCCCCACTCTTGTCCACGTGGGCATTTTTATTTCCCTCCAAGCACTGACTGCTGCTTGGAAATATATTATGTTTCCATTCTTCCCCCGAACCTGGAAGCTAACCCATGGGGTGACAGTCCTATCCTCACTGGAGCCCCAGTGCTGGGAACAATGCCAAGCGCGTTGCAGAGGCAGCAAGTCCTCGAATGAAGGCAACGGAGCCCATTTTCCAGAAGAGGGTGTTGTGGCTGAACTGCGAGGAGCCGGGGGGTGCGGGGGGGCAACCCTCTGGCTGTCATGAGTCTGAATCCTTCGGATTAGCCTCTCCACTCCCCGTGTGCCTAACTTACACGGCCTGACTCTGTCTCCATGGCTGGCTCTGCCAATGTCTCTGCCACCATCTCCAGTGAACGCTGGTGGCAGGCTGTCTGGATGCACCCACAGAACTCCCTGCCCTCGACTCCCAAGGGGGACCGTGCCGGAGCATCAGCACCCCTGGCCCCTGGCTCTGCCCCGGCCATGCCGGTCCTCCTCACGGGCCCCACCTAGTCCCGTTCACGTCTCGGGGAGTCCGAGCCGCAGCTGAGGACAGGGGCTGAGTCTCAGCTCCCCCCACACCCCTGGATTCCGCAGCTTGATGCTCACGGAAAGATTTCGTACGCAGCTGCTGAATCCACAGAAACGTGCAGGCGTCAACGCGAGCTGCCTGCGCACGGCTCTGCCCTGGTGGGCGGGCGCCGAGGTGCTCCCCAGCGCTGTCGGGCCCCAGCTCCCTTGCCGTCGCCTTACTGGTTCCCCTCCCCAAGGCAGAACGTTCAAAGGAGGAAGTTCTCAGGAGCAAAAGGTGGGGGGGCAACGAGCCCCCGCGGTGGATGTAGACGCCACATTTCCCTCATTCTGCACCCTGAGTCCACAGCCCCTCGAACTCTTCGCTACGCAGGCGGAAGCCCCAGGACTCCCTCTGGGGGGGGCTGCTCCACGGGCACCCCCACCTTCACCCGCCTCATGTAACATCCCCAGAGACAGGGAAGCCCCAGTCTGTACCGGGGGCTGCGAGGCCCCTGGGAGTGGGCTCTGCAGGCTCACCGTTGACAAAGGACACTGGGCCAGGGAGAAGCAACCATCCCGGGACACAGCTGCACCCCCGCCGACCACAGGACTCCCCAGGAACTCAGCACCACCCCCCTACAGGGGCAGCAAAGACCCAGGGTGGGAAACGGCACACCAGTCGGAGGGAAATTAGAGAAGGGGAAACAGGCAAACAAAAACAAGTGTCTGCACCTGCCTGATCGTGGGGCACTTAATGCCTACACACCAGGCTCTGTCACTGGCCGGCTGGGTGGCTTGAGACAGGCCCCTTCCCCTTGGCGGAGTCATTGTCCTCGTCTTTAAACGGGGTTGGGGTGGGTAAGAAGCCAGACAAGCTCCGGGGCTGCTCCCAGCTCCCACGTGCCACCCATCAGTAGCCCGAGCTGAGAAATACATGGGCGAGTGGAACGGGACCAGCGAGCCAGGCATGTGTGGCCGCTGCCAGGATCCGCCTGCAGGAAGAACTGAGGCAGGGGGCTGGCCTGCAGGGCCAGCTGCTTGCCCCGGGGACTGCAGAGCCCCCTCGGGCCCTCCCGCCACACTCTGCAGCATGAGGCCCGTCTTACCCTTTTCTGTGCTCCCAGTGCCCACCGTGGACGGCACACCATGGGCATGATAAATGCCCGCCGCACGGATGGGTGGGACTCGGGCAGATGTCGCCTGGCTGGCTCCCCAGACTCTCTCAGGTGGAGACTGCTGACGGTCCCACCGAGTCCAGGCTCACAGCCGGGCTGCGTTCCCACCTGCCCCCAGGGAGTGTGGCCACGTGACAGAGGTCCTGCCAAAGGCTGCGGGCAGAGTGATGTGTGCCGGGGCTTTGGGAGGGCGAGAGGCCAAGCTTCTCTCTGTGCCTTCCCCGCAGCCTGGTACAGGTGACAACGAGGTCCCAGAGGGTGGTGGAGCCGCAGGATGGGGAGGCCTGTGTTCCAGAATTACTGCATAGAGGACAGTCGTCCTCCGACCAGGGACACCCACCAGGACTATTCATAAGTGAGAAACGGACTTCTACCCAAGAGCCAGTACATCTTGGGTCACTTGTTTCCTGAACAGTCATTTTGCTTCCTTAACTAATATATGATCTTTGCCCTTTAAAACCTTACAACAGGCCCTGGCTGGTGGCGCAGTGGCTAAGGGGCCAGCCTGTGAACCCAAAGGTTGCTGGTTCGATTCCCAGCCAGGGCACATGACCAGGTTGCAAGCCAGGTCTCCAGCCAGGTCCATAGCTGGAGGCAGGTGAAAGGCAACCATACATTGATGTCTGTCTTCCTTTCTGCCTCTCTCCCTTCCCCTCTCTCTAAAAATAATAAATAAAATCTTTAAATAAAAAAAAAAAAACTTACAACAAATCTGTTCTATTGGGAAAGCGGAAGGTTGCAGCAAGCAGAAGAAGTTTGTCACTTTTCCTTCAGGACTGGTGTTCTCGGGGCTTCGAAGAACAAATCTTCTCTTTGTTTTGACATCATTATTATACAGCCTGCTACGAGCAGAGAACTTCAGCCTTCCTACAGTCAGCAAAGTGGGTGACCTGGGGCTTTAAATCAACCTAGGAGCCATCGAGTCTGTTGGGGAGCAGGTCCTGAGGGCCTACTGTGTGTGTGTGTGGAGAGCTGGGACGGATGCCCTACCTTTGCGAACTGAGGTTCAAGGACAGTGAGCACAGTTGGAGGCAGCAGAATAGAATACCTGATACTGGACAGTCCAGAACCTCCCAGATGCAGGGACTCCAGACATGGAAGATGGGGTACGTCCTCCAGGGGCGCAGAGTTCACTGCTGGGAGGTGTCAGCCACTTGTGAAAAGGAAGCAACACTTACTACCAGGAGGCAGGGCTGTGTCCAGGGAAGGCGAGCAGGTCAAAATGCAAAGGCTGGGGTCTGCTTACCAGCTGTGACATTTCTACTTGCGTGAGTATGGCCAATTATTCCACTTCTCTGAGCCTGTTTATTTATTAGCCGAGGAATAAATTCGCAACAGCCACCAGACTTATCACAACTATGGGCAAGCAGACGCATGAAATGAGCGACAATTAGAGAGAGATCAAGATAAATACAGAAACTGACTTTAGAGAAAAGAAAAATACGGATTCAAGCAAGCAAGCAAAAATACTAATATTCCACTACTCGGTATATTAACAGCTATAAAACAAAAATAGATCCTAGGAAGAGGAGCAATCAGATAATAAGAAAAAGCTTTAAGAAATTTAAAATATTAGTTCTAAAATATTTTTATGACGTAAAAAAGTGATGAACTGGGGAATGAAATGAACAAAATCTAGAATAAATAGCAAAAAAGGCAAAGGGATAAGATAATATGAGAAAATATATAGAAGACTATAGACCCATTCTGGAAGGTTTAAAAGCCAACAAATGAGCATCTTAGAAAGGCAGAATGGAAGGGAAATGGAGATTAAAAAAAAAAAACAAATACATTAGGGTCTTCCAGAGCTAATTGATGAATCTTCAGATTAAAGGGGCCCATTAAGAGTCCAGAAGAATGAATGAATGGAGAGCAGCCCTGTGTAAAATGTGAACACAAAGCATGAAGAAAATCTGCTAAAATTTGCCAGGAATGGAAAATGGAACACAGAGACTCCACCAAGAAGCTAGAGCCAGACTTCTCATCAGCAAGGTGAAACGGTCTGGAGTCTTCAAAATACTGAAGGAAAACGATTTTGAACCTGGACACCTGCCTCTGCTGTGAGGCTTAAACAGATATTTTCAGTGTGTTTCTACATCTGTTTGCTTAGGAGGCTCCAAGCCAGGAAAGGCATGAAAGGGGAGCCCAGAAGGAGCCCAGAGGGGCAGACGTGCGAGGAAGCAACATCGCTTCCTGCAGGGACAGACAGACAGGCTCCTGGGAGGGCAAGAAACCAAACCAACCACCCAAACCAACCAACCAACCAGGGAGGGGCTCAACGGGACAGGTGGTACGCAAAAGAGGAGAGATGGAAAAAGGAAGAGCCGATAAGGGCAGATAAAGCAAGAAGAAAACAAGACAATGAGAAATTCCATGGAAGAAAAAAACCCAAAACACAAAACCCTGCAAACTAAGGCCGTGATCCACATGCGACACTGACTAAAACGTGACACAGGGAACAATTCTAAGCCACGGGCGGAGTTCAAGCCAAGGGGATCCACACGATTCTCTCACGAGATGTCCTGCTGTGAATGAACAATGCAGGGAGTGTGAAACTGGTCCCTGGCCAGAGAAATATAATCCCAGCACAACATTTAAATCGGCACCAGACACTTCCAGTTCGGCAATTCTCGTATCAATGGTGCCTACCGTTTTCAATCATGAGAGTCAAACTACAGGCAAAGCCTATGGTGGAAAACACGGGAGGGGATGTAAATATGAAGAACCCCAATGAAACGTTAATCCTCATGGCAAAGGCAGGCACCCCCAAGGCCAGGGGAAAGGCAGGGGAAGCGGGAGGACGCCAATAGCCTCACCTTGCAAAGAGAGGGGACAGGGGCATCATGAAAGGATGGTGAAGACAGACATTTCTTTGATGATTAAAAAGGAGCTGATAGGCCCTGGCTGGTGGCACAATGGATAAGGCACCGGCCTGCGAACCCAAAGGTTGCTGGTTCGATTCCCAGCCAGGGCACATAACCAGGTCTCCAGCCAGGTCCGTAGCTGGTGGCAGGTGAAAGGCAACCATACATTAATGTCTCTCTCCCTCTCTGCCTCCCTCCCTTCCCCTCTCTCTGAAAAATAATAATAATAATAATAATAATAATAATAATAAAAGTAGCTGATAGAAGCACTTTGACACAAATAGGTGATGATGGACAGAGAAGGCGACAAATTTTTTCCACTTCACAAGGTCCACAGCTACGGCCTAACGGTGCTAGACCCACAGCCTGGATGCAAACCTTGGTCCATGCAGAAGGTGGACGGGGTCATAGTGAGAGACAGAATGAGCAATCCCCCCCCACTGCCCCAGGACAATGCCTGGACAATGCCTGTCACCAAGGAAGCACTCAGAATGTACCACATATTTTCTCATACAACTGCCCACCCAATTTGACTTGTTCCAATGTTCAGGTGTTGGTTTAAAATAAAGAATTCTTCACGTTGAATGAAAAGGTACCATTGGACCATTGGAAGGAACATATCGGTCTGACCTCAAATCTGAGTGGAAATGGTAAAGTGCTACTTCAGAGATGGCTCGGCAGGGCAAGGCAGTCTGTGCTGGCGGCTAGCGAGGGGTCCGAGGGGTCCGGGACATTGGGGAGGCGGCCCACCGGGCAGGCGTGGCGGAGAAACCTGCGGAAGGCAGCTCTCTGGGCTCCCTCCCGCTGCAGAGGATCAGCATAACAAAGTGTTATTTTTTACAGACAGAAGGTGAGTCCACACACCTGGACAGCCTGGGCACCTGATACAAAACTCCTTGCATGTGGGAATCAGGCAGCTACTGCACCGCTTACATTATTTGCAGCGTAAGGCAAATGCTGGAGAGGTTTTCTTTCTGTTTTCGTGAAAAGAGAAACAGCTGGTCTCCAGAGTGTGGGAGCGCGGGGAGTGGTTTTGTGCTGAGCCCAACAGAGAGAGGGGGACGTCCTCCCAGGAGGTGGGGCCGGGACAACCTTGCTGCAGAAGGCAAGGGTGTGGTGGGCCCATGGTGGGGCCAGCTCACTCCCCTCACTTTGCTGGATGACCCTGATCTCTAATTCTGCACCGTGCCTCAGTCTCCCCGTGGAGCCTGCATCCAGAGGCACTCACCAGTGCCCTCCTGCTAAATGCCCAGGGTGGCAAGAATGCAGAGGCTGGGTGCGGTGGGTGCTGTGCTGGGCAAGCACTGGGTGCCACGGGAGCCCTGGCCCCTGGAGCACAGCCTAGTGCGCGGGGCCAGGTCAGAGGGGGAAGGGTTGGCTGAAGAGGTGACACCTAAGCTAAGAGCTGGAGGGCAGAGAAGCAAGAAAGTTGTCCAGGCGCCTAAAGCCCCTGAGCATACCTCATAAGGATTCTCTGTCACTGGGTAATTGGGCTGATAATTCCCACTTTGCAGAAATGTCGGGATGCGTAGTGACTCCTGCCCCTGAGGCAGGGGGCTGGCCTGCAGGGCCCCAGATTATGAAGTACTGAGAACCACCTGCAAAGCAGGGCTATTTGACTTGACCACCGCACTGCCTGAGTGTGTTTGCCTCATCCTACAACGCTCCACGCCCCTGCCCACCCCCACGCACACGCGGCATGGCCATGCACACACCCATGTTTTGCTGGAACCCAGCCCTTTGGACACCGAGGGGGACTGAGGCCCCGGCACCGCGTCCACATCCGCCTGCATGCCAACCCGGCTGCATGGGCCCCAGCCCAGGGTCCCACCTGTCCCACTGGCTCAGCCAACATCCACGCCATCTTGCTAGAGCTCTCCTCCCAGGTAAGACCCAGAGCTGCTCCCCCGCTGGATGGTCCTCCTTATGGGCTGACTGGACCTCCCCCCTCATCCCCCGCTGCAACACACAGCCCAGAAGGGCCCTCCCGGGAATCCTGAGCCTCGTTCGCCTTCCGTGGCGGCTCTGCGCTCCCTGCACTTGTCCCTGCACTTGTCCCTGCACTCACCGCACTGGCAGCATCCACCCCACAGGCCAGAGACCCTGCTGTCGGACGGGACTCCCTGTGAGGCTCCGTCTTGCTCCACTGCCGGCAGGCAGGAGGGGCTCAGCAGAGGCGCGAATGTGGGACAGCAGTCCACCGAACGGGGATGCCACCCAGCACCCACAGCATGTCAGGGCATCCTCTGAACGAGGACGCCTCGGGTCCAGGCCCTGCCATCAGTGCTGTCGCTGCACCTAGGCCTTCGCTGCACCTGCTTCCAGCTCCCTCTGAGGTTGTGGGGGGGCCGGCAGGCTCCTTTCAAGATCGCTGGAAGCTCCACCGCGGTGTGAAGACGCGCGGGTCAACTTGTGGAGGGCCTTGCTCTTCCTGGCAGGCCTGAGGGAGTTTCTAAAAATGTTCTTCTTATCGATCTATAGACCCACAGCTCAGCACCTGCAGAAGGTCACAGGCTGGATTCCAGATCTGCTTCCTCAGTTAACTGGGAACAGGTTACAGCAGTGACGCTCAGCTGGTGCGCTGCGAGAATTTTCAAAACCTGTGACACCTGACTGTCTAGTCGGGGACCCGGACCTCTTCTCCCTCTGACGGTCAAACTTAGAGAATGACAACAGCCAACACAATGATGGCCACCCGGTGGGAACGAATCAAAATCATACCTATTTTTGTCCCATTGGCAAAAAAAAGTCTATTTTTTTGTTGTGCTGCAGAATTTTAGTCATTAGTTCATGAGTGCCAGGAGATGAGGAAGGTTGGAAATTACTGGTTTACACTGAGAAAGAAAAACGTTTCATGGGGCATGACTGCAGCCCGTAGCCCCGCAAACCCGCCCACCCATGTCGCCTGTCTCCCCCTGTCCATGTCCCGCCCCGATCCGCACGAAGCTGGAGACCTTCGCCCTCGCCTGCTCTCCTGCCCCCCTGGGTCAGCACATGCTGGGCTCCAATGGGGCATGACTTGGTCTCATCTGTCTGATTCCTCCAGGGGTCCCCAGCCCTGTGCACAGGCGCAGCATGGAGCGTGTGTCCAACGAGAGCTGTTCACAGGGCTGCACTGACTTGTCTCCCAGGAGAGGGCTTCCAACAAAATAGCTTTTGCAAGGAACTGAGATTTTCCCCTCCAGCACCCTCAGCATCTCGCTGGCCCTTTAACCAGCAATCACAGCCTAACGTTAACCCAGCTTGGGACCTTCCCTTTTCCTGAATTCTGCCCTTTCCCTGAGCTAAGAAGACTGTCCACCCAAATGCGGCAAATGGAAGAGCCACGAGGGTATCTGTGTGCCAGGCACGGTGACAGACCCAC
Source organism: Noctilio leporinus (assembly GCA_004026585.1). Lineage (NCBI taxonomy): Eukaryota > Metazoa > Chordata > Mammalia > Chiroptera > Noctilionidae > Noctilio > Noctilio leporinus. The sequence continues at coordinate 136,019 of PVIW01000272.1, read as the reverse complement.
CACCTGCATCACGTCTGCAAGGCTGCACCTCGGGCCACTTACCAGGGGCGACCCCTGCCCCAGCAAGGCAGGGTGCAGGCCCAGGAGTGGAGGCACAGTCCTGCCCTGGGGGGTGCCTCTCTGCCTAGGACGCAGTGCCAATGGGAAGCTTTGCCACGTATGGGTGCCTGGCACCACCTCAGACAAGCTGCATCATGAAGCAAAGCAAGGGGCCCCGGCTTCAGTGTTGTCTAGATGTTCTGGGGAGAGTGTTCTCACGCGCAGCCCGGGGTGAGAAGCCCAGCACCCAGCAGCTCCTGCTTTTGCTTTCTTAACCGGCCACCTACTTTGTGCCTGGCACCCTGCTGGCAGCTGGAGGAAATCTGGGGTCTTCTAGAAGCAGCCCCTGCCCTCAGGGAACCTTCAAGCAGCTTCGGGAATCAGGGCCACCCGCAGAGGAAGGACAGATCAAACTCTCAGGATGGCCCCTTCCCTGCTGGCCCCGGGCCACTTTGAATTTTTCTTTGCAGGAAACTTTTCTTAAAGGGCCAGACAGCCAATAGCTTCAGGTGTGCCGGCCCCCACAGCCCCCCAGTTTGCCCCAGGCTCCTGTCTCCTAAGACCCTGCATTCCCATCCTTCCCAGGCTGCCTTCTGTGTGCCACGATGGGGCAGACTGTGCTGCCCAAGCTCCCTGGCTGCCCCCTGTCCCTTCTGCTGCCCCCTCTTGGCAAAGATCCCCTAACAGAACTCCCGGGAGGGTCTCTGTTCCTCTCTTTGGTCCCATCCCAGGGGCCATAGTCCTGCAGACTTGGCGGATCTAGAACAGTGCTCTTCTTCCTGCTTTCACTTGCAGGGCCACAGGTTTTTACAGGGGGCCTCTTCCTGGTCCAAACCCACCGCCCTTTCCTATGAGCGGCTCCCACTGGGGCCACAATACCACCCAGCCCTGCGCCCAGCAGCGAGGCACAGTCTCCCCAACGTGCTGATCTGAAGTCAAGGCCAGCCCCCTCCCTGGGAACCATCTCCCAGGTTCCAACCCGAGCCGGCATTTCTCGAGTGCGTGGTTTTAATGACTATCCATGACCACATCGACTCCCCCAGCAGCCCTGCAGGACGCTTAGAAAGGGAAGCTTCACCCAGGGGCATCTCAGAGTGGCACCAGCCACAGGGTGGCTGCGTCTGCAGGCACGTGGCGGGCCCCATGCACCTGAAGCAGTGCTGGAGGGGAGACCGAGGTGGCCAGATGTCCCTGCCCTGGAAATGTCTGCGGTCTGGTGGGGAAAAGAACTGGACTAGCCAGAATGCCAAAGCTCTGGGCCACCAGCCTAAACACAGCTGCCCCGATGGCCCAGAAGTCAGAGGACTCCCCCAGCAGAGCAATGCGCCAGGGGCTGCCTGGAGCCCTGAGAAAGATGTCACGGCTAGCCAGGGGCAGCCTGCTCCCCAGAACACGCCATGTGCCTGTGGCCACCCACTCACCGCATCCAGGCATTGGCAGTATCCCAAACAGATGTCACAGCAGCACAGCCTGTCCCCACGATCTCCACACTGCAGCAGCTGACTCCACGCCCAACCTGGCAGAGGAGCTGGAGGACACGGCCGGGCGGGTGGCAAGTGTAAGGGACAGTGGACCTTCGTGCCTTCTGGTTGAGGGCCTGGCCCCCTAAGGAGCCACCCCCCTCCCCGCAGGGGTCTCTCAGTGTAACGGGCTGAGTTGTGTCCTCCCCAAACGATATGTTCCAGTCCTAACACTGGTGTCTCCGTTGTGCCTACGGCCCATGAAAATGTTTCCATTTCCTTCACGATCAGGAGGGGGAAGAAAAGATCTTTCACATAGAAGGGAATGTTTTTAATCCTCACCTGAGGACCTGCTGATGGATTTTAGAGAGAGGGGGAGGGAGGGAGAGAGCGGGATTTGAGAGGGGAACATTGATTGGTTGCTTCCTATACACGCCCTGACAGGGATCTGAGCCTGCAACCCAGGCACGTGCCCGCACTGGGAATCGAACCCGCAACATTTTATTCCACGGGATGATGCTCTAACCACCTAAGCCATACTGGCCAGGGCAGAAGAAAATGTTTGATACTTTTTTTTTTTTAAATGGAGGAAGCGGTCCATACAGGCCAAGTGCCTGGGGCCCCGGAAAGCGAGCCTGGCTCTGGTGAAGGGAAGGGACGTGAGGGCAGCAGAGGGGAGGGGAGGAGGGGTGCTCCACCGGGGTCCGCATCCAAGGCTCTCTGAGCTTGACAAAGCTCTTACATGCTTTGCTTGCTTTCTCCGGAGGACGCTGGAAGGTGGACCAGGACGGGTGCAGATGTTTACGCAGCTCCGGTTTCTATAGCACCAGGTGGTCAGTGTTGACAAATGTCAGAGGGGAGCAGGCTGAGCTCAGGACCTGACCACCCGCCCGAGTCATATCCCACCCTGCTGCCTGCGAACATCTCCCGTGTGCAATCACCTAAACTATCCATGGTGGCTTAAAATGGGCCCCACATTCTTTGACACTCCTGCCACTCACGTTGGCTCCCATGTGGGCAGCCTCAGGGACTTGCTTCCATGGCCCAAAATACGCCAGAAGTGACCCCTTTGGATTTCTGAGGCTCAGCCACAAGCAGAGGGACAGATACACACACCCTCCCCTGCTCACTCTTTCTTGGAGTCCAGACGGAGAGACGCCAGGAGGCCTGGCTGCACCAGCCTCCCCGGCCCCCAGGCTGTGTGCACGCTCCCAGCATGGAGCCAGACCTGTGAGTGAGCAAACCTTCCAGATGGTTCCAGCCACAGTCACTGCCACCTCATGTCAGGCCTCCAGCAAGGACAACCCAGCCAAGCCCCCACCGCCCCTGCACTTGGGAGCAAAATGAAGGGTGGCTCGTGTTTGAAGTCACAATTTGGTGGTGTTTCAGGTGCAGCGGTACGCACTCCCTGTGCCTTAGTTTCCTTGTCTGTCAAATGGAAATAATAGCAGCACCTTCTTTATCAAGCCGTAGCTCAGATTAAGTGACCTTGTCCGTGGCAAGTATTGCTTTAGCTCCGGGTCTCTGCCCAGAGGGAGCACCAAGTAGGTAAACTGATGGTTATCATTGTTATTACAGCCAGTGTACCCAAAAGCACACTGTCCAAGAACCACACAGTGAATTAGATGCTTCGTGGTTTGACCCCAAGAACAGCTTCAAATAAGACAAGCAAGCCCCCTGGAAGGGGTGGGGACGGTCACCAAACTGCCTAGAGCCACTGCCTCCCCAGTCTGGGAGGTGCTCAGGTTTCTAAGCAGGAAAGCAAGAGGCACGGAAGTCAGAGGCCAAACGCACAAAATGCCTTCACGAGTCACTACGGGCAACCCCACATCTTCCGAAACATTTGCATCTCACCCCACGAGGGTGCTGCGCATAGTCTGCTCTCCCCACTCATCAAAAGAGGGGTAAATATGGTGTGTGTGGCGGGGGGGACCTGCGACATCTTCAAGCAGGTTGATGACTTCTGTCCCAAACTGCCACCACGCGGGCACCTCTCAAGACTCCTTATCACACACAGATGTTTACCTGGGTCCGCGGGCAAACCTTACGTGCCAGGCAGGGCAGCGGCGGATGCATTTTGTGAATGGGAACTGTACTTACGTATCTGCCTGATAAAGCCTAGAATGTTTTGCTGTTTTGAAGTGAGCCGGCAGGACTGCCAGCAGCTTCTCACGCGTTAGGGAGGCAAAGCCACTTAAAAAGGCAAGAGCAGCCAGGAGAGCCAAGTCCCCGCTGAAACTCAGCTGGGCCTCCTTCCTGGCTGCACCACTCACTCAGCTGCTAAGAGGCCTGGGGCGCCAGGCTAAGCCGGCTCAGTTCGGGGTACTCGGATCTGGGGCGCAGGCGACGGAGAGAAGACAGAGGCACGGAGGCTGACGCCACAAGGCAGTCCGGGCTGAGCTCGGGTACATACAAGGAGCATTGAGAACCAGGGCAACAGGCTTCCCTGGGACAGCGGCCGGGATTTTCCATGATCCCCAGGCTCCAAGTGGCTACCTCGGCCTCCTTTCTCCCCATGCCTAGACCCGGAGAACTCGTCTAAGGTGCTCTGAGACTGCTCCCGCCTGGCACGAAGTAGCCACACAAGCTTCCGCAATCAAGGAAATGACAAAAAGGCCAGAGAGCTCCTCCCCAGGGGGTCATCCCCAGCCCCTCCAACTCTGCTGTCCCAGGACCCTGGTCCTAAGGCTGGCTTCCAAGAGGAAAGGCCACGCAGCAAAGGGAAAGTCCCATCCTCCATGCCGGCTCAGCGGCAAGGTGGTGTGTGTACAAAGTGTCCACTTCCAGGTGGACTTCTGCCAGCCTGGCATTGGCCAGCCTCGGATCATGACCGACTCCAGGATGACCTGACGTCTCCGCCCTGCTGCTGGCCCACAGGGTGCGACCTTGGGCCGGTCCCCTAAAAGGGACCAGGGAGGGGGCGGAGCTGCGTCGCTCTCTGGCCCACTTGCCGGTGCAGCAGACTATCCAGCAGGCAGCAGACCTGCAAACGGCCCAGGCTGCCCTGCCCCTGGCATGACTTGGCAGCCAGCCTGACAGTCGAGGACAGAGGTGGCATAACCACTAGTAACCCCTGGGACAGTCTTCCCAGTGTCCCACGTGCCCTGCCAGCTCCACAGGAGTCACCCACCCTGCGGGGCATGTTGATTTCAAAGCAAGTGGTCGCAGGGAGGCACACGCTTTGCCTCCCGACCCTGACCCCTATCCCTGGCCACAAAGCCACGCTGCTGGGGGAAGCTCAGGGAGGCCGGCCGGCAAATGCATGTCCTGGATTTTCTCGGCGGTGGATGTAGGGCTGAGACTGTTGTTTTTAGGCCAGGAGCAGCCTCCATGCATTTGCAGAGGCGCAGGGAGACCCACGGCTCGGTGAGTCAAGCTGGGACGCTGCCCGCTCCACCTCCGACTGGCCGGAGTCCGCGATGGCAGGGCTACAAGTGCTGGAGCCAGCGGCTACCTCGCCGCCTGCCCCCGCCCGGCAGGCTCGGCCGCTGGGATCCAGGCAGCAGTGGCCGCAGGGCCGCTCGGTGCTTACAGACAAGTGGAGTCGGACAGCCGAGCTCATTCCTGCACAGTACGCCTTCCTGACCATTTTACACGCCTTCCCTCCGATACGGGGGTCACAGGGGCCGTGAAACGGGGCCGGCTGCCTAAAACCCGTGCCCCCCACTCACGCGCCATCCATGGCTCCCCAGTTCCCATGAGACAGGAAACGCTCCCTGACCTGGTGGTCCAGGCCCGCTCCCGTCGGGCGGGACAGGTGCACCTGTGCTTCGTCAGCTCAGTGCCACCGTGACAGTGCCACCTGCTCCCCTGTCCCCGGTGGTGCAGCCTCTGTACCTTCGTTCATACTGCTCCTCGCTTGACAAATTCCTTCCTCATCTCGCAGCACTCGGGACAGGCGCTTGCAAGCTTCCCCATCCAAACCCGTCTTCCCCTCCCCTGCCTTCTCCTGGCTCCTCAACCACCAACTGGTGACAGGTAGTGACAAAACATGCTCCTCGGACTGCCCGAGTCTGCTGGAGACAGCAGAGAACATCTCATCTCGGGGACCCTCCCCCCACCCACCCGGCCTGAATCCCAGCCAAGGCAGGTCGAGGTGTCCCCTGCGGGAATCGGCATGAAGATGGGCACCCAGAGGGACAGTGTTCCTTCCCTAAGCTTTAAGGAGCAGCATCTACAATGGGCAGGACCCGGAAGGGTATGCGGTTCCCTAGGCCTTTCCCATGCTGATGTACCTGGGGGCAGGCTGGCTTCAAACCAGCGCTGTGTGGTACCGTCTCCCAAACTCCTCCTGGCCTATATACCTGTACCCAGGGATGCACCGCTGGCATCGGGGCCAGCCTCACGAGGTGGTCCCGCTCTCCCTCCTGCTCACCATGACAGCCACGGTTCTAAGAGCAGTTGGCTTGCCCCCGGCCACAGGAGCCGCTGCTGGTGAACAACCCCAGGCCCCGCTTCCTCGGTGGGAGGTGGCCGGAGAGCCGCTGTCCCGCCCCACTGCTCCATCTGCAGGAAAGCAGGAGCCGGGGTGGACGTGAACTGAGCTGACCGGAGCCGTGCCTGCGTGTGCTCGGAGCTCTGCACGTGTTTGCAGAGGAAGCGGATGGGGGAGGCCGGGCGGGGCCGTCGGCATGAACAGTGGCTGAGAAACTGCGCTGTCCAAGGTGCGGGGCCGGGTCGGGGGAGGTTCGGTCTGCTTCTGAAACCACCCCTGAAAGAGGTTTCTAGAGGTTTCTGGGCCCACATAGACAATCCAGTCCAGGGCTGAGTCACCCAGGGCTAAAGGGCTGAGGCTGCCCCTGAAGCAACTCGTACTGAGCTGCGGGGCCCCGAAGGTGCGCTCTGCCCCAGGGAGCCTAAGAGCATCGTCTGCATGGCTTGTCCAGGCAGTGGTGGGACAGAGAACGGCAGCTCCTTGGGCTGCTCCCTATCCCCTGCCTGGTCCCGGGGATGAACGCCTGGCAGCAGGGAAGGTTCTGGGAACGGCACGGGGTCAGTGCGGCTAGAAGGGGGCAAGCACGGGGCAGGTCGTGAAATGGTGGTCAGACCCAGGCCTGATCGTGCAGGGCTCCAGGTCCTTCTGAAACGCCCTGGCCAGTGCTCTGGGGGTTCAGGGAGCTCCGGTGGCTCCAAGCAGAGGGGGATCGCGATCCTTTGAAAGGCCCCCTCTTGGTGCCTGTTGGGAAGCGAACTATAGAAGGCAGAGGGGAGGCAGAAAGAGTGGAGAGAGGGGAGGGTGGCCCACTTGTGGAAGGAGGGGCAGAGGCAGCACGGGAAGGGGGTCACCTTCAGAAAAATTCGGAGCAGGAAGGGGCATTCTTAGCCACTTGTGAGAATCAGTGGTTCTCTGATTTCAAAGATGAGAGTTCCCTGGGAGGGGGTTAGAAATACAGATTCTAGGCCCCCGGGGTTCAAGAGTCCTGCCCCAGGACCCAGGAATGTGCATTACAGCAAGAAAGCTCCCTGGGCGCTTTCCCAGGAGTGTTCTAGGAACCCATCCCTATCTGTGCACCAGCTGGCGTTGTTGTGAGAGGCTGTGGTCGGCTTCAGGGGAGTTTCGTTTGAACACTCTTAGTGAGTTTGCCCATTTCAGGATGGTGATTTACGGGTGCACCTGCCCACACCGTGCTGAGTGCTCAGCAGTTTTTGACCAAACATGGCGTGACCCCCCTGACGCCCCCCTTCCTTTTACCCTGTCTCACCCCAAGTGACTTTTTTTTGTTCCCCTAGATGAAAAAACGTCCTCAAAGGGAAATGTTTTGCCCATGCCAAAGAGGTGAAACAAAAAAAAAACGGCAGAAACACTACAGGCAGCAACATCACCGAGGTCAAAAACTGTTTGGAGCAGGGGGAAAAAAATCCTTGATAGGTGTATTGCATCAAATGGAGGGTGCTCTGAAGGGGGCTCAAGTTTAACCATGTAAGAATAAACATACAGTTTTTTATAAATAAATCCCGGGGGGTTGGGGGGTCTCCTCTCCTATCCGCTGTCCACCACCGTAGGTAGCCTCAATGCCCAGCAGTGCCTGTAACAGAACTGGTGGCCACACGCTTTTGCTGACAACCACCACCTGTTGATGGAAGGACACAATGAATGGATCCCAGCGATGAGGCAGGAAGGGGGCGCACACGCCCCCGGGGGAGGAGTTGGCTCCACCCCTGCACAGGTAGACAGGGCAGTTCCCAAACTCCACGGGGTTACCCCAGGGAAGGTGCAAGAGCAACCAGGCCTTGAGCAGAGGCAGCATCAGCATCAACAGGGAACTTTCAGATCAAGGCGATGGTGACCTTGTCAGTGAAACCAATGAGGCAAGTCCCCACCACATTCCCCTTAGAAAACAAGCATGTTTTTCCATGCCTGCCTTCCCTACGGAGGACTCAGGATATGGGTTCCCACGTCCACCTCTGGGTCTTCATGTGGCAAAGCTGGGTTTACTTTCAATGAAGTTTTCGGTGCACCCCGCTTGGCAAGTAATGGGGGTTGCATGCATGTTACGCTCTTAAGACACTACCGCTTTACTTAAGAAGATACAATTTGGTGATATTGTTCACTAAGAAGATGGTCATTATCATTCATTTTCTGTGTCAAAGGAATCAAGACTCTCTAGGGGGAGTCACGGCCAAGGCCAACATGGGCTTGAATGGTTTATCTGCGGCAGAAGGAAGTGGTGGTTGGTCAGGTCCAGAGACTCTGTCAACATGTATAGGCTGAAAACCTGAGATGACAGAAACATGAGCGGCATGGGGTACTCCCCGCTTGCTCTTGTGCTCTGGGACGTTAAATGAGGCACACAGCTCACGGCAGATGATTAAGGAACACAGCCACCCGCCTAAACACCACCGCCTGACCTTGCGATCCAGGCTTCAGTAATGCTCGTCGGGGAAGCATTTAGCTTTGCAAACGCCAGGACCCACTTGGTCCACCAAGAGGGTTTGCGAAGGTGCAGGCGTTTCACCCCATGGCCACTGTCATTCACACTTGCCAGAAGCCGCACAGGAAGACACAGCTGAAATGTCTCAAGTCCTGTGATTCTCGACACGGGAAATGTATGTTAACTCATTTCTCCTTACTGTGTCCAGATGCCTGTGAGTAGTAGTCACAAACCAGAGGCCGTGACTTCACGGACTTCCTGCCTCCGCCCCCCACCCCAGGCCACTGTAGGGCCACTTTGACATTTTGTGCCATGCAGTAGCCATATGTACTAGAAATCTAGCCCAGAGCTGAAGCTACTGGGCATCTATCCTCTCAAGACAGGGGCTCAAAAGACACAGACTCCTTGGGTGTCACTGGGGACACGCAAAGTTATTTCTGATTCACCAAATCAAAAACATTGAGCTGGCCGCTAGGATGTTTTGGTATTTTTAGAGGTGAGAGATGAATCACAATTGAGTTTTCCAACTCATTCTGTCTGCTTTTCTTTGTTAATCACCTACAATGAAACTTGGAGCGCTTGGTGGATAAGTGAGTTAGTAATCCAAGCCAGGTGAGGGGGCAAGCCAGGTGTGGGGGGTCTCATTTGTTAGGACACTGTCCCTGCATCATGTGCAAGGCTGGCATCAGGGCTGGCAAGAATTTAAACTGTCAGCAAGGAGCACCAGCCAGAGTATCATTACCAGAATGTGAGGACAAGGGATTTCAGTGACCTCCCTTTACGGTAAAGCATGTGCTGCAGATGGAATTTTGGAACCTCCTGGGTTCCAGGTATGCAGGCCTCTCATTAAAGATCAATGGCCTCGGGGCCCACAACCCATCTGATAGGATGGCACCTTCATTCAGTTCTTCAAAACCTACATGTTCCAAGTCCTGAAAATTCTTAAAAGCTGCAGGTGTATCTTTGAGTTCTTAAATACGTGTTTCTTACTTCCTTCTCCGTCTGTTGTGTTGGGGACAGTTAACCCATGCAGTACCCAACGGGAATTATGCTCTTTTCAAAAGCTTCTGTTATGTAACTTTGACTCTGTGGCCCTCCTTGGGATATTCAGGCTCATGACGTGTCCTAGAACGTCCCACATACCAGCTCGTCATCACTTCCCACAGAAGTGACACAGGACCTAAAGCAGCTATTTTAGCTTCCCCTAAGTGCTGCCAATGCCAGTCTTTTGGGGGTTAAGTAACAGTTGTCTCCTTTCTGACCATCTTTGGAATCTAATACACTGGCATAGAGTTCAAAGAAATCTTATGTCCTAACCAAGATCCAGTTGGACTTAGAAGTTTCCTGACCACCAATGACCCCTGCACATGACCCATGTCAAATCTGTGTGTTTCCTCTGGATGTCAGGGTGTCACATGGGAAATCAGGAGGAAGGACACACTGGCTGCCAGGCACAGTGCAGCGGCAGGTGGAAATGAGGTGCTGTGGGGTGATTCCAGCCCCAGCAGAGAGTGTGACCTGGTGTCTGAGCCCCACACTTCGGCCCTCCGAGCCAGGGCTCCTTATCCGGGACAGGGGGTTAGTGATCTGCGCTGGGCAGAGTCGCGGGGACCAAATGGGGACTAGAGGTTGCTTTCTGCCACTGCAGCTTCACGAGGAAGCCTCGTGGACCTACTTCAGCATTACCAGCAGCTTGCTCCGAGAACCCAGCAAACATACCACTGCCAAATCCACACACTCCTCACGATTTTCCAGCGTCAGCTCAGCTCAAGCCTCTAATTAAAGTACTTTCCATTTTCAAAACAACTGCAAACAGTAATTAGATACTTCCCCTCTTTACCTTCCAGGAACAGCCTGAGACAGAGGCAGAAACTCCAAGTCCCCTGGACCTCGAGTTCTGTAGCGACAGCGTCCCGTTTCTCCTGCCCCGTTGACCCGCGTTACGTAACGGCTCCTGCAGCTCCCGCCACCCAGACCCTAGAGGGTCCCCGCTCACCCCAGCCCTCTCCAACCCCACAGTGTGAGGGACTTCCGGACAGGACAGCTGGCCTACTCGATCGCCTTTGAGATGAAAGTTCTACAGTCACACTTCCAGGGCCTCCACTTAGGGTAATAAGGAGTGTCTTCTATAGTGACCTGTTTCTCACTGTTTATATGGATGTCTAATTGAAAATGTTATGTAACCTTGAAGTACAGAGCATTCTGGAGCTATTAATAAAACAGCTGCCTCCAAATTCTGAGGACTCTCTGAGCTTACGGGTGGAGGGGATCGCCTGGTACTAATTTACACACATGCGTGTAGACAGAGACACACGTAAACCTACATACAGATGGCGTATATGTAAATGCAGACCTGCAGAATGGGAACAACTTGTCTTGGGTCTCCATGCCAATTAATCTCAGAGTCAGGAGTAAATGCCAGGTTCTCTGGCCTCTGGAGGATGCCACTTTCCTTACACCCCTGTTGGTTACACCCGCGTACACCCCTCACATTGCACAAATGCCCCCCCATACTTGAACGGGGTTCTCACGGCGCTGGGCATTCCAGATCCCATCCAAAGAGTTTAGACCTAGACTACCAATTTGGAAGTGGGATGCCAACAACAGCGTTATCTCATTGTCATTCATTGGCGATGCATTCCCCTCCTGTTCCCTCCAAAGAAACCAAAGGCACCTAAAATGTGCCTTAACATTAGGCCCTTCTATGTGTGGTGTGGAAGAGCTCAGCTTTCCAGATCTTCCAGGAAAGAAGTGGGTTTAAGACAAAGCGATACTGAGAAGGAAAATGAATCCTTGATGGCACATCTTCAGGCCAGGGCGGGGGGGGAACCAATGGAACAGAACTAATGACTTGTAAACTAAATATTAGGAAAAGGAGTGAGGTTTTCCTGGGCGATCTAGTTTCAGGTGTCCGGAGTTTGATAGATGGCATAAAACCCATCCTTTGCTAATCATGCTGTCCTTTTCCAAAGTAACTTAATGAAGATTGTTCATTTTTATTCAAAACCTCACTGGCGCATCACGAGGAGCAGAGACACACAGCACTGAGAGATGAATACGGCCATACAAGACACATTACTTGCTTCTTGCAGACCCCAGGAGCTCGTCAAAAATGAAAGCTTTGTAAGCCCTGGCTGGTGGCACAGTGGATAAGGTGCCGACCTGTGAACCCAAAGGTCGCCGGTTTGATTCCCAGTCAGGGTACATAACCAGGTTGCAAGCCAGGTCTGTAGCTGGAGGCAGGTGAACGGCAACCACACATTGATGTCTCTCCCCCCTTCTTCCTTCCCCTCTCTCTAAAAATGATAAATAATAATAATTTTTTAAAAAGGGAAAGCTTTGCTCTGGTTTTGTGCATTTCAGTCACAAAGCCTGCTGAGAGCTTAGTTTCTGAGAAGAGGGTGAGAGATGTCCATTTAAATCTGGTAGCACTTTAAAAGGTTCATTAATGCATATCTTTAAAAGACCCATGACAGCCCCATTAAGGGCCCCACAGGCCGACAGGATGAATTTCACTGTTACCAGCAGGCAATGACTAAGCCAGGGTGTCAACGGTCTGTGGCCCACCTTTCTTGTCACTGTCCCTCCATCCCTGCTTAGACAGGCTTCACCTGTCATGAACACAACCAGCCGACAACAGAGTGCGGAGAGTTGAAAACTCACTTGATTTCCGGGCCCTGACTGTTTAAGCGGAAGGATTACCCGTTCACCCATGATGGATTCTTTCTGGAAGGGCCAGGCAGGCTCACACCCTTGCAACTCCCTAGCCAGCCAGACTTCTGGCTGACACACTGCACATCGTGAGTTCTTAGGGGTCCATATCACGCCTCTAAATGAAATGCCCAACCTAGTCCATAACCCCCATCTGGCACCTTGGGACATTTTATAGCCACCATGCTTTGGCCCCGTAAATACGCGCGAGCCGCTGCTCTGGGTGGAAGCTGAGCCTCACAGCTCCCTCCTCACCACGTCTTCCTCTTGGAAATCAACAACCTAGTCAGGGCAGAGCTAGTCATCCAAATGTGCGGCTGACGAGCTCACGCACGGAGCCCCTGGCGCTGGCCCTGTAGCCCATGCCTCCCCCACCGGAGGGCTCCCTCCAACTACCAACAACGCCGAGGCCGCTTACTGCCAAGGTGCTTTCTGCACTGACCCCAACCCTGTACAAGGCGTGCAGATAACCAAGCCCGGCGCTTGGTGACTCAACCAGGACCAAGCGATGCTGAGTGGCTTCCCCCTCTGAATCGACCTAAAGGCACTTAGTCAACAGTTAAAAGCTGCAAGCCAGAGGATTGGGAGCTTTCAGAAGGCCTCCTCCTCCCCTTTCCTTCGGGGCGTGTGTGGGCCTTGCCGACAGGGAGGGGTCAATGTGAGCCAGGATGAAATTTCCAACAGGGTTGACTCCTGCCCGGTGGCCATCTGGGACCAGCCCTTGCTCCTCCTGTTAAGTAACCATCTCTGAGACTTACACAACCAGAGGCAGGTAGCCCTGACTAGCCCTCACCCCAGTTTAGGACGCCGTTCTACAGCTGAGCATGTGCTGGGCACGCACAGCATGGAAGGAGCACACGGGAGGGACCGTCCCCTCCTCCCCCAGGCCCGGGAGAAAGAAGATGCCCGGAGAGGGCGCACAGAGCACATACCAGCCTCCCATCAAAACGCATGTCACCTGGAACTCACAGCCCACATCAGGCAGGGGTCAGCAGCCACGCCACCAGCAATCTATTTCATCTCAGCAGACACCCGTGGCTCAAGTATCTTCTCTCTCTCTCTCTCACGCACGCACGCAATGAATCCAAAGGAAGCAGTTAGTAAAAGAAATGGGACCGGCGTGTTTGTTACAAAGCCACCGGGCTGGAGAAGTAGAAAGAGGATCCTGGGTCCAGTCCTGGTCTCCCACCTCCTGGCCTGGTGACCTTGATGAAGTCATTCAACCAACTTCTCTGCACCTCAGTTTCCCAATCTGAGCCATGGAAGAAGGACACTTACTTCTTCTTCGGATGGGCTTAAGAACACGACGCAGCAGGGCCTGGACCCCCATTACGTGGTCACTGTATATGAGTCCTCTCCACCCCACCACCCCACCACCCGCACACAAATGAGTCTGAACCCAGGATGCAGAGGTTCTCACCTAGACCGCGGGTATACTGCCTGCATGCCCAGCCCGCGTCTGCCTCGTTCGGCGGAGGAAAGCGCTAGATCTGGAAGGTGCCCAGGCAGTTCAGCCTCCAGGCAGGGTTTGGAGAATTGGGCAACCGGGGCTCAATCCGAAGCTCCGCAGGCTCTGGGTGGGAGCCGGCAGGGAGCTCAGAGGCGGCCTCCAGGCCCGGAGAAGGGGCTTTGTTCCCGAGGCGGAGGGCCTGGCTTACCGAGCAGCGCATCCGGAGGCGAGCGGGGGCCGCGCGGGGCACGTAGCGGAGCCACAGCCGGGCCCCGGCCCCGGGCGCCAGAGCCGGAGGAAGGCGAGGAGGAGCAAGAAGAGGCTGCGGCCGGCTCCTGCCTCATGCTCCCGGGCAGCGCCGACCCGCTGGCTGTCGCCGGCTGGGGCTGGCAGCCGGGCGCGGGACCCTGTTCGCGCTGCTCATGTCCCGGTCCGCCTCTGGCGATCTGTGCGCAAAACCGGGTGGTCTCCGGGCGGCGCCCCGGGGCTCCTCATGCCCCGCGCCCGGGCTCGGCGGGAGGACCTCGGGGAGGCAGCGAGGAGGGAAAAGGAAAAAGAGATCGTGAGAGCGTGGACACGGCGCCCCGCGGGGTCCGGGAACGCTGGGCGCCCGGACCGCACCGCCCCACCCACAGCACCAATGCGCCCGGCGCTGCGCGCCCAGGAGGGCGCCGAGCCCCACAAACTTTAGCACATGTCCGGTCCCGCGGCCGCGGGGGCGGGAGCTGCCCCGCTCCGAGTGCCCCCCCCTCCCGCCCCGCCCCAGCCCTGGCCCCGGAGCGCAGCTTACCGGCTGCGACCGCCACCGCGGCGATGGGGCGCCCACCCGGTCTCGCGCGGAGAAGTGCGCACCTCTAAGGAAGGAGGGGGCTGGTGGCGTCAGGGTCTCTGCAAGGGAGGGGCACCCCGGCAGCGACGGCGGGGGCCGAGTGCCGGCTGCGATCTGCGGCCCTCGAGGGAGGAGGGTCCGTGCGCCCCCCGCGCCCGCCCCTCGCCGGCGCCGCTGCTGACGCGGCGCGCGGGCTTCCCCAGCCCCGGGTCTGCAGAGCCGCCGCGTTACCCGCTGCTCGCGCGGGGAGCCCACGCCGGCGCGCGCCACCGGCAGAGCTGCGGCGCGAGGGGAGACGAAGGGGAGCTTCGGGGGCGGGGAGGGGGCGGCTGCGGCCTGAGCTCCTCCCTCCTCGGCCTCCCCGCGCTGGGGAGGGGGCCGGGGAAGACTCGGCCTCAGTCTGGCGGGGGACGGGGCGGGGGAGGAGGCGGCGGACTCGGGAGGCACGCAGGTCCCCTCCTCCCTCGCTGGGTTGCAGCAGCAGGTGGCGGCGATGTGGCGGGTGGAGGCCCGGCGCCCACAGGCGCGGAGATGGGCCCGGCCTGGTCAGGAGCGCGGCGAGGTGGCTGTGGGCGCGTGGGTGTGTGTGGCACGTTCCCACCCACGTGGCGTACGTGGGGACCGGAGGAAGGGGGAGCCTCCCCTGTCCTCTAGTCTCCCTCCCTTCTTCCTGCACATTTTGCTCCTGAGCTGGCTGTCTCTTCCTCATGGAAGCTCAGGTGGCTCGGCGCCCTGTTCCCAGTTTTTCCTCCTTCCTGAGACGCCAGGGAAGACCTAGGCGGCCGGGGGAGCTGTGTGCCCACCAACCCCCACCCCACCCGCCCCGCTCCCACGCCTGCCCGGCTCACCATGTCCAGTGCCTACCCATGGGACCCTGTGACCTTCTCCGAGGAGCTATTCTGTTTCTGAACTGGGGCCTCTCAGACCGGAATCCGAATCCGCACCCTTCCAGTTGCCTGCAGTGTGTGGAATGTCCCCTAAATTACTTGATACCTTCAATAACACGGAGCATTTGTCCCTAAAGTGCTAGCACACAGGGGGCACCGTGCATATAACCATGTGTTTACCGTAAGGCCTGAAGCCCGGCTCCTGTCCCCGGGTACCTCGCCAAACACACCCTAACAAGTGGGGGCGGGGGAGTGGGGGATGCGGGGGACCGACCTTCCTCATAGCAGAGGATGACTGCTGCTTTTACCTTGGAGCAAGGTACCCTGCCCAAGTCCACTGGGGGCCTCGAAGCAGAACAAGGCCCCCTGGTTCTCAGGCTCCACACCCCACCTCTGCCCCCTCTACAATAGCTGGGAGCAGCAATCCCACCCCTTCCAGGACCCTCCCATCCCTTGGACAGAGTAGGAATTGCCTGGCTCCTCTCCCTCTGCCTCTTCCTCTCCGGTGGGAATGTGGGGACAAAGAGGCAGAAGGCGGGTCCAACGGGAAGAAAGAGGATCATGGCTTCCCTAGAACACCCATGTTTTATTTGGGGGTGGGGGGAGGTTCTCCACGCAGCTGATCCTGTCCCTGGGGGGCTTTGGGAAATATCACCACCTGAGTCGATATGGGTGTTGTGGTGACAAGACAAATTCTCCAGTTAGTATTACGTTTTTGAGATGCCAGTAACTTCTATTGAAAAATCCTGCCAACCCATCCAAATGGAAACCGGTGTCTTACGAAACGGAGATCCAGAGACAGCACTTTTCTTGGAAAAATACTTGGCACCCCAGCCTGGGGTTTGAGATCCAACATTTTCCAGTGAAATTGGGAGCCAAACCTCTGACTTACCCAGCCCATTTTCATGGGCCGCGGCAGCCAGGCAGCTTG
The DNA here is from genome assembly GCA_004026585.1 of Noctilio leporinus. Lineage (NCBI taxonomy): Eukaryota > Metazoa > Chordata > Mammalia > Chiroptera > Noctilionidae > Noctilio > Noctilio leporinus. Next base: position 119,840 of record PVIW01000272.1, on the reverse strand, counting down.
GTTCACAGAAGGACTGTTTCCTGGGGCCACGTTGGCAGTTAGCCCTTCCTCCAGCCCAGACTTCCCAACGTGCAAATACCGAACTGAGCCCGGGAACCTGGTGCTTAGGCTGAACAGAATCTCAGAGCTTGTGTTCCGTGCGCAATGAGTGTCTGGCCCCCACTATTCCAGGAAAAAGGCCGCCTGTGAGGAGATGTGATTTGACTGCAGAAGCATCTCATTCAGAGCTCACGAAAGGTTATGAAAATGTTGGCTTGTGCCGTATCCAAAGCCCACATGTTCATCCTGTACTGGGGCAGGGAGGCAGAAAGCATCGTGGACGCTACATGGTCATTCCTCATGCTTTTCCCAGTAGAGGTAGGGAGTGTGTGAGCGCCCTGGGATTAAGGAAACTCATGAATCTCCAGGGCCATGTATTTCCCGGCTGTCCATCTGCAAGCCATGGAGAAGCACCTCCCCAAATTGGGCAGGAGCAGCCACTGCGGCCAGGCACCGTGCGGGGCTCTAGGTGAATAAGATAAACTCTCCACTCTCCCAGTCCTGTGAGGGGCATTACAGAGGGCTTCACCCGGTGGGGGCTCTGGTAATAAGGGTTTCATCCAAGAGCTCACTGCAAACTCCCTAAAGCCTGTAAGGCATTATCCCTTCTTAGGGGGAAGCCCACAGAGGTGGCCTGTGTCTCCCCAAGTCACAGAACTAGCCAGTGATGGGCTTTGGAGTGGCAACCTGGTCTCCCTGACCCCAAAACCCACCTTCATGACCATTGCTCTATTCTGTCGGCCAGGGTAGAGGAAGATGAAGACAATAGCAACATAGAAAGTGCCTAGCTGACACTTAGGGTATCAGGCGAGATGTGTGCCAAGTCCCAGGCTAGTCCCCAGAGCAGGGAGAGGTCTCAGCGGAAGGCAGCCATTCGTGTCATCACGAGACCTTTGAATTGATAAGCTCTACCTTCCAGGGCAGTGATGTTCAATCTTTTTCATCTCGCGGCAGACATAAACTAATCACTTAAATTCTATGACACACCAAAAAAACATATTTTCTGCCGATTTGACCCAAAAAAAAAGGTATCCTTTTGATTGACTTACAAAAAAGTAATAATAGTAATGGCTCCCCTCTTTGTTCCAACGTGACTTTTGAAAACCTCAGGTGCCTATCCTTGTATATAAAGATATCGGGGACCCAAAATTAACGCATCAGATGCAACCCTAGCATATGACCTATATATTTGTGGTTTAAGACATAGCATTCATTCCCCTTGGCTATTGTTGTGTTGGATGTTGTCATTTTTTAAATTTGACAATCTAAGGGAAAAGAGGTCGGCGCTGCTGACTGAAGGGCCAGGTATTGCATATTTTAAAAATTCGTGCCACACACACCAGTTGAAAATCGCTGTTACAAGGATTCCCCAGCACTACTCCTGGTGCTGTAAACAAAAGTAACGCCATCTGGCGGCAGGGCTGCAGCCGGCCACACACACCAGGTGCGCTTGAGTTGGGTCTCCAGGTGCAAGTAGGTGTTGGGTGGGTGGAGGGAGCAGGAGGGGTCAGGCTGATCAGAAAAATATTTAAGGACATGCACAGGGCTATGAATAAGCATCTCATCTGGGCAGGAGCTGAGAGACCCAAGACAGGAAAGTGAGAGGAGGGACAGGAGCTGGTCCCTTCCTGTAGGTGCAGGTGGGGCCATGTGCTGAGCCCATGGGGTGCTCAGTGGGAGGAGACAGTGGCAGAGGACCCAGCCTCCAGTCAGCCACCCAGACAAAGATTTACCAGTGGCGCTTGACCAGAGCATCTCCCATCACCCACAGGGACAACGGGCTCACGATCCCTGCCAACCTCGGCACCTGGTAGGGCCACTGTGCGGGACAGGCCACCTGTTGTGGGTGCATTTCTAGGCACGTCCAGTTCACCCACGCTCAGGGTGTCCCACTCTTCCATTCATGTGTGCACCAACTGCTGGCCCAGCACTGCTGGTTCCAGGCGTGTGGCCGTGAGCCGGCCTCGGCCCCTGACCTCTGTTACCCTGTCTCAGGAGGGAGAGACCGGGTCTGCAGGGTAGTGTGGGAAGCAGATCAGTGCGGCCAGCCTGCGGGCTATGCGGGTGCCCAGAGTGGGGCGCCTCCCTGGATGCAGAGGACCGAGGAAGACTTCCTGCTGGACAGGTTTTCTAAGATTAGCAGGAGGCAGTCAAGTGGAAGGGGATGGGTGGAGGGAAGGGGAGAATATTCCACGCACAGAGGTAGCATTCACCAGGTCCTGGAGGTGAATCATGGGGAACTTCAAGCACTTCAGAGCATAGCCCACTGAGAAAAGTCACACCTCGTTGTAACTTTCAGAGAACAAGTCTGTGTAGTTCAGCCGGCTACTCGGGGTCTGGGAGGGAGGAAGGAAGGAAGGAATCCCTCCAAAAACGGTGCAGGAAGAGTTGGACGCACAGGTCCTTCTTAAAAATCAACCCCTCTGCCTGTTCATGGCTTTTCAGCTCTTGATGTGCATTGCAGTGTTCAAAGGTTTTCACTGGCCCTCATCATGTACACGGGAGGGCAGCAGGGTGGGAGGGATGACCCTCAGACTCAAAGCTGAGCCTTGGCGGCCCCCACGAGTTGCACCTGGGGCTTCCTTCCGGGTGACCGGGTCCTGATAACCCTCGATCATTTCACTCGCCTCTCCGGTTTGCCAAGTGCATCCGCCTCTCCTTGTCCGGGTCACCTGGCCGTGCCAACACCTCCAGCTTCAAAGGAAGCCATGTGGGCCAGGAAGGGTTGGCATCTGCCTGGCAGAGGTCCCTGGTCAGCATTTGTGCCAACAGGACGGCCTGGGCCTGGGAGGGGGTGACCTGGGGTAGGTGAGATGAAGGAAAGAGGACTCCAACACTGTGTGGGTGCAGAAGAGGAAGCACCCACATTAAAGTGGTCATCACGATTAAATAGAGACTTGGAATCAGGATACTTAAGGACAGGTGAGGCAAGGGGAGAAAAGAAAACAGCTGACTTGGAAAGAGGGTCTCATCAACTTTAAATAAGTCTCTGAAATTCCAGGAGGGAGTTTAATGAGCCCTTACGTGTGGCCCCAAGAGGCTGAATGAGGCCACAAGGCGACCATTGCTCTTTTTAAGACAAGGCAGAGTACTAGCAACGATTGGCCAACTCGTGGGCCGAATCTGGCCCACTGACTATCTCTGTGAATGGTTTTATTCATTTGTCTATCATCTGCGGGGCCTTTGTGCTGCAGGAGCCGGCAGGAGTATTTTCTAGAGACTGGGTGGCCCACTGCACCTCAAGTGTCAGTATCTGCCCCTTTGCAAAAACAGTTGCTCAACCCCTGAGTTACAGCAACTCAAATACCAAAGGGGCTGCCTTGTCAGGTAGTGAGTTCCCCATCCCTGTGGTATTCAAGCAAAAGCTGGGCCCCCTGTTCAGCAGTGATGTTTCAAAAAGCCTGAGTGAACCTTTAAGGTTCTTTGGAGATCCTAAGAGTCCAGCCGTTAATGAGAAGTCTTCAAATTTCTTCACTGCCTGCCAGTCACTATAACTGCAGCTATTAATAAATAATCAATCCATCTAGAGAGCAGCCTCAGTAGGCCCTCAGGTCTATAGTTTTTCATCAGCAAACCCAAAGTCCGAGAGAGCAATGGCCTGTTTAATATGAGAAGGCTGGTGTACAAATTCAGGCCGCCTCTAGGGTGATCATCTGCTGGAAAGCTTTCTATCCACCCCCTGAGCCTCCCCCCGGCCGGGGAAGACATACACTCACCTGCAAACTCATTGGTTGTGAAGACCCTCCCTGGACCACCAGCGTGCCCATGAGGCTCACGCGGTAACTGTCCGTTTAAATGGGATTAGACATGGTATGCACCGTTAGCTTCCTTAGGCTTCCATCGGGGTCTCTAGGGACGTCATTTTAGACCTTGAACTGGTCCCCCAGGCCTCACCTAACCTGGCCAGAATGTGCAGAGTGTCTGGCAGATCCCAACGGCAGGGAGTGACTTATTCCACCAGCTGCATTTACCCAGCAAAGCAACATTGCTGCACGGGGCTATTAAAAGAAAATTGCATTTTTTTTTTCCGAGTGGGATCACAAAGAAAAGCAAAATGGCCTCTCCTGTGTGCAGAAGCAAAGATTTTCCAGCCGGGAAAGGGGAACGTTCCCTTAGGAATAGCATCGCCAAAGGCTGGACTGGCTGAGTCGGGTTCCCGGGGCCTGCACGGAGAGGGACGGCTTTTCTGACCTGAGGTGGCCTATCTGGCTGCTGCTGTGGGTAATCCCTGGGACCGACTTTCCTAAAGCCATCATCGCTCTGAGCCTTTCCGTCTTTCCCCAACCGCAGGAGAAAGACAGCAGCAAGGAACTCATTCCACATTCTTACATTTTGTATTGTTCCGGCTGCTGCTTTTGTTTTCAGGTGACAGATAATGGAGCTACTCCGGGGTGGGTTGCCACTGGCAGGGTTCCCCAGCAGCAAGACAGGCACCCCTAATGGCTCCTCTCTGGAGATGTGTTGGGTATTATTCAGGCCCCGACGCATTCATTCCAGGCACTTCATCATGATCAAAACCTATCCGAACAGAATCGTCGCTAGCTCTCCACTAGGGGAAATAGGAGTGTTGCTCTGTGTCTAGGAGAATTTAAAAGGACCACAGTGGGCATGGGGACTGGCACCTGGCTGTAGGCAAAAAGGCTTCACATGCTCCCCTCAGCCATGTACGCCTCCCGCCCTTCTCCCCTGTGACTGTGACCTCACCTGGGGCCTCACCTCTCTCCCAAGTCACAGAACACACAACCACGAACTTGGTTTTAGTTTCATTGTCTCTCTTAGCTTGGATGCTGTTGCATTCTGAAATGAACGTGGATTCCTCTGTGTGTGTGTGTGTGTGTGTGCAACTTACACTGCAGGCGGTGATGTAATAACAGCCTGGTTAATTACAAATAAAACGATTCCCAGATATTTTATCGATAATTACGGGTGCCAGCACGCCTGGTTTTAGCTCCCAAGGTGAAATTGGAAGGGACTGTTAAATTGATCTCTCCCTGTACATTCAAACACAGATTGCCTTTATTCTATGGATGATTATTAATGTAGTAATTTACCTCTGCTGAGGAGATCTTCCCATAAAATAGACATTTTCATAAAGTTACTAAAAATACGAAGTTTGGAGTCATTCATTCTTCCTTCGTCTCAACTATTCATAACGTTAATTGCTCTAAAAGCTGACAAACACTCTCTAATGACAGGGAAGCCATGGGAAGTAAGCAATAACATGCCACCGAGCTGATCTGTGACCAGAGAGGGCCTTTTAAACCTGCCCCCCTCCACCACACACGGATCGTTAACCATGTCCCCTGATAATGCTCAACACTCCACCCCTCCGTTACCTCAGCCACATGTAAGGAACGAGTCCCCTGGCCACAGAGAAAGCACAGGGCTCCCGCCTTCTCTTTCCAATCAAGATCCTTGCTAAGATTCTTCTTTGTTTCAACAAATGGGCCAGAGGCAGATCTAGCCTGCCTGAGGTTCTGTGTAAAGCCAAGTTCGATTGGAGGAAGCTGGCTTCCTCACGTTAGATTCCTCTAAATGAATAAATAAATAAAGAGGGAGGGGCGTCGGGTTAATTATGAAAAGGTAACATCTTATCAAACTTACAGATGTTGAATTGCTAGGGTGATTACGCGAAGAACCCAGCTAGGAAAATTTCCAATGGTGTGTCATTCAGTTCAGAAAACTTGCAATAGAATAACCAGGATATGCAAATCCCGGCTGCAGTTTCTTCATCAGTCATCATTGTTATCATCATCATCATCAACATCACCAACATTTAATGAACCCCTCCTCTGTGCCAGGTATGGCCGCCTGTCAATTAGAAATTCACAGAAACACTGCAAATTCTTATCATCCACCCCATTGAGCAGACAAAGAAGCAATTGTCCTTAAATCTGAAGGCTATTTTTAACCTTTAAAAATCTGAATTTACTGGCTGGTGGCACAGTGGATAAGGCACCGGCCTGCAAACCTAAAGGTCGCTGGTTCGATTCTCAGCCAGGGCACATAACCAGGTTGCAAGCCAGGTCTCCAGCCAGGTCTGTAGCTGGAGGCAGGTGAAAGGCAGCCATACATTAATGTCTTTCTCCCTCTCTGCCTCCCTCTCTAAAAATAATAAATAGCCCTGGCTGGTAGCGCAGTGGGTAAGGTGCCGGCCTGTGAACCCAAAGGTCGCAGGTTCGATTCCCCAGCCAGGGCACATAACCGGGTTGCAGGCCAGGTCTCCAGTCAGATCTGTGGCTGGAGGCAGGTGAAAAGCAACCATACATTGAAAAAATAATAATAATAATAATAAATAAGTTTTTTTAAATTCTGAATTTAGTTTATGGATATTTCTAATTGCTACAAGTCGTTAATTTAACAGTAATAGTAAACTATATTAATATCTGACCAGCCAAAGGTTGTCGCTAATAAAACGCAGTGTATTCTGTCACACACGGGCCGTAAGTGCAGAACTTTCATGAAATAATTTCTTTTCTTTCTTTTTAAAAAATATTTTATTTGTTATTTTCCAGAGAGAGAGGAAGGGAGAGAGGCAGAGAGGAAGAGAAACATCGATGTATGGTTGCCTTTCACCTGCCTCCAGCTATGGAACTGGCTGGAGACCTGACTTGCAACCTGGTTATGTGCCCTGGCTGGGGATCGAACCAGCGACCTTTGGGTTCGCAGGCCGGCGCCTTATCCACTCTGCCTCCAGCTAGGGCTCTCATGAAATAATTTCTGTTTTCAGGGTAATAGAATAAGCCGTGTCAGAAAGACTCGCCTCTTTGCCTTCCTTACAGCAAGTATTTTAAACTACTGAATTTCCAGTGTTTACCCACTCAGAACACTTAGTCACTGCACCTACTTTTGCACGAAGGAAAAATGTTCTGCCATCTCTTATCTGATTTTGTCTAAACCATTAAGATGCAAGCAGCAGCAACCTTGTTAGAGCATCATGGTGATTCATTACGTTTTCTGAGATCATGGAGTATGTGAGTCCAGAGGGCGCCACTCCGTTAGCTTCCACCCCACGTCTGCCTTGGGTCCTCTGGAAGGTCAGGCCCAGCTGCAATTTCCGTAGCGGAGAGAGAGCCTGTGAGAGGGGCACGTTGGCTGCAGGATGGAGAAGGCGGATCCAAGTGTAATCATTAAAAATGAAAATGCATCTATGCTTCCTCCACCTCCCGGTCAAATTGTTGCCCTTTTAGAAGAGGATCGCATCTGCATGTATGAGACAGAGTGGGTCAGAGCTTAACACTAGAGGAGAGATGCAAGTACAGGAAGCAGCAGCCGCGACGGGGCTCTTATGAGGACTTTGAGCCCAGACTCTTCCCGAGAAGACGGGACAGAAAAGGGGAAAGCACCAAACGGCAGAATCTACCGTCCTCCGGAGTTAAAATCTGTTGGCTGAGCCAAGCTCTTCTGGGAAAGCAGTACAGACTGTATTGTATGTCTGCTGCCCTGTTCACTTTAAGTGTGGCCGCTGCCCAGTGACGAATGGCCAGAGGCCATAATCCGCATTGGGTTTAAGTACAATGCAAGACTGATCAAGAACATGCCAGCTTCCTTTTTGCAATAACGGGGTGGGGGGGTGGGACGCTGCCTCTAGAAGCTAGCACAACTTCACCCTTCCCCCACTAACGTAAAAGAAATGAGTTCATATGCGTGACGAATCCAACCGCAGGACTGAGCCCAGGAACTTCTTGGAGGCCGTGTTGCTGAGAAACACACACAGTTGGGAGCAATCCAAGCAGCTGAGAGTTTAAGGCAACTCGATTTTTTTGTTTGTTTGTTTTTTTGTTTTTGGCCCTTTTTCTGGACGTACCTTTCTGGGGGTAGTTCACAGGGCTATAACGATTCTTCCACTAAACGACAAACATGAAGAGCTTGTACAGATATACCAAGAGTTATTATTTCTCCTTCAGGCATGGTCGACAGTGGTGGCTGGGGCAGCTCAGAGCCTGGCCTTATTGAACCCCTGTCACAAACCCTACAAAGCGTGGACTCTCTACCTCTTGTTCCATTTGATCTTCCCACCAAACCTGAGAGGTGCTCATGCATTACTGCCCTTTACAGAGAAGAGAGCCAAGGGTCAGAGACATGAAGAACATGCCTACAGCCATTGCATCAGTCAGCCCCTGCTGCGTAACAAATTACCGCAGTACTCAAGGACTCGCAACAACACAGGTGTATTACTTAACGGCTATTATGGGCCATAAATCCAGGCCTGGTTTTGCTGGGTCCCTGCTCCCTGGTCTCTCACAGAGGGTTGAGGTCTCATTTGAAGGCTCAACAGAGGAAGTACCTGCTTCTGGCTTTTCCTCACATCATCGTGGGCAGAATTTAGCTCCTGGGGGGAAACTGAACCAAAGGCCTCCCTTCCTAACTGCCCAGGGACAAAGGCCACCTGTTCCTGGCCGCAGGGGACTCTCCAACACTGCAGCCTGCTTTATCGCGTGCACGTGTGGAGCTGGCAACAGAAAGAGTCTGCTGGAAAGATGGACAGCATATTTTTATATAACCTGATCATGGAAGTGACACCCCATTACCCTTGCTGTAATCTACGGGTTAAAAGCAAGCCATGGGTCCTGCCCAGGCTTCAGACAAAGGGGCTATTCAGCCTCAGGAGGTGGGGTAATGGGGGACATTTCTGGGACAGCCACACCTTCTTCTAAGAGACCATTTCTGGGAACTGCAGTTTTCCCTTTGCCTCCCACCCCTGGGAATTCCTCTAGCATTGATCGCGGCAGACATAACTGTTCTTTTGCAAACCATTTTTTGGGGTGCAAGCTGTTTGGTAGACCTCAAGGCACACTTTCAAGGGTCTCATATTCTGAAACCAGGTGCCATGCAGCCCCAGGCTTAGACAGAGCTTCTGCAGGTGTGCTGTTGGGAGGAGGAAAGAGGAAGGCATTCTGAACCCAAAACCCCCCACAACCAAACATCCATCTCCCTGTAATTTGTGTCACATTTTATTTGAAGAAAGGTTTTATGCTAAATAGATATTTGGAAGCCATTTGTCATAGAAAAAAATGTCATAAATGGCAGTTAGGTTCCCCAGGCTACCATGTGTGACAGTTCTTCCATGACTTCGCTTATAAGATTGTTTCTTCAGGAACATATGTTTAAAAATACAAGCCCTGGCTGGTGGCACAGTGGATAAAGTGCCGGCCTGTGAACCCAAAAGTCGCTGGTTCGATTCCCAGCCAGGGCACATAACCAGGTTGCAAGCCAGGTCTCCAGCAAGCTCTGTAGCTGGAGGCAGGTGAAAGGCAACCATACATTGATGTCTCTGTCCCTCTCTGCCTCTTTCCCTTCCCCTCTCTCCAAAAAAGAACAAATAAAATATTTTTTAAAAACATTATAAAAATACGAAGTTGGGCTCTATTCAAAGAGGAGGATCCTCAATAGCTGCTAAGATGCAAGGCAGAAAGGGCAGGGTGGTATCTTGAGTATTTTCATCTACATAAGAGGAAGCATTTCTTTATACAACGTCTTCCAAGATCCACCCAGGGACACCCCCGCCATTACGACTGCACTGGCTTTATTCTAGGTAGACATGCTTCCCCACCTGGATGGCTACAGCAGGCTCCCACCTGGCCTTGCCTCCAACCCGTCCTCCACCCTGTTTGCCTGGTGAGCCCCCCTAAACTGTCCAAGGACCCATGCCATTCCCCTACTTAACCCCTTCAATGACACTTCCTAGGACATGAACAGCTGTCACTCCTGGACGTCTAACATCTTTTGAACAACCTGTCTGCAGTTCGACAGTTCTCACACATGATTCCCGCCTTCCCATGGCTGAGTGAAAACCAACATCAACAGCAAGCAACCTGAGTTCTTCCAATTCAGTCCCCAGCCCGCCACTGTGAGGACTGGGTGTGGAGTGTTACAGGAGGCGGTGGTGGGTGGGCCCAGTCAGAACCCTGGAGAAGATGGTCTTTGTCAGGCAAACGAGGAAGGAGTCCGATTCCTCTTGGGTAGCTTCTGGTCTCCAGCCCAGCATTGGTCGATGCTGTGCCATGCGTGTGGACAGCTATGGCATTCTGCCATGCTCAGTATTAGCCACGCCTACACAGTGTCTGACTGCGTGGCTTCTCAACCCTGTGAGCTAACAAATGGGTAGACTCTTTGACCTCTTAATATGAATTCTAACCAACACAAGGTGTTTTTCGTCCCAGTCCTGACAAATGTCTTCAGTGTCCCTCTTGGGACTTTCCCCTTGCTATAATCTAGCTGCATTAAAAATAGTTGGAATTCACCAAATACTTCATTATGTCTCAGACACATGATATTCAAGTCTATGTTACAAGCTCCCTGTTTGACATGTACTTCTGTATCGCAGCACGTGAATGATTGCATTTGCATGAGCTGTTAACCCATCGACATTTACCTTTAGATTATAGGCATACGATATGTTTACATTGTCCACTCTTCGCAGTGGACAGCTACTGTTCTCCCTGCCCATAACTGTACTTTCTGGGAAATATTCTCTCGAACTCAGTTAGTTAGTGGGATGGCTATACCCTTGCTGATTCCAACCTCTCTGGCCACAGCGCTTAGCAGAAGGGAAACCTGACACAGGCTGAGCCAATCAGAAGCCTCCATTAGGATGTTGACCATGAAATAAGAAAGTGTGGTCTTCCGACCCATCGAAGTTCCAAAGCGTGAAATACAGGTCTAAGGACTTTAGGAACCACTCCCCTTGTATTACTTATTCATCACACAACAAAATACCTCAGACCTAGAGGCTTAAAACAACATGCAATTATTATCTCCTAGTTCCTGTGACTCAGGAGCCTGGGCATAACTTCGCTGGATCTCAACTGAAAGCTGTAATCGAGGTGTTGGCTGGTACCCTGGTCCCATCTCAAGATTCAAGTAGGGAAGGATCCCCTCCTGGGTTAGTTTGGCTGTTGGCAGAACTCAGGTCCTCGTAGCTAGTAGGACTGGGGGTCTTCATTTGTTGGCTTTTGGCAGCCAAAGGCCACCTTGAATTCCTGCCTGGTCATTGGCTAGAGGTTATCCTCAATTCCTTGCCACATGAGCCTCCACAGCATGTTGGCGTCATCCAAGCCAACAAGGGGAAACTTGCTCCCAAGAAAGATGCTACCATTGTATGTCATGTAACCCCAAAAGCAACCTTCTCCCACCTTTGTCAGATTCTGCTGGTTAGAAGCTAGTCTCAGGGCCTTCCCACATTCAGAAGAAGGGGGTTACCCAAGGCTGTGAGTGTCAGGACATTCAGATCATTGGGGTTCCTCTCCTATTCTGACTACCACACACCTTCTGAGTAGAAAAACTCATTTTGGAATAAAACAACAGATATAAGAAAGAAGATCTGATGGTTTTACAGGTCCACACTCCAATGGCTCCTTAGTCTGGGTTATAATCCTACAAGTTAGCCCATCATTATTCTTTCCTCACATAAAACATTGTGTTTGTGTCTGTTCCAACCGAAAATGCCCTTATACATCTTTGTATTTTTAGTGCCTAGCACAGTATATGAAATAGAAGACACGACCCTTAAGAATATCTTGTTGAAACATGCTGAGGACCCTGTGATTTGCTCAAGTATTTTGGCAATTTCAAGTCACCAAATCATAGGATGCTGGAGCTTAGAGCCATCTTGTTCAACTTGTTCCTTTTACATTCTGAAGAAATTGAGGTTGAGAGAGAGAGCAAGTAAGTACTCTGGCCCTGACCAAACAACTAGTCAAATAATGACAGAGCCAGAACAGGGTTCTCGATTCCATCTTGAGTCTGGCCCTCCCAGGCTGAGGAGGGGCCTGCAGACCCCAGGGTGAGGGCATGAGGGGTTCAGAACAAGGGACAGCAGCTCTCACGACCTGGCTGTCCTTTGCGCATTTCAGCCTTGACTGTCCAATGATTTTCTCACCCCATGAATTAAGAATTGAAATAAAGCCTCTGGTGTACTGAGTAAGAACTTAGCTGGGTGAAATGATTAGTTTTAACGTCCTATACATATAATCCCTCTAATGGCTACAAGTACATAATTTTTCTTAATGTTCGTCAGACAAGAGATTAGGTTAGCTGTTTTTCACAGAGTTTTGGTAATCTCTGATAATTTGTTTCCAAAAGAAATACTCACTCTTGCAATTCAACAATCTAAAAATACGCTCTAGGAAAATCTTATTTTATAGCCTTATGCAGAATGCATGCCTTTTTTGCTGAATAACGTCCTTTGTTCTTTGTTTCTGCAGAGTCATGTGCACTCCCTACTGGTTTGCATCACATAGTCAAAAGAGTTGGAATGTTTGGCTTGCACTTTTTAATACTTGATTGGTGTCAGTATGCATTTTGGCATAGATGGGAAAGGCCCGCAAGGGATTCTTTTCACAATATTTAAGAGTAATTCTTCAAATTTGCTACTTGTAAAAAAATGAACATAAATGCTTTCAACCGAAAAAATATTTCCTGACTTCAATATCTCTGAGTCTGTGGCTTTTAAGCACATTGACTTGGAAAGTGCTTTGTAAACTTCAAAGCGCTCTATACAAAGGCTTGTCACCCTTGTTAGGAATAATATTATTGTGCTGGAGTTTGTTATTAGGAGATGTGGGTGGGAGAGGTACCTTTTCCACTTGACACACACACACAAAAGGTAGCTGCAAAGAGGGTTGAATATTGGGTATGAGCACAAGAAGCTGGGAGAGGACCATCTAGAACTTGCTCCTTGGGGCTCACCTTTGAGTTAGAGGTGATTGTTGGGTCCACCTACCCCAGCAGATGTTGAACTCCTTGAAGTCAGGAACTGTGCTATTCATCTTCCCGTCAGCCCCTTCCCCATGCCAAGTTCCAGGCTTTCAGCAGGGATTCCTTGCTTTGAAATGAATGTCTTTCTAACCCACGTTACCCAAACTAAGGTGATGTGCATTGTGTAAGGACCGAATCTGCTTCTTCCCCTAAAATCGCATCTTGTGGCCTTCCTTCCCCTTTATTGTGGCTTTGTGTGAACTATGAGAAGCTGCAAAACTCCAAAAGAAAGCTCATTGGAACTGAATGTAACTCAAAGTTCTTTAAAATGGCAGCAGCGTCGATGAAACATTGTAGTGAGAGAATTTGCAAAGTGGGTAGTTATTTTACCATGTGATGTAGCATTAAATTAAATGCTGTTAATGGAATTACATCTTTTACAAGCAGAGAGCGGCTGCTGGATGTTTTCATTGTGCGGCTGTAAATTGAAATTGCTGACCCTTATTGCTGCTACAAGACAGGGTCGACCTCGCTTTGTTTCAAAGGCAAGAAGTGCTCTGCATGGACTTACCCTGGGCTTTTGTTCCTGCTCCTTCCCATCCTGTTGCCAGCACTGTAAAACAAAATCTCACGATGACCATGAGATTTGTTAGCTGGGTTCTTTACTCGCAGTGTGGACTCGGGTACGAGATTTATCTAAGTTTTGGCTCTTGTATTTGTCAAATGGGAATCACAGGTGAACTTCAGCCTGTGGTGTTGAGGGGAGACCATGCAGATGGCAGTCCTGGCTCAGCCCCTGGCCCCCTGTGGACCTTGGGCAGGTCTCTCTCTCTCTCTCTGAGCCTTGGCTTCCTCACCTACAAAATTGGGAAAATAGCTGCTCCTCACAGTACATGAGGTTATGGGTATAAAAGTCTTATATAAGAGTTTACCGAAGTACAATAATTAGTTTATTGTTATTGTACAGGTGCATAACTGTGGACTACCATAGTACAGTGGCTGAAGACATCTACGTTCAGATCATTGGAAAGGGCTGTAATTGAACATCATCATTAATGAAACTGATGATTAGGAATGTGAGTTCCACTTTTGTCTCTGCAAGTCACAGCGTTGCACACCTACGGCCTGGAATTGGGGCTGAGCCAGGCCTTAGCCTCCCCTCTGTGAACCCCCGAATTGGTGGAACGATGTGTCTGGTAGAGGAAGGGACAGGGATCGGTAGAAGCAGAGGACTTGCGGTGGCTCCGTAAATAACGGTGGACTCTGGCTAGGAGAGCGTTTGTAAGTAAATTGATTCTGCATCGAGTCTAGCAGGCCTGTTCCCAGGAAGCCTTCTGGATTTAATCTTTCAACAATTTTGACTACATTTACTGTTGCTTGTTGACTACTTGTAAAATAAACCTATAAGCGACCACTTTCCTAGGAAAGTTCTGTCTTCATGGTTAAGCTCTGAATCCTTCATGCCTTTGCAAAGGAACTCATCAGGTACGAACCTACAGAACATGAGAACTGGAAAAAGCCCTAGAGACAATATACTTCCATTCCCTCATTTGGTAAAGACGTGAGCCAAGACCCTGAGAGGCCAAGGGACGTGGGCAAGGGCTGAGGGACAGAGAGGATGTTACTGGTCGGGAATCGCAAAATTGTGTTTTACACATCTGTGCTGGTAAAGAGAAAGTTAAGAGAGAACCGGCCTTGCTCATGGTCGTGACCCTGCTCAGAATTACCCTACACAGCCCACGAGGCCCCGTCTCAGGGAAGCTGCACCCGCCCTGAGCCCGCTGCTGGCCGGAGACGCACGTTCCTCTGTGCTGGGCCTGTTCTCCATGGTCACCACAGGGATCAGAGCTGAGGGGCCTCTGGCTTCGGCCCTGTGACCGTCCATGTCTGCACTCTGGGTGCTGACAACTGACACTAGCAGCGTCTGCCTTTGCCAGGACATGGGGGTCTTACCACTTGGGCAATTTGAACAGCCTGGGCCTCTAGGGAGATGGAATGGGGGACAGATGACAGAAAGTGGCCAGCACAGGAGTACTCAGGGAAGCCCTCAGCAGAGCAGGTGGGGGCACGGGGCTAGCTAGGAGAAGGAGAAGCCACTGCGTGTGGCCAGAAAAAGATGTCACAGGGGGGCGACCGATGCCCTGATTAGTCAGGCTGGGCGGTGGCTGCGGTGACTAGTAGCCCTCAGTGAAAGCCATTCAGGTGGCAGCGTCCCTCCCTCAGAAGTGTTCTCTGAGAGGAGAGGAAGGAGAAGTTAGAAACAGGAGGAAGAGGTCAGAAGCAGCGGGGGTCTCAAACATCAGAGGGGACCTGCAGGAGCACAGGGGTTCCGGCCCACCTTCCCCTGCCCCCTGAAACCACGGTGCTGATGGTGCAGTGCTTGAGGGTGCTGGCTCCCCCCACTCTCCAGGTCTAGCCCAAACCTTGGGGAGGTTACGCAGCCTTGCTGTGCCTCAGTTTACCCATCTGTAATATGGGGTTGTTATTAATGGCACCCACATGGTGGGCTGTGCTGAGATAATGAAAGGAAGCAACACATTCGAATCCCTGGCATGGCCTTTGGTGAGCAGGAAGTCCCCAGGTAGCTGAGGGAGCCCCTGGTTTTCCGGCCTGTCTGGTGTGTTCCACACTGAACTTCTCTGCATGGGTCCTTCATTCCCACCGTGGTCGGTCCCCTCAGACCACCCTGCAACCAGCAACGTGATTCTTTTCTTCCAAAAGACTCCACGCATTGTACACAATCCCCTCCTGTAGAAAGTGGGTTTTCAAAAATAAACACAGTTCGGAATCAGCCAGGGGTTCTCCTTGGGCTATAAATAGTGGGACTGTGTGCATGTGTGTTTAATATGATGGACTCGTTTCCTCTGATCATAAAATCTGTGTCATCTATTTATAGCCACAATGTTGCTCACTACTACTGAGGGATTTGAAAAATAGGTCTCGGGAAGTAAGATGTGCTTGGCCAGCTCTCTCAGGGTGGAGACCGCAGAAGGGGCCTGGGGATTTGGGACCGGGACTTAGGGTCTTCACGTTAACCCCAGGCTGGCTCCAAGTCACCCTCCGTTCCAGGTTCCCTCAGGTCGTCTTGTGCTGTCAACATGCACTACATCTGCTCCAGGGAAGGAATGTATTCATTCATGGAGAACTTGCTCTGGGAAATAAATGGAATGTCCCTAGCATCACAGCCGAGCGCGGGAGGCTGCCCTGTAAATCCGAGCAAGCCAGCAAGACAGATGTCACAGCAGAGGTGTGAGTAAAGGCCTGGCAGGCACAAAGAAGGTGCGCTTGATTCTGCCCAGGGCAGCAGGAGAGCCACCAAGGGTAGGTTGAACAATAGCCCCCAACAGACCTTAGAAATTGTGAATGTGACCTTATACAGCAAGCCAGCCTTTGCAGAGGCTCAGAGACACTGGGCCGTGGGCTCCGTGGACCGAGGAAGATCCGCCAGCCGAGGAGCGCGGCCGTGGAAGGAAAAGGATTCTCCCTGAGAGCTGGTGAAGGGAGTGGGGCCCTGCCGAACCTGATTTCAGACCTGCGGCCTCCAGACCTGGCAGAGAATACATTTGTCTTGTTTCAAGCCATCAGGGTTATGGGGGCTTGTTTCCCTGGCCCTCGGAAACCAGCGTGCCACCCAACGGAACACCTGTGCTGGGCTAATGAGCATTGGGTGCCTGAGGCCACCCTGCCTCCATTCTGTCCCGCTGGGGCCCGCACCCAGCAGCCCCAGGTGACCCCCTGGCTTAGGCCCAGCTCATTAGCATAACCCACCCCTAGGCCGTGTAACTAGCCCAGGGGTGAGCATGTGACCTTCGAGGATGTTGAAAGAGCTGGTTTCCCGCCACATCCCAGCTCTGGGGTGAACAGGGAGGCATGTAGCCCAGCGTCAGGGGCAACGTTGGACCTGGAGGAGGAATCGCACCAGAAGGATGCAGACTCCAAGCAAGTGGGGCCTGGATATACTGAGGACCTGTCGGGTCCTGGTCCTCTGAGCGGCTGAACTTCCCAGCCATGTGCACCAATTGCACTTCTGCGATCGCTGATTTTATGTGTCAGCCGAACTGGGTGGCAGGGAGCCCAGAGGCTGGGGGCTAAACATGCTTTCTGGGTGCGGATGCGAGGGTAGTATCTGACAGAAGAGAGCAGTATTTGAATTCGCTGACGGAGGTGGGTGGGCACCATCCAAATCCACCGGGCGCCTAAGTAGAACAAAAAGGCCGAGTGAGGGATAATTTTGCTCTTCAAGGTGGGACACTGATCTGGAAGGTGCCTGCTCCGGCCTTTGGACTTGGACTCAGGCCTGAACTTTTGCCACCACTTCCCTGGGCTTGCCAACAGCGGAGCTCAGACTTCTCCATGCCCGCACCCATGTGAGCCAATTCCTTATAGTAAATCTCTTTAAATATATCTCCTATTTGTCCCATTTCTCTGGAAAATCCAGACTAATACTATTTTATTACTAAAAATAGTTGGAGCAGAGTTTTCTGTTATTGGCTCCTACAGCATCAACTTAAGAATGGGGATGAACAGAAGTTCTGCTGTGAGCAGGGGAAGGAAGAAGACGGGGCAGGGGGTCAGAAGCAAGGTTGGTGACTGTGATCTGTTTGGTATAGAGGGAAAACAAGGCCAGAGGCCTGAAGGCCAAGGTCACATTGTCCTCGGACAGCCGGGGAAGGTTTAGACAGTGCTGTGGGTGCCGGGGCCAGAAAGAGCTTGGGCCATATTGGTTCCTCACCCTTTGCTTTACAGAGAAGGAGACGGAGGCACAGACATGGGGTGGGGGGGCTTGTTCAAAGTCGCAGGGGAGCAGTGGCTGACACAGAGCTGGAGATCACCTCTCTTCAGTCTCCCTGTCTGGGCCACCGGGCTCCACGGTGCCCCAACCGCAGTTGTGCGGGTGAAGAGCAGCCTCATGCCAGGCGCCCAAAACCCCACCGGGCAGTCTACACCCTGGGCTGGCAGGTGGTCCAGGGTGTACATTACAAATGAAAGCCACAAGGAGGTGTCACTTCACACCTGTTAGGAAAGAAATTATTGAGCAGATTAAAGTGTTAGCCACCATGTGGAGAAATGGGAGCCTTGTGCACTGCTGATGGGAATGTAAAATAGTCAACAACTATGGAAAACATCAAAAAATGTAACCCAAGAGTTACTATTTGCTCCAGCAATCCCATTCCTAGGTATATACACAAATGGGAATCAGGACCTTGGACAGATACCTACACTTTCACGTGCATTGCACTATCATTCACAACAACCAAGATACGGAAATAAGCCAAATATCCAGCCACAGATAAAGAGAAAGGACTGTGGCATGCCTACACCCCACTCTGTATCTATGACTGTTATTGAGCCTAAAAAAGAATGAAGTATTATCATTTGCCACAATGTGGAAGATACTGCGTTGAGAGACATAAGCCAGGCACAGAAGGACAAGCATGAGTCCACTCACAGGAGGGTCCAAAATGGTCAACCTTATAGAAGCCTAGTCTAGAACAGTGATTGCCAAAGGATGGGAAGAGGAGGCACATGGAGCAGTTCAATAGGTGTAAAGTTGTTACACAGGATGGGTAAGAACCAGAGATCTGCTGGACAGCATAGTGCCTGCAGATAACAATATGGTTTGGTGACTCAAACACCTCTGAAGAAGCTTTCATGTTAAGTGTGTTACACACACACATGCTCACACGAGCACAGAGAAAGTTTCAGAGGTGATGAATATAGAGGTCTGTTCAGAAAGTATCAAGCCATGTAAGATGAAAAATGGAGGCATTTATTGAAGAAGATACAAGACACACTGTACATTGGACAGTGATGCCTTAGTGTCCTTCAAAGCAGACATCTTGGGACCTGATGCAGTTCTCTTAATCGCCATCAGCTGCTCTATCATATTTTCCTGAATCTTATTGATGGTCTGAAACCTTTTCCCTAACAAAGGTGATTTCAGTTTTGGGAAAAACTGGAAGTCGCAGGGTGCCAAATCTGGGCTGAAGGGAGGCTGAGTCACTTGGGTGATTTGATGTTTCACCCAAAACCTCTGTGTGAGACGTGACGCGGGAGCGGGCAGATGGCCGTGATGAAGCTGCCAGTCACCAGTTGCCCATGGCTGCAGCCTTCTGAGTCATCTGAATAGTTTCCGTAGAGGAATGTTCAAGTTCAATGTGAAATCTGATGCAGATTCATTGCTCTACTTGCTCAGCCATTTTGAATGCAACGGCCACACAGTACACATGCTCACGCAACAGCATCCACCGCCCCCACTGACTAGTACAGTGAAGTCGTCATTGTTCACGCATGGGCGTTCCAGTCCACCCTCCTTGGCTGCCAGGTTACATCGATGTTGCACAAACCTTTCTCATATTAACAGTGGCTGGACTTTTCTGGACAGACCTCGTATTTATAACCTTGATTGTGGTAATAACATCAGGGAGTGTGTTTCATGTCCAAACTCATCAAATTGCATACATTCAATATGTGCAGTGTTGGTCTGTAAAGTATTTATATCTCAATAAAGTTGTTAGAAGAAAATAAATATGAAATTATCTACATAGACATACACACATAGAGTAGTTGTTTAGATTGTGGACCGGCATTTCCCCTCCCCAGATCCTGTAAACACTTGATGTTCCTTTTCAAGGCAATGTGGGACCAGCATGCCTCACCCCCCAGCAACACCACAAATATTTTGCTTTACTCTTAGTAAATCTATCTCCTATAGTTCTGTGCTCGGACTCTTCTATGTTAACTTTTGTTTTTAACATTGCACCACAATGTAATCTTTTTGAAGACATGCCAAGTGACAATTAGGGATTCAATTTAAGATAGAATCCAACTCTGTGTGGTGCTGCCAAGTCAAATAACTCAAATTAGGTAACAACACCTGACAGGCAGGGGCAATATTTTCACAGGAGCCAAGTTCTTTTTCAAATCAGCCGTGAGCTGCACCCTGACTTCAGACCCACCGGCCTCTGAAAAGACATGGTCTTGGAATTGAGGACATTCAATGTGATAACTGTCACATGAAATTCACTGCTGTTAACTTTTTAGTAAACACTGAATTAAATAAACTTCGTACTCTGGGTGCAGGTTAAGCCAATGATTTTCTTCCTGTCCCTGTCTAACATTCAGAGGGAAAAGAATCCTTTCAGGTGTCATTAGAGTCACTTTAGTCTTGTGAGATTTCCAGCTCATCCGACAGACAGGGGCAGGTTCTGTAGCCACTACTATCCCGACACTGAGTCAGGCACATAATTGGGGATTGATCATACCTGATTGTTGGATCACTTCCCTGGACTATTGTCATCAGGATTCTACTGTCAGCAACAGTCAGAAGAGCTTTTCCCTAAAGCAACAGCACTGGGGCTTGGCTGTCCTGGAAGGATGGGGAAGGTGGTCTATTAGTTCCTTGAGGCTGCTGCAACAGAAGACCACAGACTGGGTGGCTTAATGGCAACAGACGTTAACTTCTCACAGCCCGGAGGCTGGAAGTTGGAGATTAGGGTACCAGTTTGTTGGATTCCCGTGAAGACTCTTCTGGGTTAGACTGACTTCTCATTGTATCTGCACCTGGGGAACAGAGCGGGTGGGAGTTTTCTGGCTTTTTCTTGTAAGGGCACTAATTCCATTCATGGGGACTCCATCCTCCTGACCTAGTCACCTTCCAATGACCCTGCCTCCTAAATCATCGCATTGGGATTAGGGTTTCACACATGAATTTGGGGGACACAGATGTTCAGTGTTGCAATCAGGAAAGGAGCATGGTCAGTAGTAAAGGAATTTACTAGGAGGGGATGGAGGTCTAGCTGGAAGAACAGAAAGAACAATGCACAAAGATGAGGATGTGTTCACAAAGGGGGAGCCATGAGGAGGAGTCCTGCCAGGACAGGAGTGGAGTGTGAGCGAAAAAGAGTCATGACTCAGGAGGCCAGGGCGGGGAGGTCGGAGTGGGGGTGGGAGGGGGTAGGCAGCGCCTAGAGCATCCCAGTTCCTGGCTGCCATGCTATAGAATTACACATTTTTGCAACCCCATTTGATATAAGATAGAGAGTTGTGAGGTATTTGATCTTTATTTTATGCCACTTGAAAATGCGTTTGAGCTACCTGGTCAGCATTAGCACTGGAGCCAAAATGATGAGCCCTTTTATACTTCAAACTAGCCAGCTGGGATATCCCATCTAACTTTAAGTGCAAATATGACAATTCCTGCTAAACAGGCCCCCAAGACTGCCCTTCCCAGCATTCGTGCTCCCTGTGACCTACTAAACTGCCTTGCTCCTAGGCTGTCACATACCTCTCCTCTTCCGAATCTGTGTTGTCATAGTAAAAAGCTATCAGATAAGGCCGAATGGCTGGGCTATCTGACAGACTAGGCCTCATCTGTTATCATAAGACTTCTCCCAGTCCTTTCAATTAAGAATGGTGCTGTGGTGGAATGTGAAGGCGCAGAAGAGAGGGGTTGAGTAGTTGAGGTGACACCAAGTTGTCTGGAAAAGGACATTCTTCCTCCTCAGATCACTGTGCTCATCTTACTTGCCTAATGAATTTCTGCACGTACGAGGAATGTCCTCAACCCTATAAACTTGACCATGTCTCATGCACCCAAAGCACAGGCGGTGCTTTCCATTCACTGTTCACCCATCTGGTTCCCAACCAGCTGGGGTCAGTGAGGGACTGATAAGGAGAAAATCAACATGCTCTTTCATTTTCTTTTTTAAGCGTTAATAAAGAGGAGGAAATCCTATCACAGATACAATTCTGTTTAAGGTCTGTTACCTGACTTCCTTGTTCGTAATTCAGAGTACTTTCCAATGAATGAACCTTTTATTTTTTAAAGGTTTTATTTATTATTTTTCAGAGAGAAAGGGGTAGGGAGAGAGGCAGAGAAGGAGAGAGGGAAAGAGACATCACTGTATGGTTGCCTTTCACCTGCCTCCAGCTACAGACCTGGCTGGAGACCTGGCTTGCAACCTGATTATGTGCCCTGGCTGGGGAATCGAACCAGCGACCTTTGGGTTTGCAGGCTGGCGCTGAATGAACCATTTAAAAATGACAGATACATATTTCGTTTCTCAAGGTCTTCTTTGACTAGTAACATTTAAGATAAGCTCCCCTGATTAAAATTTCCTGGACAGTTTCAGAAGACTCAAAATACCTGACACGGATGACATCAATATAATGAATAAAACCTAAACCCTATTCCTGGAATCCTCAAACTGTGAGCCCAGACCCCCTGCCATCCTGGATCAGGAAGGAGGGGTACAGCCCTGGAGGGAAGAAGGTGAGATTCAGAGTCAACCTGTAAACCTGAATCCTGGCTCTGCTGCGTGTCACATGCGTGTGTGACCCTGGGAATTGAATTAACCTCTCTGGGCCTGGTTTTTTCCCTCTGTAGCTTACAACAAGACTGGTGTATATAAGAGTTCTATGAAATAATACACATATCTTAGGTAGTTCTAAGCAGGAAGGAAAAGCCACTGCATTGAAGAGAAATGCACTGTGTTCCATTAGCAGTCTATGGAATGCATCCAGTTAAGAGGCTGTAAAATCGGGTGAGGAGAAGACTTGGAAACGTACCCTGTATTAATCCTGTATTTCCTGACACCGGGTCCAGAAAATGATGTGTCCAGCCTGCCTCTTCCTGGATCTAAATGTGCCTTATTCTTCTCTGCACTGGTGTCTGCGGGGAATCCCACTGGTCAGCATCTCCCTGGCCCTGCAAGACTCTCCGGCCACCCTCACAATTCCACCCAGTGCACGCACCACCAGTTGGAGCTGGGGCACAAAGATTTGGGGCCATCGTGTGACAACGGAGCATGTGTGCCCTGGGCAGGCTCATCCCCTGATGTGGCCTCAGGGCCTCTGTTTCCCCCTGGAAATGCCGACACCGATGACCTTGCCATTATGACCTGAAACCAAATGCCGGATTCCAGGCAGCAGCCAGCGCAGGACACTCTGGGTCCTCCGCCAATGTTGATGTCAGCCTTAGGCCTCGGTCACCATGACAGTACTGGTAATGATTTGGGGAGGAAAAAAATCTAATTTGCAGCATTGTAGAGGTTGGAGAGCCCTTCCAGCTGTATTAGCCGTGTCCTAATCCAGGTCCTTTTCGAATATTGGTAGATTGCTTTCGTAAAAGGTTACCTAGAGGGCTCTGTTCTTCACTTGGGTGACACACCTGGCCTGAGGCAGAGCTTTAGGGAGGGAGCCAAAGGTCCCACCTCCCCAGCTCCTGCTCCCTCCACTGTGCCCAGATCCCTGGGGAGATGACGGCCTGTTAGCATCCCCACACACCCTGGAAGCCCAGCTCCATGACTGGCCACGTGTATGTATGTTCCTGGGCAAGTTAAGAATCTTAGGCCTTGGCTGGTAGCTCCAAGTGGATAAGGCGCTGGCCTGCAAACCCAAGGGTAGCTGGTTCAATTCCCAGCCAGGGCACATAACCAGGATGCAAGCCAGGTCTCCAGCCAGATTTGTAGCTGGAGGCAGGGGAAAGGCAACCACACATTGATGTTTCTCTTCCTTCCCCTCTCTCTAAAAATAATAAATAAAATCTTTTAAAATATCTTCCCAATCCTCAGCTTCCTCATCTACAAAATAAAGATGCTAAAAAATAATAAATACCCTTCCCATGGGGTTATTGCAAGAGTCAAATACATGAATATATATGGTAAATTCTTAATACCGTGCCTGGTACAAAGTAAGAATGGCATACATACTCGCTATTACTATTATTAGCCTATTTTCATGAAGTACTAACCCTAGCCACAGAAAGTAAACATTTGTCTCTGTTTAGGGGTGGAGTTAAAATTATTTATAGCCAGCTTCTCTAAGTCTTCAATGATTGAATAGATGAATCAATAGATGGAGGATTGAACAGGTCAAAATACTTCTGACGGCTGGCTAATGGCAGTGACATCTGCCCACAGAACACGACTGTATAGCAGAGAATGCCTTCCCTTTAGGGTGTTGATGATGTGACTTGAGAGCATGGTTTCCAGACGGAATGGACACTTAAAGGCAGGAGGCCCACTGGTGACTTGAACTACAATGTAAAATAATCTTTGTCGCAAAGTCATTAGGCCCACCCACGTCCCTACACAGGCCAACTGAGGCTTTGACACTCCTAAGGTAGCCTGATGGGGCTGGAGTACAGATGTGACTGTTAATGGCACAAAGAGACAGAACTAGATGGAGAAGTCACAATTACCTCTCACTTCAGCATTTTCTGCCCCTCTGGGAGCACACTTCAATCCACACTATTTAGGACTCCAGAGATAAGGTCCAGAAAGCACCCACTATGTGCTGGGCACAATGTCTGAGGTTGCAAAGGTGACCCAGGGGCAGCCCCCAGCCTCCCTTTGGTCATGGAAGAGAGCCAAGGAACCCAACATTTTAGACCGCCAAGGAAGAGAAAGAGCTGTGAAATGAACTCTTATCAATGAAGAGGGTGAGGGGGACTTTTAGACCTGCCTGGGGGGTTCAGAGGAGGCTGAAGGGGAGGGGTCATGTGTGCTAGGGCCCAGTGGATGAAGGCGAGCTTTCTGTTGGGAAAGCTAGCAGGCCCCCTAACAGAGGCAACAGCTCGTGCAAAGGCACAGGGGCTTCAGGGACCTGGCACTTGTCTCTGCCAGTGCATGTACATCAGGGAGGGGTGGGAAATGGGCACAGATGAGGCTATGAAGGAAGGTCAACTCTCTCCTGCCAGCTATTGGAGGGTCATGACTGGGGGGAGGTATGACGCAATCAGCACCCTCCCCTTCACAGAGGAAGTGAGGGTCCCCCAGGACCACAGAGCATGTCTGTGTTGGTACCAGAACCCAACTGTCCAAACTCCCCCTTTGGTTCCTTCTCATCCTACTCAATGGCCCCTCCCAACCTAGGAGATGCTTTTAAAAAATAGCATGAAGCAAATCTCCATTCAGAGAGGGGTCACAGAAGGAGACAGAATTCTGGTTAGAGCTATCTGGGATTGAATCCTTATTCTTCCCGGCTGCTCATCTATAAATTAAGGACATTACATGTTGGACACAGAACTAAATGAGGCAAAAATTGTGCAGATACCCAGCATGGTGCTTGACACGTAGTGGGGTTCAGGGACCTGACTTGGGCCTGTGGTAACCGGGAGCCCATCTCAATTCTTAAAATACATCTGCCGACCTGGGGTATTTTCCTGGAGACTCCTTAGGGCACATACTCAGGTCTCCGTGTTAGGGCTTTCCTCGGATCTCCCACCCCCGCGCACGGTCCCTTGGCCCGGCCAGCACAGTCTCCTGGGACGGCTTTCCTCGCTCCAACTTCCCCACAACGGCATCGGTATTCCAAGCAGCTTTGGTTCTCCGAAGTGATTGCCCACAAGTTATTCCTGCGCTAATTTGTATGTCGTGTTTATTGCACTTTGAAATGGCTCTTTGTTTCCAGCGCAGCAGACATGCTGGGGAGGAACCAGGGGAGGATGTGATCCATCTGAGCCTGGGTAGTAAACAGGCTTAAGGCAAGCCCTGGGATGTGTCTGAGCTGAGAATGTGCGCGTGTCTGTGCAGCTGCAAATGAATTCACTCGGGGAGGAACGTGGGAGGCAGCGCTGCAAAGTGCCTTTCAACAGCACACCGCATGGCTTCCACCAGGAATTCTGGGCGTCACCTCGCTGCCCAACCAAAGAGGCAAGGGCAAGGAAGGGACTTGATAAAATTGCACACCTAAGGAACCGTGGGCTGTGTGTGCCCTTAGAACAAATAAGTGCGGGTAAGTCGCCCACCCACCGAACAGGGAGATGCCTCGTCTTCCTCTTTGCCTCTGGCTATCAGTGACCTGCTCGTTCTTTCAACTCCTTGAAATTCTCTCCTTCCTGGATTTCTTTTTAGGTATTTTAAATTTATTATTTTTAGAGAGAGGGAAAGGGAGAGAGGGAGAGAAGCAGAGAGAGAGAGAGATAACAATGTATGGTTACCTTTCACCTGCCTCCAGCTACGGACCTGGCTGGACACCTGGCTTGCAACCTGATTAGGTACCCTGGCTGGGAATTGAATCTCCTTCCTTGATTTTTGAGAGTCCCTACTCTGTGGGTCCCCTGCTTCTCTCTGACCTAAAAATCTGGGTGCCCCAAAGGTGAGCCCTGGAACTCTTTTGGTCTATTCTTCCTACCTTAGAAATCTGTCAGTCTGTGTCATCTTGTTTCAAGCATAGGGAGATTCTCTCTAAATGGACCCAGCAAGATTCTTGCTGAAACTTTTTGGCAAGAATGGACATGGTAGCAAAAGGTCAAGGTCCAGTTGAAGAGAGGGCTGGAAGAGACCTAGCTACAGTTTGGTCAAGGATAAGGTCTTTGTCATTGCTAAGCTGGCCTGATGCGTGTCAGCCATGCTGGGTACAATAAAAACCCGTCAACCTGCCCCAATAAAGGGTCAGTGAGTGTATGCAGCACCTGTCATATTTATAGGACCAAGTTGCAAGGATAGTGGGGCCTAGGGAGCCTTCCATCTCTTTCTCTCTGGGCCTCAGTCCCCCAGCTTGGCTTCTTTCACACCCTGCTTCTTCTTTCTTCTCCAAGACTGACCCTCTCTATCACTCATGAGTCCTGCTTGCCACACATCCAGCTTGGCAAGATGCCACTCCAACTAGAGTCCTTCAGGTCTTCCTGTTGAATAGCCACCCCACTTGACCTTTGAGGTTCAGTCCCTCTTATGAGAGCCAAGTTGGTTCAGCCACAGACCCACCATCCTTGAGTCACGTGGTCATGTTTGGTCCAATGAACTGTGCCAGGGTCAGAGTCTAGTGACGTCTTTTTGCAAACCTAGTGACAGCAGCCAGGGAGGTCAGAAGGGAATGTTGTGTGTGGGAAGTAAGGCCCTTGACCTAGGCTCCATTCTGGAAAGTTACTATGAATGCTGGGAAGAAAGAATGCCGCGTTCTTGGGTTGACTTTTGCTATGTCTGTTGCTTTCTTGTGTTTGACATGCTAAGGGGTGGAGGATGGAGGACGAGGATTAAGACTCTGATGTAATGCCAAGTACCAGGAGCTTGAAGACCTCCTGCCATCTCTGCTCTGACATCCTCCTTGTGTGGACCATGGCCTAGTCACTTACCCACTGTCACTAAACTGTGTACCTATACCCTTCATTCAGTGAGGAGAGCCGTTGGAGGCACCTTGGATGCAATCACAGTCCATCAACCACAGTCAATAAATATTACCCCACACCTTCCATGCAGTACTGAAGGCTCCGACCCCCCGGCCTTCACTGTGGGCACAGAGAATAAAAGGAGGGACCGGCATTGCTTGGTTTCTTAGGCTCCTCCCAGTACTCACAATGATTGGTTCCTGCTATCAACGCCCATGAGCTGGGCCAGTGTCACTGTGACAGGGAAAGCTGGAGATCAACAGGGCAAGTGTAAGAGAACTCACCAGACAAGGCTGCTTTCAAGGAGGAGAGTGGCCAAGCCAGGAAGGTGGTGTCACCTGCGAGGGACAAAAGCTCCCCTGTTTAGCAGCTCTCCCCACAGCTGCCTCTAGTAGGGACAGGGCGGGGAGCTGGAAAGAGGAGCCCTCCGCCCCCATCTCTGAGCCCACCTGTACTCACTTGGCTGGAGGCAGACACACCAAGTTCAAGGCTGGCTCTATAACCTGAGAGTTCAAGGCTGCTCCTCTGGCCATAGTGGGGGGGGGGGGGTTGGGATGATCACATGACCCAGACCAGACCAATCAGAGCCAAGGAACTTAGGGGTGTGGCCTGCAGGCCCTGAGACTCTCTGTCTCCGCCCTAGTGGAAGAACAGGGTTTAAGCTGTGCTGGGGGTGGCCGCCGCCAGGGGTCGCCCGCCTGAGCGCTGGTTGAGAGGACCCACGTGTTTGCAGGCTTCCCCGCCACACCCGACTTGGGACACGAAAGCTTTTCCAGGAGAACCCGCTGATCTCCCCGCTCTTGGTGGTCCGCTTTGTTCCCAAACGGACCATGCTAGGCAGTCCTTCACCCAGGGTCGTTGGAGTAGCCCTGAGCCACCCTAGCGTGGTCACTTCACCCGGAGGTGTTGTGTCCTGTGCACCAACGCTGAAGGATGTTTTTCCGGGGGGCTGGGAGGTGCCGCCTGCAGAACCTCCTCCCAGAAGGACTTTTTGCCCCAGATGCTGGGCGTGCTTTCCCTCCCCCTCCTGGAAAGCAGCCTGCCCTGTCAGCCCCCCCTTCCCTCCCCCCGGGGATGCCTCTGGGGCAGACAGCCTCCAAGGAGAGGCCAGGGTGCCAGGTGGGGCTGCCCCCCTCTGCTCCTCCCTCTGCGCACCCCTGCCTCCCCCTCCCTCGCTCCCTCCAGGCGGAGAAGGCTGAGCTGTGTGGGCAGCAGCAGGATTGGATACCAGTGTTTACCTGTCCCTCTTTTAATAATTCCTCTGTGCATCCTCAAACCTCAGGAAGGTCTCAGAGCCACAGCCATTAGCAGACTGTGCTTCTAGTTGCTGTTTGACCAGGAATGGGAGGTGCAGCTCCCCAAGGACGCAGCTCAAAGCTGGGCAGGGGTGGTGAGAAAGGTCAGCGAGGGGCTGGAGTGGGAGGTGACCGCTCACAGCAGGGCCCCAGCCTCCAATGCCCCCTGGCTGAGGGCTGGCCTCCCAGCTTGCTGGATGCGGAGCATTCTCAAAGGAGCAACCCCAGGATTTCTCAGACGTGCGGCGCAAACCTCACACCGACCCACAGACACGCAGGCGCGGTGGGCACCCGGGATCTGGGGCACCGCAGAGCTCGCCCCGAAGGCCCTGCCTGTCCGGCTCTCTGGTCTCCGGTCAGGCCGGTGAGCACAGCCCCAGCCCAGGTGCTAAATCCAGACGCGGCCGCTGAATGACGTGAGCTCCAGCTCAGCCTCAACACACATCCCCGGCTCCCTCCAGGCAGCCAGCAGCCATTAGGACTTTCACTGCAGCATTTACAAGATGAAGGGCCCAGCCAGGAGCCTGCCGGAGCAGAAAGAGCAGGGTCAGAACTGGGGCATGGTCCAGAAGGTGGGGGAGGGCAGTCTGGCAGAGTCCACAGCTTTGACTTCACTCTGGGGACAGAGAGGGAGGAATGGCACCTGTGTGTGTGGGAGGCCCAGGGCACCGCATGCAGCATTTCTTCTATTTTCATCTTCACAGCCACCACACAGGGAGGCCCAGAAAGCCATCTTCCTTTTGGTGATGAGACAGCTGAGGCTCAGAGAGGTTAAGTCACTGGTCCAAAGCCACACAGGGTGCCTGGAATAGAGCACCTGCTTTCCTGTTCCGGGGGCTGAAAGCCAGACCTCTGTCTTCTTGATCCCCACCTCTCTTCCAGCAACCAGGCAGGTGGGCTAGGGAGGTGCTCTGCAGGCCCCACCATCTTCAGCTAACAGGGAAGGTTTGTACTTTGGCCTGGGGACCTAGCCACTTGCTCCAAGAAAGCCCAGCGCCTTGTAATGCTGGACTCATTTGACTCGGTGCCCTGGGCCCAAGCCCCACAGGTAGGAATCTTGGCAGGGAAAGGGCCGAATGAAAGTGCCAGCAATCAACTTCCCCCCACCCCTGGGACCTCCAAAGGCAGATGCTGTTCTTGTCCTCATTTTATCAATGTGAACTCAAGGACTGTCACGGCAGAACTAATGGGGAACCCCACCTGAATAACACCACAGCCTGCCCTAACCACCGCCTTCCGTGGTCTCCATGGCTCAGCCCTTCGCGCAGAGGAGGCGCTGCAGGCCTGTTTGATGAATGACTGAGTGAGTGCTTGGATGACACCCTGTTGATCGAGAGGTCCTAGGTCAGGAACGGTCCTCTGCAGGTGTGTGCACAGCTGGCCTCATGCAGGAGTGTTCAATAATACCAGCGGGAGGACTCGCAGGGCAGCAAAAGCGAACAGGTGACTTTCCTGGGATCTCTGCCCCCGCACGCGGCTTTGCTTTTCCTGCCACGGTCCTTCACGGTGGTAGGTGGTCTGGCCTGGTAATAGTTATCCTCCTCACTTGGTCTTCTGTCATCGCTACGAGAAGGATACGCCAGGATTGGCCTGCTGGTCCCAGGAGAGGAGAGACACGTGGGCCAGAGCCAAACCCCAGCTGGCCAGAGGCACGTGGACAACACAAGCAGAACCGCCCAGCTGAGCCCAGCCTATAGGTCAGAGCCAACACCGGCCAACAACTCCTACTAAGCGATAAGTCATTGTTTCAAGCCACTGAAGTTGGCAATGATTGATTACGCAGCTAGAGTTCACTGATGCAGGTGACCTTGGGCAAGTTACTTAACCTAGTAGACCACACACCGGTGTGTTTATTTGAAAACTGCTGGTCTCCCCCACATGATGGCAGAGAGGCAGGGTGGGGGATGGGGGTGGGGGTGGGGAGCGGCGAGAGGGAGAGGGGGAGAGAGAGCACACTTTCTGGTATCTCTCCCTCTTCCCATAAGGGCAAAACTCTCACCATCATAGTTCCACCTTCGTGACCTCATCTAAACCTAATTAACACCGTCACATCAGAGGTTTGGATCTCAACATACACATTTGCAGCGGGCAGGGTTGTGAAGGGCTGGGGGCACTGTCAGTCCGTAGCAACGTCTGAAGTAGGCACACTCATTATCCTCATTGCAGAGGTAAGGAAACTGAGGCTCGGGGAGGTTAAGTACCTGGCCCCAAGTCACATGGCTGACAAGTGGCAGATTTGATCCCAGGCTTGAGACGCAAGTTCTCACTTGCCTTCTCACCCTACCAGCTTCGGGATCCATGGATGGCAAATCCAAGCTTTGCGTGTGGTGGGCAGTGGAGCTGCAGGGTCTCAAGAAGGGACCAAGTCTCTGAAAACGCAGGCCCAGCCCCCGGCGGGAAGCAGACCCCAGAAACGAATCTTTCATTTGACGAGATCAACTCCCCGTTGCAGGAGTGTCTGGTTGGCGTTCTCACTGCGGAGGAAGCTCTGTGTCAGCAGGTCCCCCCCAGCCACAGCGGCCTCTCCCTGGTCCCCAGCATGTACTTTCCAAAGGTGGTTTATTGGAGTTGGCTCCCCGGGGGCCACTTCCGGAGCAGAACACGGAGGCAGCAGCGAGATGCTTATGAGGAGGTTTTCTTCCTTGGCCAGGCAGAGGAAGGGATGGGAACCCGTCTGAGTAAGCAGGTCTGGGTGGCCTGGCACGGAGATGCTGAAGCTGCTAAGGCAGGCGGTTGGCTCCCTAGTGGGATCAAAACAGGAAATGACATCCTGGTGGCTCCTCTGCCTCCCACCCTTCCCCAGCATCACACTCCCTTCTGGGGTCCTTGGATAAAGCCGGCAGTGGAGGACGTGGGTTATGTCACCAAGAGCCAGGGGTCTGGGAGTTTGATGGCAGCTGCACCCTACCAGCTGGGCAGTCTGTGTGTCCTCACTCAGTCTCTCTGAGTCTTGATTTCCCCGTGGGGAAAATTAAGAGCTCTAAGTGCTCTGAGAGCTACAATTCAGCATTCTAAATAATAATGAAAATATCCATTCATTTATTTACCACCGTCTACATCCTGGGTCCAAGGCAAAGTGCTTTATGCACACCAGCTCATGTAATCATTACAAAACCCCAGGAGAAATTGTGCAATTGATTCACTCTTTGTTTTACAAAAGAGACAACTGAATCCCAGGCCAGGCGAATTAAAGTTTTTCCCGGTGACCGTTGGTTCAACTTGGAGGCATCCATTTCTGCCATCTTCCGTCCTAATAGAGCCATAATTTTACCAGGGTCACCTAATCATTGGTCCCCACTTGTCTTGGAGGAGGTGGCTACATCCCTGGATCCAGGACTCGGTTCCATTATCTCCAAGCAAGGCAGCCCTGAGGGATTCCATGGCAATGCCATTGGCACCATTGGTCCACAGTGGTCGTTCAGCGTGTGTGGAGCAGGTGGCCCCAGTGTCTGTTGGTCACTATCTGGTGAGCAAGAGTGAGCTTCCCCTTTGGGCGAAGCCACTGGAGAGCAGAGAGATGGAAGAGGCTAGGTCTCTGATGACGGTGCTGGACTGTTGAACCAGCCACTCCCAAGGACGGCCCCCCCTCTAGACATCCTGCTTTGTCGGATAATCAATTTTCTTATTTTTCAGTTCAGTTGACACCATTCAAATCATCCTGATGGATTCAGTGAATAAATGGTAGATCCGATATAAATTTAGGTCCGTCCAACTCCAAACCTATGCCCTTTCTAACCAGTACCTAAAGGATAAAGATTTCTTGTCTGTTTCATTAACGTATTTTAATAAGCATTTATTGAATGACTACTATTACTACTATGCAAATTTTTACATATAGGAAATTCTTTAATTTCATCATAGCCTGAGAAGATAAATTGAATTGGTATATGTTATCTTTTACTAGAAAGAGCCAACGAAAACACAGAGACGTTAAGTAGCAGAGGTGCAGGTCACATTCCCAGTAAATGGCTGAAAGTGGCTTCAAACCCAGTATCTGAGTCCAGAACCTGTTTTTATCCCCAGCATTGTGCACCAGTTCCTCCAAACTTGTGAACTGCAAGCCTTATTCATCCCAAGTGAGATCATCAGGGTGCCATGTGATGAACTCAATGCGATCCTAGCTTTAACTTTCCCCATAAACACTCTAGAAAGCTGCCTACAATATACCAGAACTTAGTACAAGCTTCTTGACTTTCACCCTCAGGTCAGGTGGTGGGGGCCAGTGGAAGGAAGAAGAGGGAGCAGGACTACGTCTCCCATTTCTATATAAGAAGAGGAAGCGGCACCCTGGCTGGTAGCACAGTGGATAAGGCGCTGGCCTGCGAACCCAAAGGTCACAGGTTCGATTCCCCAGCCAGGGCGCATAACCAGGTTGCGAACCAGGTCTCCAGTCAGGTCTGTGGCTGGAGGCAGGTGAAAGGCAACCATACATTGATGTCTCTCTCCCTCTCTGCCTCTCTCCCTTCCCCTCTTTCTAAAAATAATGAAATAAAATCTTAAAAAAAAAAAAAAGAAGAAGAAGAACAGGAAGCTCTATCAATAGTTTCCTCCTCAGTGGAGGTGTCAGGAGACACTCTGCCTAATTTCTAGTCCTGGATTCGCTTCCTCCCTGGAGGAATTATATTCATCAACACAAATTTATTGAGCAGCTACTATGTGCCACATCTAGTTCTAGGTGCCGAGCAGAAAACGATGAAGAAGATGAGTTCTAGCTGCCAGGAACTATCCCTTCTTTCAGGGGTGTCAGCTGGAGCCTGGCATTCACTGGGCTACACGTTCCAGTTACATAGGCTTGTGTTTAGAGGGGCACTCCTCATGCCTCAGTGTCGCATTTTACATTGCCATCAGGCCATTTTCCAGCAAAGCATCTCACAGGATAACAGAGACTGGGAAACTTCTCCATATTTTTTTAGATACTTAAAAAGATGAAATTCTGTAAGTCACCAAAATTATGCTACCCCTTAAATGTATGCTTTTAAAAAAACCAGCTCCTTGAAAGCCAAAGATAAAATGATATACTGTATAATTGTACTAGGCATAAAATAAGTGCATGCTTTCCTTAAAATCTATTTATTTACTATATTCGTTGTGCCCATTCAAAATTGTAGTCGTCATTAAATAGTGTGGTGGTGGACATCATGGGAAACACATGAATGAGGTCCAAAAATGTCAAAATCCATATAGAAATGTATTAAATGATAAAAAGTTGCATTTTAAATCTGTGGTGTGAGGCTGCCAAAAGACCATCTGGGGAAAAAATGTGTCTTTAACAAAGAAAAATTTCCATCTCAAAGATTTACATTTTAAAAATAATACCGTAAACATACTAGAAGAAAATATCAGGATGCTTTTAATATTGTCAGAGGATATAAATGCAAAATATTTATATTGACTATAAGGATAAATATTGCAGTATCCTTTCATTTTATAATGGCAAAACCCTAGGGGAAAAAAAACCTTACATTTTTATCAATACAGTCTGGTTAATGTTATGGTATCTTGTACACGAATGAAAACCATGTAGTTATTTAAAAGAATCAAATAGCCTACTGCTAAGCAGTGATCTCTAAGAGAGTGCTATCCAGTAGATACATAATGTAAGCCACATAATTAATTTTAAGTATTCTAGTAACTACATTCAAAAAAGTAAAACTAAAGTTAGTCTTAATAGTATTTTATTTAACCCAGTAGATCCCAAATATTTGCATTGCACCATGTACTTAATATAAAAAATATTCATGAGGTATTTTACATTGTTTATACTGTCTTCATAATCCATGTGTATTTTACACTTATAGTGCATTTCAATTCGGAACTAGACATAGTGCGAAGTCTCAATAAACTGCATGGGGCTAGTGGCTGCAATGTTGGAAGTGCCATTGAAGGTATATATTTTCTTAATTAAAATTTTACTTAAGGTGTTATGGATTCACATATTGATGTAAAGAATAACACAAGAAGATCCCTTGCTCCCTCTCCCCAGTGTCCTCCAATGCTACCTAATGTCTAGCAAAACTCTGCTGTGATGTTACAGCCCCAACATCGGCACTGATACCAACAAGATACAGGACATCCCATGACCATCAGATTCCTCGGATGTAAAGTACGGCATTAGGAATATAGTCAATAATATCTCAGTAAGTACGCATGGTGTCAGATGGGTACTCCATTTACCGAAAGTTGTAGAAATGTCAGATCACTATGTTGCACACCTGAAACTAATATAATACTGTATGCCAACTACAATGGAAAAATACAAAATGATTTCTGAAAAGGGTCCTTCAGGTCGGTGTTTATGGCCATGCCCACTTCGCACCCAACCCACCCCTCTCCTTAACCACCGGCAACCCCTAAGCTGTTCTCCATTTCTGCCATCCTGTCACTTCGAGAACGTTATACCAGTGGCATCTGCTCTCCCACTGGTTTTTAATCTGTCTCGGCTTTTTCTTGTTTAAATTGTTTCAGTGTTATTGCACCCATGTTCCTGTGGCAAGCTCCCTTAACTCTGGAGACAGCGTGTGTCTGTGATCGGAGGCTTGCACACGCCCAGGTGGAGGGAGATAATCGTGCACTCGCACGGCTGTAATGCCAGCCGCGAGAGTAATTATAATAATGATGAAAGTTCACGGAAATTGGTTGCGTGCCAGTGACTCTGTGGTGCGCTCCTCATGCCTCCTTCCATTGGAGCCCATGTCACCCTGGGAGGGGAGACACTGTTCTTGCTTTACAGGGAGAAACAGAGGCTCTGAGAGCAGGAGCTCACTTAGCTCCCAAGTAGCTGGGTGTGGCGACCTGGCTGTTGGGTTCCGCAGGCCATGCCCCTTACCACTGAGCGCTCCTTGGCACAGGAGGGGCAGGTGTGGACCTCATGCCTGGCACAAGGTGATCACCCCGTATTTGTCACACGTGGCTCTCTGGGACGGGGCCTCCACTTTGCTTACAGCTGGCTCTGCAGCG
The DNA here is from genome assembly GCA_004026585.1 of Noctilio leporinus. NCBI lineage: Eukaryota > Metazoa > Chordata > Mammalia > Chiroptera > Noctilionidae > Noctilio > Noctilio leporinus. The sequence continues at coordinate 84,740 of PVIW01000272.1, read as the reverse complement.
TCGAGAACATGCCTGGTGCTGACAGGTGCTCAATACCGTTTGTTAAATGCGCATGAATGAACAGGAGAATCAAGAGCTGTGGGAAGTCATAGGCGGGAAAGGTTATTTCCAACTTCGGGATCCGTAAGAGAAAATAAGAACCTACAACAGTGCCCTCAGTGGTGGCAGTAAGAATCCCTGAAAACCCTAACCAGGCCCTGTGGCTTGTCCCAGGGCCGGGCAGGAAAGCAGAGGTCACAGAGCACCCAGCCCAGGCCTGGGCTGCGGAGATTGCCCAGCCGCTGGAGGGAGAGGGGCCGGGGAGACCCCGGGTGCTCCACGGGGTGGAGGGCAGAGGCCGGAAAACTTTTCTCCGTAGAAACCTGGGTTGTAATTGAAGTTTCCCCCACCCCTGGGCTCTTAGGTTCTTTCTCCTATAAAGAAAGGGAGTCCCTAAATTTGCCCTGTTTGTCTCCCAGGGCTGATGGATCTGGGGAAATATTGTCCCAGTGACATGACAGACTGTGGGCTGTATGTGGCCTCAGGGCATGACCTAGGGACCTCATGTAGGTCCCCAAAGGAAAGCCTGTTCCATAAAAGGCCAGTGGCAGCAAAGCAAGCAGAAGTCTGAATGCAGACCCCTGGCTGCGGAAGATGCTGCAGAGAGGTGGCTTCCTACAGCAGGAGCCACCGGGGCCCCAGGACAGCCCTGCTCCGCACCCGCACCTCACTCCCAGGTCAAAGGGACCCTCGCCCACGCCCCCGCCGGCCTCTCCAGAGGTCACTTCTGGTAGAACCCCACACAGGCTGCGACTCCTCTGCCAACAGGATGCCCCACGGTGACAAACGAGACTGGAAGGGGACCAGAAACTTCCTCAACACCTGCTACTCTGACGCTGGTTTGATATTCTTTTCCAGCCCCAGGATAGCCCATGGCGAGACAGGGTGGGAAAGCCAGGCTCACGGGAGCTGGGACTGGACACCCAGCCAGCTGGGAGCCCAGGCTTTGCGGAACCATAGTGCGTGCAAACTACCTGCAGGGCTTTGTGCACCTGCTGTCCCATTCGCTCCCTACAAGCAGCCCCGCAGAGCTGCAGCGCGGAGGGCCGTTGGGCCGTTGGGCCTGGCCGGCAGGACCTAGGTGTCTTCCTCCATCGCAGGCACCATGGGAGCCCTCCAGAAGGTGGAAGGCGACAAGGACCTCCTCATCCGAGGCGTCTGGCCCTCCTGCCGGCCCCTCACCCTGCTTTCCTGAGGCCAGCGCAGCAGCACTGCCCATTCACAGAGGAGCAAGCAGGATGGGAGAGGACAGGACACCCTGGAGGTGGCCGAGCTAGGAGTGACCCGGGCAGTCCTGACGCTGGAGATGTAGCGGCCCCCAGGCTCCGGGCTGGCCTGGTCTGTAGTCAGAGCGGAATCCTCCAGCTGCCCAGGGCTGTAATTGCACCGGTTCTGCTGGGGTGCAGGAGGGTAGGCGGCAGCACCAGGCTCTGTCCCAGCGAGTGTGGCTGCCCTCCGCCTGCACCTCGCACAGCTGAGACTCTGAACGTGCGGAGGGCGCTCTGGGCGAGTTGCCCCCAAGGGTGAGGTGCGCACTCACAGGGGAGGCGCCGCCAGGGGAGACTGGAGGGTGAGATTCACCTCCATAACTCCATCAGCTATTTCCCCTGTTCCTTGTCCTGGACAGTTGATGACTTTGAGCCCTTTATAAAGTGCTATGGAAGCATGTCTCCACCCACACGCCCCTCGGCTACTCATGCTCAGGTACAGCTGTGAATGACGTGCGGTGTTCGCCCCCCACCCTCAGCAGCAAGTGCTCATACTGGCCGTGTGCTCATAGGCAAGTTGCTTAGCATTAGGGGTTGGATTATGTCTCCCACATAAAAGATACGCTGAAGGCCTAACTCCTGTGCTTCGGAATGTGACCTGATGTAGAAGAAGGGTCACTGCGGATGAAATTAGTTAAGACGAGGTCACTAATCCAGTATGACTGGTGTCCTTATAGAAAGAGGAGAGACAGGCACACAGGGAGAAGACCGTGTGAAGGTGGAGGTAGAGATGGGAGAGGTACCGCTGTGGCTGAGGAAACCTCCAAAACCTAGAAGAGAGGTGGGGAACAGTCTATCCTTCCAAGCTCTCCAGGAGGGGCCAGGCTGGCCGACGCCTGGGTCTCAGGCTCCTGGCTCAGGAACCAGGAGAGGACAGATGCCCGCTGTTTAGGTCACCCAGTTTGGGGTCATTCATTAAGGCCACCGTAGGAAAGTGATATGCTTAGCCGTACTGTCAGGCTGCTAACCTACAACTTGAATCATGCCTCTCTCTTACCTCAAAGCTCGTTACGACTCACTATTACGTTCAAGATCAAGGGCAGCACACACCCTGCGCCATCCGGCCCTTCTCTGCCAGCCTCTCTGGGCTCCTTCCCTAGCCCCCCTTGGCCCCCTTTCCCCTGCCACCAGCCTTCCAGCCCAGCCACACAAGGCCCTACCACCCCTCCCTGCCCCGGGGAACTCCGGTTCATTCCTCAAAACCCAGCCCAAAGGCTCTCTCCTCAGGAAATCTGTCTGCAGGGAGAGAGCCAGTTTTCCCCTCTTCCGCGCTTGCGAGCCCCCTGAAATGTCTTCGCGACGGGCATTAGGTACCACAAGAGCACGAGCGCTGTAAAGCAGCCACTGTCATTCGCCCTCATGTCCTCAGAGCCTAGGCAACAGGCCCTCGCGAAACACGCGCTCGGGAAACGCATGAATGAAGGCAGGCGTGAAGGAACAGATGCGAGTCTCCCTTCAAACGTGGAAAGCCTCGCTCGTTCTGTGAGTCTGGGGGGGCGAGGGGGACAGGCTCCTTTTCGGCATCTGTGGCTGGAGGTGACCAGGGTTGAGGGACACTGGGCTAACGGTGATGAAAGAAAGCCAGGTGCACCCTCGGGTCAGCCGACGGCAACCGAAATAGCAAAGGTGTGACAGCTGCGATTCTGCAGGCGCTGTGTGTCCCCAGGTGCTGGAAATGATAAACATTAAATGCCACTGGGCACGTAGGACAGCGTGCGGGAGGTCCCGTTGCCCTGCCTCTGGGCTCCAGGTGAGGACACAGCCTGGAAGGTCGCCTGTTACACGTCAGCTGGGCACTGAATGCAAGGAGCCAGCGGGCTGGCAACCTGAGATCTGCGGGAAGAACACTCAGGGGGCAGTGAACACTGAGCCCAGAGATCCTGGAGCCAGAATGGGAACCGTGTCAGCCTTGAAAGAGGAGGCGCAATGGTAATCTGTCAACTTTGTTTTGGTGACATCGAGAGCCAGACCTCAAAGCCAGGGTTGTTGATTCCCCCGCTGTCCCCTGCTCTGCTGGTGCTTCCGGTGACGTGTCATCCATCTGTGAGGGCCAGGTCCACTAAGGCAGGTAGTAGGGGAGTTTTGTTTTTGTCTTGCTGGGCAGTATCAACAGTTCGGAGCCAGCGATAGTAATGTGATCCCTAGAGAGGAGTCCTTGCTAAAGGCCATGGCTCCACGGGGCCCTTCTCCAGGCTTCTGACTGGAGCCTGGTCCCATCCCTGTTAGTTCAGGTGACCTGGACCAGCAGAAAGCTTGCCATGCTTCCTCTCTGAATGCCTGAATGTCAGCTCAGCCAAGTCCCCATGGGACTCAGGATCTTAAGTACATGGTCCATGTGCTCCTGAAGCTCAAGGTGAAGGTCACAAAGCTGATCCTGTGACCTTATCTGGAAAAGGGTCATTGCAGATGGAATTGGTTAAGACGAGGCCATCCTGGAATAGAGTGAGGCCACTAATCCAGCATGACTGGTGTCCTTATAAAAAGGAGAAATTTGGGCCCTGGCTGGTAGCTTAGTGGATAGGAACTGGCCTGTGAACCTAAAGGCCACTGGTTCGATTCCCAGCCAGGGTACATAACCAGGTTGCAAGCCAGGTCTCCAGCCAGGCCCGTAGCTGGAGGCAAACAAAGGGCAACCATACATTGAAGTTTCTCTCCCTTTCTTCCTCCCTCCCTGCCCTTCTCTCTAAAAAATAATGGAAAAAAAAATTTTAAAAGGAGAAATTTGGAGACAGGCATTTGGGAAGAACAACTCCATGTGGAGATCAGGGTAGAGACCAGGCAGATGCTTCTATGGCCAAGGAACCCAAAGATCGCCAACAGATCGCCGAAACTCATTGAGATGCAGGGAACAGATTCTCCCTCACAGCCTCAGAAGGAACCAGCCCTGCCAACACCTTGATCTCAGACTTCCAGCCTCCAGAAAAGTGAAAGGAATCCGTTTCCTCTGTTTCCGCAGCTCGGTTTGCAGTACTTTGCTATCACAGCCTAAGCGAACTAACACACCGACCCCCTCTAGTTCCACACCTAGGGTTTAGTTTCTTATCTTGCTTTCAACACCTGTTGTTGGCAATCTTATGCCTGAGTAGAATAGTTTCCCCCTTTTTAAATCCAATTATAATTCACCTTATAATCAACCAGAGGCTGGAAGACTACGTAATCAAGCTAGTTAGGCATGCCGGTAATGTGGGAACCAGTTCGATCCTGAGCAGGGATCAAGGCATGAGAGTTCTAACAATTTTTTGTTGTTGTTACAACAGACTTTTGCCTCCGCATTTCAGAACCTGGGTCGAGAAAGCTGAGGAGCCCTGAAGGGTGGCTTTTAAATAAACAGGTCTCCAAGGGGGAAGAGAGGAAGTGACATGTCAGGCCCCAGGCTGGGCACTTTGGGTTCACTATCTCATTAAATCATCATCGCTAAGTATTGAGGTAAGTGTCTTCATGCCCACTTTATGCACAAGGAAGGAGAATGTCATAGGGAAAAGAAACACATTATACAGCCAATGAGTAACGCAGCCTGGATTTAAACCCAGGTATTGTGAGTTTGAAGCCTTCTTTCTTTAACATAAAGATTTCCAGTAATTAAACCCATCCACCTAATGATGATACGTATCGTACTTCAATTGGACAGAACTGGGGTGTGACAGTAGGAAGAGGATGCCAACAGGCCATCCACCCAAGAGCTGGACTCCAGGCTGACCCTCACTCTTAATCACTGTGGCCACCAGCTCAATCCAAAGATAGATTCTTGGAGGCCCAACGCCAGCCCAGAACCTCTCCCTTTTGCCCAGCTAAGTTCTCAAGCGCTTCAGTTTGTGCCATTCCTTTGGACCAGGCACTGTCCAGGGAAAGAAAGTAACCCTTTCTAATGTTTCTCCCCCAGACATGTGGTCCATCTGCCAGACTGAAGTCAGTCACTGTGTCTTGGAAAAACGATTTGGTACAACAATGGATTCTTCCTTAATGTCACTGGCTGCTGAGAGACCTAGATGCTCGGCCTCCAGGAATGTAGGAATGGTGTCTGGGGACACGTAGGGTCATGTTTTCTCACTCTGCAAAGCCGCTGCATTCATCCTATCCGATGAGTGCTTCCTGTGTGCTAGTCATTCACTGGGGATGCTGAGGCCGGACAGATGTGACCTGTGCCACTTATGGTCTCAGAGGGAGTCAGTGGTCGTTGCATGGCTCTTGTGGTCGACACACTGTACGGACACTTCCTCTAATCCTCGGAACAATTGCCTGAGGTCACACAACCCTCATTCACGGACGAGGAACATGAGGCACGGAGATTGTAGGTGATTTGCTCCAGAGGTGTGGCTGCACCGGCCTTTCCTGTCCTGCCTGCCCCAGGCTCACGGAGCCTTTCCGGGCGAGCAACAGGAAGCTGTGCATGGGGGGCAGCATCAGACCCCGTGCCCAAGGACGTTCGTCGGGCTGTGGTCTACACTGGCAGACAGGAGCTAACTGGCTTGAAAAATGGGGACCCTAATACACGTGGTTACACCTGATCAGTTGCCTGACACCACCCCCGATGAATCATTGGCTCAGACAATCAAGGCCATCGGGAGTGAGGGCCCGGGGTGGGCCCCGTGCACACGGACCTTTCCTGGTGGAAAGGGACCGGTGGCTCCAATATGCTCTAACGAGACACAAAATTCCGTAGCAAAGGAAGGGGAAAAATCGAGAACGGCCTTTGATTTTGTGCTGAATTCAGTCAAAACCCTCTCAGAAGTGAGCCAGGCAAGCTAAGCCCCTGGGGAGATGGCCTGGAATCGCTGGGGAAGTGGAGCTGTCCGAGTGGCCGTGGTGACGTGGAAACTCAGCTGCTTTGCACTCGCCAGGTGCACATACGGCAGCTCAGCACGGCCCGGGGACACTTCCCTGGTCCACCCCACAGGCCTCCAGGGTGACAGCTTTGGTGCTGGGCCCTGGGACAAGGGCTGGCAGTCTGCGGGTCAGCTGATTTCAGGGGCTGTCAACGCCCCTCCCTGTTATTCTAAGCCACCGGATTGTACAGGATGGTACGTGTGGAGCCTTCCAGGGACTCAGTGAATAGAAAGTGTCATCATTTCCCCAGGCTTCCAGTGGCTGAAGGTTAAAGCAAACCAGCTCCAGGCTGAAGGGCACTGAAGTTATTGTCTATTTCTGCGCAGAGGGTCCTGAATGAAAAGAACGGTCTCCTAAGGCATCAACTGCACTCTGAAAGGTCAGCCTTTGCTAGGATTCAAAGAACACATTAAGCACACTTGTCTCATCCCTCTGTGGCCTCAGAGCCCACAGAGGCCTTCCCTGGGCCCACACGTCTCCCTGTGGCCTTATGCTAGCAATCGGAAATTCTGGGAGGCCTAGATGGCCTCTTAGCTCTTCTGATTGGGGGACAATGCACATTCATGCCAGCGAGGAAGGTGCAGCCTTGTCCCCCAGCGCTGGGCAGATGGCGTATCTGGCCCGGCAACCTGTCCTTATGAAAATGACTGCAGAGGCCGGGAGGGGTGTGGAGCAGGGGAGGGAGATCGGGGGTCAGAGCTCCATCTGTGACTTGCGGCATGTGACTAGCCCTCCCCGGGCCTGCTTCTAAGCTGCAAGGTGGGGGTGACAGCACCCTTTTCCCTGGGCCCTGAGGGTGGAGCTGAGACCCTGTGAGGAAGAGCCTAACAGAGTGTTGGAGACCCCAAAGCTGCTCAGCGGACATGATCCAAAGGGACCACTCCCAACCCAGGCTCCCTCTAAACAGAGATAGCCAATAAACGTCATGTGGGTGTGTATGGAGAAGTCAGCGTCACCTGCTATTTCCCTGAGAAAATTACATAGAAGAAACAAGAGAAAAAACCACACTGGCTTCTTTGCACCTCAATGATCAACCAACATACCTGCGTGGATCTGTTACAACAGAATTGTCCCTGGATGTCCTCTCCCGTCTCGTTCCTGGGGCCAGGCAGCCTCTGTTGCAACTCTGGCTGCTGTGGTACAAAAGCCACCATGGATGATACGTAAATGGATGCGTGGGGCCATATTCCGATAAAACTTTATTGACAAAAATCAGGCAGCAGCTGAGTTTGGCCTGTGGGGTCACAGTTCGCTAATCCCTGAGCTAGGCTCATGACTCTAAACCTCATGTGGTTCAGTCTAGCCTCTCTTCCGAACTCCAGACCCATTTATCAATTGCCTACTTCCTGTCTCAGCTTGATTGGGTTGTTTACTCGGTTTCTCACACTTAACTCACCCAAAACAGAACTTTCGTATCCATCCACCCCACTCCCCGCAAAGCACCTGATTCCATTCTCGTGTTCCTTCATTTCAGTAAGCGGCTCCACCATTTATTCAATTAGGAAGGCATCTCCCCCTCCCTTCTTTCCTGCACACCCCAACCCAGCCCATTAGCAAGGCTGTCAGCTCTATACTCAACATGCATGTGGAATCTGAACATGCCTTTCAAGTTCACGGCAAAAGCCTCCTCACCAGACCCCTTACATGCAAGTCTCCACGCAATAACCAGTCACCTATAAAAACTGTGAAGAGATCATCTCAGTCAATTCCAGGTGAAATGATTCTGCAGGTTCTACCTCAGGACATCATCTTTCTCTAGCCCAAGCCTCTCTCTCTAACCTCCTGTCCTGAGATTCCCATCTTATTCCTTCCCCTTGAGTCACCCTGCTCTTCTTTCAGTTCCTTCACTACATCAAGCTCATGCTCACCCCAGGGCCTTTGCACCTGCTCTCCACTGCCTGGGGTGCTCTTCCTATGACTTGCTCTATGGCTTTGTCTCTGTTCAAAAGCCTCTACAGAGATAGCCTCCCTGGTCCATCTCTCCAAAGTTCCTTTCTAGAACCATCACTCGCTCTCTAAGCCCTGACATGGCTTTATTATTTTTTAATATAGTGCTTCTAACTCTTGGATGTTATCTGTTTACTTGCTTATTGATTCATCTCTCTTTCTTTCTCTCTCTCTCTCATAATCTTACAACAGCAAAGCCTTTATCTTGTACATCTCTCTGTTCCCAGTGCTTAGAACAGTGCCTCACATGCAATAGGCCTTCAGTAAGGTTTTTGCTGGAAGAATGAACATGTGGCTGTGTCCTCCATAGCAGAGCCTGACAATACCCACTTTATTTTTGTTCAATGGGGAAGACTAGAGGATGGGTAAAAACCAGCCCCCTGGGAAGAGTCAACAGCTGTAGGTCCTCGTTGTGAGGTCATTAACTGTGACCTCAGGTGAGACATACCCCTGGCATGAGTCTCTTGTTTTCCCATTTGGACAATGAGGGTATTCTATTCATTCAATTTAGATGTTCTCTCCGGTCCCTTCCGGCGTGGATGTCAATGGGTGAAATTAAATGGAGCCGACTGTAATGGGAGATTCAGGATCAGCAGGGGGGTCTGCAGGAAGCGATACAGCAACACCCTTCAAACGACCCCACATCTTCCTAGCAGTCCTGGCATGTGTGAGGCCACTCTCATTAAGGAGAACGACACCTTGAGTGGGCAGCCGGAGCCAATGTGGCCGTGAACTCGGTAATGAGGGAGAATAATAATGAGCGCAGCCCTTCGAGATGCAAGGAGCCACCGTCCCAGCTTTCCTTGCTGGCTTATCCTATTATCTTAAAGCTCACGAAGAGAGTCACAGCGCTGCCAAGGAAGCTTTTGTCCTATAAATATGACTCAGGGATGCAGGTCAATCAGCTGCGTGTCACATCTCCAGAAAATAAAAAACGCACGCAGTGCTTGGTTGGAGTTGAAATTCTGCAACTGCACTCAACATGTCACTTAAATTTATTTGCTATGATATCACCACCAGACGGCCATTAAAATGGGACAGGATTGTCAGTCAGTGCTTTAGGGATCACCTTCAAGAGAAAGAGAAGAAAAATGTCCTGGTTCTCCTCATTAAAAACTCTTAAGTCCAGAGCACCTCCATGCTCCTGCTGACTTCCCACGTCCCGGTGCTTGTCAGGGTCATCTTTCAAGAGGATGGGCTCAAGAAGAACTGTCACTTACAGATGGTGAGGACACTGCCGTGTACATGTTCACCTGTTATCTCGTTGGCCCTCACTTGGGGTGCGGGGTCTCACTGGGTCCTGAGGAGACGTCTGACCTGGTGTTGCAGTTCGGTGTCTTCTTCATCTTGAGGTCTTGGGGGAGCCTCTTGTCCATGCTGGCCCTCCGTGTTCCCATCCGTCATAAGAAAATAGTCACCGAGTCCCATTGGACCAGCACTCCCGGACTCCCAGACTCCCAGAGGTACTTTCAGGTGGAAATGGAGATCCCTGAACCGTTTCCATATTTCAAAATGCCTCCTGGGAAGTGTACACTTGCCCATAATCAGGCCACACAAGTTAACTGAAATCTCAAGCTTTTTTGCTTTGGGGTGAAATGGTATCAACTCAGGGGGTAGATTAGATTCTTGCACACAGATCAGAAGCCCTGATCGGCTATAGGTAAGGCCACAGGGAATCCTGGATGTTATTCTATTGCCTACAGGTGTCTGATTAATGAAGTCGGTGGGGAGGGGGAGTTTACTGTTTTCTGCCTATGGGCTTACACCCAAAACCCGCCATGGAAGGACAAGCTAAGGGAAGCCAATGTGCGGGCCTCATTGTGACAGAAACGCTGGCTCGCAGCCCCGCTTTCTGGACAGTCTCTGGGGGTCCCTTTCCAGCTCTCAATTCTATGCTTCCAACATTCATACTCATTAAAGGATGTATTTTTATCCATTAGGAAAACACACGGAAGAGGCTATTGCCGTCTGGTGGCTTTTTCAGATAGCCCCTCTCACCATGGAGTGACCCCCAGGCACAAGCATTCGGGGAAAAAGATCCATCACAGTCTATGCCACAGATGCAGCCATGCCAGACCGAAAAGCTCAGCAGGACACCCGTTTCAAAGAGACATGACCTCAAGTTCAGCAGGCCCGGGCTCTGCTGAGCAAGGACAGATTCCACCAGGGGACCGCCTGTGGCTTCAAGGGTCTATGGATCAAAATATGGGACACATGGTGAGTAGGACCCTCCATGCAGGGACTAAGTGGTGTGACCTTCAGCAAGTCACTGACCTTCTCTGGACCTGTGGGACTTGGGTTACATTGGATGTCATGTTCACCCCACCCCTCAGCTTGCCTGTTCTTCTGTGCTCCCCAGCCCCACCTGCTCTGCGTGTCCCCAGCTGTCCCCTCTCTGCAGAACCACCTCAGCTGGAGGGAGCTGTCTCTTCCGCTGGTGGGGGTAACCAATAACAGATTGATATGGGGCACCAAAGTCCAGCCCTGGCCTGAAGCTGGCTCTGAACTTTCCATGGGACCAGGGGGAAGGCAGACATCAGGGAAGGTCACATCCTTGCTTAGCTCCTTCCCCTGACCGTCCTCTTCCTCAGCCCCTTTCTCCTAGGACAACTCCCTCAACATCATGGCCTCAAAGCCTGGGTTCGGGAAACTGGAACGAAGGCACCAACACTAAAATATCCTTGTAGGCCCTGGCTGGTGGCACAGTGGATAAGGTGCCAGCCTGTGAACCCAAAGTTTGCTAGTTCGATTCCCAGCCAGGGCATAAATAACCAGGTCTCCAGCCAGGTCCGTGGCTGGAAGCAAGTGAAAGGCAACCATACATGGATGTCTGTCTCCCTCTCTGCCTCGCTCTCCTCCCCTCTCTCTAAAAATAATAAATAAAATATTTTTTCAAATAAATAAAATATCCTTGTAGATATACTGGTTGATGCTTCCAATGGCCTCGGTGAGGAATTCCAGGAGCATGGCCGGACCTCCCTGGAGCATTTGGTCCCAACCGCTTCTCAATGGCATGTTTTAACCCTTAGCCTAGAATAATCCTCTCCCCTGGAATGCCTCATCTTGTCTGTTCACTCCCCTAAGTCTCCTTCCATCCCTATTTGTACCCCCCTTAATCCTCTCTTACCTCGCCTCCTCCCCCGCCCCCTTCCCCCTGGTGATCATCATACTGTTGTCTGTGTCTGTGAGTTTTTTTCCTTTGCTTAACGTCTTCAGATTGTTCACCCAGCCCCAGAGCCTCGCCCATCTGACAGCTGTCAGGCTATCAGTCTACAAGTCTGTCCCTATCTTGTTGGTTTCCTTTGTTTATTAGATTCCACCTGTAAGTCAAACCATATGGTACTTATCTTTCTCTGATGGGCTTGTTTCACTGGGCATAATGCTCTCCAGGTCCACCCACGCTGTCACAAAGGTAAGGTCTCCTGACTTAGTGTGGCTGGGCAGCATTCTGTTGTGCAAATGTACCACAGGTTTTTCATCCAGTCGTCTACTGGCAGGCACTGTGGGCTGCTTCCAAATCTTGCCTATTGTAAATAACACTTTAATGAAAAGAACGTACGAGTGCATATATTCTTTCAAATTAGTGTTTGGGTGCCTTCAGATCGATTCCCAGAAGTGGACTCGCTAGGTCATAAGGCAGGTCCATTTTTATTTTGTTGAGGAAACTCCATACTGCTTTCCACTGTGGCTGCACCAGCCTGTATTCCCCACAACATGCAGAAGAGGTGTCTTTTCTCCACATCCCTGCCAGCACTTGTTATTTGTTGATTTTTGGATGGTAGTCATTCTGACAGGTGTGAGGCAATATCTCATTGTGGTTTTAATTTGTATCCCTCTGATGATTAGTGACATGAGCATCCCTGCATATATCTATGGGCCCTTTGTATGTCCTTTTTGGAGAAGTGACTATTCAGGTCTTTTGCCCATTTTTTAATTGGACAATTTGGGGTTTTTTGTGTGTTGTTTCATAAGTTATTTATACATTTTGGATAGTGTCTTCTTATCAGATGTACCATTGGTGAATATGTTCTCCCAATCAGTGGGTTATCTTTTCATTTTGTTGATGGTACCCTCTGCTGTGCAAAATGATTTAGTCTGATGTAGTCCTATTCGTTTATTTTGTTTCTTCTGGTCCCCTTGCCCAAGGAGATATAGGGGTAGGCAAAAGTAGGTCTGCAGTAGTCATACAAATAAATAATGCAATAATTAATGAATAATAATACAAGAATGAACCGTTTTCCACTCACAACTGTAACCCTCCTTTTGCCCACCCCTGTATATCAGGAAAAAAATATTGCTATGAGCAATGTCTGAGGTTTTATTGCCTATGTCCATCTTCTAAGATTTTTATGGTTTTGAGTCTAACATTTAACTCTTTAATCCATTTTTAAGTTTATTCTTGTGCATCATATAGGAAGGCGGTCTAGTTTCATTTTTCTGCATGTATCTGTCCAATTTTCCCAACACCATTTATTGAATAGACTGTTTTTATTCCATTGTATATCCTTGCCTCCTTTGTCAAAATTGATTGTAAAGGTGTGGGTTTATTTCCTGGCTTTCATTGATTTGCATGTCTGTTTTCATGCCAGTACCACTGCTGTTTGATTACTGTGGCCTTGGGGCATAATTTGATATCAGGTAGTGTGACACCCCCACCTTTGTTCTTCTTTCTCAAGATTGCTGAGGCTATTCAGGGTCTTTTGTGGTTCTTCATAAATTTTTGGAGTATTTGTTCCAGTTCTGTGAAGTACGCCATTGGTATTTTTATAGGAATTGTGTTGAATCTATAGATTGTTTTGGGTAGTATGAACATTTTAATGATGTTCATTCTTTCTATTCATGAACACAGTGTATGCTTCCATTAATTTGTATCTTCTTCAATTTCTTTCTTCAGTGTCTTATGATTTTCCAAGTACAGGTCTTTTATATTCTTGGTCAAATTTATTCCTAGGTACATTTTTTGATGCAGTTGTAAATGAGATTTTTGTTTGTTTGTTTCCCTTACTGATATTCATTATTGCTGTGTAAAAATGCCACCGATTTCTGGATATTTATTTTGTATCCTGCTACTTTACTGAATGGAGTGGGTAATCCTGTCATAGAAGTGACTGGGACCACATAGCCAGTTCACAGCAGAACTAGCCTCCTGGCTCTCAGTTCAATGTACTTTTCAGGATACCATGCTGCCTGCTATTCTGAAGGCCTTAGAAGCTCACCTCGCTGAGTCACACAAGCCTAACTGGTTCTTCCTTGGTTTCACGATGTGGCAGAGTTTCTAGGTGAAGGAAGACCCCCTGGTTACAGATTATGCAGCTGGGTCCCCATCCGTCTACTCTTGAGAGCCAACGCCATGGGAACTGATATAAACAAAAAGACCCCAGAGGTTCACCCACCCCAACCTTTCAACAAACACTTACTGAGCGTCTATTACGTGCCAGGTGCTGAGTCTGAGACAGACAAGAAAACTACTAAATGCCGCATAATAAAGCAATGGCAGAAATAAGTCCTCAACATGCGTTATAAGAACCCAGAAGAAAACAAACGTAACCCTGCCTGGCTGAGACACTGTCGCAGTGGTCTGGTCCGGACACGCTGGTGGCCTGAGCAGCCCATGGAGCTATAAATGGAGAGAAGCAGAAACTTGGAGAGTCCTGAATGGGAAAAGTCTTGCAGGTGCGTTAAACACGGAAGCAAAGGGGCAGCTGGACGGGTGGGGCCATTTCCTGGGGCAGGAAACTCAGCAGGGGGAGGACAGCAGGAGCGGTTGGTACCACCTGTTTCAAGAAAGCCAGCAGCAGGAGGAGCAGCTGTTATTAGGGTGAAGTCCACACCACAATTTGGAATGGCCTTCATCCTCCCTTCTCAGCCTGTCCAAACCCTACTCTCTGCGAGTCCAGCAAAGATCTCACCTTTCCTGGGATGCTTTTCTTAAACACGGTGGGGCCCATCCTCTCTTGCTGGGGGTCATCATGGAGCTGTGCTTCTCCGGCAGTGGCAGCGCACGGCCTCACCTGCCTGGAGGTAGAGCAGCCACCCGAAGGTCGGCCTCCCTCCCTGGGAACTCGCCCTGCTGCTCCTCTCTAGGCTCCGCACGGTGCCCAGCATCGCACCCAGCACGTACCAGGATGACTAACTGGGTGTCACGTTAGAACCAAACCACAGGGTAGCGTGTGGTCAGCGTAGGCAAGGGACCACAGCAATTTCCAGAGCCTGCTTCTGGAGCTTCTAGAAGGAACCAACTTGCGAGATACAGCAGCCAGACAGTAACTCCTTCCTCTGAGGCGCAACCCAAACCAGGACTGGAGGAAGAAGGCTGGCCCCACGCCACCTCTGCAGATCATCTGTCTCCAGGGTGTTCATTCTGCGCAGGGGGCCCACTTCTAAGTGGAGGCGACAGGTGGCTGGCTTCGGCCACCTATGTACGCACCTCGGTGCCATTGCTGTGGCAGGCGGGATGCGCAGCCTGGAGGCAGGCATCCAGGGCAGCCCCGGGCCGGTCTGGGGCAACCAGCTTGTCTTCTTGCATTTTTCCCCAGCTTTCTCCTCGCCTGCCCCCTGTCCCTGCGCACCCGTCTGCTCCCGTCGGCTTCGTGTTTCTAGTGTCTACTGAGCTCACGGACAGACTGTCACCCCTTGTTTATCACCCTCGGACCCGCAGCCCTCAGAGCCTGTTTGAGTGCGTTAGCAGCCCTGCCAGTTAACGAGGAACATCCTTCATGGAGCCCTGAGACAGGTACCCTCCAAGTGGGGAGACTGTACGCACCCATCAGGACTACAGCACCCATCCAGGGCTCGGCACGGAGTAGGTGTTCAGCGGATGCTCCTTGGGTGAATGCTGGGCACGTAAGTGACAGTCCTTGTCCTGAGGTGGCACAGGATCTGGCGGAAGAGATGCTTAACAAGAGGCTGGCGCGGGACCCAGTGAGGACCCAGCATGGAGGCCCTGGCATTGCCTTCAGAGTTAAACAGGACCACACGTGCAGGGTGCCCATGCCATAGGAGGGTTCCTAACACAGGGTCCTAGTCCAGGGCACACTGCGAGACACCTCACTTTGTCACCACTCACCTGAACTCTGACGGAGATCCCAGGCTCTGAGGGACTTCGTTGTTTCTCTCTGATAAATACCATGGGCCATAAAAGCTGACAGCAGTCACTGGCCGTCTGACACTCTGAGACGCTGCATCGAAGCACCGCTCGCTGCTCTGGGAGACAGGAGCCCAGCGCGTGCCGGGGGCAGCGGGGAGCTAGCTGTGACAGCCCGGGCAGGCGGTGACGGATAAGGGGTTGTCACTCTCCATTCAACGCTGTGCTCAAGTAGCAGAGTGCTTGGTTGAAAACGCCAAACAGTTTCCTCCTCCAGGGTTCATCAAAGACCAGGGGGGTTTGGGAATAAATAGAGATGCTGAAAACAATCGCAAACATTTTCATGCAATGACGGAGCTGAGACTCCTGCAAATCACCGTGTCCTTTCCTTCCTCCCCATCCTGTTTGGGCTACACCATGGCCCGAGCCTCAGGTGTGGGCCACTGGCCGGCTGGGTGGCCTTGGGTGGGGCCCTTACCACCCGCTGGGGCCAGCTTCTCCACCTGGGAATAAGAAATCTGCAGGGCAATTTTTGTTTTGTTTTGTTTTGTGTTGTTTGAGCATTAAATGGTGTAGGGAGTTTTAATTTTTTGTATTGGGAGAATCCTTGACACCAGGGTCTTAATCTTGCCTGTATGTGAGGTACACTTGGGGAGGTTTTAAAAAATACCTTTGTTAGGATTTCTTCTCTGGGGAGTTGTGTTTAATTGGTATGAAGTGAGACCTGGGCACTGGGTTCCTTTCAAAGCTTCCAAGGTTCCTGAAATCTGTAGGCAGGCTTGATGTTGAATCTGCTTACTCATGGGACTTTTTAAGCATGGGAGTGGCATGGTCATATTTGCGCCTTGAAAAGGTCATTCTGGAGGCCGTGTGGGGAGGGGGGTTGTGGGCAGGTGCAAGGCTGGATTCACGGAGACTGGGTAGAGCCTTTCCGCTGTGGTCTGTAGACCAGCTGGATTTTCCTGTCCTGCTAGAGAGGCGGAATCTCATGAGACACCCTGCACTACCACTGAGTGAGAACCTGCATCTTAACGAGACCCCAAGTGATGCCCGTGTGCATAAAACCTTGGGAAGGGCAGCCCATGGGTCCAAGTAGAGAGGGAGAGCACTCCACCCTTAGGCAGGAGAGCAAGGAATCGGGATTGGAGGAGCCCGGTCGGTAGGAGTGGAACTGGGAGAAGAGAGAGCAGTTGAGAACAAGCATGCATGTCTTATTTGGGCCCCTGTCTGCAGGGCTGTGGGAAAGGCTGACGAGGTTTGTTCTGTAATTCCACTATTTCTGCACAGTCTCTTACACTGATTATTATCTTGTGACTTTCATCCATTAGTAAGTAGTATCTACACAAATGTCCTCACTTGGGTGCAGTGCGAAAAGGAATTTTGTATTACCAGTTTTATATTTTGGAACAGTGTTGGGGGAGTTCAGTGCGCATTCCTGGTCACACACCAGGAATTGGTAGGAAGAAAAAAAAAAGCCAAACTGTGGACCCCTGCTTTAAACCCTGTGCTCTGTTTCAAGCCTGCATGTTGTTTGTTTGTGACCACTGGTCTTTGCTGTGAGTGTCCGTTTGCTCAGTGCCCAGGAGTCCTGTCACTGGTTCTGAAAAGATGGGTACTTTTTCATATTATTATATTAAAATAATACAAACAGTTAAGCTGATGCATCAGCTCTGTGTCCTGCAGCCTGGGCCAGGCAGAGGGTGTGTGGTTCTGGGGGAGAAGAACCACACTCTGGGTCCCAATGCAGCTTCTGCTACCTGCTCTGTGTGGCCCAAAAGGATCAGTCCTCCTCTGATTTCAGTGGCCTTGCCTGTGAAATGACAGCACCCCAGTGTCAAATCACTATTCCTATTGGAAGTTGCTTATAAATGATGTTCTTCATTTTTCACACATTTAGAAAGAATGTAGGATTCAGCACAATGCATGGAAGATCAGAGGGGTACCTAAAATAAGCGGGTGTGGAGTGAGCTAAAATTCAGTAGCCCATGCTTAAGGACAGGCCAATCCATCTGGAGACACCGAAGAAAGTTATGAAGAACCCACTGGGCTCCACTGGGCAAAGATGGGGCTGGGCCAGGGAATGGTGCACCGTCACCCGTTCACTCACTGACTGCTGCTAAACACCCACCCAGTGTTGGGACAAAATGAATAAATAATAGATCGCCTTTGACCTTCCCAGAGTTCCCAGTCTGTTGCAAAAAACAGGCCTATGGCCCTGGCTGGTAGCACAGTGGATAAGGCGTCGGCCTGCAAACTCAAAGGTTGCTGGTTCGATTCCCAGCCAGGGCACATACCCAGGTTGCAAGCCAGGTTTCCAGTCAGGTCTGTAGCTGGAGGCAGGTGAAAGGCAACCATACATTGATGTTCCTCTCCCTCTCTGCCTCTCTCCCTTCCCCTCTCTCTAAAAATAATAAATAAAATATAAAAAAAAAAAAAAAAAACAGGCCTATGAAGAGATCAGGAGTATCCTAGACATATGATCAAGTCTGAGGTGTGGAACAGATGGAACAAAAGAGTTAAATCTTTGTGAGGTAGGGCTGGAGGAAATGGGCAACAGAAAGGATTGGATGTAAATGAACTGTTGAGAACTGGCCAGGGGTTGCCACACGAAGAAGGAAGAAGAGCAGAAGGAACTACACGGACAAAGGCAGGAAGGTGTTAAATTGAAGGGCATGACCTGGGGAGCAGGTGCTGAGAGGTGGGCATGGAGGGCAGAGGTGGGCAGTGCTCTGTTTTGAAGTCTGTGTGCCATGGAAGGCACGTGGACTCGGCCAAGGGCGTGAGATGACCAGACTCGCGCCTTTAGGAGACCATTCCAGCAAAAGGAACAGGTCTTTCCTTACATCAGGGTAAGGAAAGCATAAGGGAGCATGGCTGAGAAGCTGAGGAATGGGTCCCTGAGAAAGGAAGACAGTTGAGCCAATGCCCCTGACTGCAGGAGGCAAGAAGTGTGATCAACCTTTCAGGACCGCGGACAGTTCCCTTCATTCCGCTCCCCTTCTGCCAAAATATTTTATAAATACTTTATCCAATTATTTTAAAAATAGCTATCATTTATGGAGTGCCAGGAATTGCCTATACATTATGTCTTTTAATGAAAGTTCTGAAAGGCAGCAGTTATTGGCACCATCTTGCTGGTGAAAAAAAAAAAAAAAAAAGAAGTGTCTCACTAAGGACACCTTTACCCAGAATCAACACAGCTGATCACCGAGCCAGAATTGCATCGGGTATTGATCACCACATGAGGCTACCACCGCCAAATACACTCCAATTTTTTGAAGTGGTAATAATTAGTTTTCTCATTTTTGCTATTAAAATTTCCAGCCAGGAATTCTGATGGGCCATTCAGAGCTGCCACACTGCGCTGCTTACTGGTCTTGCTCTGACCAAAGGCACTTGACACTCTTACTTTTTATATTGCTTTGTTGTAAAGCTGAGTAACTTCAGGGATATTTATGTGTTTTTTTTTTTTCAATATCATGGTGGCTATGAACCCCCTTCCATCCTCCTTCAAGGGCCCCTACAGAGCCGGGGTCCTTAGGTTGAGAACAAGACATTGGAAGGCAAAGAGGCATAGCACGGGAACTCTGGCACTCTTGTTAAGGCTTATAAATTGGTCTTCTCTGGAAAGCTGAGAGAATAATCAGGCCTATCGCCTTCTTTCTCCATCTTGGGTACATTTTCTTCCATTTCCACACAGTCAAGCCTGTGATTATTTTCAGTTCCAATATGAGCTTGTCACTGTGTGTGGAGTGGAAATGGCTTGGATGTCAAATAAATACCTGGGAGAGCTGTTGCCTCACAAACTGGGGGAGTGCGAAAGGGACTTTTGACACCAATAGGATTTCTATTATGGCATGTTCTGAGATGCTGCTTGTTTCTTTGATAGGAGATCACCCGCTTGCCCGCGACCTCCCTGGGATTTGGTTCCTCTCTCCAAGTTCTCCCTTCAGTCTGCCCTGAACTCAGCATCAGATTAATGTTCCATAGAGCAACTCTAATAAACTAACTCCCCTGCTTCGAGACACTCAATTGCCTCCCAATATAGTTCCCCATCCTGAGCTGGGTATTGAGTGCCCTTCGCAATGCAGGACTGCCTGTTATTCTAACCTCATACCCTACTGTATCTCTCAACAAACTTTATTATTCAGCCACAGGAGCCTGATCTCTGCTGCACAGATCCCGGGCTTGGGAAGCACAAATTGCTTCAGCCTCCCCTCCTGGCCAAGACAGTCCCGTAAGGCAAGTGATGGATAAGGAAGGTTGCTGCCTAAAATGTTTCACTGCTGTAATGTCCATTGCCCATAGAGACACAGGCATGTATCTCTACACTAACAATGACCACAAAGTTAGCATCTTCCCATAATACACGCTGATTGTGTTCATTTCCGGAGTCAGTCGCCAGCACCGTTTAACAGAGATCCCTGGCCAGGGGCTCCCTCAAAACTACAGTTTAGGTGTTAGCCCTGGCTGTGGTCTAGTTTAAAGTTTGTCTGCAGAAGGGTCCTCTTCCAAACTCATCTACATGTTTGTTGACAGGGTGCCTCTAGGGCTGTTGGACCGAGGACCACAGTTAGGTGGCACCTAACGGCCTGAGGCTGCCTCATGGGCCTCCCCAATTGCACAGCATGTTTCGTCAAAATCATCAACGAATGGAAGCAGCACACTGGAAATAATAATTTGTTGTAATCTAATCATAGAAGTGACTTCTATTCCTGAGAAGTAAGTTAGTCAAGGAGAGGGAATTACAGAAGGCCATGGATACCTGAAGGTGGGAGTTGGGGGGTTCTTAGAAGCTCCCTGCTATTGGTATATGTTGTTGAAAGGCTGCATGCTAGAGAATCACAGAGAAGGGAGGGCAGGAGGATCCTTTTATAGGAAATATCAGCATTGAACCTTGGTGGGGAAGTATGTTTTCCAGGCCAAGCAGGAGGAAAGGCACTTCTATGACAGAAAGAACAGCATAAACAAAGGCTCAAAGTCCTGGTAGTGCCTATGCCTACAGTGTGGACAGGGTGACAGGGGCCAGGTATGCAGCTGGGAAGAGGTGGGGTCAGTCCCAAGAGGGCTCTGCTTTCAGGAGCCTACCCCTGTGTCATCACTTCCTGAGACAGATGTCAGGCACAAGGCAGGCCCAGGCTGGCAGTCTCAGATAGGGCAGAGATCCTAGCTTCCCTACCTGAGAAAAAGCCACCAGCCACAGGTCTGTGTCCCCTGGCTGGTCAGTGGCAAGTCTGCTCACAGAGCTCTCCCTCCTCAGCCCTGCTGCAGCCCCCATCCCTCTTCACAGCTGCAGACCTAGACAAGGCTCTGGGCCATTTATGTCCTGGGTCTCTTGTCCATAGAAAGGCATGAGAATACTTGTCACACAGGGTTTGGATGAAGGTGGCACACCAGAAATCACTCTACTTTGTACTTGGCCCAGCTGGAAAGACGGACAATGTCATGAAAGGAGGAAATGCTTCAGAAGAAAAACATAAGGCCTGTCCCAAAAGTATCAGGCCAGTGTCAATACAATTAAAATCGTTTGTGGGACAGACCTCGTATCTATGTTATGGAGATCCATCACTACAGTATAGGGTTACTGGTTAAAATACCTATTATAATTATCCTAATGATTATGTAAAATGCCTGTTAGCTTTTCCTACTAGGTTGTCCTTTCTTTTATCATTGCTTTGGGATCCCCTGTCCTTCTCCCACCAGACTCTGAAACGCTTGAGAGAAGACGCTCCCTCTCTCCCCTCTTTGTTTCTCCAGAACTGTCACAATGCCTGCCATATAGTTGTCACTTGGTGATTATTAGGTGAATAGGCTTTATTTCCTTCCTGCTTCCCAACCGCACCTGCCTACACTGGGCCCTGGGCAACTTGACACTGAATTTCCACGTAGAAGAGCACGCACACCATTCTTGCAATAGACTGTTGAAGTGCTTGCTTTCCCTACCAGATTGTCAGCACCCATAGTGGGGGACTGTGTCTTCCTTAGTCAGTCTTTGCTCCGCCCTCCGCAGAGTGTCGGGGTCTCCAGGCAGATGAATGAGGAAACGAATGAGTAGTTCTATGCCATTCCAGGCATGACTGACAGAGGAAGCGCTTCTCCGAAGGATAACGAGCTATCTGTCTTGTAATGCTTTAAATGCCCTGAGCAGAGCAGGCTCTCAGGCAAGTGGCTTCAGGTAATGCCCTATTTAATAGTCTCATCTGAAACTGCCCAGCCCCATAGCTGAGCTCCCCCATTCAACAGCATAACTTTATCAGTGGCGTCTTCACGTTTCTGAGCCAGACGTTGAAGGTGGCGAGACCCACCATGGGTGGAAATCCTGGCTCTGTGGTCACTCGTATAAAACCATGGGCAAAGGGCTTGACTCACCCACTCGTTCACTCCTTCCCATCATTGACTGAACCAGCTTCTTCTGAGTGTCAGCCCTGCCACAAGCCCATGGAATAGCAGGGTTCGGTAACCACGCCCGGAGTCGGGAGGCAGAAGGTACAACAGACGAGTCAGGTGGCAACGCTGTGTCGGTGACGCACAAGCAGGGAGAGCACGAACCTGTCCTGGGGGTGGGATCAGGAACCCCTCCTAGAAATGGGGGGCTCCACGCTTAGCCTGGAGGCCGAGGGGCAGGTGCAGCAATGGAACCGCCCTCAGGACCAGCAGGAGTGAACGCAGGGAGGCTCCGGGGTGCGGGTCCTGCTTAAAAAAGCAGGGTGGTGCCATCCTGCCAAAGGGCCCGAGTAGGGAGAGGCCCTGGGAGCCAACAGAGGGATCCCACCATGTCCTGGTGGCAAGAAGGACCTTTGGGAGGATTTTAAGCAGGTGTGTGACAAGGTCGGACTTGTACTTGGGAAGGTCAGCCTGGGGAGGAGGGGAGGGGAGGCTGGCACTGAGGGACCTCCCACCAGCAAGGTGAGCCCTTTGTCACCTGAGATGTGTTAGGCTGGACGGAGGTGGCCTTTCCTGTCCCTTTAGGCTCTAAAATCCTGTTTTTCTACAGAGATAGATAGACTTAAGTCCTTCAGCATGAACAGAGGTTATCAGAAATATGCCACAGGCAGGTTAAGTAATAATAATCAAAGATTTCTGTGAACCGGGGTCTAAAAATACCATAGTTTCCCCGGGCCCGCCTGTCCCGCACTTCATTGTGTCTGACAGCGTGTCAAGAAGCTGGTGTCAGTACCTGTCTTCGGCATCAGTGACGAAAAGCCTGGAGGAGGTAATCAAGAAGGGAAAATGTCACTCACCTCACTTGATGGCTGTCCTGCTGGGCCAACTCTGCTCCAGCAAAGTGTCCAAAGGCAGGCGAACGCAGAGTCAGCCACGCGATTGGCATCAGTCCGATCTTCCTGGGAGGCGGTGGCTGAGAAGGGGACATGGTCCTTAACATGCAAGTTCACCAGCAGAGACAGCAGAGAGGCCATTCCTGGGAGAGGAACCAGCATAGGCCACGTGCCCCCACCAGGGCTCGAGGAACCTAATGCAATGATCCCGGGACAGGGATGGAGTGTTGCTTCTTCAGTCACTGGCGACTCCTCTGGTGTCGGGGGGACACAGGGTGAGAGAGGTTTGATGGCCCAGGGAGGAGGGTCATAGGTCCCATGTGAAACAGGGTGTCCCTAGTCCTCACCTGCACTGAATGTGGGAAACGCTCACCTATAAAACCACTCGGGCCTGGGCGTGTGTGTGTGTGTGTGTGTGTGTGTTGGTTTATAAAACTTCCAAAGGGGATATGTAGATTGGCACTCTGTGTGTACATTTTTTAAAGCATACAAGACACTACCATAAATTACTTAGGTTTTTATTTATCCTTAAGTCATGGGAGGATAAAAATATAGGCAGGAAGGAAGGGCTGAGCTTCCTTCTCACTCCCCACCACCCGTTCTTGACCATATTCCTTCGGCTTCCTGTACCACCTCGCTTCTTTAAGAATCAGGCTCTAGGGTCCTGCCCTCTGTTCTTCCCGTGCATCCATCCCCTTTGCTCACGGAGAATGGGGGACCCTGAACGGCACACTGGAGTGACGGTGACTACAGGCTGACGCAGTTGCCCACAGCTGTTTGTCTAGAATAGGAACGTGGGTTAGTCTGGGGTCCGCTGAGAGCTGCTGCCTCGGAGGGGGGTGTTTAGACAACAGGGCTCCACACCTCCCTGTCCCGGAGGCCGGGGGGTCCCCGTCTGTAAACAGGAGAAATACACTCGCTCCTTCCCGGGGTATTTGTGGGAAGTGAGCTTTGCACCTGCAGAAAATGCTCCGCGAACAGCAAGCACCAGGCACAGGGAGCCCTTTGTCACTGGGAGGCATGTGTGTCCCTCTGTTGGATGCTGGAGAGAGGCCATCACCTTTGACAGCTGTGTTAGTGGGGGTTCTCCGGAGACACGGGGCCAGGGTGGGACTCCGGTCCGAGTGGCAGGTGGCAGTCCCAGGAACAGCTAGTTACTCAGTTCCGGAGGCAGTAAAAACCCAATGTCCCACCTCTGCAGTTGGGAAGAGGGCTGAGATCCCCCTTCCTCACCTTTTCCCCTCTTCGGGCCTCCAGCTGCTCGGAGGAGACCTGCCCACACTGAGGAGGCCACCTGCTAGACTCAGTGTCCCATTTCCCTTTTCATCTCATCCAGAGACACAGACGCACCCTGAATCATGTCTGACCAAATGTCTTGGCACCCCATGGCCTGGTCAGGTTGACACATAAAATGAGCCATCACAACAGAGGACATAGAATGTTCAAGGTCAGTCACTTCTGCTCCTTTAATACCTGCAGATGGGACTCCTAGTGGTTTAAACAACCTCATGGGGTGAAACCCTTGGCCTTCATTACGTTCGAGGACGACAGAACTAATGGGCCAAGACAGTGAGGCAAAGGTAGTTGGACAAGTGCTAAGTGCCAGAGCCGTGGTGTCGCTATCAAACTTTAAATCCGCTCAAATCAATTGTTAGTTTCTCAGAAACACGAGCAGGATTCTGGCCTGGCCACCAGAAGCCCCGCTGGAGAGCGATGGAGATCTCAGGACCCCTGAAGCATCCCGATTCCTTGTGCAGCACCAACCTGCCCAAGAGCATGCAGACCATGTGGCCTTGGGCCTCTCCCTGGTTCTCACCTGCAAACAAAAACATCTCCAGACGCAGTGAGGATGTGTACCATCGTCATAACTGAAGCTCTGAGAGTTGCTGTCAAGTCCCTGACGTCTTTAAGGGTATGTGTACCAGTGGGTGAATAAAAAGACAGTCATTGTCCTCATGGTTTGTTGGGGGTAGTCAGGAAATAGTGTCACAAAGATGTTCAGTGCATGTGGAGGTGCCCGAAGGAACTGCGCAGGTGTCACTTATTCATGACTTCGGACACTCACCGAATATGTGTTTGCTGAGGATTTCGAGGAGGGGCTGGAGAAACAGCGGCAGGGGAAGGAGAAGCCGAGATTCCTCCCCTGCAGGCTCCCAGGGGCCATGCAGGACCGGCCGTGTCAACACTTCACAGCCACCCCACCTGGCCAACAACACATGGGCCCCCGGGGGGCGGGTGTCCAACCCAGGCTGGGGCTGGGGTAGCAGGAGAGCCCTCTTAGCAGACGGGACCCTCAGACCTCGGTGGGAGAGAAGTTCAGGACCCAAAGCCAACGCACTTAACTCCTTGTCTTGTTTCTCCTTCCACCAGTGCAGAAAAGATGGAGACGTCCTTCCCTGAAGCGACCTAATTTTAGACACTCGACATTCCCGATAAAATCCCAGGACCCACTTGGGCTCCCAGCAAGTCCAAGTGTGTCCAGTTTTAATGCGTATTTAGGTCTGTGAGGCCACACAAACGAGGAGGCAGAAGGAGCCAGGAGGAAAGCCTCTCACTGCGTGCATCCCAATGCATTCCAGATGGATTACAGAGGTGGTGTAAGTGGGAGAAAATCAATACAAGGCTGCAGGAACTAGGAATGAATATGTATGTGTGTCTGGGGGAGAACAGACTTGCGGAATATAGCAATCATAGAACAAAGCCTGAGGAAAAGCAAGGGGTAGTGAGGGTTCCAGCAGTGGAAAGTTTCTATACGTGGGGGCAGGGCAGGGAAGGGAGAAATCAGGATGGAAAAGAGATTTCCTGCACAAATTACCGTATTACAAAAAGAATTCATATCCATTCATAAGAATAACGTTGCGCTACCTGTAGTTAGATGAGTAAAAGACAATTTCCAAGAAACGGGCGACACACCTGAGAAAATGCTCTTCTGCTCTGTGGGAGCAAAGAAAATGTCAGCCGGGCCAACGCGGGGTGGCCATTTACATCCAGCAATGATGGCAAAGGGCAGGACCTCAGGCCGGTAAGGGATGGAGCGAAGAGCTTTCTGCTCCTTTGTCGGGGTGCTGGGGAGGCATCACCTGGGGTACCTCTGGTCCTTTCTAACGGCACATCTTGTGTTGAGGGCTTTTCGTCATAGGCAACAGCAACTGCTGGTTCTCTAGGGGTCTGGGGCTGAGCTGCAAGAGACGCAAGGACCCGTCAGGTCATTCGTTTATCCCTTTGCCCTTCAGGGGTGGTTTATTGAGCACCTGCCATGAGCAAAGCACGGAGCTATAGCTGAGAAAACGTGGCCGTGGCATCCCAGCCAGCTGGTCCTCTGTCCGGGCCGGATGTTGTATGGAGAACGATGTCCAGCCGTTCTGTGGGGCATGAGTGTCTCCTTCCAACTTCTGAAGGAGGCAGAGGACACCTGATCTCACCGAGGCAGGAGCCTCTGGTAATTAGGTTCTCTCAATAGCTTAGGATGACACAATCACCTTGGGGACATTCACCTGAAGAGGAGGCAGCCGCCATGGCAGGGTTTGGAGGCCCTTGACCTGGATTCTGGGTTTGACTTGGCTCCTTCCTGGCTGTGGACACTACACTGAGTCACTAGCCATGTGGCAGTCGTGACCATGAACCCTATCCACAACCTAGTCCCAGACCCTCCTTTGGTGAAAGCATTTGGCAAATGGTGACGTGTCAGGCAAGTGGGTGGGAGGGGCAGGGGACATTACTCAGGACACATAGGTCCCTCTGGGAGCGGTTGTTTATTTCCATTAATGCCCCAGATTCTGACCCCTCCTGTCGGGGCAGCAGCATCCAGGGTAAGGGACAGGTGTTACTCTGCTTACAAGAAGGCTGCTCCAGGCAGGAAGGACTCCCCGTTTCTTTCAGCAGTTACAGACCTCTAACGACTTGACGGCTAATTCTGTTCTGATTCATATATTGCTTAATTAGGATGTTCACCCCGCAACAGATGGCTGTGTCTTCATTAAATCATGACCCATTCGCTCTGACTGGAAGCGGCTGCTCTGGGGGCTGGATGGCAGTTTATTTCCTGTGTGTCAAAGTGGACCACGGGAAAGGGACTTCAGGTGGAAATAATGCAATTTGTTCCGTTTAGTTCCAGCTGGAAAATGAGGGGGGTTATTTCCCCTCGAGCCTTTCAGAGGTCCCCACTATGATCCTTGCACGCTGTAAGCAATCGGGGAGCCCAAAAGCAGGGTCACCCCCTCCCTGAGAAACATGCAGCTGCAGTTGGGGCTTCCAGAGCTGGAGTGTGCAGGTGGCATCAGGCACGAGGCAGCCAGGTGGCATCAATGTGACCAGTTGTGCCACATTGAGAGGCGAATCCATGGCTCTTGGAAAAGGAAATTCTGTGTTTTTGTCTTTTTTGTTTTGTTTTGTTTTGTCTTTGCAGGGGAAAAGTAAGCCTCAGCCTGAGGACACTAAATAGTCTTGGTCAGGGTCCACCGTCTAGCTCCTCACGGCTCCTCTCCGGGCCCCTGGACCAGCAGCATCAGCGGGGTGCTTGTAAGAGATGCAGAAACTATACCAAACCTGCTGAATCAGAATCTGCTTTTATTAAGATCGTCGTGTGATCTGTGTGCTCACGAAGCTTCAGCAGCCCAGATGACTCCAAGTGTATCCAAAGGGGACCTGCTTGGGAAAAGGCCATGTATGGAGCATATACCAGAGACCAGAGCTTCATAGTTCTTGCAAGACGTTTCATGTGCTTATCCCGTTTAATATTCACAGAAGTGTGGAATGCAAGCAGGTGCCTTAGTCCCATTTTGCAGATGGAGAAACTGAGGCCCTGAGAGGTTGAGTGTACTTGCACAGACCCGCACCACTAACACATGAGATTTAAACCCAGGTCTGTCTGATGGCCATGCCTGGGTTTCCAGCTGCTGGAGCCAACCTGATCTTGAACACCAATGGCTTTTTAATGATTGTTAGAGCTAGAGGTTTCTTCAGCCTCTTTCTAAATGTATTCTTTTCATTGCTGCCCTCTGAAATTAAGTGGGTGAAAAATGTCATCTTTTCAAAATGACGATCTTCATAATGAATAGTTATTATTTTAGGATACTAGGAGACCCATAGACCCTAAGAAAGTGTTCAGGGCTGTTCTTTGCTAAATAAACCCAGTCTGCTGCAGTTTAAACTTTAGAATAGTTTGAGTTTGACAGAGAAATTGCGATGATAATACAAGGAGTCCCCTATTAGCGGCATCTTACATTAATGTCCTACCCTTGTCATAATTCATGAACAAAACTTGTGCACAGTTTCTTAGCTTTTAAGCTTATGTTCTCTTTCTGTCCCAGGATCTCACCTGACATTTAGTTGTCGTGTCTCCATAGCTTCTCTTGGCTGTAATGGTCGCTCAAGACTCCTTGTTTTTAATGACCTTGACTGTCGTGAGGAGTCAGGCATTTTGCAGAACGTTCCTCCGCTGGGGTTTGTCTGATGGTTCCCTCACGACTAGGCCGGGCTTAGGGGTTCGGGGAGAAAGACCACAGAGATTGTCACACAATATCAAGGCAGGGGACATACTGTCAACACGACTGACCGTTGCTGATGTTGACCTTGATTACTGGGCTGAGATTATACTGGTTAAGCTTCTCCCTGTAAAGTTAGTCACTCCTCCTTCCTGCTTTTCCATACTGTACTCTTTGGGGGGAAGTGAGCGAGAGGAAAACCACTACCCGTCTCAGTGTATAAATTCACACGAGAAAAACTAAGAAGTTTATTGACACATGGATGGTGCGTACAGAGAAGTGGGAGCATTCACTAATGAGTAAGTGAAAGGGGTAGTGATAACACGAGCTGGTACAGCATCTTACCAAAACAATGCATTTTGTATGAACTCTGCCCACCCAGCAGAGAAGGGAGTGGGGGCACCTTCGTGAATTTACGCATTGCTTTTCAGCAAATAGAAGGGTCAGAGGGCTTTCCTTGGATCTGCATCTCCTCAATAGCCTTCCGCTAAACATAATCCTATGCCGTCTTTCAGAATCTTTCAGAAGTCAGGAGATGCCCACACTTGAGGAGCAGGGGACCGTGCTCCACCTTGTTGGGGGTGGATGATCCCCAGGGACCATTTGGAATTCTTCCGCATGCAGTATTTGCCTATTCTCCCCGTCCCAACACCTGTTTATTGTTCGGTCGTGTGTTTATATCATTATGGACCTAGGGATGTTTATTTTATACGTTGGGTTATCATCCCACACTTCTCTGTTGATCTTGTTGCTCAAACTGTCCCAGCTCTGGTCGTTGGCAGCTCTTCCAGTCGGCCCCATGTCCCTTTGGTGTAGTCCCGCCACTTCCAGTTTTCTTCGTAGCACTTCCTCACTCGCTGACCCCCCGAGATGCTCCTGATGCATTTGGTGTTTTTCCTCCCCAGCCCGAGACCCAGTCATTTCCCCAAGAGGCCACTGTATGTTTTGAGTGCGTGTTTTACGATGGGGTTCATTTGCGTCCCTCCGGAAACAAGCCGGACCGCCATCAGCATTGCAACCTGCCACTGGACCAACGCCCCGTCTTTTTCCTCCTTCCTGGCTTCTTGCTCCCAATCAGCGGCCATCTGGGAAGCTGAGGTCCCACCCTATTAGAACCACAGCTGAGGTACCTTCCTATCTCACCCCCCATCTTACCCTTCATACATGCCTTGGCCTGCCATTAACCCGCCTTCTTGTGAAGGCCACCCCACTCTCGCCCGCTCCTGCCTCTCCTCTCATTAGTCAGGTGCCACTCCGATGGAGCTCAATGAGCCTCTTCAATTGCCATCTGTAACTACCCCCTTCTATTACCCCCTCCAATTACTCTCTTCGGGTGCGGGCGCCCAGGCGCCTGAGCGCTGCTGGAGGGGACCTCACAGGGGAGCTCGTTGGTGGCTGGATACTCAGGCTGTGAGAATCTAACAGCCCATCCAAGCTGACCTTCCTAGCGAGGCCAACACCCCCCCACCCCCCCCCGGCCCACGGTAGTCTCTCTGGCCTTTCCTGCCTCCCGTACAGTGGAATATACCTGGCTTCCTGTATTGTCATAGCAACGCATTATTAGCAGTCCCAATAATAACCAATGCTCAGGGCGCTCCTTAAATCCCACCCACTGATTGCCTGACATCCTCTCCTCAGATCACCTGGCAACCCTTGGGACAGGCGGAGTGGAGGTTACCCACCCCTGTCAGGGTACACAGTGCACCCTGACACGTGGGGAGCCCCCAAGAGAAGCCTGCTGAACAAATGGGTGGGTGAGCCAGCACAAGAAACGCCAGCTCAGGAGGCTCGAGGTCCCTCAGCTGATGAGTGGGGGGCTGGGGGGCGCCCCAGGCTCCAGGTGTTGCATTCTAGGCCTGTCCTCCTCCACAGGGTGACCAGGGGGCAGGTCTTCCAGGCACATGGTCAAGACCCATTTCCAGCATTGTCCATGGCATCCCCTAAGTCGTAGAATGGGGGGAGGTGGGGAGACATCAGCACTCTAACTTTTACTAGTTAAATATTATTATTATTTACTAACAGCTGTCACTCACCGAGCGGCTTCTGCACAGGGTGGTTTGCATTTGTTTTCTCATCTTCCTGACAGTCTGTGATGCAGGGACCCGCCCTCTTTCGCACACCTGGACCCTAAAGGGCAGCCTGTTTGGCAAGGGACTGAGGGGCGAGGCCAGGGTCTGGGTCAACATCCACCTGCTCCGAAGCCTCTGCTGCTCTGCTGAGACTGTGTGGCCCCAGATCGTCCTTCCTGAGTTCACCACGCAAATGACCTGTGGCTACTTTTAGAAATTTCTTCCCCCGAGTGCCCCTTCCACGATGGCCTAGAAATCCAGTTCTCGAAGACCCTCAGCGTCATTTCATTCACTGAAGATCAGAGAAGGCAAGAGGTTTGGTCCAGAGCAAACAGCAATGGGAAGCCAGAGTTGGTCCTGGGATCCAGGTCCTCTGGTTCCTAAGTCATTGCCCCCAGTGGCCTTAAAATAGCCATGGCAACCTGGCTACACGTAGGGGCCTGGGACGTGGGTGTTGCCGAAGGCAAGTGGCAAAATTCATCATCCATGCCATCTCAGTTCCTGTCCTGGGCCTGCAAAGCACATCCCCTGAAGATGGGAGACACTTCCACTCCTATCTAAGGACTCTTCTTCATCCCCACAGTTAGGCTTCAACAAGCTCTTTTTTTTCTTCTTTTTTGCAACTCACTCTGGGTCCTTCTCTTCCCCTGGTCTACCACAGCACCCCCAAATCCCGGCCAGAGCAGCGGGGACTAGGCTCTGGAGCCCAAGAGTTCCAAATTACTGTTGGCTCAGACTCCTGGTCCATCAGCCCCTGACACCCAGTGCTCCTTGGGGACATCACGGAGAGTGATGGATTGTCACCAATTAATTTCTAGCCTGATGGCAGCGGAGCCATCCACCGGGCCATTAAGGGAGCTGTGCCTGGCAAGGGACATTCGGGGAAACAGAGAGGAATATTTTTATGAACCAGCTCCCAGTGAATTCATTGGAGGGCCTGTTTAGCTTCAGGGCAAGCAGGAAGAGATTAAATAAGTTAATGGATGCGATAGCACTTTCTAAACTGTAAAATGGTTGTGAAAGCACTAACTGGAGAGTGTTATGTAAATGGAAGCCCAGGCTGCCAGGAGGCCGGTCACCAGCGTCTGCGCCAGGATTCCTGGCTATTTTGTGCACTCAGGTTTATACATTTTGCTATCAAGTGAATGTTCTTTTTCTCCCCTTTTGAAGAAGTTTCCTCTGCAGCAGCCTGGGCTGCTCCTTCTACCTGGCTTCATTGTGAAAGAACATGCTGACTGGTAGGGAAATTTGTAGTCACTCCCTTCCTTAATCAAAATATAATTCCGTAGGAAACTGGTTAAGTTGCAGTAAGTCCTAGAGCACACAGAGTAATTCCTGGAGGACTTATAGAAGGCAGAAACCACTACATAAAAAAGGAGGTGTTTTCTAACTAGTCATTATTGCCAGCGATTAATTACATGACTGTTTCCTTTTATACACCTGAAACTGGTAAAATTTTACAGTACGCAAACAATAGCTCAGTAAAAGCTGACTTTTTTAAAAAGGCATAAATGCCTCGGAACGGTTTCAGGGTTTTTTTCAAACAATTATTATTACTTTTTTATCCTCACCTGAGGACATTTTTTTTCATTGCTTTTAGAGGGAGAGGAAGGCAGAGAGGGAAACATCGATGTGAGAGAGAAACATAGATTGGTTGCCTGGACCCAGGATGGTCGGCATCTGGACTGGGGATTGAACCCACAACCTTTCCATTATGGGACAATGCTCCAGGCAACTGAGCCACACCAGCCAGGGCTCGAACACTTGCTATTAAATTTAAATGAATACATTTCTAGGTACAGAATGTTCCTTTCTACGCCATTTAAATTTTTATCTTCAGGACACATCTCAGGCTGAAGTTCTAGCAAATTCTGGAATTTCAGACCAGCTTCCCATCAAAAACTCCTCTCTAAGAGTTTTCTTACATTTTGTAGCTCTCTGCTTCAAATTCAACAAACCGTAATTTTCTGTAATCACGTGGTGCCAACTACAGAAAAGCTCTTGTTTTAACTTTTTAACACATTTAATCAGGAACTAAAAATTTCACCCGACTCTCTGCCCCCTTCTTCCCTGGGCAGATGCTTAGAAAGGAAATTTAAAGACCATTGTCACTGGCGCTGAAGGGAAAGTGTGGCCCCCCACCAGCTGTAGTCTAATGGAAATTCCTAAGAATGAGTCTTTTTCAAGTCAAGCATGATAAGCATTTTCTTTGCCACAATTTGGTGTTGACAGTGGGTCCCGCATTTTCAGTGAGTCCTATTGTTAGGTGGGAACATTTGTTCCTTACTTCTGATACTTCCACAGTGAAGGGAGGATCATGATTAATGTCATTCCCAGTGTTTTCCGTTTCCTTCCCCTCTCTTTTCTTTTCTTCCTCCTTTCTGCATTCTCACCCGGGGGGCTGATGGGCACACAGGGAAGAGTGAACCAGGCAGGTTCAGGTTAGTGCCTCCATTCTCCACCCTGAGAGCCAGCCTGCCCAGGAAAGCATGAGTCCTCTCCTTGTCCCTCCTTAGCCCCTCGGTCGAAGACAGAGCTTGACTGACCCCTCTCCCTATGGACCCAGAGTCCCATCCCACTTGAGCTACTGGGACCAAGTGGTTGAGTCCATTTATTTCTAAGCCCACTTCCCCAAGGATGTAAGCCATGTCCTCTACCCTAGTCTCTGTGAACTCTTGATGTTCCACCTGCCTCATCTTCTGGACAGAGGCAGGGGTCACTCAAGAATTACCCTCAAAGAACCCAGCACTTACAAAACACAGCAGTGGACATGCATGGAACTCCCAGCCTTACTATGTAACTGAAGCGTGACCCTGCCCTGCCACTCAATCTTCCTGAGCTCTATCCGTAAAACACAATGAATAATAATGCCACTGTCCCAGGACAGGTATGAGATAATGGACAGGAGAGAGCTTAGTAAGGAGTGACGATGTCTGGACATGACATGTCTAAGATGGTTTGCTGTGGACTGAGTATATCTGTCCCCACAAAACGCATTTTTGTTGAAACCTGATTTCCCCAACATGACAATTCCAGAGGTGAGCCTCTGGCAGGTAATTAGGTCATGAGGGTGAAGCTTTCATGAACAGAATTAGTGCCCTTTTATAAAAGAGGCCCCAGAGAGCTCCCTCATCTCTTCTGTCACATGAGGGCACAGCAAGATGACAGAAAGTGGGCCCTCACCAGACACCTTGATCTTGGACTCCCCAGCACCCAGAACTGTAAGAAATACATTTCTGCTGATTCTAAACCATCCAGTCCACGGTATTTGGCGATAGCATCCTCAACTGAGCAAGACAGCATTGCAACCAGCCCTGACTAAACACACAGCACTCATATTCATTCTCATGTCCCTAAGGACCAAGATGAGGGCCAGCGTGACCACGCGAGGCATTTGCCACGAGCCACAAAACAAGGATGTAGCGGAGCGTGAAGGCTCTCCTCCTCTCAAGGGGAACGTGATTCAGGGAGGAAATATCACTTTAATGCATCTCATCCATCACGCACTCCAACAGGAGAGACGAATTATTAAACATGCCCTGCGTGCCCTTTCCAGCCCTGGTGAAGAATAACAATTAAAACTTCTCATTGCAGGAGTGGCCCTAGGGACAAATGAAAGGAAATTGGATGGGGGTGGGGATTTCCATGGGGAGCCTGGGTAACCTCCAGGTTGTTCAGAGATATGCTTATTTTACACTCAGGAGCAAGCCCGGAAACTTCCCGGAGTTGTCGGTGAAAAACAGCATTTCTCAATATAAGTTCTACACATGGATTCACCTATAACAATGCAAGATGTTCGTTAAGGAGAATGTTCAAAGCGAGAGAAGCGGGAAGGGAGGAGAAATCCTCTTTAGTTCCACCCCTTTGCTTTCCCCTGGCCCAGTAAACAAGTCACCTGGGAACCAGAGCCATGGTAGTCTCAGAGCCGCTCTCTTCCATTCATCTTTGAGCATATTCAAAGCTGTGATTTGGAGGTAAATGGCAGGATTTGTTTAAATGCACCCAGCAAGGGCTCAGGCGTGGCTTTGGTCGCCTTGTGTAAGTCTCCGATGCAGCTGTGAGGTCAGGGTCATGATTCCCGTTTTTAGGGAGAAGGGCACTGAAGTTCGGGGAGGCTCAGAAACTTACCTAAGTCACAGTGGTGGGGCCTAGATTCCCGCAGGGTTCTAGCAGATCCCTAAGTTCCTCTTATACCCAGGGATACTTGTGGGAGGGGGCAGGGGGGGACTATGTGGAACAGAACTAAGACTTGGTAGAGTCAAGACACAGAGGCCCCTTGGCCGCTTCTTTATCACTTAAGATAGGGGGTCTCCCTGAGCGAGGTCTCTTCTCCTTCCTTGAGTTGGGGGGTAGGTGCAGCTGCAGGGCCTGAGGAAGACTATGGATGGCTTCTGTGCCTCCTGGGGCTGGGGCGCTCTCTCTCCAAGTAGCTGGCAGTGACTGAGGCGCTCCTTGGGAGAGACCCCCTTTTAGATCCCATCAGGGTGGGGATGCCAGTTCCATGGGGTGACGTGTCCCATGGAACACTCTTACTGGAACCGCCTAAGTGAGCCACATGCCTCTTCCATGCTACCCAACCTTTTGTTCCAGGGGATGGTGGGAGCTTGGACAGAGTTCTCAGCCATGTTTTCCTTAAACACAACTGAGATGCCTATGGACACCTTGTCAGGAATGATGGCACCTGGCGATCCTTGGGCGGTTCTTACAGAGGGCAGGAGAGAGGAGGAGGAACCGAGGCCAGCACCCCCACACTCTACATTGGGAGCTCTCTACATTAGTAGTGTTCATCCAAGTAGATCTAGGGACTCCCCAGCACTGTGTCTACCCCCCAGGGGGCATTTGGCCAGGTGAGGACACAGATTAAGTTGTCAGAGCTGGGGTCGGTGTTGCTACCGGCACTTAGTGGGTAGAGACCTGCACTGCCTGCTGTCACCTCCCCTGCCATCCCATGTGTCACTGTGCCGAGACTTGATTTGATGATCAGGCCAGGTAGGCTTCCAAGGGATAAAGATCCTTCACATTCCAAGATTTTTTCTTTGCCAAATCAGAATGCTTCATACACATCACTAGGCACGTGCAAAATCAGTGTTAGTTCAAAATCGTATTAATTCGAATAACATCTAACTCAAGCCCTGGTTGAGGTGTTCATTGGTCTGTCAACAGAAACATGCTGAGCACCTTTGTCCCGAGACCTGCTCCAGCATGGACTTCCAGCTGAGAAGCCACTCAGCCCTCCAGGGTGAATACTGTGGGGGACCCATGCCTATGGGGACCAGGATGCATTGGGTGTGAAGGCACATGGGGAAGACTAACCACTTGCCTGCTTCCTCTCTTGTGCATGCAGCTCTGCTCCATTTCCCAGCGTCCCCTGGGCCTCTGCATTCTAGGTAAGGGACCAACGATAAGTTGAAAGTGATGCGAGTCACTCCTGACCTGTCCATGAGAACTTCTCACTGGTCACTGAATGGCCTGGGGAGAGATTTTCTAAGAGGTAACTCCCGCTTTGGGGTAAGATAGGGGTTGGTGTTGTGTTAAACTACTGAAATCAGGGGCATTATTTGCTACAGCAGCTGGTGTCACCTGTCCTACTCTCCCCTGCTCCACCATTCCCTCAAGAGGAACAGATTCTCCTTTGTGGTCCCATGACACCTACAGAGACCGTTATCACTAATGCTGCACTCAGATATTTGCTTATGCTAATATATTGATCTCTTCATGCCCTGCAGGGGTTGCCACAGGCTTTCCTGACAGCGGTGGGCTTGCAGGCTGGTTCCTCCTGACCTGAAGGGGAGGTGGGAGACTTGGCTTCAAGCTGTTCACCCCGCCAATGCACTGGCTCACTGCCAACCTAAAAAATACGGTGAGTTTCAGGCAGTGTATAAGAATGAGGAATGCCAAGTGCTCTATTTCAAAGACAGG
This sequence comes from Noctilio leporinus, assembly GCA_004026585.1. Taxonomy (NCBI): domain Eukaryota; kingdom Metazoa; phylum Chordata; class Mammalia; order Chiroptera; family Noctilionidae; genus Noctilio; species Noctilio leporinus. The sequence goes on along the minus strand of PVIW01000272.1, from coordinate 48,830 downwards.
GCAAGGGCTCCCCTACCAGACCACTGTGGTGGTTGAAAGATTCTAGAACGAAAACTGAGTTTAAATCTAGGCTTTCCTGTTTACCACTTGTGACGTTGAACAATTTCTCAATCGTGCTCAGCCTGCCTCTTCCTCTATGAAGTGGGTAGTAAGTAGGAGCGTGCATTAAAGACGCCTGTCCCGGGGCCTGGCACCTGAGGTTCGTCATCATCATCAGTATCATCTCCAAAGCCCCTGCCACCCCCAGCACCGTGCCTCCAAGCGTTGTGGATGTTTGCTGAGAGAGTGAACAACTGAATTAAAAAAGAATCACCTGAGTCAGAGGTCCAGCGGAGGAGACACTGCTCATTCATTGTTGATTCAGCGATCAGAGGTCATTTCAGAGATGCATTTTGTTGGCATTTTTTTTTTCCAGTAAGGATTCTCCCTGAGATTTAATTAGGAAGGCAAATGCGACACCCTGCCAGGCTACTTCTCCTTTTTATAGTCTCCCCTGAAAACTACTTTTTAACACCGGGATGCTGCTTTGGCTAGCGCAGCAAAAGGTATCACCCTGGGTCCTCACCAGAACAGCGAGCGTTGAGCTGATGAACCGGCCTCCTGCTTCTGGAAGAAGACCAGGGACAATCCTAGGGCTCTAAGAACCCCTGCATGGAAGACAGGGTCAGGGTCAGGCTCAGGGGCTGTTAAACCAAGAACTTTGGGAATCATCTCTTGTAATGGATGGGTAACCTGAGGCCTAGGAGGGGTCACATTGCCCAAGGTCACTGGTTAGGAAGCAATAGGTGTGACTCCAAAAGTTTCGCTCCGGGTTTCTCTGGAGGCTTTTCCTCATCCCGTCCCCAGAATCCAGTGTGAGCAGCATAATTCATTCTGGCTTCTGCAGAGGCAGGTCTGCATGTCCGGGGACCATGGCTCTAGCAGGAAGTCCTGATGGTCACGCTGGAAGACCCAATGGTCCAAGGAACTCAGGAAAGCCCATGGCAAATGCTTCCAGGAAAAAACAAAAGTCACCTCCAAACCACTGGAAGAGTCATCAGGTGTGTCATCTGTCTTTATTATCTATCTTGTGTTACTTGCAGATGCGGAAACTGAGCAATGAGAGGTTAGGTGACTGGTTTAAGGTTACTCCGTTGGACCAGGATTCAAACTCAGATTGAACGAGGTTGGCTGTCCATAGTCTAACCCGTGACTCTAGCAAGGGAACTGGGACTCCAGGCTTTCCAGTAAGTGGGAGAGACAGACCTCACACCGGGGTCCTCAGAGGTTGGATCGGGGCCTTGTCCACATACACTGTCTTGGGAATCCGCATGCCCGTCTATTTCATAGTCCTCCCTGGGTCCTGGACCACCCACCCTCGGGCCTGTGAATACCCAGGCTCTTTCACTCATCAGGAAAACACTCATTTCTAACTCAAACCAAAAGGCACACAAATGTCTTCTACTACCTGGAATGTGGCTGCTGCCATAAACTTGGGGGCTTCCGGTCCTGCGATTGGATTTCCAGGAAAAAGACCCAAGCAGTATGGTCTGCAGAGGAACAAGCATTTCCCTCCATGTCTGCAATCAGCAGGCATTGTTGCAAGTAGCATTCTCTTTCAGCTTTGAGGAACCCATTTCTTCTGTAACCCCAAATAAATCTCTGTGGAAGGAGGAAATTATGGCAGGTAAAATGGAGTCTATTTAGTGGTGCCTGACTCGCCTGGGGACAGCTCTGGAATGCCAATGAGCCCAGGCCCTGCTGGGTACCCCTCTCCCGGAACAGGCCACCCACTCCCAGGGCTATGGTGGGCACCAGGGCTGCAGACCTGTCCCCTGCTGCATGATCTGTGGTGGCCCCGCTGATGATCCTCTGGGTGGCACTTCGCCACGTCTGCAGTGGAAGGAAGATGGTAATGGTTAGTTCTACCTTTTGCTTTCAGAACCGATTACATTATGGGCATGAGCTCCCATGAAAACATATAAAGAACCAACCGTGGCCGGTGTGGCCCAGTGGCCTGGACATGATCCTGCAAAGCAAAATGTCACCAGTTAGAGCCCTGGTCAGGGCACATGCCTGGGTTGTGGGTTCGGTCCCCGTGAGGGGCACATGTGAGAGGCAACCCATTGCTGTTTCTCTCACACGTGGATGTTTCTTCTCGGGCACGGGGGTTTGTCTCTTCCATGTGAACATGTTCACCTTTGAGCTGGTATGGGTCCTCCTGCACAGGCTCCGTGATGGATGCAATGCCCTCACCCGGCCCCCCTGCCTCCTGCCACTGCTGACACCCCCAGGCCAGCCACACGTGGGCCAGCTGTACGCAGATACTTGTCTCAGCTTTGGGCCACCTTCCTCTTGTGCCCTGCCCCAGGGGTGCCCTACTTGTGTAACCAGAGTGTACAAAGTTAACACCCTACGTGGTAGAAGCGGATGCCCCTCCTGCATTTTCTTTACCCGGGGGGAGGCAGTCCTGAGAAGCATTTTATAAAGTGACTCAGAAGGTCCATGGCACGGAGCAACCTGTCATTCAGGGTGGTGGCCAGCTTAGTAACACCTCCTTGCACTGGGCTCTCTCCCTCCTGTCCCACTTTCGGGGCTCTTATCCTGCTCTCTGGCATTACAGCCTCCAATAAGCAACCCCCTGTGAGCCTTTTTCTTAGGTGCCATTTCTGGGGGCCCAGGCTAAGGCAACCTGCTGCTCTTCCCGGGGTCCCCGTCATAGCGAATGGCAACCCCGTCCACTCTGGCTTCAGGAAAGACTCTGCGATCTGGGAAAGAGTCTCCCTTCTTTCCCCGCTCCACCCCACCCGTGCACCCAGCCAGCCAGCTGATTTCTTCCCGTTGATTCCACTACTTCCTGTGGATCCTACCTGACTTCCTTTTGATTCTACTTTATTTCCTAGTGATTCTTCTCCACTTCCTGTTGGCTCTACTTTCTTGGTCGGTTTTCCAACAGGTCATTTCTCCCCACCCAGCTGCCTCTGCCCGGCCACCATCAGCCTCCCCAGCACCTGACAACGCTAGATCTCAAAGGCTCTCAGGCACTGTCCTCCACGGCGTGGTCCTTGGCCTCACTCTGACCGCGGGGATGAAGAGGGAGGTCCAGAGGCAGGCAGATGATGTACGAGACAGCTGCAGGACACGAACACAAGAGGTGGTCAAATCCCAAAACACAGGAGATTTGGCAATAGAGGTTTTGAGTTCAGCGTCCACCTCTTTGTTTTGGGGGAGTTCCACAGCTCATGGTATTGCACCTCCGGGACATTGTGGGGAGGGACCAAACACATCCAGCATCAGGCACTGGAGAACCCACAGTGAGCTGGCTGTGTCCTCAAATAATAAGAGCGCGGCTTTGTCACCAGGCAGGGCACGGAGCAGCCACAGGGAATTAACCGAATAAACTGCGTGACAAGCCCAGACAAACTCCAGCCCTCTCTGTGAATCATCCGGCACCAGGGCCTTCAGCCTCTGTACTGATTGGCAGCAGTTCCAGCTTGGGGGACAGGATGGCAGAAGTGGGCTGTTTAGGTATTTATCATTCTCAGCCACGAGCACCTGGAGGCGAGAGGGTCCAGAAAGGTTTGGCTGTGGTGAAAGCCAAACTACAACACACTGTTTAGGGACTCATCATGCAGTTAACTAACGTTTTTATGCCAGCCATCAGAGTTAACTCCCATGGTCCTCTGAAGGGGCATTATTTCTCCCATTTTACAGATGAAGAAACTGAGACTCAGAGAAGCAAAGGATCATGGTTAGGTCAGTCTCTCTTCGCACCTACTACCCCATGCTGATTCCCTTTGAACCCTTTTCTCCAAGAATTGCACAAGGCTGGTCTGAAAGCCTTCTCTGCGTGGAAAAACACAGGCTTGAACCATCGACCACTTTTCAAAGGTTATTTTTACCTCTAGCCAAAGGACCTGTTTCTTTGCATCTAACATCTGCCTGTCCTTTGAGACCACTCTAGCACCCCTTCCCCTGAGAAGACCCCAGGGACCATTCCAGGCTGCACGAGATGTCCCTACCGCCAACCTCCCATGTAAGCCATGCCAATCCCTTGACTCTTACCTGTCAACATTCCATGAACTTCTCTTTCTTGACACTTGGTGCCCATTCATGTGAGCTTTATTTAAAAATAAATACCTTTCGAAGCATCTCGGAGATTGGAAGAGGCGCGGCGGCTCAGGCCGTGTCAGAGGCCCCGGGTTGAAGGAATGAATGAGGAATCAATCAAGAGAAGTTAGCCAGATGTCTGACTGTAGCCCTCACCTTCCAAACCATATCTCCACCCTCACTTACTGTATCAGGCAATATACCAAGAACTTCATAAGCATTTTTGCATTCAGTTGGCACAACAGCCTATGAAGTGGATTCAATCGTCCCCACTTTATGGATGAGAAAACAGAGAGGCAGGTCCTCTGACATTCCTCTGGTGGCCCATCCTGAGTGGCTGAGCTTGCCCTGCTCCAGTAATTGTCCGACTTCTGGTTCTCACTGACCAACCACCTTTTCGTGGGAAGATGTTCCTGGTGGGCCTGACAGGGGGCATTGCCTCAGGCAAGGGCTCGGTGATCCAGGTGTTCCAAAGGCTGGGCTGTGCAGTGATTGATGTTGATGTCATCACCCGCCATGTTGTCCACCCAGGATACCCTGCCCACCGGCGCATCGTGGAGGCCTTAGGCACTGAGGTCTTATTGGAGAATGGTGACATTAATCGTAAGGTCCTGGGGGACCTGATATTTAACCAGCCTGGCCGGTGACATCTGCTCAACACCATCACCCACCCTGAGATCCACAAGGAAATGATGAAGGAGACCTTCAAGTACTTCCTTCGGGGATACCGCTACGTGGTTCTGGATATCCCTCTGCTGTTTGAGACCAAGAAGCTACTTAAATACGTGAAGCACACAGTGGAATACTGCGACCATGATACACAGCTGATGCGGTGGAACAACCTGAGCCGTGAAGACGCAGAGGCTCGGATCAACGCTCAGCTGCCCCTGAAGGAAAAAGCCCGCACGGCCCGCCATGTTCTAGACAACTCGGGTGAGTGGAGCATCACCGAGTGCCAGGTCATCCTTTTGCATGCTGAGCTGGAGTACCTGCCGCTGAGGCTCGGGGTCCTCACAGGTCTGGCTGGCATTGCCAGCCTCCTCTACTTGCTCACCCGCTACCTCCTGCCTTCCCCTTAGCCGCGCACTGCGAGGCAGGAAGGAAACCCCAGGCCTCAATCTCCTTGGAGGCTGAAGCTAGGTAACGAATGCATCCTGTCTCCTCTCGGCCCCTTCAACATGCTCTTTTCTCTCTGTCTGTCTCTTGACTGGAGCCCTGCTATGGGCCGACCCTTCTTTGAGGTACATTCTCTCTGAGGCAAAGAAACAGCCCTTTGTCACTAGATTTTCCTTCCCGCCTTCCCCCAGACCCCTCCCTCTGGAACCATCTACAGAACAGTGCCCACAAGGAGACATGACAGCAACCATGGGAAACATACATGGGTGGGAGTGAGGAACATTGTCTCTGTAGCCCTCATCAGTGTTTTAAGCTCAGAGGTTCCGTTGGCTTGGACCCTCTCTGAGCACATTCCCCATTTTAGCCAAAACCTTCATGGACCATGGCAAATCAATTAGGACCAACATGGTTCTTCCCAGCTATGTGAGATAGGGATGAAGATCCCCAATTTACAGATAGGGTGACCAAGTCTCTGAAAAATTAAGCAATTTGCTGAAGGTCACCAAGCTTTCCACCTGTGCCAGAGGCCAAGCAAATCCTAGACCATCTGATTCCCAGGTCCACATTCCTTCTGTCCCACCAGAGAGAGCGACAGACATCGGGGTTTGTGCCTGCGTGAGTTTCTCTTTCCTCACAAGAGCTAGGGACATGGAAAGTACACAGCCATTTCTTGTGTGAATGCAAAAAGTTTTCCAGTTCATCCCTCTTCCTCGTTCTCTGGTTGCCCCACAGAACCACACGTAGGCATCAAACTGCCAAACTGCTCCTGTAAGGGCAGCACGGCTTGGGGCTTTTATCTTCTGCTCCCTCATTCTGCCCACCGTCATAGGTGGGATGTCACTCACTGTGGCCTTCTTTCCGTTGCTCCGATAAATTAGGAGGTTCAGCCCCTTGTCATACATTTATCGGTCACGTGGATATCCTCTCTTGGGAAGTCTCTGTTCAAGTCCTTTGCCCATTCTTCAATGACATTATTAGCATTCCAGCATTCTTTCCATATGAAGCCTGTCCCAAAAGTATCAAGCCAGTGTCAACATAATGAAAACAGTCGGCAAGGCATCGATATTTTCGGGACAGACCTTGTAGGCTGGACACAAACCCCCTGTCGGCTCTGGGTGTTGCAAAGAGGCCACTCTGTGGGGTTTTACCCTGTTTGATGAAGAGAAGCTCCTAATTTCATAAAACCTAGTGCACCTGTGCTATCAAAGGAGCATTTCAAGTCAAGCGGGGTGACTCCCTGCGCTGCTCCCTCCTCCACTCTGACCGGCCCAAACTTACCAGGAGACTAGCTTAGACACTTCCCAGTAGAAGGATTTTTCTGAATACCAGTTCTCACTTTCAAGTCCAGGGGTCAAGCCTGTGGGCTCTCCTCAGAGCTCAACCTAGAAGGAAACAAGGTAAAGTCTATCCGTTTGGAGTTTACCTTCCCACAGGGAGTTTTAAAAAGAATAGTCTGAAATCTTCACCACGAGGAATAGAATAAATCAGCAAGACTGCTGAGTGGGCTGTGCTAGGTTCCGACGTGATGAATGCATAAAATCAGAAGATGCTGTGACCTTCTCAGGCGGAGCTCAGGAACCTGAAAGAGAAACCAGCAGCAGAGGGCTGTAAATTAGAATGAGAGAAGCCACTCCTTGACTTGATATTCCAGAAATGCATCTCAATTTCCAAAGGTCATTGCCACAGCGGCTTCGCCCAGCTTTAACAAAATATAACACTGCCCCAGACGAATCCAGTGGTCAGACTTTTGGCCCAGACAGAAAACAGAAAAAGGAAAAAATCTTAAAGAAGCCACTAAGCTTTCAGACGCAATGACAGTGATGCAGCCTCTGCCATCCGCAGCCCCTCACCCAGAAAACATCGTGTAGAATGAGACCGAGGAGCCCCGGCCAGGTGGCTCAGTTGGTTGAGCATCAGCCCCACACCAAAAGGTTGCGGGTTCAATCCCCAGTTGGGCCATATATGAGGGGAAACCCACCAATGTTTCTTTTTCTTCCTCCCTCCCTTCTGTTCTTTCTAAAATCAGTAACTATATCCTCTAGTGAACATTACAATGAGACAGTGAAGCTACGCAGAGACCATCTGAAAGTAATGGCTAACAGGAAGAAAAGAGAAAGTATATGAGGCCTAGGCACTGAATAGGACTAAAAAGGCACAGGAGTTGGGGGGGTTTGGTGGGGTGACCTGCCTGGGTGAACATTTCCAGATCATGATATAGTCAATCATGTTAACTGATAGGGTCAGTAAGAGATTTCTATTTAGTCCACTCTGTTTATAAATTCAGGACAGGTGTCATAGTCTGGAGGGAGATTGTTTCTTCCAGAAAAATGATATTTTTTAAAGCTGTGATAAAGGAGAGGGAAAACTTAGTTACCAAGGAAACAGAGCACATGATTGGTAGTTCTTACGTTTTGGAGTCTTGGAACCAACCACTCCCAAGGAGGGAAAATGCCACCTATTTACATATAAACAAAACGTTGCCTCCAATTCCAGGACTGTGTTGCTGAGCTGTGAACTTCAAGGGGGTAACTCTGACTCACGTACCAGCAACGCAAATAAATAGTGTCCCGATTTTGTTCCTTTGCCAAAGTTATCAGACTTTCCAGAAAGTTTTCTCTGAAGTTACACTCTCCAATAACAAGTAAAATCCCAGTTTATAAATACAGCGTGATCGTGGCTCATCTTTCCCAGCTCCATGTCATTGCTGAGTAATTGACACAGGGCTGGTAGTCCCCTGGTCAGTGGACCACAGGTGGCCTCACCCATTGGCCACATCTGGCCAGGTCTCAGCTTCCTCCCGTCCTCCCAGGCCTTATTTCCAGATCTCAGCACACCTCCTGACTGGGCCCACTTTAGTGGGGGACTCCTGCATGCTGCCTCCTCCCACAATACCGCACCTGTTCGAGTCCTCCAGAGAGACAGAACCAATAGGAGCAAGCTACCTAGCTGTGGGCGGATACATATTTATTATGAGGAATCGGCTCACACAATTACAGAGCCATGAAGTCCCACGATCTGTAAGTTAGAGACGCAGGAAGGACAGCAGTGTAGTTCAAAGGCCTGAGAGCCAGAGCCAAGGGTGCAGATTCCAGTTCAACTTGGGACACTTGAAGAACCAAAAACCCCATGAGTAGGAGATCAACATCCCAGCGCGGAGGATTTGTTATTTTTTAAGTTTGTGTTTGTTTGTAACGGGTGGAATGATGGTTGATCAAGTGGAGGTAGCCTGAGGTGGAAGAAGACAGAATGGAAAAATGAAAACTACGGAAACGGTAGATGAGAAAGCAACCCTGTAATACTCACGAGGCAGTCAAAACAGTGGTTCATCCCCTGCCCCCAGGTCCTTCATTAAATGCAAAAACCATTTCCTCCTTTACAAAGAGGGGCCTGTACCTCACTCCCAACCAGAGCTCCCACAAGCAGCAAGGCTGCGCCATCCAGATTTCCCAAAATCTGAGGGTCAGTGAGCAGCTCCCCTGTGCAGTGTCTGGATAATTTAATGCCAAGCGATGACAGCTCCTGTTTCCACTCTTAGGGACCCTGCTCAGAGCCACTAGCTTGCATGTCGAACACAGAGCCCTAAGACATTCATGACCTTAAAAATAATTTTTTTTTTTTTTAAAAAAAGGAAAGAATTTCATGACTTGTCAACAAAAATTAAAAGCAGCCCAGGTTGGTGGCTCAGTGGATAAGGCACCAGCCTGAGAACCCAGAGGTCGCTGGTTCGATTCCCAGTCAGGGCATATAACCAGGTTGCAAGCCAGGTCTCCAGCCAGGCCCACAGCTGGACGCAGGTGAAAGGCAACCATACATTGATGTCGCTCTCCCTTTCTCCCTCCCTCCTTTTCCCTCTCTGTAAAAATAATGAACAAAATCTTAAAAAAAAAAAAATTAAAAGCAAAAATGTGTGAAGTTCGATGAGGGAGGCTGGTGTGTTTGGGGATGAGAGTAACACTGCATTGTGTGTGTGTGTGTGTGAATGTGTATTAAGTTTGTGAAATGCAGCAGGCGTTTTACATCCCTGCCCATCAGGGTATAGACCAGCCATATTTCAAGTACTCAATAAACCACGTACAAATAGTGGCTGCATCTTGGACCGCACAACCTTGGAAAGTTTACCATAGCAAGGCCTTCCTTAAAAGTGCCTTGAGAGACACCACTCCACCAGGGAGTGAAACCAGGATGGAGAAAACAATACAAGCAGCAAGGGCAAATCAATATGTGTAAAGTGTGCGGCTTAGAAATGTCAAAAGTAACTTGGAAGCTCAAATGGGGCAGACTTCAGATTCTGTCCCCAGAGGGAAAGTCCGTCACCTCATTTCATTTCGCTCTCACTTGCTTTGGCGTCTGATTTAGTACTTTGTTGTCAGCTCAGTGGTGCATTTAAAGAGACTTTAAAGACCTATTTTATCTAGAACTTTTATTGTTTTCTGCTGCAGGATTACTCAGACTACTGACTTCATTCTATTATCCTAAAATGAAAAAAATTAGAGCAGAACTTGGATGTCAACCATAGCTTGACTGCCTTGTATTACAAGGTTTCTCATTTACCTTTTCATTTTATTTTTTAATTTTTCCAGACTATCCAAAAATGAATAAATAGCTCTGCACTGTTTTTGACCTTCTATTGGTTCACCTAAACTTACCTACACATTTAAAGGTATTTTTCATAAAATAATCTAAAGTTAATTGGTTTATTTATTCTCCCTTAAAAAGAAGAATTTTTGGGGCCCTGGCAGGTGGCTGGGTGGATAGGCACCAGCCTGTGAACCCAAAGGTCACTGGTTCAATCCCAGCCAGGGCACATAACCAGGTTGCAAGCCAGGTCTCCAGGCAGGTCCGTAGCTGGAAGCAGGCGAAAGGCAACCATACATGGATGTTTATCTACCTTTCTTCCTCATTCCCCACCCTTCTCTCTAGAAATAATGAATAAAATCTTTAAAAAAGAAAAAAAACAAAGAAATTCTCTTTAAATAACAAAACAGAATTTTGGAAGTTACCTACATTTCTTCATTCTTTTGCTCCACACTTCCATGTTGAAATTACCTGAAACTTTTATTTGCATATTTTTAAAAAATTAAAACTTTTTTCAAACAATATAATAGTTTGGGGTTTTTTAACCCCGAGTTTGCATTGCTTGCATGTCATTTATTTCTTCTGGAGTATTTCCCTCCCTTCTCAAGAGCTGCCTCCATATGTGCCATGGGGGTCTAGGGAAGGAGGGTCACACACATCTTATTCTCCCATGTGAATGTTAGTTTAGCTGGGTATATAATTCTAGTTCAAACTTATTATTACACACAAACACTTCTGTATTGTAGACAGTGTTGTCGATGAGAAGTCTATGTCCACCAAATTCTATGACCTGGTTTCTTTTCTCTTATTGAAAAAACTTATCTTTGATATTTCAGTGTGGTATGTTTAGGCATCTTATTTATTCTATTCTGATGACATTAATCTTTTTTAGTTATGGAAATTCCTCAAGTATTTTTTCCTTTTCATTATTTTTTCTCTGCACTTGGAATTCTTACAAAATAGATCTTGGAGTCTGTAAACTTATCCTCTACGCCTGTTAACTTCACACCCTCCTGCTTTCTAACCATTTCTGTGCATTCAGGAGAGCCCCAGCCAGTCTTCCAGGTTTCACTTTTATCCAGTCTGCTATTCAACATATCTAGTGGGTCTTTCATGTCCACAATTTTTATTTTTTGTCCCCAAGACAATAAGAGCAAACACTAAATGAGCACTTAGGCCTAGTGCAAGTCTAAATACTTCACAAATGTTAATTATTTAATCCTCATAAACGCCCTACAAAGTAGATGCAATATTACCATTCCCGACTTACAAACAAACTCCAGACACAGAGAAGGTGAGTGACTTACCCAAAGTTACAGCCCCGGTAAGGAGGCGACCCGGATGCAGAGCCTGTGCTCATATCCTCCAGCACCGCTGCTCCGGGAAGTGACAGGTTTTGTAACCACGTAGGTTTGCATCCTTGCCAGGAAACCACCTTCCCCTCTCAAGGCCTCTCCATCTGCTGGACTTAAATACCTTTTCCAGAAGTGCTACAGCTTTCCCGCCAGGTGTCAGTGCTGGTTCCTACCTCCCTCTCACCATCCGTGGGTCCTTTCGCTCCCAGGTGAGTCTCCCCTGTGGGTCTCCCTAGGCAACAGGGCCTTCCTGGGAGACCATCTACTGGGACGGTGTGGGGCTCCTAGTGGGCTCATTTCTCCTCTTTTCCAGGGAGCTCAGCAGGGAATCCAGGGGCTGAGGTCTTCATTATTGTCACTCCTCCAGGGCACTGCCCCAACTCCTGAGTACCATTCACTCAGAGGACAAATGTCACTTTCCACCTTAACCCAGGTGCCCCCGCTGCTATGTTTTCGTTAATCCTTCTGTCAGCAGCCACTCCCACTTCCTCCTCCCACCAGCTGTGACCATCACTGGGAACATCCTCTTAGCACAGTCACGTCACCTTATTTGCATGGCACGTTCCTGTGAATGGGCTTGCATTGCTCTTACTCCTCCGATGGAAGTCTTTATTTTCAACCATCCCTCTTCATCGACCCTGAGTCGGTTTGAAAATAACTTGGTAAATTCTCTCGAGTTTGAAGAGAGACGGAGAAGACATAGCTTGTCTTTTAAACTGCTTATTGTGTTTTGTTGAACAAATTTTCCGGTTTATCATTCTTTTGCATTTTTGTTTGTGGGTCTTGTGCCTTAATATTCCTTTCCCAAGGTCATAAAGATGTTCTTATGTTTTGCTTGCAATAGTTTTTAAATTGCTGTCTCCCACCAAAAAAATCTATGGAAATAAAAACATAATTCCTGAAATGGAAAACTCACTAGATAAGCGAAGTCACATAATGGATACTAGTGAAGAGTAAGTTACTGAACTGAGAAATTAGTCTAAGGATGTCTCCCCAGGATGTATCAGCTGAGGAGAAGGAAAGAATAAAAATAAGCTAAGATGTGGAGGATAGAGGCAGTCATATCAACACTACTTCATAAGAATTCAAAAAAAAAAAAAAAAAGAAAATAAAGAGCATGAGAAAAACAATCAGAAGAAATAACAGCTGAGACTTTTCTAGAGCTGAAGGAAAAACAACTTAGGTGCCACAGGGCAGAAGTGAAGCATATGGCTGCCCCAAACCAAAAACTGCCCTGGAGAAACCAGGATTTACCTATGACCTTGGGCAGGGTCACCCTACCCTCAGTTACCTGAAGAAATGGGCCATCTAGCCCCTCAAAATGAGGGCCCTGCAGCAAGGAGTACGTGGGAAATGGGTGCTGGGTGAGCAATCTGCAGTGCCTGCTTCCCTGCCAATGTAGATCATTTCAACGTATGCAGAAAAGGCACCCAATAAAATTCCACATATACAGTAAAAAACAAATCTTAAGAACCAGGAATAGTAGGCCATTCTTTGATAAAGCATAGTTACCAAAGCTTCCAGCTAACATCATCATGCTCACTGGTGAAACATTAGCATTCTCATCACAGAGAAGAACAGGACAGGAACGTTTGCCATGGCTCACTCTTGCTATTCAAAGCAGCTCGACATGCACCAAACATCCATGCGACAGACAGAATTAGAGATGGGGAGGAAGAGGGACACGTAGACAGCCATGGGGAAGTGTTAGGACTGAAAAGGAAGAGGGAAAAAGACTATCTCATTTGAAGATAAACCAACCACTAAAACTAATACAAGGTTAGCAAGGATAGCAGTGTATAATGTCACCACCAAAATTCAATAGCATGCAACAGCATTCCTTTATGCCAGAAAGTAGCATTAAAACAAACAAATGCTATCCCCAAAAGCAACAGAACTGTTTACAGTCTAAAAGTTAAACGAACGAAGTATACAACTTTTATGGGAAAAGTTATAAAATTTTATTAAAGAATAAGAGGTTCTCCTAAACTATACGAAGTCAATGAAATGCCAAAACTATGCCGACAAGTACGAAGAAAAAAATACAGAGATGAAAAAGTACAATTTTGAAAAGAAACAAAGAGAGAGGATCCACCCCAACCACATGTCTCAAATTCAAATCCATAATGACTTCCAAGGGGGATTTTACCATAATGGCAAATGAATAGGTCAGAAGGGAGCCCAGAAGCTGATCCGTTTCCATGTGGGATCTTGGTCTGCAACCATGGTGGTGTCAGGAATCTTGTGGGGAAAGATAAATTAATCCGTAGTGTTTGGGAAAATTAAGGTACAACTAGATTCTGACCGGGAGAGAAACAGAAAGTCAGTGTGGTTTAAAGAGAAAGAGGTAGTATCTAGGCAGCAAGGGAAGCCAGGCCTAGTCCCTGAGCCATCACATAGAACATCTTTGTCCCCAGTTCTCTGTCCATCGAGAGAGAGAAACCTCATCCCTACGGAGAAAGACTATGAATTTCCCTTCTACCCTGAGCTCACTGGATCATCAGCTTAATTATCTAAATGATGGCCCGCAGCTAGGAGCAATTAAAAAACCACTCCAGGGCACTTGCCTGGAAGCATTAACATCTATTGGCACAAACCCGAGTGTCTGGGTTTTACGCTTTGGGGAGACCTCCGTCCCTTACAATCTTCATAATCTTGGTGTTAGGGTTCCCTGGACACAAAAGGCTGGAAACAACAAGTTAAAAGTAGGACGTGGGGAAAGAAGTCAAGTTCAGACGGGAGCTGAGGCAGACAAGAGGATGGACGGTAGAAAAAAATAGCTTTAACGCATTCACGGGTATTGTGTTTTCTAAGCCTTGTTCCCACCTCAAAAACAGGGATGCAAACCTTAGATGAGGTTCCCCAGCCTGGCTGCACCTTAATTCACCTGAGAAGCCCCTTTCAAAACAGTTTATGTCCAAGCCTCTATCTCGGATTCCAGTCTCAGTGGTCAGGGCTGGGGGAGGGGCAGGCACAGATGCTGTTAAAGCTTCCCGCGTGATTCTAATGATCAGCCAGGGTTGTGACCTACTAGCTCAATGGTTTAGGGCCATGGCAGGGCCCACAGGCCCGGGTGCCTTAGCAGGCCCCTTCCAACTTGCCGTGATCCTGAATGATGGTCAGGATGACAGTGGTTACCAGGATTGTAAGAGAAAAACACTTTGCCTCTTAGAAGTGAGTTTTAAACAGAACATGATAGGACTAAATGATACGGAGACACATATTCAGTTCTGTGTCATCATTAGAGAAATGTGGAGGGAATGGGTGGAAGGAGGCCCGCCCCCAGCATCTCTCCTCCTGGTAGACTTTAGTTACCATGCCCACGGATCTCCTGGGGGTCTTGTTACCATGCAGGTTCTCACTCAGACTCAGTGGGGCTGGGAAGGGTCGAGATTCTGTAGTTCTCTCGAGCTCCTGGTGATGCTGATGTCACTAGGTCAGAGGCCACACACGGATGGCCAGCACTCACTCTCAACTCCCTTCTTTGGAACCCAAAAGAGGAGGATGGCTTCCTTTGTCCTGAAGAACAAATTCCACTGGGATTTTTTTTTTTTTTTTTAAGATTTTATTTCATTATTTTTTAGAAAGAGAGGAAGGGAGAGAGGCAGAGAGGGAGAGAGACATTAATGTATGGTTGCATTTCACCTGCCTCCAGCCACAGACCTGACTGGAGACCTGATTTGCAACCTGGTTATGTGCCCTGGCTGGGGAATCGAACCAGCGACCTTTGGGTTCGCAGGCCGGCGCCTTAACCACTATGCTACCAGCCAGGGCCCACTGGGATTTTTGTTATCCAGAACCACTCTGATCAAAACCAATGGTGGGCCCTGGCTGGTGGCTCAGTGGATAAGGTGCTGGCCTGCGAACCCAAAGGTCGCTGGTTCGATTCCCAGCCAGGGCACATCACCAGGTTGTAAGCCAGGTCTCCAGCCAGGTCCATGGCTGGAGGCAGGTGAAAGGCAACCATACGTTGATATTTCTCTCCCTCTCTACCTCTCTCCCTTTCCCTCTCTCTAAAAACAATAAAATCTAAAAAAAAAAAACAACAAAAAAAAAAACAATGGTGATGAGTTAGTTAATCCATCTCTCCTGTAACCGCTCTGTCCTCCCACTAGGCAACATCACCGGGAGGTAAAGGACTGTTGAGTTAGAAAAGGCTTGGAAAGCATGGAGCTTGGGCCATTCATTACAGACGTGTGGCAGCGACATGGCAAAGGATGGTCACTTTCCCCGGTGAAAGTCCAAACTGGGTCCGATCAGCACAGGAAAGCACCAGTTAAAGATTCCATTTCTTAAATGAGTCGAACTACCTTTTACATGAAACGGCCCCTGGATTACCCTCAGGTAGCTGGCAGACTCATACACAAAGCATTGGTAGAAGCATACAACTCCCCCGTGAGGCTGGGGGGGCGGTGGAAGGGGCGGATGGTGCACGGGAGAGGCTCCCCTGCGTCCGAGGTCACCCGGCAGCTGCCACGCCCCCTCCCGCGGATTGCCGGAGCCAGCCCAGCCCTGCACGCGAGCTGCCCACCGGAACCTCCAGTCATCCTTCACTCTGCAGTGTCTGGAGAGTGATTTCCGAAACCCTCCACAATACTGCCGCAATCTCTGTTCCATGAAAAGGCGGGGGTCATGTTCCCAGCACATTCAGGAGCATAGCCAGCCTAATGGGTTTGATTCTTGTCCCGTGCTTTGTTCCTCTGTGGCCTCTTTGGACAAGCAGGACAAGTGCTGTGAAATTGGCAGACCCGGCGGCATTCTGGGTCCTGGAGCCACGGATGTGGCTGGGTCAGTGGCCGCAGGGCTCCTGGATGCCCCCTTCCCTGGCCACAAGAGGCCATCCCAGAATAATTTCAGCCGGCCTTGTGACCACAGTTTGACCTCAGAGCTCAGGGCTGGACTGGGACACCCCGGCACTGAGCACTTGACAGCATGATCCTGCTCCCGGCGGCTACCTGGGTCTGGAGTTCAGAATGAACCCCAAGGAAATCAGCCTGAGAGCCGCAAGTCTGAATTGTATTAAGTCCTAACTCGGCTAAGGGCCGTATGAGGGAAAAGCTGTGCGGAGCGGTGTCTCCTCCTACCACTCGAGACTTGACTTGGCTTTCCTCTCCTATTTTATGTTCCTCGTAAATCCAATTCCATCTCCATCGCCACGGTCCACCGCAGCCCCTTCTTCGGGGTTAGGTTGTCTGGCTAGGCAGAGAAGCAGGTACATACTTTGCTGTCCAAGGTTCCACTGTGTGGCTCATTTTCCCTTTCCTGACATTTCAAAAGACCACAAATGACCTTCTGATGCCTAGTCAGAGGGACAGGAAAGAGCTAGAAGTTGAGGCACCAAACTGATCCCAGCGCTGAGGTCAGAGCCACGAAGCTGGAGCTTGGTTTACGTGTTTCTCATTGCTCTTAATTCTCTTTAATTGCCGTAATAGGCGGCCGTTCCTGCAAAGTGTTGTTTGCCTTACTGGCTGTCATTCACAGGGTGACCTTGGAAATCCGTTGGTCTTGAGGTGGAGGGAGGGCTTCCTTTTTGAGTATTGATTCTGAACAATGCCTTCACCAATGCATTCAAATCCCATAAAGGGGGAAAATAAATAGAAACCATGTTTCTTCACCGCCCTGTTCCACAATAGCCACTAGACGACCGCAGCAGCGCAAAGCCACCGAAAAAGCGGATCTGTTGTGGGGGAGGGAGCATCAAGATTTGCAGTCCGCCAAGGCCACCCACGCCTGCAGAAGGTGATGTCGTGAGCCTGGGGGACCCCGGGTCTGGTTCAGGCTTGCGCACGTCTCTTCTGGCCCAAAAGTCGTGGAGGTCCCTAGCTCTGGGTTGCTGGCGTTGACCATGAGCTGAGCAGGGGCTTCGAGTCAGTGGCTGACTCAGTGGGTCCAAGAGGAGGAAGCAGGCACCTCCAGAGAGAAGAAAACACCTAGGCCACAGGCATGGGTACCTCGCCATCCGTGGGAGTGGGGGCAGAGGGCAGGCTGGCTGGCTGGGGCCTTGGAGTAGCCCTGGGTCTGTGGGGTTTGCTCTATGCTCCTAGATTCTGCTAGGGCCCCAGGGCACAAGTCAGGCTTGGGCGCACAGCTCCGCGCCCAGCTGATCGGCCGCACAAGGCCGCACGAGGTCCACGAGGCCCACGAGGCCCACGAGGGCCATGCAGCCCACGAGGCGCACGAGCCCCGCGAGCCCCACCCCCGGCCCAGTCTGCCGCCACCTGTCCCTTGTTCTGCTGGGTGCCGCGCCCCGCCCGCCTCGCGCCCCCCTCGACCCGCCCCGCCGCTTGGGGGCGCCCAAGCCCCATCCGCTATAAAGCGCCCGGTCCTGAGCCCCAGCGACAAGCGAGAGGCTTTGAGGGGCTGCGGCTCTCGCTCCTTAGACCTTCCCTCCTCGGGCGTCATGGGTGACTTCAGGTTCAGTGGGCACACGAACTTGCACCCGGACCGCCTCTGGATCTGGCGGCAGGGTGTGTACGTGGACGAGAACGATCGCACGTGGGTGCCCGTAAACATCGAGGTACGGCTGCTATGGGGCCCCCCGGGCAGGGCAGCAGGAGTGTCACCACCCCTGGCCAGACTCTCGGCGCCGGAGATGCCCCCGGCCGCGCACCTCCGTCGGGGAGCCCCTCCGGTGCGGCAGCAGGGTGAGCGCGGGGGGCGGGAGGCTCCGAGGGTCCCCTGCGCCCCGGGGACAGGCAGGCTGAGTAGGGGTTCTCCAGGCCAGGAAGAGGGGAAAAGGCACCCTGGCCAAAAGATGGGAGCCCAGTGCCTCTGGAGTGTGTGAATGTGCCCTTGAGTAAAAAAGGAATTTTCTGGGTTTCATAATGTGGTGACATTCTCTCTAAAGCAGTGATTCCCAGCGTATGCGCTGCGGCAAACGCGCTGGCGCGCTGGCAGGAATTTTTAGGACGTGCGGTCCATATGTGACCAGTTACAGCACTGATCTCTTTCCTTAATTGTCAGGTTAAAGAACAGCCAACACAACAAGAGCTGTCCAGTGTGAATGACTCAAAATTATGCCTTTTGGTCAGGTCCGCTAAAAAGAACATTGGTTTTGGCATGCTGCAGAACTTTAGTAATTAGTTTATGTGTGCCGTGAGATTAAATAAAAGTCGCTGCTCTCAGGTGATTCATACACATGGCCCATTATCAGTCTCCTTCAGGCAGCCCTAGAAATCTGCATTTTTAAAGGACCCTTGCCAGGTTACGGTTGACCGAGTTTGGGAACCAATGCCCTGGAATTTGGGATATTCCGTTGCTCCTCTGCTTTGAAAAAACAAAAAAATGAAAACAAGCTTCTCAAATGTATACAAATAATGTAGTAGTATAAAAGCCAGTATTGAGTAAATGTTAACTCTGTTTATGGCTGATGACTTGAGATGGAACTTTGGTTAATGTTAACTTTTTTTTTAAGAACTCTCTCTTCCAGTACTTTCTCCATCAGAGCCTCAAAGAAACATAGGTGAAAAATGCTGAAACTCTTTTCATATGTAAGCTGAATTAAAAACTTATAAAAGCAAAATTTAAAGACATAATATTGAACACATGTGTAATATAGCAAACAGCAAAAAGATATTGATAGTGATTGTGTCCCCATTTTACAGATGAGAAAACTGAGGCATAAAAATTTTGGACAAAGGTTGCAGGTTCGATTCCCCAGCCAGGGCACATAACCAGGTTGCAAACCAGGTCTCCAGTCAGATCTGTGGCCGGAGGCAGGTGAAATACAACTATACATTGATGTCTCTCTCCCTCTCTGCTTCTCTCTCTTCCCCTCTTTCTAAAAATAATGAAATAAAATCTTAAAAAAAAATTTTTTTTTTGGACAAATTTATTGTCCAAAAAAATACTGCTAGTTTAGGTCATGGGACTGGCATTCCAAGCTCTTAAGCACAATTTAACTTTGCACGTTATTGGCATTTAAACTTTCAAATGTGTATATAAATATCAAAAATATGTACAAAAATATACATATGCATACTTAAAAATCATGTTAAAGATTTACGTTTTTAATTCAAGTATTTGAAGAAAACGTAAGTGAATATTTTTTAAATCTCTAGCTGCAGGATATCTTCAACATGGCTCCCAAACCACAAAGCAGACTTTTTCACACAATCATTATAAATTCTGCATAAAACATAACCTGTTAGCACACAGTGGGGCCAGATGTGCCCCACATCACTGAAAGGATCCGTATTCTCAACATGTAAAGGTTGACTTCAATCCATAAGCAAAAGCCGAATAAGCAAACTAAAAATGGTTCAAGAATAATGGAAGACCACACACTTACACAGCAAGAATGCTGATTGTCACACTTAGGCTGCAGGATGATCTGAATTCTTTAACAATGAGTCCTCATCTATTTCATAGAAGAACTTAAAAAGCTATTTCCGCTTTGGAAGAAACAGTCATTGAACAAACAGGCCAAGCATGTTTCTGGGGGGTTGTGGTGATGGAATCCCACTCCTGTGAAGCTGCCACTCCCCTGACATCGCCAGTCATGGTGTTGCCTACGGTTGTATTGGAAGCCTTTCAGATGTCTTGTGAGCCACGCCTCTTACGTTTATCCTAGAGTCAGGTTTTGTCGAATTTGTCTTCATTCATCGAAGACATACATTTGAGCAGGTTCCTGCCCAAAAGAAAGGTATAAACCCTGTGCATATCAGGTGAGAATGTTCTAGGCAAGGGACTCCATCTGAAAGAGGTCACCGAACTGTGGCATGTCCCAGAAATAAAGCTGTGAGGCTGAAAGCAGGAGGGCAGGTGGTGGATAGACTTTGGGGGGGTGTGGGGAAGGAGACACACGTCTGCCACGTGAGTCTGCTGTCAAGGTTTCTGTTCATTCTATGTGCAGTGGGAAGGCACTGCAGGGTGCCGAGCAGGGACAGAAGTGATGTGATTGTTTCTTTGGCTTCTGTGCCAAGCACTGGTATTGTGGGCACATGTCCAACAAGGTGACAGGCCAGGAAATCATGGCGGTCATCCAGGTGAAATGATGATGGAGGGGCAGGGGTGGCGAAAAGGGGTCCTGTCTCGTGATTCTGAGCTGGAGCTGGGGCGGGGGTGGGGAGGGGGGGATTGCAAAGGGAAGGAAAGTAATCAAAATCCTGTATCAGCTGTGAAATAGGCACAGAAACCTCGAAGTGAAAGGCAGCTCAGAGCCCCAGGGAGTATGCTGGTAACTAGAAGTCTGTCAAGAAGACATTGGCCTTTGTGACCCTGCTGGAGTCATGGACATGGGCAGGCATGGGCGTCCTAGCCCAGCCCTCTAGAGTCCCCGAGAGGACCACCCATGGCTGAAGGCACTGAGCCTACGGACAGGGGTTCCTGCACCGCAGGTGCCAGCTGGCCGGGTGGGTGGTTACTGAAGCCCCGGTCTTGTCTCCAGGAGGGAGGTAACGTCAAAGTCCTCATGCGCCAGGAAGACGTCCCCCGGGGGCAGGCTATGCGCCCCAGCCAGCTGCCCCCAAGTGTGCTGCCTCTCATGTGGCAGCTCTACCCTGGCAAGCGGTACCGATCCTCGGACTCCGGTTTCTGGCGCATAGTGTACCATGTCAAGGCAAGTTTGTGCTGCTCCTGGGGACCCATTGGGTCAGCTTGGGCAGCTCTGCTCCCCGTGCCCCATGTCTGCCGGGCCTCTGCAGTATAGCAGGTCCCTCCGTGTCTGCACCACAGACTGAAAAAAGGGGGGAGGGAACTTACAACTGCAGACGTTTCAAGGACCGGATTAAAGAGAAGTTAGATCTCTAACTGAAGCCCCCTGGGCCATCGGAGGGCCTCTCTGATGCGCATGGTGGCAAGGTTGGAGGGAAAGGCCCTGGAGTCCCCTCATGTGGTGGCTGCCTGCTGCGCCAAGCTGGTGGAAGGCCCGGGCCTCCGGTTTCTGATCCCCTTCTCTGCGTAGGTTGGTGGCTCTGAAGACCTGCTCCTTGAACAGCTCCCGGACCCGTAGTGCCAGTGACTGGTGAGCACTTCTGGGGCCCGTTACCTGAGTCCAAAGCGGCCACGTCAGGAAGGAAGAGCACCCTTTCTCCATGAGGGCTGCCCTGACCTGTACCCCAGCTCTGCTGCCCGAGGAGGGTCCCCAGCCCAGCTCTCCTTTGGCACTTAGGAACCAGGAGGCACCCCTTGTAATAGGCCACACCTGTAGGGCGCCTCGCAGGTTGCCAGTGCTGTTGCTGGATCACACAGCTGAGCTGGGTGTCCCCTGACTGCAGGTGACACAGCTGCGTTTCGGGGACGTACAGTGGTTTGTCTAGCTCAGGGGCAGGTTCCGATCCAGGTCTTCTCACACCAAGCTGCCTGCTCCGTTCAGGACCTGCCCTGGCTTGGCCCCTAGGATGCCCCTCGGGGCGCAAGCCCTGACCACCAAGCCCCGTCCCCTGGCCAGATTGACCCCGCAGCTCTGCCCCCACCTACCCTCCACTCTGCCCTTCGCCCCACCAGGTTGCTCCTTCCCCTTTGACTGTCTTTTGTCCTGGTCTTGTCCCCAGGTGCTGCAGTTCCCGTCTCCCTGAGCCCCAGTCCTGCAGTGAGGATGTCTAACCCTGTTCCCCGTTTTTACCAGCCTGTTCTGCTCTGCCACACCCAGGTCCAGGGGAGAGTCAGGCAGGGGATGCTCCCTACCCAGGACCTGCAGGAACCTGCCTGCTGTCCCCTCGGCCTCCCCTGGCAGATGGGCACTAGAGAACATCCGGGTCGGTATAGCTTCCTCCACGTGCCCAAGCTGTACCTGCACCTCTGGTTTTCTCAGTGGCCCGATGGTTCCTGGCCCCTCTCTGTTCTGTCCTCCCAGCAACTAACGTGTGTGCTCCGCACACAGGGCTGCCACTTCAGCTTCGTGTACCTGTGGCTGCAAGGCCATGGGGCCTGCGCCCCTGGTCCAGCTCTCGCACGTGGCATGTGCCTGCATGCAGCCATGTGTACAGAAGCCCCACCCGCCAAGCAGGTTCACGAGCAGCTGATGGGAAGGCCTGAGAGAAACGCTGGTCTGTGCCCAGGACTCAGGATCCTGCTGCGCCAGGGTCCACGGCCCCTGACCCGCAGGAGGCCAGGCGAGCCAGCACTGCGGACAGGCCCTCAGGCAGCCCTGCTGCAGGACAGAGGCCGGAGATCCCCCTTTTATAGGTACCCACACCCTGGATGTTATGAGGTGGTATGTAGCATGCACACTTTGTAATATTGATTGATTAAATGTAAGATAATTCATCCAACTTTGTGCTGAGTCCGCTCCTGTCCTTGACCTAGATTCTGGTGGAAGCACAGGCCATCACCAAACAAGAAATTTTGCAAGAGGAGGAACACTCGGGAATTTAGCATTGCGCTTGTACTTTGAAGATTAGGTTGGAATTTTCCCCCATATAATTCAAATATTCAAAACCCCTGTGTTGTTGGAGGCATGGGGTAAGCGAGACCCCCTCTGACTGGTCCTGACCCCTTCGCCTCCTGCCCCAACCAGCTGTCCCCTCCCTTCCCCAGCACTTGCCAAGCTGTCCTTCCACGGGCAGCTCCAACCCCAGGAGGAGTCTCCTCCCAAATCTTTTCCCCAGCCACCCGAGCCCCAGCCAGATCCACTGTCTCACCTCCCGTGACCTGCAGTCCCAGCCCAGCCCACCCTGGGCTTGGTTCCTCCTGATTCTCAAAATCAGCTTCACCCCTCCACCTTCTGAGCAGACCCTTTCACATATGTCTGACTTCAGTCCACAGCGTCCTCACCAGGAGGGTCACGACATGCGTAGGTTGTCAAGTATGGGGTGAAAATTGTCTAAGAAAAACATTTCTCCTATTTTATATCCTCTGTCCCGGTCTTCCTACCCAGTACTGGGTAGGTTTGGGTCACCATACCTGCCAACGCTTGTGGCTCCTGTCATGTTAACTCCATTGCCTTGCAAGCACTTGGCAGAACAGGAGTTTGGTTCGTGGGAACTCTCACTAGGCACACCTCTCAGGGACAACGTCAGAGCAGGAGGGACATCAGAGCTCAGCCAGGTGCCTCATTGTAAGCCCTGGAAGAGGGAAGTTTGTGTCCCAGCCCAAATGCGCACGTTGAGGCCCTACTGGTGCCCTAATTCCCCATGTGTGTTTACAGGTGGAGCCTTTGGGAAGTGATTAGGGTTAGATTGCACGGGGGTGGGGTTCTCCTGAT
Organism: Noctilio leporinus; assembly: GCA_004026585.1. Classification (NCBI taxonomy): domain Eukaryota; kingdom Metazoa; phylum Chordata; class Mammalia; order Chiroptera; family Noctilionidae; genus Noctilio; species Noctilio leporinus. The sequence goes on along the minus strand of PVIW01000272.1, from coordinate 25,550 downwards.
GGCTTTGGTGCTCCTACAAGAAGAGAGAATACCATCCCCAGGCAAATGCACCAAGGAAAGGCCATGTGAGGGCGCAGAGGATGGTGGGCCCTCACCAGACACCGAATCTCCTGGCACCTTGATCTCCCAAGTTCCCAGCCTACAAAGTTGTGAGAAATACCTGCTTTTCAGCCATCCAGCCTGTGGTGGTCTGTTATAGCAGTCAGGTATGACGAAGACATTCCTTGCACAAAATTCTTTTCGTGAAGGTGGCTTCACAAACACCATGCAATTCATGGCCACCACCGTGAATTGCAGCGGGTGCTGCAGATTCAGCAGCGAACAAAGCAAAGGCCCTGCTCTCTGCAGCGTTCACCCTGGGAAAAGATGAGCCAGGAGCTTGGGATGTTCTGCAAAGGGAACAGCACAGGGGAGCGTGGCGGCACGTTAGGTCGGGTCGTAAAAAGGTCACTTCAGCTGCATAAAAACTTGTGGACTCGCATTTTCTTTCTTGAACATATATGACTCCATTTACTCCATTGCGTTTGAAAAGTATTCTGTAAAGCGCCAATGCCATGTAAGTCGCTGGGTAATTTCACCTTCTGCCAAAAGGAGTTTCATTCTATAAAGTCTAATTGTTTTAACAGAACTGTGTTTTGGAGTTGAGTGTTACTGGTAATGGGTCCCAGGCACATTTTGTCCCCTTCAAATACGTAGATTCACATCTATTTGTTTTCAGGAGTGTTTAAGAGTTGCTTATATTTTTTCTGCACTATCTTTCCTTTTGGGGGGGGGGGGGCCTTCTATTATGCCTGTGTTGGACCTTCTTTGCCTCTCTTCCAGGCCCATCACTTTCCCTTGAATTGTTTTTGATTTTTTTTCTTCTATTTTTTTAGTTTCTATTTACTAGACTCTTTTTCTCTCTGAGTTACGCTGCTTGATTTTTAAAGGGATTTTGAAGTTTTCTGCATTAACCCTCACCTCAGAGCTCCAGAATCTACTCCCTGAGTGTGGAGTGTGGGTGCTCATGCACCTCGTTCATGTTCGATGCACATCCCCCCACCTCACACCGGGTGCCACTGTGCTACCTTCACCCTGGGGATGCAGGTGCTTGTTCGGAGCTAAGTTTGAGGGTTTGGGGAGGTGTGGGGATTGACATCAGACTAGGCCTTGAAGTGGGATATCGGACACTCATTTTGAAACAGTTACAGCGTAATTCCTTCCCTCCCCTCCCTGTGCAGCCAGCCACCTCATCTTTCTGCACTCCTGTCTAGGTTACTGGCCCCTTTCCCCGTGGAAAAGCCAACCCTAGAAATACTAGCTTTTTGACGATTATGCAGGGCAACTAGGTGTTTGACTTGGGGCTAACTGTTCTTGCTTGATTCCATGTCACATCGAGGTATTTTAGTAAATAAAAGACTATTCTAAAAAGAAAGCATGTCTCTCCCCTGGGAGGTGAGCTGTTAGGACCCATTGTGGGTTCACATTTTCTTTCTCTTCCTGCCTCCTTTCTTCCTAGAATACCTACTTAGAACATTAGCATCAGGAAGGAAGGAAAAAGGGAGAGTTTGCATAAATGGAACCCTTGGAGGGGCACTTACCTGACCTCCTGCTGGAGGCAGGTGCTGGAGGAATGGGCAAAGGCCACGGGAAGGGATTGTGTCACCCAGGACCGAGAACAAACTACTTACTTGGCTAAGACACTGCCCTTCCAAGCATCTACCCCTCCGGGAGCTTTTGTTATAATTTCGCCTCCTTTACACATAAGATGACAGGGGATTTGCTAGATGATGTACTTGGGGCAAAGTTGACATATAAGCAACAGGCCTGGATTAAGCAGACAGCCTGGCTGGAGTCTGGCTCTCAGTCACCACGTTATAACTGTACAGACTGGAAAATAAATGCACTTGGGTAAATCCCAGTGGATTCTTTACTCTGACCCACAGGAAAGTGTTTCATGACTCAGAGCCTCGGCTTCCTCACCTGTAATGAGACAGGTACATTAAAACCTACCCCTTAATATTCTTTGAATATTAAATCAGCCGATCAATGTAAAGTGCCTGGCTCATAGTAGATTCAATAAAATTGAATATTCTTTATATTTCCTATATTTCCTGGGAAGTATATCACTACAGCTTAGTGGGGAAAATAAACTTTTAAAGATTATTTTACCTTGTAAAAATATAACCATAAAACATTGAGGGACAAACCAAATGTCAATGCTTCTTTTTTTAATCAATACAGTTGAAACAAGGGAGAGACGGACTATTGGTCTTCAGCTATAGAGATAATGAATATTGCAAGAACAATACTATAATTGCTCTATTTAAAAACACATGCACAATGTACTTGTTTGAGGGAGTCACCTTTAAAATAAACATGACATCTAATCACAAATAATTGGGTTGATTTTTGCTCCAAGTTACAATGGCTTTTTCAACATGGCTGCTCTCCTGGGAGACTGTTGAGTAGGGTGACATGCACCCCTCTACCCTGTTTGCTCCGGGCTGCCTAAGAATGAGTTTATCTCGGTGTTCGTACCACAGACGGAAAAGGTAAACTCAAAAGAAAAACTTGTAGCTATTTAATGCAAAGGCCTTTTTGTATATAAAGCTGGTGGTTAGCAAAGACCGTACCCTAAATTGTAGCAGTGAGAGGCTCTAGGTAATTTGCCCGCTGGAGGGCGATGGGTCTAAAGGTCTGATGCCCAACTCCCTTCTGTCCTTCAGTCACCTCCTCCATCAAGGAAGGGAATTGGACTAAAAAGTAATGACAATGTACAAGTTAGTGTGATATATGGTGAACATGTGAAGAAAAAGACTCGGAGATGTGGTCCCTTGCCCAAAGTTAACACATCGTTGGTTGGCAACTTTATGCAAAAGCTAGTGCAGATGCAAACACGAGTTCACTCATGTAACAAACGACATCCACCTATTCTTGAACGTGTTGTTGACCAGCAGTTCTATAGCAAAAGCGAACGCAAGCGCAAGCATGAGTTAGCTCACTGGCCAACGACATTTGGGATTGAAAGCATGAGGTTGCTCATGACCGCATGGGGCAGCGGGAGGGGTGCGTTTGCTCCGAAGGGCTCCAGGCTGTTGGCCTGGCGCGCCCTTGGCCTCTCCAGTTCGAGTTTTCTCACGGGCAAGAACCATGAGCTGCCAGTTCTTTTATTAGCAGATCTATAACATGGGCATTTCTCCCAGGGACAAACATTTTTCCCCATAGGATGGGACAGTCCAAAGCCCAGCTGCGGGAACAACACTTCCACTGGCACCAGCCCGTCATGCTCCTGCAAACTTGGGGCTCCGTTATTGATTTCCCCCTCCTCCGGCAGCAAGAGAATAGAGAGGCGGCTGTGGCGCTCAGGTCTCAACAGCAGAGCTTTGTGGGGGGAGGACCGAGGGCTACAGTCACTTAGCCCAGCCATTCCTTCCCCACCCCATAAAGATGGAGAGAGAGGGAGGCAAGGGGGTCCATCCCTCCAGACACAATATTTTCCCTTTGTAAATGAGTTAGGAAGCCAGGAACACCCAGCATCCAACCTGGGGCAGAGACTCTGGCCTCCTACCTTGCTCAGACCTCTGATGTAGCTTGAGTCTCACTTGACCTTGACTTACGGCAGGTGGGTTTATACTACCTGGGTGGTATTTAAGGAATTTTATATCTTCATCTCTCCTCGACCCCAGCTCCTTGGCAAAAAGGTACTCAGAGTACTTGAAAACTATGGGGTTTTCTGTGAAACATTCCTGAATCGAAAGCTTGGTTCTAACCTTTACTAGTTGCCTGACCTTGAGCTCATACCTTGACCTTTTTGAGCTTCTGACCCCTCACCTATAACACGAAGGGTATCCGCCTTATTAGGTCGTTGTGAAGAATAACAAGAACATTGGTAAAGCGCACGGCCCTTGGTAGGGCCTCCGTCAGTGGTACGTTATTCATTCACTGCGGGGTTAGGCACCATTTCTTACTCATCTTTGCGTTCCAGTATCAAAGCCAGTGCGGGAAATAGAGGAAAGGCCTGGTGAACACTCGTTGGGCTGAAAAGTCCTTTAGTCAAATTGTTTTCTGGTTCAGAACAGCTCCAGCCCAGTCCAGCGTGCCCCGAGAGGTGTGCTGGAAACATAACCCATGCGTAGATGTTCCTCCTGCCCCGGAAGTGCACGTGGAAATAAACATTCGCAGCACGAGTGGAGGCTCCGGGTTTTGGGAGTTTGCAGGCAGACAAGAGAGGCCTGAAGGGTCAGCCAGGAAAGGTGAAATGGCGCAGGTGGCCCCTGGGTCTCTAACCGCCGGGTCTCGCCTGCAGGTCAGCTCTGGGATTGGCCTGCTTAGGTTGGCACAGTGGCCAACGTGGGTCATGCGACCTAACTGGCCCAGGGGCCACCCGTGCTCTGGCCGAGTTACCAAGCTTCCTCGTGCCCCGGCGTGCTCACAGCTCCACCTGCAGTGACCCTCTGCGGCCTCCGCCTCCTGCTCCTTGGCCGGAGGTTTTGAACAGTTCATCGTTTAATGCATCAGAACGACCCAGAAGGAAGCAATTGGGTGTAAGTGGGTCATTCCCTGAAGCCCGGTGGTATCCTTCTCAGGATGAAAAAACTGGGTCTTTGCAAAGAGCAAGCATCAAACCAAAGGCTGGGATGAGGAGAGAGAGGGGAACGCGTGTCCAGAAATGGAGCAGAGCTGTCAGTTGCATTCCCAGATCCTAATTACCCCTCTATCCCTGCTGGGCACCGGCCCAGCTCCCCGCGGCTCCATTGCAAGAAAGGGCACCACCTGGTTTGGAAGACATTCTGGGAGTGAAAGGGAGTGACACCTATGCTTGCAATGGCATGCTGACACTTCCTGGCTTTGGAATGCTCAGCATGCTCATCGGGGTCTTTGACAATGCCTGGCTGGGTTCTTCTCAACCAATGAATGGCAGGGTGAAAGCAGAGGATTGTGACCTCCCTGGCCCACACTGCTTTGAGAAGGGAAATACACCAGAAATAGAAACGTTTTCTTTAGGAGACAAATGAAGTGTAGTCTCAAAAATCAAACAAACTGGGAAGCAAGCTCTTAGACCGCTGTTTATCCGGTGCAAAAAAGGTGGTCTCAGATGTCAAACATTTGCAGAACCTTCTGGCTGGCAAAACTTATTAGCTGGACCGTGGGGACTGGAATCAATAAAATCAAAGGTCACCATTCAGATTGCGTTGTACTCCGCTCAAATCTCTCTCCCAGCTCTTCACTCACCCTAAGCTTCTAGACCCTTTGCTCCAGGAATGCAAACAATTTCTTAGCTGTGTACTTTGTCTTCATCTCGTTAAAGTGCAGCTTGGTCCCCCTGTGTGCTGGGTGGACTCCAAGTATTAGGGACACGTTTTCCCGTACGGAATAAAGTTATAGAATATGGCAGTGTGGATTGCCAAAAGTTTGAACAAGTAAATCACTTCATATGTGAAAGTTCTGGATTTGTTTTTGTGTTGGACTGTTTTCAGTTTCCTTCTCTGTTGTCCACTCTTGCTGTGTCCCATGTCCTTCAACCCTGAGCATCACTGGGCTCCAGGGCTTTGTGGGGACAGCATTTTCTGCTGTATCCTCCTGTTGCAGTGCTTTGTTACAAATTTAACAACTTCAGAACCCACAACACAACCAACACACAATAGCAGCAATCATTACGGTAATGATTGTTATCGGACCCCTGGATGTTGGCTGTTCTCAGACAAGTGGTAGCCATCCATCTGCTTAGGTGCCCGATTCACCTCTTTGCGGGTCTCCCTCCCTTGGCCTCCCGTCACCTGCTTTGATTTATTCATCATTCAGGAGATTTATCTGGCCACTGATTTGTGCTGGGCACAGCCCTGGGTGCTGCGAATCCGTCACATTTCTCTCTCCTCTTAGCAACATCCATTCCAGTAGGGACAATGAATGATAGACCAAAAAAAAAGAAAAAGAAAAAGAAACAACTGATGAAATTCTGGGTGGCAGTCAAGGTTTGGGGACAATAAAGCATCGCAGTGGGCTAGAAAGAGGTGGAGGGAGACACCACATCGGACCATGTGGCCCAGGAAGACCTCTCTGCAGAGAGGCAGCTGAGCGGATGCACGTGTGGAGAAGGAGCCGGTTGTATGATTGGGCCCAGGGGCTCCCAGGAGACCGTCCACATGAAGATCCCAAGAGCAGGATTAGCCTGGATGTCTGAGGAAGGCGGGGATGAGGAGGAGTGGGTGAGCTCAGAGACGTGAGGAGGCAGGGTGGGCGGCGGTCCACAGCCCCCTGTCCGGCCAGCTTCTCTAAGGTCAGGGCTGCCTCCCAAGGGCTCTGGGCAACCAGGGAGAGAGACCCGAGCTGGCTGTGGGCTGAGCCGCTCCGTCTGGCTGCGGGTGGGGAACGAACTGTAGAATCTGAGAGCAAAGCTGGAGACCACCTGGGAGGCGGCTGTAGGCGTCCCAGTGAGAGATTCAGGCTCAGAGTGGGGGGGACGGGGGTTGAGGAGGACGTATTTAGAGGTCAGGCTGATGGGACCAGCTGGTAGATGGAGGTGGGGTGTGAGGGGAAACGCAGCTGACCGCCAGGCCCTCTGGGACCCCGGGGCCAGCCTCCCACTCCACCCCTGCCCCTTCCTGGTTCCCACCCTCTCGGTCTGGACATCCCAGAGCCCCCTCCCCTCTCCCCTCCACCCTCACCTCTCCAACTCCTTAACCAACCCAGAAGGGGAGGCAGGGGGGAGTACATGGCTAGATTGTGCACCCAGTGCCCCCCCGCCCCGCGTGAATGCGTCTGAGGTGTAAATCCGTAGTCTCTGTCAGGAAACAATTCCTCAGGCAGATGAAAATGTTATTCCTCTCCTTGACAGCCAACAGCTCAAGGAGCCTTTCCCATGCCAGTCCTCCGCTGAGAGAGAAGCTGATGTTTTCCATCTGGAGTCTCTGGGCGCAGAGAGGCAGCTCCTGGTTTAATGAGGAGCTTCCAGGTTTGGGGAAGGGCCCGCGGAGTTCCGGGCGAGGCAGGCGGGAGAGGGGGGCAGAGAACAGCGAGAGAGGCTGCAGCAAAGTGCACCAGGGAGCCGCAGGGGGAGTCATTTCAAAGGCAGGGCAGGTCAGACACAGCACTGGCCCCCTTACCGAGACGGCAGGGGGCCCAGGCCGAGTTGTACCCGGCGGACCGCCCTGGGCAGGGGGCAGACCCAGAACTGGGAGCTGGGGTCCTGGGTGGCACGCTGGGGCTCTGCTCACCCCGCCAGCGTTTATGCAGCCTCCACATGTCTCGGGCCCTGTGTAGGTTCTACATGAGGCCCGGGTGGGGCAGGGAGGGGAGGGTGGACAAGTAGATAGAAAAACCATACGCAATACGATGGAAGAAGCAACACTGACACGCTGATAAGAGCCCAGCAGAAGTGACGTCTAATCAGGGACCTCAGCTGGGCAAAGCTAGAGGGGGCGGAATCCGGGCAGGGCACCAGCGTGCGCAAAGGCAGGGGGCAGTGTGGCTGGAATCTGGGCTGGCCAGTGCGAGGCAGCTTCTGAACTGGTGCCCAAGGACCACCCCCTCCCCACGTTCACACCCTTGCACAGGCCCTTGAGGGTGGCTGTGGCCTCTGACTTGCTTCTAGCCCTCCGAACACAGGGCACAAGTGGCGTGATGTACACAGTCTTGTGACTCATGATTCACTCGGCAAACTCTGCAAAGAGCCAGCCCCCTGGCTTGCTGAAGGCTCTCAAAGAGCAGTGGACAGTGTTGGCCGGTGGGTGGCGATCAAGAGCCGGCTATGGGCACATGTTCCGGGGGTCAGGGTCCCCCAAAACCTGACTCATGCAAGCAGGCTGTAAGGAAGGCGCTGCAGGCCAAGGAATGTGCTTCCCCAGAAGTTGAAGATGACAAGGAAAAGGATTCTTCCCTGAAGCTCCCTGAAGGAATCCACCCGGCCCCCCAACACCTTGATTGTAGCCAGGAAAACTCAGTACAGATGTCTGACCTCCCAGAACGGTAAGACAATAAATTGGTGCTGTTTGGAACAACTAAGTTTGTGGGAATTTGTTACGGCAGCAACAGGAAACTAGTACAGTTAGTTTCAGTCCAAAGACAGGGAACCACGTGCTAGAACGTGGCCAAGGGAACTGGGGAACTGCGTGGAGCCCAAAGGCAAAGGTCCGATGGGCCTCCACAGTTCCTGCGTTCACGGCCCGTGTTGGTGTGGCTGGAGAATGGGGGGCCCCAACCAGGGAGCAGCTGAACAAGGACAGTCAGACATGAGGCAAGGAGACAGCCACACTCCCATTTTACAGATGAGGAAACTGCAGCAAGGAGAGGTGAGGTTTCCCTTCCCACAGTCGTCCAGACAACATGGTAGACTGCATCAATGAGTTCCATGAATGGCCTGTATCCACCCTTTACCTGTACGTCTGCAGTCCCCTTCCAATCCCATTCTGGGCTTTGGCCAGGTGACCTGCTCTGGCTGATGTGACAGGATGGAAGCAGAGGCTTGAAGGCAAGTGGTTGTCTCCATTTACCCCCTTACATAATTGGGCCTGCACCTTCTTGGACCCCTGCCATCAGCACGGAAACACGCTCCAGCTACTCTGTGGTAGGGATGTGAGAAGCATACGGGAGAACTAATTCATCCTAGACAAACTATTCTAGACCAGCGAGGCCCTGGGGAACCTGCCAGCTGACCCTGGCCGGTGAGCGAGCCCAGCAAGGTCAGCCAGGCCCGCTGCTGGATGGAAGGCTCCACAGCCACCTGAAGGCTTGTGAGCCAACCATCGGCCGTGGCCGTTTTGGCCACCGCATTTTGGGGTGGCTCACTACGTGGCAGTAGCTAACTAATACAACCAGAAAGAGCAGAGCAGTCCAGCTTGGGAGGCACTTTCAACCCAGCCTGGGTGGGTGTGAGGCCTGGCGCTGTGGGGGTCCCTTGGTGACCTCGGGAGAAGTCAGCTGGAGAGCAGAGCAGAGGCTGGGAGGAGGGAGAAGCAAGAACCAGGGGGGACCCTTTTCCCGCCTGCTCCTCTCCTTTGTGCTTGCTCCTGGCACAGGTATCTGACACCCAGCAAAGTGGCAGCCACCTTACAGAAACAAAGGAAAGGAAATATGGATCACAGAGACGTCAGCCCAGCACCCTGACCTCATGAACCCGTGCCAGAAGCTCCTATTCAGTGACAAAAATAAGTGCTTGTGTCGGACACCTCGGCCAGGTCTTCTGTTCCCTGCAGCTGGAGGACCGCCGCCTGATGTGTGGTGGCCGATGGGCCCCTGCAGCTCGCTGATTCCTGCAAGGCCAGGCCAGACACCAGGGGGCTCACGTTCAGTCTCCGTGCCAGAGGTCTTTGCCTAGTTGGAGCGCTTACACATTCAGTAAAAAGCTTGTTTGGGGCTCAGCCCAAATGTGGGACAAATGTCCTGGTTTCATTTTTTTTCCAACTGGTTTTTTTATGAACAGTTCTTGACCTGCTGTGTCTTTTAAATACCCAGTGTCACCTCCCCAGAATAGCCCAACCTAGTAAGGGGCTGGTACAGCACCGAATCAAATTGCTGTCCAGTTAAGATGCTTGGGATGAATGTGGAGGGAAACAACCCACAAAGCATATGCCTGCCACCACTGCCTCCCCTTACCCACCCCATGCTCAGCACACACATGCAGGACGTCCCACGTCCAAGTTCAGAGCTGTCACCAGGAAATGAACGGACATCAAGTGTGAAAATGGGCAACAGGAAGAACACCAAGGCAGGAGCCAGGCTGCACAGATGTCACCCGGCTGTGTGACCTTGGACGCACAATCCGCTCCCTGGGCCTCAGCTTTCTCCTCTGTAGAAGGGCTCCTAAGCCCCTCCCATTTCTGCTCTTCTAAGTCTAGTGAGGGTCTTTCTCCTCAAGTTCAGCCTGTGCAGCTAAGACATGTCAGGGGACTGTGATAAGGCTGGAGACGTTCTGGGAGACAGGTGGCCCAAGGCCCAATGCTTAGTTCATGTTGGACATACAACTCCTTCATCAGTCTGATCTTCAACCTATATTTATAAATAGGTTAAATTCCCCATTTATAAAAGGAGGGTTAGTCAGTCCCCATTTACAAAAGGGGAATCATGAATCTCTTATTTTAGTAATGAGAGATGATACATGCAAGGTAGGATCACACAGAAGAAGCTCCATGATGGTAAATACTCTGCATGATTGGTTCTTCTCATTGTTGTCTTTCCTGTCACGTGGCTGTGATGGCGGTCAGGTGAGCAGGTGGAAGTCACAAGCTCAGGAGAATCAAGGAACTAGGATGGAAACAGGCCATGAGATGGCCCACATGCTGCCAGTCATTCGTGGCTGGAAATGAGGCAGACCTCGGTGGGAAGCGCCGTTAGGAACTTGGAAATGGTGGAAGGGATGGGCACAGGAGGCTGAGCTGACCCCCTGGGATGGCCTTTAGGTTATCTAGAAAAGGAAAGCTAACCCAGCCGTGCATCCCAGGCTGAGGTTCACGTGCATTCAGTCTGCGTCCGGCCCTCACAGGGCGAACCTCCCCAGCCCGCTTGCCAAGAGGGACAGAGCTTCCCAGGAACATTGAAGGGTGTGTTGTAATAGCCCTGAGGACTATTGGGACTATTGACTTACAACCTGAGACCAGAAACTATGCTGCAGGAACCACATTTGCTCGACAGTGGGTGGTAGAAGCACCTACTTGTTCGCTTTAAGTGGGAGCCATATTTGTCATAGGTTGATGGTACCCAACATACGTGGTGATATCGAACTCACCTTTACCTCCCACCGTCAGCTCAAATCAGTCCGACCGGTAATAAAGGAACCCACAGAAATGTAGTGAAGACATTTTCCTCCATATAAGTCTTTGCTTTGCAAATGCAGAATAAAGCGACTTAAAACCAGTCGAGCCTCAGCGAAGGGACAAGTGGGTGGATTTCAAGTCCAGCTGCTGCAGCCACAGGGACTTATATTTTTTAATGTTATCTTTATTTTGTTAACCGTGGCATTGTTTAATTAATTTTTTATCTCATTATGTTATTCCGCTACAGGTGACTCCTACCTCTTATGACAGCATAGATAGAACTGGATGGAGAGTGTTATGCTAAGTGACATGAGCCAGGTGGTGGAAGACAAATATCATATGACCTCACCTATAGAAGGAAGTGACTGAACAAAATCAACAAACGAGATAGAACCACAGGCATGAAAACATAGAACAGACTTGACAGTGGCCAGGGGACAGGGGGAGCAGGATAATGGTGGAAAGGGAGGGACTAGTCAAAGGACATGTATCGAACCTCTATAGAAGGACATGGGAGGACATTGGAGCCAGGCGGTTGCCCCTTTCCCCAGCCCCAAACCAGGGACAACTATGACTTTTTGGATCTGTGCTGCATCATCTTAGCGGAGCTGGAAATGCATTTTCCAGGATTTCCTTCCAGATGAGAGACACCGGGTGTGAGATTTAAAGACCCAAGTGGCAGGTGTCTTCTCCCGCTCAGAGGGCCGGTGTGGAGCGGAGGCACTGTGGCAGCCCTCGCTGGCCTGGGCGTGGAGTAGCCTGTCCCACGACACCCTCACCGGACCGGCTGTCCTCATAAGGCCCAATGTCTTCTGCACAAACCCCTCAGGCATTGGCTAGTGTCCAGCTGGGTGTTAGACTTAAAATTATGGAGCCCTAGCAGGACAGCCGTGAGATGCCAGCAGCTGTGGGTCTCCTGAGTAAACCCAGGCCGGCCAGCGGCTTCGGGTTGGGTGGAGGACAGAGGACAGAGCAGACAGGGACATCCCGGGAGGCAGAGTGCACACAGTCATCTCTATCTCGTTTGCCTGCATCGACCTGTACGGTCCTCCTCTTGCCAAGGGAAGAGGGAATCACGGCTCCCTGCCCCTCCTTGCCCGGCTGGGAAGCATCTGGAGACTTGGGAATGCAGCAAGTTCGTTTCAGCAAGGCCATTCTTGTTCCTGTGCTTCTCCCTGACACGTGCTGCTCGCCTGGCCGGCTGGGGCCAGGTGTGACCCGCCTGACCCTGGCTCTGTACCCTGCCTGGGACTATACCTAACAGGGTTCCGGCTGGAAGGTGAATCTTTTCTCCAAAAAAGCCACTTCTTCCTCTTCATGCAGTTTAGGTGGGAGGAGGCCCAGGACCCAAGGAAGAGAGGGCAGCGCCTGCCAACACTGAGTCTGCTCTGTGCCACACTGTGCCACCTCCTGTGCCCGGAGGAGCCCTGGACGACAGGCGGAGGTCGGTACCAGGACCAGGGGCATGTCTCCCCGGTGGTGAAGCAGCAGATGGGCTTCCTCAGGGAAGCAGCCTCAGGGGGAGGAAAGACAGAGGTGCTGGGAGGGTGAGCTTCTCCCAGCCATGGAGCTGTCTTTTGGCACTAAAAATTCATAAAGTGGAAAGCTGAGAAAGAACGAGGCTATGAGCCTGCCCACCAGGTGCAGATGCAGAAGGAGATACGTTCTATTTTTATCGAGAAATGCCACGTTCCATTACACTTCTCTAAAGGAGATGCTCATTCTAACACAGCAGGGAAGGCTCAGCCAGGCAGCCCCGCAAGGAAAGGTCTGTGTTGCAGAATGCGTGCCCGTGCACACATGTGTGCATGCATTATGTGAAATGTGCGTGCATGGACATGTGTATGCATGCTTGTGCATGTGGAAGTACCCTTGGGTGCTGTTCAGAGAAGCAGGGAAGTGCCCCCACTGCAATTTCTAGCCCTTGCAGCCTGGCTCCATGAGAGGTGTTCGCCCGCTGGTAATTTCTCCCAGGCCAGAGAAACACCCCAACATCACTCCCAGGACCCTGCACATTCACTCAAAACTCCTGAGGAGCCCAGCCTCGTGTGACCTCCCCCCAAGCCCCGGCTGCCTCCCTGCCCGGCTCCGTCCTGCACAAACCAGGGCACACACTCCATGCTGGCTTCCTCCTGCTCTGTGTCCAGACCTGAGCCAGCCTCTCACCTCCCTCTTCCAACCTGACAGCAAAATAAATGGAATCCACTACCACCTACCGCCCTTCTGCCAGCCTTCCGAGCCACACACCTGAGCTTCCCTCCGCCTCACCTGGCACTCCCTTCTGAGCAACCAGAGACCCCTTCTGCTGCGCCCCACCCCGACCCCACAGACAGAGCACACTCTGGGAAACGGATGACCGCCCACAATGACCCCATGGGAATGACAGTGAGGAAGGAGCCCACAAAGACCAAGAGCAGGGGCTCAGGCAGGGACAGACCAGGATCCAACAGACTGGGGAGCAGCCCCAGCAGAGTGGAGGGAGGTGTATGTATAATATGGGGGAGGTGTGTGGTATGGGGGGAGGTGTAAGGGAGGGAAAGGGTGGAACTGGGAGTGACCACCAAGAGCAGAGACTCCCAGATAGGTTCCAGGTGTGGAAGAACCAGGACTGAGAAGGCCAGTGCTGAAAGCAAAGGATTGGGTGCAAACTGGTAGAAAGTTATGAGTAAGAACCCCCAGAGCCTTTCCCCTGCCATCTCCAGATGACCACGCCCCTTTTCCCAGATCTCTCAGGAGGTCCGGGGCTGGCGTGGAGACATTGCACCTATCCGCACCTGAGGACTCCAGATGTAGGAGAAGGAAGAGGTGGGCTCCCAACTGAAAGTAGAAGGAGGGGTGTCCTGTGACAGCCCACTCACCTGAGCTGAGCAAGCCTCTGCCCCCTTCCCCCGCCTCGGCAGGCCCATTAGCGCCCCCATAGACCAAAAATTCAACCTGGAGCTGTTCTGGCTTCTGCTGGTGAAACACAGGTGCATGCTGGGACACAGCCTTTGGGAAGCCACCTGAACTATGCATTCCCAGCCTTGAGATGTATGTATTTTTTTTTAAAGATTTTATTATTTTTAGAGAGAGGGGAAGGGAGAGAGGCAGAGAGCAAGAGAAACATCAATGTATGGTTGCCTTTCACCTGCCTCCAGGTACAGACCTGGCTGGAGACCTGGCTTACAACCTCATTATGTGCCCTGGCTGGGAATCGAACCAGCGACCTTGGGTTCACAGGCGGGCTCCTTATCCACTGTGCCACCAGCCAGGGCGAGATGTATGTATTTTTTAATCCTGTAAATTCACTTCTAGGAATCTATCTTAAGAAGATGACCTAAGTGCGAAGATTTGTGCAAAAAGACATTCTAACAACATTATTTATAAGAGTGAAAAAATTAGAAACGGCCTCAATGAAGAACGGCACGGAGTATTTAAGGAAATTATGGTACAGCCACTCATTGAAATATTACGTTCTTTTCCACAATAGAATAGTAAGGTGCAAAAAGCATATGATACATTAAGCTTTACAAAGCAGGATTTAAGCCACATGATCATAACTAAGTCTAAATGTAAACAGGAAAACGACTATGGAAGAAATATGGCAAAATGTCAGTAGCAGTTTTCATTGGGTAGTAGCACTATTTATTTTTCCGCTTTTGAATTTCTAGTAGTTTTCCACTTTTATTTAGTGACATTTATTCTTTTAATTTTTTCCTTTTTAAGTATGAAAATAAAGGAACCAATTATTTTATTTATTCATTTTTAAAGATTTTATTCCTTATTTTTAGAGACAGGGGAAGGAAGGGAGGAAGAAAGGGAGGGAAACATCAATATACAGTTGCCTTTCATCTGCCTCCAGCTGGGGACCTGGCTGGAGACCTGACTTGCAACCTGGTTATGTGCCCTGACTGAGAATAGAACCAGTGACCTTGGGGTTTGCAGGCCGGTGCTCAATCCACTGAACCCCACCTGCTAGGCCTAGGAATAAATTATTTTTACAGAACAAGATTGTCATGATTTACAAGGCATTGGTTTATAGCCTTATTAGATTTTCACCCAACTTCTTCCTAAAATGCCTCGGGAGACACAGCAAACATTGGAAACTCAAAATACCCCCCAAAACTAAAGCTGATATACAATCTAAGGCTGGGGAGCTCCACATATTTTAAGCCAGACGGCAGGGAGAAGAGGGTGGAGTGTTGCGCCACGGCTGTCCGCACAGAACATCAGGGAAGCGGGGCGGCATTTTCCGAACACCTGAGTGACCAGTGGGTACGTGGGAGAAAGCCTTGCGTTTGATGGAGGGTGTGAGGCTTTGAAGATGTGACTCCAACCTTCTGAGATGGTCCCTCACCTGAATCAACAGTCATCACACCGGCCTTGACAGGGCTGATGGGAGAACTCAGTAAGTCCAAACGCTCACACACCGGGAAATGGACAGGCCACGTGAACGTCAAGGCACCGCGTGTGGCTGGCCACTCCTTTCCAAACGAGGGAGGAAGCAGCCGTTTTCCTAGGGAGGCAGCGCTGGCTTTCACAGCTAATTAGAGTTCCGGCAGGCAGTCACCGGCAGGTGAGCGCTGCCCTGGAGAAAATGACTTACTGCTACAACCCGTTACCCGCAGTCCCCCAGCAGACCCGCGAAACCTCACCTGGACTCTAATTCCACGGCCCCTGGTGCTGCCATCCCCACCCCTGTGACTAGTCCCTCCTTGGCACATGCATGCATGCGTGTATTCAGACGTGAATGCTGCTCTCTGCTGTGTGTCGGCCCTGCTGCAGGTGCTGCGGGCACAGTGATGAGCAAACAGGCCAGACGCAGCTCTCGGAGTCCATGGTCCTTCTGTGAGACTTAGACAATGAATCAATCAATAAAAGAATGCGGGATGTTGGTAAGTACTAAGAAGACTCTAGAACGATGAGACGGAGAGTCGGGGGTGGGGAGTGGTGGGTAAACTGAGGCTGTAATCGTCGGGTCAAGAGTTGAGGAAGAGCACCTGCAGCCGCAGGTGTGACCAACTCCAGAGCACAGGCACCGTCCACGAGGCTGGAGGCGCGGAGTGTGGTGGTCAGTGGGGAGAGGAGCTGGGCGGGCAGCTCGGGCACGGTTTTCTGAGGCGTGTGGACTTTGGGCTGTGAACATAGGCTTTCAGGGGTGTCTCGATGGGGTGCGCATGGTTAAAGGTCACCCCGCTGTGGCCCAGAGGAGGTGTTGCAGGGACAGGAGCCAAGGCAGGAGGTCAGCTGGGGTCTAATGCACCCACCCAGGACAGCGATGACCGGGGCCCAGAGGAGGATGCCCGTGTTAGGCAGCCCACAAAGCCCAGCCCTGCACCTCGAGTCATCCCAAATGCCCTCCGCCGTGAGTTTGCCAAGCTTACCACCTTGTTTAAAAATGAAGCTGTAATTTACCATTTTAAAGTGTGCCGGTCGGTGGTTGTGAGTACATTCCCCAGGCGGGGCGTTCGCCTCCACTGTCTAATCTCAGAGCACCTCATCACCCAGAATGTGGCCCCTGGGGCCGGCTCCTCT
The DNA here is from genome assembly GCA_004026585.1 of Noctilio leporinus. NCBI lineage: Eukaryota > Metazoa > Chordata > Mammalia > Chiroptera > Noctilionidae > Noctilio > Noctilio leporinus. The sequence continues at coordinate 9,306 of PVIW01000272.1, read as the reverse complement.
CACTCGGTGTGTCTGCAGTGTGTCCAAGTCGTAGTACGCATCTGCACGTCACTCCCTCTTCACGGCTGAGCGACACCTGAGGACTTCTGGGGGCTGAGGTGGTGGGGCTTTTGTTTTCCGCAATTGCCTGCAAGTTCCATCTCAAGATTGGTAAAGATTTTTAAGTCTCCGATCCTCTACTGTCTCCACTCCACCAGCTTTCTCAGTACACGGAGCACGAGGACGACTGTGGGGACACCTGGTTCTGCTCCATGGGTGACAACACTGACAACACCCTCACTGATGACTCAGGACAGAGCCTGAGCCCTCCGGCGTCCCGGCTGGTGGCCAGCCCCTCCCCCTCGTGCACACAGGGACCTTCAGGCACAGGGACCCTCTCCAAGCGCCGCTCCACCCTCTGCACAGAACATTGAAGAGCTGCCTCAAATGGCCTGTGGAGTCAGAAATCCAGCTTGAGGGCTGCTGCCTGAGTTCACTTCCCACTTCTCTTTGAAGGCTTTTCAGGCCTAGTGACCTTCAAAGTAAACAACAGGCCACTTCAAAGGGAGGCCTGGGGGGCTGGGCTGCAGAGCTGGTCTGGGTCACACACGCAGTCTTCTACTGTCTACACGGTGGCACATGTCCCCCAGTCCCCTGTGGCAGGCCTCCCACCTCGGGACCCCTCCATAGTGAGCGCAGGACAATTAGAAGGGGCGGAGCCTGTAAAATGTCTCAGTCAGCAGGCAGGGACCACACACAGAAGGGTGGGCGTCACCCTTGCTGTGGCCCAGCGAAGGTGGCCTTTGCTTTGGGTCAGGGAAGAAGATACATGTCTGTTCACTGCTCACCATATTCGATGATCCAAAGCTGTTTACTGGGCCCTGACCATACGCAAGGCACCCTGGGCATTGGTGGGGAGGGACAAGTCAATGCTGAACGTGGCATGTGTTCACAGGGCTTCTCGCTGCCCCAAAACGAACACCCTGAGGCAGCTGGTAGGGTTGGCTTTTCCCAAAGAGGAGCCTGCAGTGACCCACGGTCCTTTCACATTACCCTTCCCCGATGGCGCCCTGAGCACAAATCCTGCCCTGTACCTACATCCAAACTGCCTTAGAATAATGGTGCATCACCTCAGGCTATGTTCTGTGCCAAGTGGGCCACCACGAATTTAAAGGAAAATCTGACCCGAGCGTCTGGAAACTGGAGGATCCTTGTGGGGCCCGGGCCCAAGCCGGACTTCACCTGGGGCTGGGATCTGTGCATTTTCTTCGCCACCAGGGCCGATGCCTGAGCCTGAGGGGGCCTTAACCAAGAGCCCAAGAATGGGGGGCTGCAACACCTGCTTCGTCACACTCCCAGGACTGGAAACAAAACAGACGGTAGCGTGGGGTGAGGGAGGGTCTGCCGCTGTGGGACCCCCCCCTCCCCGAGCGGCGTCCACCACAGCCGGGCGGAGGCCTCCTCACATCACTCTGTGCATCCGGGGCGATTTACCCGCTAAGTGGTACCAGGAACCCCAGCTGCCCACAGAGGCACCTCTGACACACTCACGATGAATTCAGTTTCTCACAACTAATGGAACAGCTCTCTTTAAATCAGCATTGTCTTCTCCAAACAGCCTCCTGACCTCACGGAAAGATTAAAGATCTTTTCCGAGAATGTGGTCCGTAAAAACACTTCAAAATCTCAAGGAAGGGAAAAAGCAATAGCAAAAGGGTTGCAAAAACTGCCGCTGTCTTTACTGACGAGGGACCTCGAGACAGGTGCTGTCCGTCCACAGCTGGTCTGTCTGATGGGGAAACTGAGCTCTATTTGCAAAACTGTTAGGGAGTCAACCCAACCGCGCCCAGGGATGGGCAGCCCCTTGCCCCCTTCCTCATTCCTGATGGACCTCTTGTCTCCGGAAGGAGAATCCAGCTGTGTGACCTTGGATCAGTCACCTTCCTACCCTGCATGCCCTGCTGGAGGGCTTGAGCATCAGTGAAGACAAACGGGGAGCTACAGAAGAATCCTAAACAGGGAGGTGACAACCGGGTTTGCATTATTTAAAGTTCCTTCTGGGGGCTTTTTCTGCAGAGCGAAACCACGAAAGCGGAAAGAACTCTTGCTTTGGAGTCAGGCAGACCTTGGACCCCATCACAATGCTGCCGCTTCCCAGCTAGGTGACCTCAGTCAAGTCCTTCAAAGCGGGGGTGTTAAAACTTGGAGCTGATTCAGCAGGTGTGGGCAAGGTCCCAGACAATGCATGTCTCACAGATGGTGCATTTCCTTCCTGGTGATGCTTCTGCAGCAAGCCCCGCTGCCCAGGGCATTTGCAGGCAGCCCGTGAAAGATGCCACCCACGCTGGGCCATGGGCCACACTCTGAGTATGAGGCGTTACCACCTCTAGGCCTCCGTGTCCTCATGTGGGAAATGGAGTCGGTAAAACCCAGCTCGTGGGGCTGGGCGGGCAGGGCACACGTGGGGTCTGGTGGGCCCCTGAGACTGGGTGTGTGGGGCCCTCCTCACACCTGGTTCCCTCACCCCAAGACCACCTCATCCAGAAATAATAAATGTAGATTCCAGGCCAGGGGCCAGCTGCCTCCCTTCCGCCCCTCCCTTCCCTTCTTTTATAATTGACTTGCTCTACAAGCTTGCCTGGTCCTGGGCTTGCCTTTCAAATGCCCTAGAATTCTTTAGCCTCCTTTCTATTTCAATTCAAAGCCCACAGTGCTCCCTTGTGCGGGGATCCGACCATCCCAGCACCATCAGGAGATTACTGTTTCGCCGCACCTGCCTCTCTGCTGCTGCCAGGGTCCCACTTTTCACAGCACAGGAGGCACAAGGCCGGGCCACCTGCCACACCTACACCTCGCCCTCCTTCCAGGTCAGCAGCAACCCCCAGGGAAGGGCTTTCTCGTGACAAAGCTTGTTTGCAATGCACCCGCTGATTCCCAGGCCCCGCAGGGGACCTCGAAGAAACCCAGGGGGAGGGGAGCTCTGAGCAGGAACCCCTGGCCTGGAGGTCCGGGGCCTGGAGCCGGTCCTGGTCTGCTCTCACCCGCACTCCCTCCACGGCCCCAGGCGGGTCATGACTCACTGGAGCGTGGTCCCCACGTCTAAGACCAGGACTAAACACCCTCTAAGCGCCCTTCCAGCCCCCAATGTCCAATGTCCCCTGTTCATACGTGAGGAGACTTGGGGTTCTTGACAATTGGTCCAGGGCTCTTTCCACCCAGGATGGTGCGCACGTCAGTGGGACATGAAGCGTCAGCAGGGCCGCCGTGGGGAACCAGCTCAGGCCTCTGTCCGACCCACACCAGCTCCTTCGGAAACCTCGCCAAGCTCCAGGCTTTCACTGCCCTCCCTGTGCCCAGGGCTCCAGCCTGGACTGTCCCCTCAACTCCGGACTCTCGATCCACACTAAAGCCATGTCTCCACTGGGATGTCCGTGGGTGTGACCAAGTGAGCATGTTGGAGCTGCACTTGGGATCACCCTCCGTCACATCTGCTCCCGGGCACCTTCCCAGTCCCAGCCGCTCAGGACAGGCCGCTGGAGTCGGCCTGCCCCATCCAATCTCTCAGCATCCCGGGAGCTCTGCCTTCACAGTACACCTCCTTCTCCACATTCCCTCCCTATGGGGCAGGGCCTCGATGCCACCCTCTGCCAGCTGGCTGTGCTGTCACCTTCTACAGCGTTGGACTTTACCCCTCTTCCCTAAAGAAAGCCAGAAGCCAGAGTGAGCCTTTTAAAACTGAAGTCACAGCCTATTGTTTCCTTGGTCAAACTCCTAATGGCTTCCCATCTCACCCAGACTAAAAGCCCAAGTGGTTACAAGGAGCTACAGGGATCCCGGTGATCAGCCCCCTCCTTTTCCCTTTCTCACCTTTTTCCTTGTTCCCTCTACTCTCTCCCCTATGGCTTTCAGCAAACCCTCAAACACAGTGTTTATGTTTCCACCCCCGGGCCTTTGCACATGCTGCTCCCTGGGCCTAGAGCTCTCCTCCCCTAGTGCTCTAGCCCTCACCTCTTTCACCAGCTCACCTCTTCTGTAAAGCTCCCCTGATCCTTCTTCTTTACAGTGGACACACACACCCTCCACATGACTGCTGAACTCCCCCTTGTCCCAGGTTATTTTCTCTGCACCACCTAATATCCCCTGACATGTTTTACCAGTTATTTGTTTGCTGTAGCCTCCCTGCCCTCAGTGTTAAGTTCCATGACAGCAGATATTCTAGGCTGTTTGGTTCTGCCTTTCATCCAGCATCTCAAATGGTATTTGGTGCAGAGAAGCATTCAGTGACTATTTAAATGAATGGAGTAGGTGATTATGCCTCCAACTTGCAACCGTCAGAGTCATACAACCAAATACCAGTCAGCGCCCTCACCTAGTGGCAACCCTTTCGTAACTCCCCATCATCTCAAAGATAAAACTCAACCTCCTTCACCCTACACGGAAGGCCTTTTGTAACCTGGCCTCTGCCCAGCTCTGCAGCCCCAGTTCTCACCATTCCCTGCTTTGCAGTTCACATTCCAGTAACGATGAACTGCTTGAGTCATGTCACCCTGATGTGTCGCATCTCCTTGCCTTTGCTTTTACTGTCCCCTCTTTCTTTTATATCATTTCTTCTCATCTTCAGGATCCAGCTCAGCTCTCCCTTCCTCCAGGAACTATCCTCCCCTACCGTAGCCTGGATTAACTCAGTTCTCCAAAAGATAACTACCTTGTAAAGTGGGTCCAGGATTCAATGTCAGCCCTGCCAGGTGCCAGGTGCCATTCTTAGTCCCCTCCTCCCTTGAAAGAAGACATAGCTAAGCCATAAACACATCAGAATGGGAACCTGGCCTCTTCTCCCTCCTGCCTATGGCTCCCACCTGGATTGTTGCAAGAGCCCCCGATGGATTCTCTCTGCCTACCTGGCCCCCCACTATCTGTTCTTCATGCAGCAGCCAATGATCTTCTAAAACTCAAGTTGGATCATACCCCAGCTCCATCTAAAGTTTCCAATCACTTTTTATAATGCTGAGGAAAAGCCAAAGATTGCCCTGCAATCTGTGAGGGCTAGACTGTATCCCCACTTTGCCACCTCTCCCATGGCTCCCCTTTTGCCCATGCTGTCCTCCTGGTGCTTCTCGAACAAGTCAAGCAGCTACTGCCTCAGGGCCTTTGCATGTGTGGTTGGCTCCCTCGGCCTGGAATGCTGTCCCCTCTGACATCTGCCTGGCTAGCTCTCACAACACATTTAGGTCTTTGCTTCAATGAAATCTTACTGGGACCTCCCTGGTCACTTGGAGCTACTCTATTCCTTGTCTTTGCAGCACCTGTCACCAGCAGACACATTGGGTACTTTACTGCTGTATACGTAGCTTGTCTGTCTACTCTCTCAGACTGTCAGATTCATGAAGCAAGGGGTTTATCTATTTTGTTCACAGCTGCATCTCCAGCATTTGGACAGAGTTTAATCTATAGTATGTACTCAGTAAAAAAAAATGTGTGGAATGAATGAATCAGTCAATGAATGCAAATACAGAAGATGTTGAAAGAGGGTCCTCCTGAGAAGCCTCTTCCGTGCCTTGTGCTGGCTGGTGGGCACAGAATTTGTCTGCAAACGGGCCAGATCAAAGGGCGTGCTCAGCGGCAAAGTGAGGGCGTCAGCCTGGACCCCAGCCTGCCCCTTCTCGCTGTCCTTGCGGCCCCTGTTCCCTGCAGACGTCAGCCTCTCTGCTCTGTGTCGGGCTGAGGTGCCCTCCTGACTCCCTGGGCGGCCCAGCGCATCTGCACCCTCATCTGACGCTGAGGGAACTGACGTTGGCCGCTTTGAGCAGGAGCCAGGGCTGCCCTGCAGCTGTGGATGTTCAGGGAGAGGGGCTGGGGCAGTGGGTACTGGGGACACCTTCAGCATGGGATGGACGAGGAGCAGGTGGTGTGGGGCTGGGCAGGCTGGTGGCAGCTCTGCTAAACGGAGGGGCAGGCTCCGATGCCGGCAGCAGAAGGCTGGGGAGGAAGTGGCGCAGAACAGGAGGGTGGTGCCCACGCCTTCATTAATCATCGGACTAGGTCCTAGGGGTGTGTGTGTGTGCGTGTGCGCACGCACGTGTGTAGAGAGGTCCTTAATCACTCCCTCCTCCCTTCCTCTTTTTATCAGAACCTCATGGAGTTCTTGATTGGTGCAGCAGGAGAAGAGCTTTGCAATTGTTTGCATCCTGACTGTCACACGCCCGTGGAGAGGCTGGAAGGGGACGCGGCCCAGCTGGCACCCAGCGAGACCCACGTTGGACCTCCAGCCCACAGGGCGGCACGGAAAACGTGCCAGGTTTTAGCGGCCACGCCAGCTCCCAAGGTGGAGCACCCGGGGCCGTGGGTGGGAAGCCTCAGCCCCCGACGTGGAGCTGTTCTCCAATAGCTGCTGAGTGTCCTGGCACTGCGGTCCCTCTTCCTCCGCAGCAAGTGATCCGGGGGAGCGAGGGAAAAGCCTCGGGGCTTTGGGATCTGGTGTCGGGGGTCCAACACCCACATTTCCACTGCACCCTACCTACAGTCACTGAAGTCCAGCTCCACCCCCCAAAGGGCGGAGTGTCAAGGATTCTGTGGACTTTTGTCATGCTGCCCAAGGCCACGCCAGGTTAACCAGTAGGCTTGAAACTAAAAACACAAGCAAGAAAAACTCTGTGTCTCTGACTCCAAGTCTGCGGTCTCTCCGCTCCCCAGAATCTCAGCGCTGGTTTCAAGAGCTGGGTGCCCTGACCGTTGCTACATGACCCCTTGTGGCCCCAGGGTCCCCAGGTGCAGGGGTGGAGAGCTGAGAACTGGTTTCAATGTCTTCAGATTCCAAAGGGAACATGGCTCCCCACCTAGGTGAGGCTGCACCAGCATCTGCATAAAATGACATCAACCCGATCTGCTTAGGCTGTGACCGGAAGCTCTGGTGGGCATTATGGATGTCTTTAATAAAACATGGGAACCCTCACGTTATGAAATAAGCTCTGACAGGCAACATCTGTCACAAAGGCCACCCCCACGGGCAGAAGACAAAGAGCCTGTTGGTGGGGGAGAGGTTGGGATTTGCTGCTCTGCGGCAGCCCCTCCTTTTACCCACAGGGAAACTGAGGCTCAGAGAGGGCAGGGCCTCTGCCGGCCACCCGGGGAGCGAGACAGGGTCAGGGGGGACCGCAGTGTCTTCACTCCCAAGTGGGGCTCCAAACAGAAGGCTTTCCTTCAGGAGCCAGGGCTGGCGGGGAAGCCCTGGGGATGCCGGCTCTGAAGGTAAATGCTAATAAGGAGACTCCAGGAATGTGTTTCCATGGGAACTGCCAGCCGGGAGCTGATGCTTAATCTGGGAAGTGGGGCTGGGGGAGGGAGAGGGTGGGGCTGCTGTCCAAACTACTGAGCAGGTCCTGGAAACAGGGTCCCACGGGCAAGACCAGGCTCTGGGCTGCATGTTTCTCCTCTGTCCTGGCTGGTCCCTAAAGGAGAAGGACCGAAGTGACTTGCGTTGGGTCCCCAGAATAATCCCCTGGGCCTGACTGGTGTCTGTCTCCGGAGAGACCCCCTTCCTGTCAGGTGTCCCCTGCCACACTAGCAAGTGTCCCGCAGCCTCAGTGGCCCGTGCTCACCGCCTTTTCCTCCCATTCACTCCCACTGGCTGGCACAGTCGGCCTCCCTAGCTTCTCTCCTCCGAATCCTCCTTCCCTCGGCCACTACCGGGAAGGTCACCTCCCGTCGGGACCCCAGGCCCAGGACTGCTCCTGACCACTCTCTGCTTCTCACAGTGATGTTTCTAGAAAGTTACACAGACCCAGGCCCTCCCCTGCTGAAACCCTGCCAGTCACTGGCTCCCACCTGCACCTTCCCCTCCCGTCCCAAGGGCACATGTCTGCTGCTGGCCCCATGTCTCTCTCTTGTGTCCCCAAACACGGAGAGGCCACATCCTCGACATGGAGCGCCTTCCCACCTCCCATCCCTAACTAAGCAAGTGACCTCCCTCGCTTGGAACCTCTTCCCTGCAGCCATCTTGTCCTCGGAGGCCGGCTCGGGGCCCTCTCTGCGTGACACACCCCATCATGCCTGGGCTTGGGCCACCACCGCACCTGTCACTCTGCAGGGGAAGAGACTGCCACGCACTAGTAGGAAGGGAGGAAGAGCATGCTCTCTCCCGCAGCTCCCCCACCGGGAGTTACACCCGCCCCCGCACACCACGGAGGAAACAAGTATTGGGCAAGAATAAAAATAGCGCCAGTAAGGACATCGCCTTTTTTTGGAGCCACCTGGAAAGTGAGATGTTGCTGACATCCCACTGGTGAGTTATTCAGATTGACCGAGACTCCCACAGGGGGCGGGGGGAGGCGGTAACCATACCCATCACTGCAGGTGGAGGGGAGAACAAGGTCACCTTTGGTACCAAGATGTTTTCCCAAGTCATGGAACCCAGCCATGCCTACACCCCGCCTTACATCTCTATTCCACTGAGGGTTTGCTGCCTGCAGCAGGGGTCTTTAAGGGGGGAAAGGCACTGCACAGGCAGGTAAAAAGAAATCATGAAAACCAAGCAGGAGGACCCTGGGAACCTTTTCGACACATGAGGATGTACGTGCATGTGGGTACAGGACCCAGGACGGCGCCAGCCCAGCCCAGGACCCCACCTCCCAGGGCCGCCGGGGTGAATTGATGCCAAGTAGTTCCCCACATGCTAGAGATTTTGTCTTGCTTCTGAGTTTTTCTTACCAAGGGTCACTCTGGGTGGGCATCCTCACGGGAAAAGAAAAGGGTGAGAAGCGGGTTAACATGCTAATGACACCCTGGTAATTGCTTTCACTTGAGCTGACTCCAGGGGCTTTCCCTTGTCAGAAACAGAAGTTAGGTCCCACCCAGCTGGCCGTGCTGGTCTCCTGTGGCTGTAGCTGCTGGCCCCTAAAACCATCCATCTGAGCCCCACCCACCCACCCAGAGCATGGCACTGAGGAGCCCGGCCACCTCTCTGTCTCCATGAGCCTTTGCTATGACTGTCCCCTTCCTTTTCCTGTGCCCACTGCCCCCTGGAGGGGTCCCATTTATGACACTCATTGTCATTCCTATTTTACATCCCTGTTTCTCCTTCTAAACTGGGCTCTTCTGGCCCAGGCCGGGTAGCCCAGCTGGTTGGAGTGTCATCCCCCTACGTCGAGGTTGCAGGTTCGACCTCTAGTCAGGACACACCCCAAAATCAACCAAGGAACGCATAGACAAGTGGAACCACACATCAGTGTTTCTCTCCCCGCCTCCTCTCTCTCCTTCCGTCCACCTCCTGCATCCTTCCCCTCAGTGCTTGATGTTAGCCCACCCCCGATCGCTGTTATCCCGCCCCCGACC